>JAZHEH010001212.1:8400000-9000000 GCA_036589455.1 Ateles fusciceps
ACCCATATTTCATTCCACGAACAAGAATAAACTTCAATTGGATTAGGAGGTGAAATATAAAAAATAAAACTATACAAATACTTGAAGAAAATATGGGTGAATTTTTCTTTAACCCTGGTGTAAAGAAAGACTATTTAACTCAAAAATCAGAGGCAATAAAAAAAAATTGATATTTAAAAAAAATTTTACATGGCAAAAAAAATCATAAACAAAGTCAGAAGACAGCTGACAAACTAGGAGAAAATATTTACAACACATACCACAGTGAGATAGGCCTAACCCCTAACAGTAAAAAACTCTTAAAAATGGAGAGACATGGGACCAAAAATCTGACAGCAAAACGGGAAAAACATACCAACAAATAAATCACATAAAAAAGATAAAAATGGGGTAGGCGTGGAGGCTCACACCTGTAATCCCAGCACTTTGGGAGGCCAAGGCAGGAGAATAGCTTGAGCCTAGGAGTTCAAGACCAGCCTGGACAATATAGCAATACTGCGTCTCTACAAAGAGTTTAAAAATTGGCTGGGCATAGTGGCACACACTTGTGGTCCTAGCTACTCAAGAAGCTGAGGCAGGAGGATCCTTTGAGCCCAGGAGCTTGAGGTTGCATCACTACACTCCAGCCTGGGTGAGATCCTATCTCTAAATAATAAAATAAAATTATTAAAATGACCCTCAAACCTATGGAAAAATGTTCAAAATCACTCATAATTAGAGAAACGCAAATTAAAACAGCACTTACATAATTTCTCACCTGTAAGACTTGGCAACAAATTAAAAATATGACAGCATACTGCTTTGGCAAGGCTGTGGGGGAAGCAGACACTTTCATACTTTGCTGGGAGAATGCAAACTGGTACTGCCTTTTTGCAGGCATATTTGACAATACCTAAAAAAAATTACATATGTACCTAGCTTTTGCCCTGGAAATCTCACTTTTAGGAATCTGCCCAAAAGATACCACACCAACAGTATAAAAACTCATATGCAGAGGGTTACTCACTGCAGCACTGTTTATATTTACAAAGCTGTGGAAACAACCTAGATGCTGATATGTGGGAGAGTAGGTGAATAAATGTGGTGGTATGTCTATACCATGAAGTAGTACTTTGCAGCTGTTGGAGAAAAAGAAATCCATAGTTATATGAAATGATTTCCAAGACAGACTGTTAAGTGAAAAAAGTGCAAAAAAGTACAGAATGCCTTTGTGCATGTAAGAAAGGGATATTTAAAAATACATGTCTGCTCATTTGTGCAATGATAAACCAGAAACTAAAGAGGGAGGGTGGGAAAGGGATGGAACAGAGAAATGAGAATGTGCTAGAATGGACAAGGAAGGCAGTGACAGTGACACTTCTCTGAGTTTATCTTTTCATATCGCTGTGACTCTTAGAAACATAGTTATGTTTCACATACTCTTCACTTACCCGCAAAATAAATGCACAAGTAAAACCAATCAATATGATAGTGGTGGGGGGGGGGGAAGAAACCCAAAGGGAACACATGCGTGAGCAGATGAGCCTAACTGTATTATAAATGGATAATATAACTATACTGGGGAAGAAAACAAGTAATTCAGAAATTATTATCTTGACTGGATACTACCCGGGCTAAAGACAAAATGAACTGTACCTACATGCTATGATAATCTAGTCAGTAAACAGGATTCTCATGAGAGGTATGGGTAATTCTGAAAACTACTGTATGTATTACTAGAATTGAACAAGTAAGTAAATACGTTGTATGCACTAAGAACTAGATTTCTCACTGTTGGAGAAAAAGTGGCCAGTGGGGCAATGGAAAACGCTAAGATGAACGCTCTGATGCTAGACTGAGATCTGAGATATTTACATAAACTCATGGTTTCTAATATACATACAAAGCTAGATAGATACAGAAACAGATGTGTGTTTATGCGTGGAGTGCCCAGATCTTCGTTACTAAGCACCATTCTCCTATAAAAGGAACCAGGGTTCTTTGGAAAAATGATTGATTCTAGGGCTGGGACAGAGAAAATACAGGATAAGCCTGGAACATCTCATGGGGCCAGAAGAAAAAAGTGTTTTTAAAAAAAGATAAGGCATGTCAAAAGGGCACATGCCCCTAGTCGAAGGGGCTCCTAATGGCCAAAGCTGGAACAATTTGATAAACAAAATAAATGATAGTATAGAATAAAATAAATATAATTATCAAGTAAATATAGACTACAATAAATATTAGCCAGGTAGAGTGGCTTATGCCTGTAGTCCTAGCACTTTGGGAGGCCAAGGCAGACAGATCACTTGAGCCCAAAAGTGCAAGACCAGCCTGGCCAACATGGTGAAACCCCATCTTTACAAAAAAAATACAAAAATAAAAAATAAAAAATAGTGTGGCATGGTGGCATCTCTCTGTAGTTCCAGCTATTCGGGAGGCTGAGATGGGAGAATCGCTTGAGCCCAGGAGGTCAAGGCTGCAGTGAGCCAAGATTACACCACTGCACTTCGGCCTTGGCAATAGAGTGAGACCTTGTCTCCCTCCCAAAATAACTGAATAAATAAACGTGAGTCCGTACTGATATAAAAAAATTAAATAAGTGGGGGAGGAAAAACACTTCTTTCTTATAGTGGAATTCCAATTAATAAATGAAAAAAAGAAGAAAACAGAAAATCATCATTAGGCAAACACCCCAGTAATAACAGTTGTAGACAACATGCATTGGTAGATGTTAAAATAATAAGTTTGAGGAGCAAACAGGATTTGTATAGTCTCAGGAGTATCTCCCCCAAGAAAAAGACTGTAATTTTACAGAGGAGAAACATGTAAAACCTACCTTAGAAATCATATTCATGCCATTTAAGTGGAAAGTTTTTTACATATAAGGATAAAAAA
Organism: Ateles fusciceps; assembly: GCA_036589455.1. Taxonomy (NCBI): domain Eukaryota; kingdom Metazoa; phylum Chordata; class Mammalia; order Primates; family Atelidae; genus Ateles; species Ateles fusciceps. Next base: position 8,402,875 of record JAZHEH010001212.1, read on the forward strand.
TGGTCATAAAACAGTGTGTCATTTAGTTCATATTATTGCTCTTTAATATGGCTTTTTGTGAACCTAGTAAGTTTCCCCAGGCTAAATGTATATGTCTATTACTTACTTTTTATTTTTCTCTTAGTCCTCTACTTTAGTGTCTTCTCTGGAGGCAGAACTCTCTGAAGTCAAAATACAGACCCATATTGTGGAACAGGAAAACCTCCTTCTCAAAGATGAACTGGAGAAAATTAAAGAGGTAAGGCTGGTGCAGCTTACAGGGGTTCACAGAACAGTATGTACCTGGGGGGGCTCCTGGTGGCCTGGTGTTTCTAACCACCAGCTGTCCTTTGTATCAAGTCCTGTCGACTAGCTTTGTAGCTGAGGACTTACTGCTTGGCAAAGTTGAGGACCTGAAGTGCAAAAGCCTATTCGTAAAGGCTATTGCTAATTATCCATGTGTCGTTCGAGTTAGGTAACTTATATATGTTGTGCACACTAAAGTCCTTTTTGTCTTTTTTGAGACAGTATCCTTCTTCCCCCTGTTGCCCAGGCTGGAGTCCAGTGGTGTGATCTTGGCTCACTGCAACCTCCACCTCCAGGGCTCAAGCAATTCTCATGCGTCAGCCTCCCAAGCTCAAGCAGTTCTCGTGCCTCAGCCTCTCACGTAGCTGGGATTACATGCTCCCACCACCATGCCCAGTTAGTAGAGGCGAGGTTGTGCCTTGTTGGCCTGGCTGGTCTCAAACTCCTGGGCTCAAGCAATCCACCCACCTCAGCCCCACAAGGTGTTGGGATTACAGGCGTGAGCCACTGCACCTGGCCCATTCTAAAACTCTATAATCATAAATGGATTCCAGCCACTTCAATTTAAGAAATTGTTGTTCTACTTTCACCCAGCCAGGTTATAAAGTAACATGTTTGTCTGAAAGGTGGGGACTGTTTTGCTTATAACTTTTCTAATTCTGTTCACATTGATTTGTGAGACATTGATGAAGCTGGTCCTCTCCCCTTTTTCTGTAGCAAGTATGAGGCATCAGTTCTGGAGCATGATGGCATGCAGTCTCACTTCTGAATTTGGCCTTCAGAAGCCTATTTCAGAGTTTCAGACAAAGGCTTAAAACTTAAGGCCAGGCACAGTGGCTCATGCCTTTAATCCCAGTACTTTGGAAGGCCAAGGTGGACAGATACCTGTGGCCAGGAATTCGAGACCAGCCTGGGCAACAGGACAAAAGCCTGTCTCTACAAAAAAAAAAAAAAAAAAAAAAATTAGCTGGCCGAGGTGGTGTGGACCTGTAGTCCCACCTACTCAGGAGGCTGAGGTGGAAGATCACCTGAGCTCAGGAAGTCAAGCCTTCAGTGAGCCGAGATCGCACTACTGTGCCACACTGCACTCCAGCCTGGGCCAGAGAACCCTCTGTCTCTAAAAAAAAAAAAAAAAAAAAAAACAGAAAAAGAAAAAAAGGCTTAGTTTTAAATATGAAAATAGGAAAGAGGTCTCACCTTAAAAATTATGTCCTCTCATGGAGAAATGCATTGTTGGATTAAAAAAATTGTGTCCCAGGAGAGAGATCCAAGATGGCCGATTAGCAGCAGCTAGGATTGTAGCTCCCACTGAAAGCGCAGAGAGTGAGTGGACGCCACATTTTAGACGAATTTCCATTGCCCACGGACCAAGAGATTCCTGGCGGAGGAGCCCACGGGTCGCCAGCGCGACTCTTTTGGCCGGCGCGGGCCGTTTTGCAGGCGCCCCGGCGCGGCGGTTCTCAGTCCGGAGTATACGGGACTGAGTGCCCTTTGGTTGGCGTTTGGAGCTCCGGGAAGGCAGTCTCCCATTCAGCTGATTGAAAAGCGGACTGAAGTGGGGAACCAAGACCGGGAGATTCCCCGGGCAGAAAAGCGCCACGAATCTCAACGCCGCTGCTTAGTCGGCGTGGTGGGCCGCCGCAGGGGAAGGCTGGTCCCCCCTACACACACACAAAAAAAAACAGCAATTGGCATTGCTGAGGATTGAGAGTTTCACAGCAAGTACAGCTGAACCCGGGAAGGTCCAGCTCTGTGGGGGAGGGGCGTCCGCGGAAGGAAAATTAAGAAACAGAAAAAACTTTACCACCAACAAGTTGGACGTCCGCTCAGAGACCTAATCTGAACGTCAGCAATTACACAGACGACAGGTGGATAAATCAACAAAGATGGGGAAGAAACCAGCGCAAAAAGGCTGAAAACACCGGAAATCAGAATGCCTTTCCTCCTGCAGAGGATTGCAGTGCCTCATCACCAATTGAACAAGGCCTGATCGAGAATGAATGTGAGGAATCAACGGAATCAGGCTTCAGAAGGTGGTTAATGAGAAACTTCTGTGAGCTAAAAGAACATGTTCTAGCCCAATGCAAGGAAACTAAGAACCTTGAAAAAAGGTTTGACGAAATGTTGATGAGAATGGACAATTTAGAAAGGAATATAAGTGAATTAATGGAGCTAAAAAACACAATACAAGAACTTCGAGAAGTATGCACAAGTCTAAACAGTCGAATTGATCAAGTAGAAGAAAGGATTTCAGAGGTCGAAGACCAACTTAATGAAATAAAACGAGAAGACAAGATTAGAGAAAAAAGGGTAAAAAGGAATGAGCAAAGTCTCCAAGAAATATGGAACTATGTGAAAAGACCTAATCTACGTTTGATAGGTGTACCTGAATGTGACGAAGAGAATGAATCCAAGCTGGAAAATATTTTTAGGATATTATCCAGGAAAACTTTCCTAACCTAGCAAGCCAGGACAATACTCAACTCCAGGTAATACAGAGAACACCACAGAGATATTCCTCAAAAAGAGCAACCCCAAGGCACATAATCATTAGATTCACCAGGGTTGAAACAAAGGAGAAAATACTAAGGGCAGCCAGAGAGAAAGGACAGGTTACCCACAAGGGGGAAGCCTATCAGACTCACAGCAGATCTCTTAGCAGAAACCCTACAAGCCAAGAAGAGAGTGGGGGCCAATATTCAACATCCTTAAAGAAAAGAACTTTCAACCCAGAATTTCATATCCAGCCAAATTAAGTTTCATAAGTGAAGGAAAAATACAATTTTTTACAAACAAGCAAGTACTCAGAGATTTCATTACCACCAGGCCTGCTTTACAAGAGCTTCTGAAAGAAGCACTATGTACAGAAAGGAACAACCAGTATCAGCCATTCTAAAAAACCCATCAGTAAGCTGCATCCAGACCCATCTCACATGCAAGGATATACAGAGACTCAAAACAAAGGGATGGAGGAAGATTTGCCAACCGAATGGAGAGAAAAAAAAAAAAAAGGAGTTACAATTCTCATCTCTGATAAAATAGACTTTAAAGTAATAGAAAACAAAAGAGACAAGAAGGACATTGTATAATGGTACAGGGATCAATGTAATGGGAAAAGTTAAGAAAAAAAAAAACTCTACCACTTTTGGTGGGGAGATCCTAAGTCTATGCACACACAATATAGGAGCACCCAGATACATAGGGCAAGTTCTTGGTGACTTACAAAGAGACTTGGACTCCCACACAATAATAGTGGGAGACTTTAACACTACATTGTCAATATTGGACAAATTAATGAGACAGAAGGTTAACAAGGATATCCGGGACTTGAACTTATACCTCGAACAAGTAAACTTAATAAACATTTACAGAACTCTCTACTTTCAAATCCACAAAACATCCATTTTTTTTTCAGTAACACATCACATTTATTCTAAAAGAGACCACATGGTTGGGAGTAAATCACTCCCCCAGCAATTACATAGTATTTCATAGGTTCAAATGAAATATTGGTTGGCTGTTTGTTTGTTATTTTCCTCCCTTATTCCTTCCTGTCTCCCATCGTATAACACAATTATTAGTATAAAAGAGCTTTTTTAATACCCATTTTTAGACTGCATTCTTAGCCTGGGCAATAGAGCAAGATTCCTGTTCTCTCTCCCTCTTTTTCTTCTTTCTTTTTCCCTTTCTTTTTATTCTCTTTTTTTTTCTTTCTTTCTCTCTTTATTCTTTTCTTTTTCTTTCTAAAAATAAAAAAATAAAAAATAAAAAAAATAAAAAGAAAAAAAAAAAAAAAAAAAATTGTGTCCTAAACATTGTCCTGTTTTAATTTTCATTATTTACAGGAATCTTTCCATTAGAACAATCCTAATTTATAGTAGGAAAATTTAGTAGTTCCATTTTATTTGTTTGCTTCAGCATCAGATTATTATGGCACTCATATCTTATGAAATTGTCTTTCTTACATCTGTCTTTTCAGCCTGTAAGCACAAAGTTGTCCTTCCCTGAATGCAGAAACATTGAGTCTGTACCACCTGGTATTACTGTTGATCTGATTGACCCCTATGAGTCTTGCTTTCTTAATAGCAAGACTATTAAGTCTTTCATAATGCCTAGTACAGTACTGGTACTCAACAGGTGCTTTCTAAGAACCTTTTCAAGTCAACTACTGCTGTGCAGAATACGTTTGTTCTGCTGTAACTTGAGAAGTTGTCTGTCCCATATAAACATAACAGAAGTTAAGACTCATGGGGCCTTTCTGTGGTGTGGTGAAGTATTCCAAGGCTATTACTACCAACTTTATCCTAATTAAATTGAGAATCCTTTTTCCTTGACTTTTTGAAAACCTTTAGGATGATAATGATTGGTTTCAGATTCATAGTATTGGAAATGTGTGCTTTGTGGCTTTGCTAAGCTAAAGAACAGAAGGAAAGGAGCAGAGCTAGGAGAAAAATAACATGATGAGGACATCATTCAACACCTTTTCTTGCTTTAAAAAAAAAAAAACAGAGGCGGTATAAATAGTGTGATGGAGAAATAGCCTGGTCTGCCTTTGGTAGAAAGTTGTTTCATCAGGTACCTGGACCCTTTTGGATCCCAAGAAAAGGGTAGTGTCAGCCCATCATTGCTACTATACAATATGGACCCAGAAGGCATGTGCCGCTCTGTATGACAGCATGATTCACAGTTCACAAAGCACTTTTACGTGTTATTTATTGCACTGAAAGGAAACAGTCTGCAGACATCCCAAGTGGTATCAAGGTTTCTGGAGGGTGGGAAGGCAAGGCAGTGGATAAACTAGAAAGTCCTTTCTTAAACCAGTGCCCAGGTACTTGAAAATACATTTTCCTATATTCTTCTGACTTGCTCAGATTTGTTAGGTATGCTGGATTTGTTGCCAGTTGAAGACAAGACTCAGCCCTGAAAGTCTGTTTTGTCTTACTATTCCTACAGCTAAATGTAAAAGAACTTCAGGTTCACAAAGCAGAAAAGATGGTTGTGAAATCATAATGATAATCAAGAATTGAAAAGCCAAGTGAAAACAGGAAAGTTACAAACTTATAAACTATGGGAAAGGGTTAAAAAGTATAAGAAACAGCCTCTTTAAAGCATGGGTTCTCAACAGGGTGAGGGGGTGAGGAATGCTCTCCTGCCCCAGAATATTTATCAGTTTCTGGGCACATTATTTATTTTCACAACTGGGAGCTGGGGGAGCGGTTACTGGCATCTTGTGAGTAAAGCCAGAGATGCTGTGAAACATCCTACAATGTCCAGAATGCCCCCAACCCCTGACAAAGAATTATCCAGCCCAAAATGAGACTAGTACCAGCACTGATGTTGAAAAGGAGTAAGACACTCTTTGGTTTCTCTCGATTTGATAAAATGGAGAGGAAAAGCCAGTGTGTCCACACCAACAACATTTTACCGGCCAGCCAGCATAGGCATCTTCTGAAAGGAAGAGCACAGGGAACAAGCTGAAAAATACAATTTTATCTTTAAACTTGTCTTTGGGTATTACCTTGTATGTGGTTCAGTTCATGCCAATTACAGTCTTTTTTTTTTTTTTTTTTTCGAGACAGAGTTTCTGTCACCAGGCTGGAGTGCAGTCATCTCGGCTCACTGTAGCCTCAGCCTCCCAGGTCTAGTAATTCTCCTGCCTCAGCCTCCTAAGTAGCTGGGATTGCAGGCACACACCACCATGGCTGGCTAATTTTTGTATTTTTGATAGAGACAGCATTTCACCATGTTCACCAGGCTGAACTCAAACTCCTGATGTCAAGTGATCCGCCCGCCTCAGCCTCCCAAAGTGCTGGGATTACAAGTGTGAGCCACCCCAACTAGCCCAATTCTATAATCTTGACTGAGATTTTTTTGAAAAATATTTTTCTAGTTAAAAAAAATCATGAGGAAAATATAATATGCTACATGTGTTAAATCGATGACAGAATGGCAGTATGTTATTTTGCCCTGAAGGTAAAATGGAGAGCTGGGATCATTATTTAACGTCTGTCTGTCTGGTTGAGTCTACCTAAGCAGACATTTCAGCAGTCAACTGGGGAACAGAGAGAAGCCAGAAGGGAATATGTGAAGTTTATTATAGTCTGCTAGAGTTTATGTCTTCTGAAATATCTACAGATAGGCAAATAGCAGCAGCTGTAAAAATGCCTTACTTAGAAATACCCCTTTGTACTTAGCCATGAGATGTGATGGAAGGGCTCATTTGTTTATCTCTTACAGCTGCACAGATGTCCTGATCTCTCTGACTTCCAGCAAAAAATCTCGAGTATTCTAAGCTACAACGAAAAACTGTTGAAAGAAAAGGAAGCTCTAAGTGAGGAATTAAATAGCTGTGTTGATAAGGTAGTAAAAATAATAGAACTTTGCCATCATCATACAGAATATACACCATAATGAGCCTTTCTCTGTGGACAGTGGCACAGGGGCCTCCCGTGTTAGTCTTGTTCCAGAGTCTCCTGGAGCAGCATTTCTGTGGCATTCCGTGACCCTAGATTTCCTGCAGCCAAGACTGTGATAAAGTCTAGATTAGTTGTTTACTAATTATATTAAACTCAATAATATAATTTTTTTTTTTTTTTTTTTTGGTGAGGCAGAGTCTCGCTCTGTAGCCCAGGCTGGAGTACAGTGGCGCGATCTTGGCTCACTACAACCTCTGCCTCCCAGGTCCTGGTTCAAGCAGTTCTCCTGCCTCAGCCTCCTGAGTAGCTGGGATTACAGGTGTGCACCACCATGCCCAGCTAATTTTTGTATTTTTAGGAGAGACAGGGTTTCACCATGTTGGCCAGGATGATCTCGAGCTCTTGACCTTGTGATCCACCCATCTCGGCCTCCCAAAGTGCTGGGATTACAGGTGTGAGCCACTGCACCTGGCCTGTCTCATCGTTGTATCACAGTGCTACTTTATACTGCTTTGTTATATATTATGGGTTTAATAATCTGAGATCAATTTCACAGTTTCTGTTTTATCTTTAGCAGATCCAAAAACACTGCCTTGTTTCCCCACCTGCCTCAATAGGTATTCTGTATTTTCCTCCTATGGTATGCTCTTGAGATTTTTAATTGCCTTCCAGCTTACCATCTTCCACCCTCAAAACATGAGGCAGTAGGAAAGAAAAACAGGAAATTTCCAAAAAGAAGTAACTCCTCAAAATTATAACAGGGAGCCATCAAGACCATCTCCTTCTTTGACTTTGCCCTGCTCCTGCAGATAAATAGATGGTACTTGTTCTTGGCAATGTAAGTGCAGGCATATAAATGAAGGCTAGATATGATTGCAAAAATTCCCTCTTACCTCTTTTCCCTTCCTGAAACAGTTGGCAAAATCAAGTCTTTTAGAGCAGAGAATCGCGACGATGAAGCAGGAACAGAAATCCTGGGAACATCAAAGTGCGAGCTTAAAGTCACAGCTGGTGGCTTCTCAGGAAAAGGTACGTGAACAATTCTTGTTTCATCTTCACAGTAAGTATTCTCCTAGATCTTCCAACAGAAATCCCCGTAAAAAGAATGTTCCAGGTGGAAGTAGCATAAGAGGGTTCCACATGATTCAGTTTGACCAATATTTGATGTGTATTTATAGCATGGCAAGGCGTGGTGGCTCACGCCTGTAATCCCAGCACTTTGGGAGGCCGAGGTGGGCAGATGCTTGAGGTCAGGAGTTTGAGACCATACCAGCCAACATGGTGAAACCCCGTCTCTACTGAAAATTAAAAAAAAAAAAAAAAAAAAAAAAAACTGGGTGTGGTGGCACATGCCTGTAGTCCCAGCTACTCAGAAGGCTGAGGCAGGAGAATAGCTTGAACCCAGGAGGCAGAGGCTGTGGTGAGCCAAGATCACGCTAGTATACTCCAGTCTGGGCGACAGAGCAAGACTCCATCTCAAGAAAAAAAGTAAATATAGTGTGACAAAATTATTTAAATAATATCTCAAATATATTGTAGCAAAATAATTTAGTATTTCCCTCAAAGTGTATTAATTATGAAGGCTCGAGAATAGTGCATGAAAATGACTGCTTCTTCCTAATTTATAAACAGGACTTCTAAGGCAGGTTTGTGCCCTGTTTTAAAGATCTATATCAACATTCCGTTTATAAATTTAAATTTTTTAAATTGGAATTTATATGAGATATTAGCATAGAATAGGATTCTTCTTTAAGAGGTGAGGTCTCCCTGTGCAGCCCAGGCTGGATCACCACTCACTGCCACCTCAAACTCTTGGGCACAAGGGATTCTACCACCTCAGCCTTCTAGGTAGCTGGGACTATAGGCACATACCACCACACTCGGCTAATTTTTTACTTTTTGTAGAGATGGGGGTCTTGCCATCTTGCCCAGGCTAGTTTCAAACTCCTTGGCTCAAGCGATCTTCCTGTCTTGGACTCCCAAAGTGCTGGGATTCCAGGTGTGAGCCACCATGCCTAGAACTGGATTCTACAAACATATATTCTTATTTTCAACTAAGAGGGTCCTTTACAATCCAACACCACAGGCTAAAACATAATTTCTACAAAAGTTAGCGAAACCATCTTTTGTGATGCCAGTTGGCACCCATTGGTTCTGTAAGATACCATTTAGTAATCTTCCAGATGACTCTCAGCAGTACCTTGCTCCAGGCATAGCTCAACATTGTCCTATGTATAATTTCACATCCTGTAAATACTATCCTGAGTTTCCACTAAGCTACTGACAAGAAAGCTGGATTTAGTAAAGAGAAACAAAGGGACCTGAAAGTTCTCGACCTTACTCATTCCTGAACATGCTAGAGGTGAGACCACAAGAGTTTGTGTAGTGGTAAAAGATCGTTCTCATGATACAGGTTCAGAATTTAGAAGACACCCTGCAGAATGTAAACCTGCAAATGTCCTGGATTAAATCTGACCTACGAGTGACTCAGCAGGAAAAGGAGGCTTTAAAACAAGAAGTGATATCTTTGCATAATCAACTTCAGAATGCTGGTGGCAAGGTAATTTGTTCTTTTTTTATTTAGGTATAAGTTATTTACGGTAAAGTACATAAATCTTAAGTCTATAACTTGATTATTTTCATGTGTATATGCATGTGTATATAAATATGCATATTTTATATATCTATATGTATGTTTGTGTTTGTAAAATCATCACTTAGATAAAAATATAGAACATTTCCAGCACCCAACAGGCTCTCTTGTGTTCCCTCCAGTTGGTAACCCCAAGAGAACCACTTTTGTACCCTCTGCCACTGTAGGTTAGGGATGCTTATTTTCTAAACTTCACATAAATGAACCATAGTGATATAAAACAGGTGTTTTTTTCTTTTTGTATTGAACAAGTCTGAAGACCATGGCTGAATTGATTTTTGTAGTAACAAAACTAAAATATTTTCTAAAATGGTAGATAAAAGTATTTGTGTGACCCTACAAAAATCAAATGAAGAAAAACATTGCAAGAAATTTCATCTGGGAACATATACATAGGCTTGGAAAAAAGTACAACTTCTGCTAAAAAGGCATAAAACAGTAGCACTGAATTTCAGGAGATAATTCACTGCTACAAATAGGTTGTTGCTGTGGCACCAGAAAGTCCAGGCAGAGCTGGTTAAAGTGTTAGCTGGCTGACACATGACAGTGGTGTGGTAGAAAGTGTGTCTCATTTTAATAAGTCACAGTACTGCCTAATCTGTGTGCAGATAAATTCAGAACAGTGTGATAGATGTCAGTCCTGGGGTAGATGTTAAGATTTTGTCCTACAATAAAAGTAGACACTAATTCACTTACGTCTTGGTGAAACTTTTTGTAGAAAAAATTAGATAGTTGTTTCTGGCTGGGCATGGTGGCTCACACCTGTAATCCCAGCACTTAGGGAGGCCAAGAGTTAAGCCTGGCCAGGATGGCAAACCCTGTCTCTACCAAAAATACAAAAATTAGCCAGGTGTGGTGGTATACGCTCCCGTAATCCCAGCTACTCGAAAGGCTGAGGCGCGAGAATTGCTCGAGTCCGGGAGGTAGAGGTTGCTGTGAGCTGGGATCGTACCACTGCATTCCAGCGTGGGTGACAGAGCAAGACTCTGTCTCAAAAAAAAAAAAAAAATGTCCATTTTTTAAATTACTTCTCAAAATGAGATTGTACCTTTTTTTTCATGTTTGGTTTTAAAAGGCAGGAGGCTTATATATTTGTGTTATCTTTTTCATTTTTAAAATCATTTTCAAGATCCAAAAAATCACTTTGGTAGCTGAAAGCACATTTCTGAATTCCGATGTTAATTACATGGACAATATGTGCTTTGGATTCTAAAAAGAAAAAAAGGGTATGATTGCATATGTGAAAATGAAAGCAGAGTTTAGCTTGTGAAAGCTTTCAAGTTGGCAGTGCGTTTCAGCTTTCTCTTTATGTCCTTTGTGAATCAAAAGAATATCTTCTGGACTCAAAAATAACTTCATAAGAATGAGACAACTTTTAAGCCACCAGTCTCTATGCACTTGAGTCCTTTATGGAACTGGGCCTTGCTCTACAGACATATTCACTATTGGACATGACATGGCTCTTCTATCAAAGACCATTTTAAACAGAGACTCTCCAAACCTTTTTTAAAAATCAAACTTCTAGAATACTGTTTTGTTCATATTTATATATACAAACACATACTTTCATTTAGAAGACCAAGGGGACAATTGAAAACTACTTACTAGGAGTCATTGGGTAACTATGACACCTGTCTCAAAACAGAAATTACCCAACAGCTTGTTTTTAAGGCTTACACTCTACAATTTTCTCTTAAGAGCTGGGCCCCAGAAATAGCTACTCATCCATCAGGGCTCCATAACCAGCAGAAAAGGCTGTCCTGGGACAAGTTGGATCATCTGATGAATGAGGAACAACAGCTGCTTTGGCAAGAGAATGAGAGGCTCCAGGCCGTGGTACAGAACACCAAAGCCGAACTCACACACTCCCGGGAGAAGGTAACTCGAGAAGCTGCACGTTGTGGCGTATGTTTGCAAATGATGAGTTTGATATGAAAATGAATGTTGGATGTGATTGGAATGGTTCTAAGGTATGAATTTGAGTATCCTGCTATAGCAGACTTATTTTAAGAATGTGTGATTTATCATTTGCTCACATATAATTTTATCCTGATGTTTAGAGTTTTATATTAAAATATATTTGTGATTTTAATCTTCATATCCAAAATATAGACTCATGGAAATTATGTGAACCATATATTCTTCATTCAAACTGTCTGGCCACCAAGGCTAGCAGTACTAAAATGGCAAAACTAGACTCACATCTTGCAGGTCTGAATAACTCATTATGAGAGAAAAAGGCACCTCCTTTAAAACACAACATTTCAAGGTTAGAATGATCTTCAAAGGTCTTTTCCAAGCACCACTCTGGTGCTTGAATTCCTTACCTCTGCTACATAGTCCCCAATGATATTTAACCTATGCTTAACACCTCTTTTGAGGAGGAACTCTGAAGAGTTGCAGATACTTATTTAGAACACCTACTCCATGCCAGAAACTCTGCTATTGCTGACAGTGGTGAGCCAGACAGACATGGTTCATGTCCTCATAGAACTGCTTTAGGTGTGAAAAGTCCAATACAGAGCAGATGGGACTGTTAGCTCATTCTCTCCTAAAAGTAGTGTTCGTGTCAGAAAAAAAGGGGCCTGGGACTGCTGTGCCTGTTTTCCTGGCAGCCACATCACATACACTGTTGACTCCTGACCCACAAGTCCCCTCTGCCCTGCCTTGTTCCTACAGTGATGATTTGTAGACCCAACTAGACTTACCTAGAGGGTCTTTTGAGATCTGGAAGAGTAACCTTCAAGTATTTATAGGCTGGACTGAAAAGGAAGTTACAACAGGACCCAAGTGCTCAATTAAAACTTTCCCTGTTTGTTGTTTTTGCTGGCTGGGTGATTGTATTAGCATTTCTTCCCCTTACCTTTGTTCTTGTTAGGTCCGTCAACTGGAATCCAACCTTCTTCCCAAGCACCAAAAACATCCAAATCCATCAGGTGCTGTGAAACCCACAGAGCAAGAAAAATTGAGCTTAAAGAGAGAGTGTGATCAGTTTCAGAAAGAAAGATCTCCTACTAACAGGAAGGTGAGTTTTTGAGAGTATATGGCATGCATCTATGTTTTCATTATAATGTGTTCCTAAGTGTGTTTCTTCCCAGGTGTACTTCTAAGGAAATGATTACAGTGGCATATTTTGGCTGTTATATCTCTTTATGCTGTTATTATCTTGTCAAAACAGCATCACGGTTCTTTTTGATTGGATAATGGCTGAATGAAGAACAATTTAAGCTTTCTTAAAGACAGTTAATCATCTCTATTAATATTATAAACCTTTCTAAGTTGGCAAAATATTTATCACCCTAATATTAGAAACATCTTAATATGGGCTGTATTTTTTATTGCTGTGTAACAAAACAAGGAACATTTGTTGTCTTACCTACAAGTCAGAAAGTCAGAAGCAGCTTAGCTGGGTGGTCCGACTCGGGGCTCTCTTGAGACGCCGTCTAGATGTTGGCTAGGCCTGCAGTTATCTGAAGGCTTCACTGGGGCTAGAAGATTTACTTTCCAAGCTAATTCATACAACTGTTAGCAAGAGGCTTCTGTCCCTTGCCAGCTGCTTGCCTGAGACCTCAGCTCTTCACTACCTGGGCCTTTTCTCAGGGTATAGCATCTGGCTTCCCCAAGAAGGAGTGATGAAACAGACACTGAGACCAAAAGACCAAGACTGAAGCTGTGGTCCCTTGTATGATCTAATCCTGCAATTGACATGCCAGCATTTCTGCCGCACTGTTTGTCACACAGACTAACCGTAGTTTAGTGTGGGAGGGGGACTGTATGAGGCTGTGAATACCAGAGGTGGGGCTCTTTGGGGCCTCTTGGAGGCTGGCTACCCCATGGTCACACCTCTGCAGTGCCACTCAGTTTGCCTTCTGTACTTTGTCCCATAAAGTTAGAGTTCTAGACCAGACTTCTCAGAGTTGTTACTCTTCTTCTTCTACACTGAAACTCAGTTTTCACTATTACCTCTTTATATAAAATATGGTTTGCTTAGAAATTTGAAATTTTTGTTTTTTTGTGAAAGTTATGACCATTTGCAGTAAGAAGGTCGGTTGTGCTCTAAAGCCGAAATTTCAGGAACATTCAAGTAAACTTTGCAGAAAGAAAATGGGTTTTATCTAGCTGCTCACAAAGGGGGGAAAGAAGTCTGTGATAGGCTTTTAAATCACGTTGAATTTTAAAATGGACCTGGAAGACTACACTTCTGTTCCACAATTCTTTCTGTTCTCAGCTCTTTTTGATAGAAGCAATCAGCTTTCTAAGATAATGTTGTATGTTTTTAACTGAACAATATTTTGTCCTCTAGTTGACTAGGTTCTTCCTGTAGTAAAGAGATATAAAAAGGAGTATTCAAAATCTTTAAAATGGAGAAGTTATATAAATCAGGTTTTATGTATCCTCAATTTTAAGTCTTTAACTTTGCCTTGAGGCAGTATTTTCCTACTACAGATCCATAGTAGAGGATTATGAAATCAATTTAATGGAAACCAGCATTTTTTATTAATATACTACAAAATATCAGAGTACGTGGCCCATGGTAAGGGTATTTCAATGACATGTACTTACTGTACATAGGTGTGGGTGTGTGTACTGTGTTGTAAGATAAAATGTATTTCTTACAGTGGTTGGCATCCAAGTTGAAAAGCCAGCTACCTTAAGGAATCTTCTGTGGGAGGACAGGTGATTAAAACTAGATTACTTCAATGTTAGCAATACACTGATTGTATTATTTGTTTTCTGTCACTGAATTAACTTAGCTTCTTCCAAGAGTTGAGATTTCTGACAAGCACAGATTTGTCAAAATAAAATAGAACTCAGGTGTTTTTGTTTAAAGGGAATATTTTCTTTTTGGAAACAGGTCAGTCAGATGAATTCCCTTGAGCAAGAATTAGAAACAATTCATTTGGAAAATGAAGGCCTGAAAAAGAAACAAGTAAAACTGGATGAGCAGCTCATGGAGGTAAGTTTCTCAGCAGATGGCCTTAGCTATGAAGAATATTTTAATCCATGAATGAGCCATTTGTTGGTAGAGACTAGACATGGCATTGAATTCCTGTTGTGAAACTGTAAGTACACTGGCAGGTTGAATTTTTGGTCTGTCTTACCAAGTTTAATAGACAACTTTGCTTAATTACCCTGTCAAAGGAAGCTATACTGCTTTTCGGAGGAAGTAATAATGGTGACCAACCTAAAATGCAAAGATCTATACCTCTACAAAACCAGGTGGCAGGGACTCTGATACTAGCCAAGGGGCCCTGAGCACTCTTGCCATCACCGTGTTTATATCAGTTCCCTGATCCCTCCTGTCTAGCACCTTCTTCAGTTGGGAAATCCATGCAGGAAATTTGAGAGCATTGATATTTAGGAGTTTTAATTTCAGCTGCTTCTGTTCTTCATTACTACATTTAAAACTCAGCACTGCCTTGTCAGAGATATATCTGATAACTATGAAAATGTATTTGTGGTGGCATAGTGGTTCATACTGGTAATCCCAGCACTTTGGGAGGCTGAGGGAGGCAAATGGCCTGAGTCCAGAAGGTCAAGACCAGCGTGAGCAATATGGCAAAACCTTGTCTCTACAAAAAAAAAAAAGTTACAAAAATTAGCCTGGTATGGTGGCATGTACTTGTAGTCCCAGCTACTCAAGAGGCTGAGGCGGAGGATTGCTTGAGCACAGGAGTTGGAGGTAGCAGTGAGCCGAGATTACACCACTGCACTCCAGCCTGGGTGACAGGGAAAGACCCTGTATCAAAAAAAAAAAAAGAAAAAGAAAAAAAAATGGATTTGTAAAACTAACTTACCAGCTTAAATGTTGGGTTCCAGTCTTCTAGATTGCTTTCTGAATAATGAGTTCAATTATAGGATATAACAAAAAATAAAAATAATTTATATGTAAGTTTATTTTTTTTTGAGATGGAGTCTCGCCCTGTCACTCAGGCTGGAGTGCAGTGGCACGATCTCAGCTCACTGCGACCACCACCTCCTGGGTTCAAGCAATTCTCCTGCCTCAGCCTCCCGAGTAGGTGGGATTACAGACGTGTGCCACCAAACCCAGCAAATTTTTTATATTTTTAGTAGAGATGGTGTTTCATCATATTGGCCAGGCTGAAAATCCTTCTTAATAAGAATTTCATTGATATACCTTGGGTAGATAAAATTAGTCAATCTAACACTTAGTGAACTATAAGACTTATGTAATGCAGAGAAGAACATGTAGAACTTGCCTTTTTGTGCTCTTAAAAAGTACTATGTATACGCATATTTTTAAGCCAGAATCATAAGAAGAAATGGGGCTGGGCGCAGTGGCTCACACCTGTAATCCCAGCCCTTTGGGAGGCTGAGGCAGGCGGATCACCTGAGGTCAGGAGTTTGAGACCAGCCTGGCAGAAATGGCGAATCCCCGTCTTGTAGTAAAAATACAAAAAAAAATAGCTGAGCATGGTGGTGGGTGCCTATAATCCCAGCTACTCGGAAGACTGAGAATCGCTTGAACCTGGGAGGCAGAGGTTGCAGTGAGCCAAGATCATGCCATTGCACTCCAGCGTGGGCAACAAAGCTAGACTCCATCTAAAAAAAAAAAAAAAAGGAAAGAAAGAAATTGGAATATTCAAGTATTTTATGAAACTGGCCACATGCAAAGGTAGTTTTTAAAAACCAAGCATTGATTTTTAATGTGAAATCTTATACCTATTTATTCTAATGAAACTTTCAATAGGAAATAAAACTGAATTATTGGCCAGATGCAGTGGCTCACGCCTGTAATCCCAGCACATTGGGAGGCCAAGGCGGATGGATTTTGAGGTCACGAGTTCGAGACCAGCCTGACTAACATGGTAAAACACTGTCTCTACTAAAAATACAAAAATTAGCCAGGCATGATGGTGCGCACCTGCAATCCCAGCCACTCAGGATGCTGCTGCAGGAGAATCGCTTGAACCTGGGAGGCGGAGGTTGCCGTGAGCCGAGATTGTGCCACTGCACTCCAGCCTGGATGACAGAGTGAGACTATTAAAAAAAAATGAATTATTAACGCTATATTTACACAAATTGGGTATTTTTTGAGCTCTGTCACCCAAGTTAGAGTACAGTGGCGTGATCACAGCTCACTGCAGCCTTGAATTCTTGGGCTCAAGCAATCCTTCCATCTCAGACTCCCAAAGTATTGGGAGTTCCCTAATCCCTCCTACATTACTCCAGATTGGAGTTTTTAAAAACAGTGTTACTAAAGTATCATTCACATAGTATATAGTTCACATATTTCAGGTGTACAATTCAATGATTTTTTTTGTATAATAATTTTTAACCTGTAATAAATACATACCTAATATATAATTTGCCATTTTAATCATTTAAAAATGTACAATTCAGTGGCATTCATTAAATTCACAACATCCTACCACCATTACCACTACTTCCAAAACCTTTTCATCACTCCAGACAGAAGCTGTAACCATTAAGCATTAACCATTCCCCCTCTCCAGCCCATAAACTTGCTTTTTATTTATATTATGATATCTATAGAGCAGGTTAATTTGGGGGTGCACAGTGGTTTTCTTACCTTCTTTTGTGCCCTAGCTCACCTGAGGGATAGGTACATTCCTTCTCACTCTGGCAGGGATTCTTACCTGATCCGGGCAGCAGGTGGTAAGCTGGGCAGGGACAAGTTTCTGCATCAGAACTGGAATCAGGGAATTTAAGCAAAGCGCTCTTCATGATTCTAAGTTGACATACGCACTCCCTTGGGGGAAGTAGGCTCTCCTCATCTGTATATACTAGTTTAACAGTCACAGTTCTAATGTAACGTATCCCCCACTATAATTAAAGATCACAAATTACTTGACTAGGAAAAGGAAAAATTAGGGTTAGTATTTGACTCCTACTTCAGGGCTTTTTCCACTGTGAGTAGTTCAATAAACAATTCGTTCTGAACATTCAACAAAAGGGTTACAGGCTATGTCAGCAGTTCCTAGGTCTGCTGTGTACCTCTGTCATAGCCAACAGTTCAGATACTTGAACAAGAAAAATGGTTTATAGTTTATACTGTATTCTGCATCTCCCAGTGGCAAGAGATTTAACATCAGATCCATTCCATACTGGACCTGGAATAATCTTTATTTTTGAGACAGAGTCTCACTCTGTCGCCCAGGCTGGAGTACAGTGGCAATGATCTCGGTTCACTGCAACCTCTGCCTCCTGGGTTCAAGCAATTCTCCTTCCTCAGCTCCCAAGTAGCTGGAACTAAAGGCACACACGCCACCATGCCTGGATAATTTTTGTATTTTTAGTAGAGACCGGGTTTTACTATATTGGCCGGGCTGGTCTTGAACTCCCGAACTCAAGTGATTTACCCACCTTGGCCTCCCAAAGTGCTGGGATTACAGGTGTGAGCCACCGCGCCTGGCCTGGATCTGGAACCTTCTAATTCATGATATTGAGAGGGGTACAAACAGGATACAGCAAGTGCAGATGCACTTGCAGAATTAGAGCTGTAGGACATTTTAGTGTCTATAAAATTTATACACAAAAAAAATGTAAATGTTAGTCTTTCATATGCTCTTATTCATGTATATAATATACCTAATTAGTACTGTTCTTTCTTTTTATAACTCATACTTTTCTCTTTTTATAACTCCTATAATTTTCTTTTCTTTTTGTTTTGTCTGTGGCTAACCTGTACCTAGAACTCAGTGGTTGGAAGTAGCAGAGAAGGGTGCAGTTCTCTGCCTGAGATAGTGTGTGAAGGTAGAACTTTCTCCTTTAATGAACTTTCATAGCATGGAGCCATCTCATTCAACCCCTTCTCATGTTATCCTTTCTGTTGCTCATAACAGTTAAGAATTTAAGATAGGAGCCAGTATTCATTTTGTTTTAATGGTATAATATGTCTGTTTGCATCAGACTTTTCCTCAGTATTTAAAGCATTATGTATGAAGAAAATTATCCCACTGCTATAAAATTATGGGATAATTCTCCATAATTTTTATCATGAAAATAAAGTGGTTTTCTGAATCTACAACTGGAAGTATTTTCAAAGTGGGCCATGCCCCTACCCCCACCTAGAAATTTCACTCTGAGGAAATGGATAGTGGCTCTGCAGTTTCATGGTAACATTTCATTATAGCCAAGTCTTAGAGGTCCTTTTCCACCTTCTCACAAGCCTGGAGGTGCCGCTTCTTGAGCTTAGTCCTTGGTCATGTTTGTTGCATGCTCAGTGAGTTTACAGGCGTGAGGTGGCCTGCCTCACTGGCCCAAATACCGCACATCCTCCTCCCTTTCCTCTCCCCGACTTGGACTGGCATGTTGATGCACATTTCCTCATGGTCTTGAATGCTCCCATTCCATGTTCTCCAGTTCCCAGACGTTGTAGGATATTATTGCTTTATGCTCCAGAATTGTCGGTCTTGTTGTGCCGTTTCACCTAAGGGTGTAACTGCATATTGATAAACTAGAGGTAGGTTAAAATAATTTTAGATCCAAGGTGAAGTTCTTCAAAAAACTTGCTAACTCAGGATTGGAAAAAAATGTAGTCATTGAACATTTATCTTTAAGAATCTTTATGAATGGTAAGTAAAGTGGTAAAACCCTAAAGCATAACCACTTTCTCCCCTGATTTCCTTACTCCAACCCCAGTTTTAAAAAAGGAGGGAGGTAATTTTTCCAGTTTAAAAAAAATGAGATGGAATTCAGATGTATTATGTACATCATGCCCTTAATGTAACTCCAGAGTTGGGAAGTGCTTTTTTTTTTTTTAAGTCTAAAACTTTTAAGAAAGTCTACTTATTACGCATATTCTCTACTAAGCAAAATAGCTCTTCTCATTTCCATCTGCCTCAGGTCCAAGTGCTGTCCCGTTTCCAAGTTTCAGTGGGTCTGAGGTTATGAATGAATTTGTAGCCTTCATTCCTCACTGCCCGACACCATCAAGGGCAGTTCTGGGATTGAAGGCACTCAGCTGACCAGAGCTTTGCCCTTGTCCTTCAGATGCAGCACCCGAGGTCCACTGCGATGCCTAGCCCTTCCCCCTCATGCTTGGGATTTGCAGCTGCTCCAGCAGCAAGCCTGTCCAATGGTGCCCAGGGAGCAGTTTCTGCAGCTTCAACACCAGCTGCTGCAGGCAGAAAGGATAAACCAGCACCTGCAGGAGGAACTTGAAAACAGGATCTCCAAACCAGCATACCACAGGTATGAAGCTCTCTCTTCCCTGGTAGTAAACTCAGATCACCTGTTAATTTTACCTGATTATTTGAAAGTTATACCAGTTCAAAGGTGGAGAGAAAGAACCTAAATCTGGTGGGGCATACCTGTAGTCCCAGCTATTGGGAGACTGAGACAGGAGGGTCACTTGAGGCCAGAGGTTCAAGGCTGCAGAGAGCTATGATCATGCCTGTGAATAGCCGCTGCACTCCAGCCTGGGCATCATAGCAAGACTCTATCTCTTAAATTTAAAAAACAAAATCACAACCCTAAAGCTTCTTTCAGAGAGTTACATTTTACCTGTATGACAAATCCACAGAACTGCAGCACGGTTTTTTGGGTTGTACAGTGCTACCTTTGAACTCTCAGCCTCTAAGCTGAGTCATTTAGTGTTCTGAGTCTCCTTTGCCCATTTATAATAGACGGTGAAGTATCAGGATCACTTAAACATAGTGCACAATTGGCCTAATGTTCCCATCCCGTGCCAAAAATAAATGCAACAAAGTTTAAATGTGGCTAGGATATGTGCTACTAACAAAGTACACTGAGCTTTCCTGTGCCAGAGCCTTGCGGACTGCTGCATTCCATGAAAATCACAAGCAAGGACTTTTCACAACAAATAGAGTGTGTAGTCAATGACGTCTTTCTAGTTGACATAGTTCACTTAAGTTATCCAGTTCAAAAAACTAAGATTAAGATCTTCTCATTGTTTGCATCCGCATGATCCCAGCTTACCACCACATCCAATCTTGCATTACTTAGGTTTCAAGGATTTATAGTTATTTCTCTTTAGTGCATTCGTCATCCTTCCTCAGAAGTTTAACTCCTGGGGGCTTGCCCATTTCATTAATTCAGAATTAGGAATAAAGAAATAGAAACTCCTTCTTTGTGGGATTCTCCATTAATTCTTTCTGGTTTGCATGTGCTTGTGTCTTCGGATACCTTGCCTCTCAGTTAATACTTGATAAGGAATTTCCCATCTCCTTGTGAATCCCCTCAGAGTGGCTTTGCAAAGTCATGTTAGCCCTGGAACTATACGTAGGAGCAGTTCTGTTTCTTCTACTAGTATCTGTGCTTTGTTATGAAGTACTCCTATCACCTGTCAGTTCTAATCAACTTTTCCCTCTACATACATACCTATGATATATTTCTAATCAGCTTTAGAAGGATTTTGTCTTACGAGCTTTAAAATCTGTTTTTGAAAGCTTTATACATATCTCTTCAACTTCCCAATATTAAAGGTCTTAAATTGTGATGGTAGAGTGTTAGAGAGATGCTTTAACTCTTCATTATAAAATTGAACTACAAAACTTTGACCTCAGTTTTTAGTGGACCTTCTAACCGAATGATCCTGCCACGATTCTACTCATTACTCTCTTACACACTATTTTCAAAGCATGCTCTTTCCAACCCACCCACCAATGTTAAAAAGGATGTTATTATCTAATCCTGAAGGAATTGGAGGAAAAACAGTTAAGATTTTTGGAAAGAGAAAAATCCTCCAGCCAGCTGACAAGGATAGACCGCTTATTACTCTCACCAGCATGCTATTGCAGGCTCTCCCATTTCCTGCTGCTGAGCTGACACTAATTTTAAGAATACAGAATATTATTAGAATCTGCACGTTTCTGTGTGTGGAGTGATGTGATCTCTTCTGCGTTTGTGTTGCTTTGCTTGCCTATGTAGTGTTAATGTGTGTGCTTTTACAAATTGTTTGCATTATAAATGTGTGAATTTAGACTCCCCCTAAAAACTCATCCTGACATGAGGGTGAAGTGTACCACTTGCCTTCTTTCTCTAGGCCTTGCTACCGGAGCAGCGAGCAGTGCATGCAGATTCCTGCAGAAGGATTGGGCACCTGTGAAAACTGGGCTGCTATTGATGGCATTTGTTACCATGGCAGACAGACGCACACACCCACCCATGCACACACACCACACACAGAGACATAAGCTAAATATGTTGGAATCAAGTGCTCTTTTAAATTATTTTTTACTGTTAAACCTTTGCAGTATTATGTCTCTTATTTATTTATGTAGAAATGACAGATCTTGTGAATCAAATTCACAAACATCAGCTTGTTACAAATCATTTTATTTATACCCTTTAAAGAGTGGATTTAAGGTTCTTGAAAGGATATAGTCTATATATTTTCTCATTCCATATGTTGTAACTATTTTTAACAAAGGTACTACTTTTATATATGGAATTTGAAGAAAATCAGGGGTATTTATACTGTTTTGTATAAGATGTATGAAACTTTTTGACAGGAAAATTTTGATGAAACAATAAAATAAATTTTAAGTATACGACTGCCTTTGTTTTTCCTGTTTATCCACTCTTTTGCCAACTCTCTGTTCTTTGAATTATCTCTTATATTTTTTTGTTTTGTTTTGTTGGGCAAGTAGATATCAGACATATAGTATTTATGTTTGAACTTTAAAAAGCTATTTTTTTTTTAATGTCAGCCTTCTCAAAAGCTAGATGTTCTCCAGGCCCAATTTTTTGTAATTTACTTCCTGCATTAGACCTTTGCTTAGTTTCTATCCTCAGGATAGCTACTACATGATTTAGGGTTTGATGATGAAGTGTGATTAATATCCAAACAGTTGGTTGTCTTGACTCACATTTGGTCATTCTGCATGTCTTTCAAAGTATGTCTTAACTACCATCAGCCATTAATACCTTTTTGAAATCTGAGATTCCTTATGGGGACATTTTGGTGGACTGCAGAGGGATGGGGGTGGGAGGGGGTTGGCTGATTCTCATTTCTCTAGGTCTTGCTGCTTTCCAAAACCCACTTACTCCTTAACCTATCACCATTGTGTGAGAAGAGAAGAAGAGGAGATTTTTAATTTTCAGTCTGCTTTGGTAATAAACCCATCCTCCAATCCAGATGTGTGCTTCACATTTACAAGTGGGAAACAGATGACTAGAAAAATTGTCAGGAAGAGGCTGCTTATTATGAAGAAAGAAACACTAACACCCTCAACAGTCATCAGCTGCTTCAAAGGAAAAACAGACATGCCTATTGCAAGCTGATTGGAAATGTTAGGAAACCCTGAATACAGTCAGTGCTTGTTTTGTTATTGAGAGGCCCACAACATTGCAAAGACCCAAATCACAGATGGGAGGTGATAACTATCTTTTAACTTACCTTGGATATCCATTTTACTAGAAGTGCATACAGGTATTAAATTATGGGTTTTAAAGAATTTTGGTTTATATCGGGGGACGATGGTAACACAGGTAAGATTCTTTTTAATCTGATTCTTTCTCTGATAGGGTTACTTTTCTTACATGTGCAATCCATGCAGGGCTCAAAACTCCCATTTCATGAGAAATCTATCCTTCCTGTTACAAAGGCAAAACATTTACTGTCCCTCCAGGCATCTTGTGGGGAAAATAAACCAGTGTTTTCTCTTCAGTGTGACATGATTTTCAAATGATAATGCACTTTTCTTCCCTTCAGGGAAACCAGGAGCAACTGGTAACCGTCATGGAGGAACGAATGATAGAAGTTGAACAGAAACTGAAACTAGTGAAAAGGCTTCTTCAAGAGAAAGTGAATCAGCTCAAAGAACAAGTGAGCCTCCCCCGGTCATCTCTGTTCACGCACCTCACATTCCAGCTTTAACTCCAGTTTTACATCCCTCTATTGCTATTAACTCGTCAACTTATGTTGTCTAATAAAGGCAAATTCCATTCTAAGTGTCTACAAGAACTTAGGATTTGCTCTCCCTCATACCACCCCAAAAATATGAGCTCTCTTTCCAAGGAAGCTCTGTTTAAGGCATGTTTGTTCACAATTTTAAAGTAAATCTTTGCTAACATTCACATGGACCTAAGATTTTAAAGATCAAAAAAACTGTTGATTCATATGGACCTAAAGCATGTGAATGGATATGTTTTAGGTCCATGTGAATCAATAGATTTTTTCTGCCCAAGACAGGAAATATTCCTATTTAAATTGAAAAAATGACATAGGTTTGAGGTGCTAAAGCCTGAAAAAAAAAAACAAAGAAAAAGAAAAATGACATAAGTTTAAAAAAGGGCGGGGGGGGAGGAATAAATAGAACTTTAGCTTTCCTGTTCCCAAAAGCTTCTGAAAAACCTCAAAAAAGGATCTTACTGCTACAGCCAGACTCCAGAAACATGAACTTTGAATTAGAGGACCACTAGTCAGTCTGTTCCTTTTCATCCGCTGGTGGCATATGTGGCCTTGGTGTTTAGAAATTGGTTGCACATCCCCTGAAGAGACATGCAGAAAGTACTACCCTCTGGGAGAGTGTTACAGCCTCTCTGGAAACTAAGACTGAGATAAACAGGTGCGGGGCAGAAGTTGCCCAAGCTAGTTCTTTAGATACTTAAGACCTAAGAATAATCCTCCGAAGAGAGGGTCTGAATTTAGTTGTAGACAGGAACTTTCTGTTGGCCTGTATCTTCATACACAGAGAAGAAAAAGTCCTGCTGAGTGAGCATTTATCCATTCAGTTCTTTACATACTCAAGCGTTCAACACATAGTTACTGTGGGTAGGCACATGGGTACAGCAGTGAACAAAGTCCCTGCCCAGCTTGGCCAAATGGTAGGTTCAGAAATAAATAGGATCCATCTGTTTTCAGTAGAGGGGGAACACAAGATCAGAGATATTTGATCCAACCCAGAAGTTTAAAGAAAGCTTCCTGAAGGCCTCTTAAACTGCATCTTGAGGGTTGAGTAAGATTTCACCGGTTAAGAAATTGTAGGAAGGGCATCCTAGGCTTTGGGAACATCATGGAGTTATGGCAACATGTGGGGTGTGGACACATATAAACATGTCCGCATTGACAGTTCACACTGTCCTGGGAGGCAGGAGGGGAGACTAGAGGAGGAGGGGGAACAGGACAGCTGGCCTCCAGTGCTGAGCCAAGGAGCTTCAGTTTTATTCTGTCGGTCATGAAGAGCCATCAAAGTGGTTTTGGTTTTTTATTTTTTGTTTTTGGAAAGGAAAAGGGAGGGAGAGAGGAAGGAAAAACAAGTTGTATTCAGGAAGTTCACCAGAGAACAGGTTCTGAAGTATCAGTGATAGCTGCCAGTCATCTAGGCTCTGAGTGCTGCCATCCTTATCCTCGCCCTTTGAAATGCTAATAAGTTGTTAAGCCACTCTTTTAGTTGCTTTTTAGTCTCATAAACCTTTATAGTTTTAGATGCCCTACTTGAAATTGGGTATAAAATGAACAGTTAAAAGGTGTAACATGGGAAGGGAGACTGGAAAATATTAACCAGAATGACAGTGAAAGTATCCCAAGGCGCTGCTAACAAGTTTTTCCACCTCAACCTAGACTAGATATTCTTTTTTTTTTTTTTTTTGAAACGGAGATCTTGTTGCCCAGGCTGGAGTGCAATGGGGCAATCTTGGCTCACTGCAATCTCATCCTCCCAGGTTCAAGCCATCTCCTGCCTCAGCCTCCGGAGTAGCTGGGATTACAGGCACGTGCCACCACACCCAGCTAATTTTTTGTATTTTTAGTGGAGATGGGGTTTTTGCACATTGATCAGGCTGGTGTCAAACTGCCGACCTGAGGTGATCCGCCCGCCTTGGCCTCCCAGAGTGCTGGGATTACAGGTGTGAGCCACTGTGCCCGGCCTAGACTATTTACTCTAACTATGAAGATTAGAATAGACAAGGCCCCATGCAAAAAAAAGAAAGTTCAGGAAAAGTTAACTGCCCAAATCTTATTCTGTTATAATACATGAGCTAAATTTTAAAATAATCAGTGGGTTGTAGTTACGAATGGGGGAGGTTCAAGCATCTTTTGTTACAAGCAGAGTTAAACAGTCCACACCTGAGACTTCAGGAATTTAAGTTCTAAAAGTATTCCTATTTTTAAAGAATGAATAAAGGAATAACGCCTGTTTAGGTAGAAGAAAACTTTTGGAGCTCTCTGGTATCAATCTGTTCTTTTTACTGGTAACTTACATAAACATGCAAAGAAATAGCTTGGAAAAAGTGGATTTGCTCCAGTGGTATCTCTGATGCCAAGTCTGATGATAAAGCTGTATTGTAAAATAAAACAATATAATTAGAAGAAGTGATTTTGCTTTTATAAAATAACTGTCCTTATGTCAGACCTTCAACTAAGAAGAGATACAGAAATGGAGTCAAGATGTTTCTGGTTCTGTTTCTAGCTCTGCAAGAACACTAATGCAGACGCGATGGTGAAGGATTTGTATGTTGAAAATGCCCAGTTGTTGAAAGCTCTGGAAATGACTGAACAGCGACAGAAAACAGCGGAGAAGAAAAACTACCTCCTGGAAGAGAAGATTGCCAGCCTCAGTAATATAGTTAGGAATCTGACACCAGCGCCATTGACTTCTACACCTCCTTTGAGGTCATAGCCAAACCAAAGGGTACACTCATATTTGTGCACTTTACTGAAATAGATGGGACATTTCAGTAGATTCTCAACTTTCGTAACCTTTATTGGCTTAAAGTTAAAATTAAGCCTAACCTAAAACTGCCAGCAAAAGAACTGGAGTTCCCATTTATCATGGTTTTTCTAAATAGACCCTTATGGGAGTTTGAAAATAAACACTCACGTCTTTCACTGCTTAAAATTATTCCCAAGATTTGAATTTATTTTAGAATTCTAATAGCCACCAAGAATGTGGACATAATTCAAGAACCTTGCAATCCCAGTTTTGAATGAGTTTTTGTTTTTTGGGTTTTTTTTTTAATCATTATTACAAATCTATGTATAAAGTCTAGATACTTAAAGTTTGAGATCTGATGAGAATGGTTATTATGAACTTTATTTTAAAACCAAATTTAGGTATTCTTACACATTTAAATACTAGAAAGTCATTGTAATAGTTTTGGTTCTTTGAATTAATTGGTAGACTGAATTGATTGGTAAAATATAATTGTTTGCTTAGGAGGCAGGGCTTATTAAGTGATTATTAACCACTGAAGCCAGACAAGCCCAAATCTGTAGAATTCTAACCTTCTAAGACCTGTGACAGTATTGCCACTCTTTCTGTATTATAAACTTAGAACTTATTTACTCAACTGCACTCTTAACTGATGTTAAAGCTTTACTTGCTTTAAACAGCCTTTTCTTCTTTCTCTTAGAAGTTTCATTTGGGAGCTGCTCTTCTAAGAAATGGATAAAGCCACATAATTAAAGCATTTCAACTGTAGGGAAAGCACTGAACAAACCACTTTGGAGTAAATAGCTACTCTTAGAAAAGAGGGATAAGCAGACCATGTAGGTTTTCCATCTCTCAAACCTTGGAGTTCATGAACTTACTTGAGGTTGCCTCAAGAACTCAGGGAACAATATTTTAAACTGTCTTCCTGAACTACTGTAGGGGCCTCTCTAAGAATTTGAAATGTATAAAACATGTGACCTCATTTATTTGTCTTATATATTCAGAGCCATAGTAGAATTTTTATTTCTACGTTTTTAGTAAATTTAATATTCTGGGGGAAAAAAGGCCTTGATTTTAGTGTTAAAAAAACCTGATTTATAAAAGTGTTTCTTTAATATAGGTCAAAGTTTTC
Source organism: Ateles fusciceps (assembly GCA_036589455.1). Taxonomy (NCBI): domain Eukaryota; kingdom Metazoa; phylum Chordata; class Mammalia; order Primates; family Atelidae; genus Ateles; species Ateles fusciceps. The sequence continues at coordinate 8,429,965 of JAZHEH010001212.1, forward strand.
CATGTTTCTTATTCCTTCTATACCTCAAATCTGATTCTAAGAATTTTTTACTCTGATAAGCATTGGCATGCCACCTGAGGTGAAGGAGTGCCAAATAGGACTTTCCACTCATGCTCAAGATCAAAACTTTATAGAAGAGTAAACACTTTAGATACGATAACCTTTTTCTTGCCGTTAGAATGTCTGCTTCTAGCCACTTCCGCCAGCAGTTGGTGGAAGATTCACTAGGTGCAGGGACACTATTCAAGCTCATCACAAGAACCTGCTTGTTTTCATGAGACAATAATCAGAAAAATTCTCTTTGATATATTCCTGGAGGGCCAAGCCCATCTGTTTACAAAAGTTGTAACAGCAAAATCAAGCACTGCTTTTATGGGCAGGACACAACAGAAAGCAGACTGCCCAAGAAGTCATAATGTCAGAAACTCAATCTCAACAAAATAATTTCCATCAGGGAACTTCAGGGTTTCTTGGAGCTTCCAAGTCTCACTGGTCAACCCAGGAGACCTCACAGTACAAGAGCCTTGACAAGGCACTGTTTTTTGTGGGACTGGGATTTCACACTGATGAAGCAGACCTTTGAGTCTTTGCACAACTCTTGTCAGAAAGCCCTGACTTCCCCCTAGATAAAGAGTTCATTTTCATCCTTCCCTATAATTATAGTTCAAAATCTTTGACATCTGCTCTCATGCCTTCTTTAAATCTTTCTTCTGCAATGCAAACATTCCTAGTAGGTATTTAACTACTTGTAGCATGGCCTAGGCTAAGGACAAAAATTAACTAAGTACCTGTAGTGTATTTATGTGATAATGCGTCAAGTTACTCAACGTTATTGCTGTTGGAACTGAACAATATTTCCCAGATAGCTGGCCTTAGCATGTGATCACATTTGTTGTATTTTTAATTTTTGTCTTTTATACTACGAGAGGTATAGGTTAATTTGTTTATTTCCTATAAATTTGTATTTATGTGTATATAAAATGTACAATGAATGTAAATATGACTTTCTGGAAAGTTTAGACTACATTTAGAGTCTCTATTCAAAATCAAAATGCTGCTCAAATGAAAGTCAATTTAGCCAACATATAGGTGCTTAATTTCTCATTTTACCTGACTTATGACTTTGGGGAAAAGGTCAATATGAGAAATATACAGATACCTTAAATGTATATATTTATACAACAATTTTTGAGAAGTTGAGTGGCAATTTATAATTTAGTTGGCAATTTATAATAGAGCTTACAGCTTTTAAAAGACCTTTTAAAGACATTAAATGTAAACTGAAAATTATGTTTAGATGTTGTTTCAAACTTTACAATAGCACTCTTCAAAATATTAAGTTATATATTTTATAGGCATTTAGTTGCTTGTTTATTAAAAGCACTGATTTTTAAGCTTCTTGGTTTAAGAACAGTTATTTAAGATAGTCTTAGAAGATGGGATCTTCAAGAAAAGGGAATCAAGTTTGCCTTTGTGATAATACATTACGCTAAGAAAAAAGAAATGTGGATAGCAAAATCCACCTCTCATCCTATTTTGCTCTCTTTTGCTTTTTAGAAGCCTGCACTTTAGCTCACATTTGTGGAGGGAAGAGTAGAAGGGGAGAGTAGAAGCAACCACAGTATTTTATTTATTTTTCTAAAGTTCTTATAAATCCAGATTTTTAAAGCTGTTTTAAATGTGAATTCTGCCCAGAAACTTCAATCCCTTGCATATTTAGCCTTCAGCGTATTTTACATAATTATGATCACAAAGTCATAGGCTTTCAAGGCATAGGAAGAGGTCTTACGGGTCTAGTATTTTAATAATGCACTAATACCCAGGGCAGATATGAGAAACTATTTCTTCTCTCAACAATAAGGGTTTATGGCAGACTTTGTTTTTTTAACATGTGAGAAATGAATTTTTTATTTTGTGATTTATATGATTTTTTTTTTTTTTTTTTTTGCTGAGTGAAGGAAAAGAGAAATTGTTGCCATTGTCAGCATCTTAAAGGTATTTCCAATCAAGGCAAGGCTAAGCGCTTTGTGGTAGTATTGAGCAAGTCATGTTTTGAATGGATTACCTGTAATGCCTCACTGGAATGATATAATTTTACAAGTAATGCCAAAACCTAAGTCAAAGCTTAATTAACCAAAGCACTCATTTAAAAATCATCATGTTTGGACCTATCTGGACCTCTCAGCGCTGTAAAATAGTTTTGGTTTTGTGGCATGTGAATAGTTGTTTAACAAATCATAGTTAGCTTTTTGCTTTTCAACTTTTTTGGACAAAACAAGTTAAGTTCTTAATGGGGAGACATTATCATGGCATGACTTAAGGGAACATTGGTTGTGTGAATGAAAAACAGATTATCTAAAGCCATCTCTATATTTCTGTTCAGATAAAGACTAATGAGTATGTGTTTATATCAGCTTTGTATATTTCATCTTAGCCATTCTATCCTAGAAAGATTTTAATGTGAGCTTAAAATGTAAATAAATAATTTTGCAAACAAGCCTTTTGTTTTCTATATACCTACCCTGACATTTTAATAAAGTTTCAGAGTATTTATCATTGGTCTTTAGAATGATAGCCTCAAAATATTTCACTAAACACATTCTGCAAATGCAGATGCCCACACTCCAGACCTACTAAATCAGAGTCTTCATTTTGGAGAGATTCCTCAAGTGATTTGTATAGGATTTAGAGCACTGGAACTCTATTTCTGTTACAGAAGGATGGCTTTCACACCAGCCAGTCTGGGACCCCTGTACACTGGGACAATGCATAATTTACCTGCGGAATCATCACTTAACTTTAGGCAAGGCCCTGCTTGTGATTTTGGGTTCTTCAAAGGTGGCTTTATTTCATGTTGCCATCTTTATGGGTGACTCAGACTTTAATTGAGCAGCTCATGAAAAATGAGATACATGCAGTTAGAAACACAAAAAACCTAAAAGCATGTTAATATGCTTAATACTGAAATGTAGAATTGGAAATGTTGGCCAAACTAGACCCATCTCATGAGCCCTGTTTTACAACTTCAAAGCTTTTATACCAACCTCATACTGCTTTACGAGGCAGGAAGTACCATATCCCCATTTTATGGATGAGAAAAATGAAGCTTAGCAAAGTTGTGACTTACTCAGGGCCACACTGCCAGCTAAGTAGGAGACTCGGGACTAGAGGCTCAGATTTCCTTGTGCTGCAACACTTGTATCAATTCCTACTTCTGGCAGAACATTTTCTCAGGGTTGGTTCAATGGCAGGTATGTACACTGCACTCTGAAGGAAAGTACTGTGTAAAACACTCCTGCCATCTGTTTGCGGTAGAGTGACAAGATTTACACAGAAAAAAAGATTCAAAAATCTACATCCATACGGAAGGTAAGTGTTGATGGACTTTGTGCTATCAGCACCGAAATAAGTAAAATCAGGGTCAAATGGGTAAGGTCCTTAACCTAGCATTAAATATAATTCTGTACCTCATTGAGATTTGTGTAGCCTATGTGTTTTATAGTCTTAACTGTGCATGCAAGAAGTAATTTTCTAATACATACTTGATGTCCATTTTCCCCATGGGGAATAATGGTGGTTATGTTTTGGCCATAAGACTGGAATTTTCACCTAAATGATGTGAAACGTCCCTTATGTAATTTCCTGATCAAAAAGTTAAATTTCAGGCCGGGTGTGGTGGCTCACACCTGTAATCCCAGCACTTTGAGAGGTCAAGGCGGGTGGATCACCTGAGGTCAGAAGTTCGAGACCAGCCTGACCAATATGATGAAACCCCGTCTCTACTAAAAATACAAAAATTAGCCAGGTATAGTGGTATGTGCCTGGAATCCCAGCTACTCGGGAGGCTGAGGCAAGAGAATTGCTTGAACCTGGGAGGTGGAGGTTGCAGTGAGCCGAGATCATGCCATTGCACTCCAGCGTGGGCAGCAAATGAAACTGTCTCAAAAAAAAATTCACCCAGAAGTGCTTTCTATTTTTTTGTTTGGTTGCTTCATTTGCAAATCAGGAGACATGGCTAGTTTTGACAAATAGACTTTTTTTAAAATTCCAAAAAAAGTTAAAATTCCAAAACAGAGAACTATAAAACTAACAGTGAAATATTGTAATGAGTAGGCAACAATGTGAAATAGAGCTGGATACCCTTACGTTAAAATAATATTTAATTCTGTAAAATGATTACATGGGATATGCTTTACTAGCTAAGGCAAAGTAGACAGCTGTTAACAGTGATTACAGCTCAGATGAGCATTTACCAATTATTTTTCTTTCCTATTTGGAGGCACATCTCTCTTCAAGATCAAGCAATAAATAAGTACTAACCCTGTGCCACATACTAAGAGGTTATCCAGTATTAAAATACAATAAAAGGGACTCTCTGTAAGTGTCAATGTCAAAAAAAAAAAAGGGGGGGGGCCGGGGGCGGTGGCTCACGCCTGTAATCCCAGCACTTCGGGAGGCCTAGACTGGCGAATCACGAGGTCAAGAGATCGAGACCATCCTGGCCAACATAGTGAAACCCCGTCTCTACTAAAAATACAAAAAAAGTCACTAGGCGTGGTGGCCCACGCATGTAGTCCCAGCTACTCGGGAGGCTGAGGCAGGAGAATTGCTTGAACGTGGGAGGCGGAGGTTGCAGTGAGCCGAGACTGCACCACTGCACTCCTGCCTGGCGCCTGGCGACGGAGTGAGACTCTGTCTCAAAAAAAAAAAAAAAAAAAAAATAAGGACACATGCACACGAATGTTCATTGCAGCACAGTTTACAATAGCAAAGACCTGGAACCAACCCAAATGCCCATCGATGATAGACTGGACAGGGAAAATGTGGCACATATACACCATGGAATATTATGCAGCCATCAAAAACGATGAGTTCGTGTCCTTTGTAGGGACATGGATGAACCTGGAAACCATCATTCTCAGCAAACTGACACAAGAACAGAAAATCAAACACCGCATGTTCTCACTCATAGGCGGGTGTTGAACAATGGGAACACATGGACACAGGGAGGGGGAGTATCACACACTGGGGTCTGTCGGGGGGAAAAGGGGAGGGATAGTGGGGGGGGTGGGGGAGTTGGGGAGAGATAGCATGGGGAGAAATGCCAGATATAGGTGATGGGGGAGGAAGGCAGCAAATCACACTGCCATGTGTGTACCTATGCAACAATCTTCCATGTTCTTCACATGTACCCCCAAACCTAAAATGCAATAAAAAAAAAAAGTGGCAATGTTCCAAATTAAAGGAGTGTAAGTTGACATGACAGTGCAGTACCTAATCCTAGACTAGATTCTATACGGGAGAAGAAAATGCTCCATGAAGCAGGGTCCCCAACTTCCCAGGCACTAGGAACCAGACCGCACAGCAGGAGGTGAGCAGCAAGTGAGTAAATGAAGCTTCATCTGTATTTACAGCCATTCCCCATATCTCTTAAATCTTCAATCCATTTGGAGTTAATTTTAGTGTAAGGTGTAAGTAAGAGGTCCAGTTTCTGCTTTCTGCACATGGCTAGCCAGTTTTCCCAACACCATTTATTGAACAGGGAATCCTTTCCCCATTGCTTGTTTTTATAAGTTTTGTCAAAGATCAGATGGTTGTAGATGTGTGGCATTGCTTCCAGGACCTCTGTTCTGTTCCATTGGTCTGTATCTCTGTTTTGGTACCAGTACCATGCTGTTTTGATTACTGTAGCCTTGTAATGTAATTTGAAGTCTGGTAGCATGATGCCTCCAGCTTTGTTCTTTTTGCTTAGGATTGTCTTGGCTATGCGGGCTCTCTTTTGGTTCCATATGAAGTTTAAGGTGGTTTTTTTCCAGTTTTGTGAAGAAGGTCAATGGTAGCTTGATGGGGATAGTATTCAATCTGTAAATTACTTTGGGCCATTTCCACCATATTGATTCTTCCTAACCATGAGCATGGGATGTTTTTCCATCTGTCTGTGTCCTCTCTTATTTCCTTGAGCAGTGGTTTGTAATTCTCCTTGAGAGAGGTCCTTCACGTCCATTGTTAGTTGTATTCTTAGGTATTTTATTCTCTTTGTAGCAATTGTGAATGGGGAGTTCACTCATGATTTGGCTGTTTGGTATTGGTGTATAGGAATGCTTGTGATTTCTGCACATTGATTTTGTATCCTGAGACTTTGCTGAAGTTGCTTATTAGCTTAAGGAGGTTTTGGGCTGAGACAATGGGGTCTTCTAAATGTACAATCATGTCATCGGCAAATAGAGACGATTTGACTTCCTCTTTTCCTAACTGACTATCTTTCTTTTTTCTTGCCTGATTGCTCTGGCTAGAACTTCCAATACTATATTGAATAGGAGTGGTGAGAGAGGGCATCCTTGTCTAGTGCCAGTTTTCAAAGGGAATGCTTCTAGTTTTTGACTGTTCAATAAGATATTGGCTGTGGTTTTTTGTAAATAGCTTTTTTTATTTTGAGATACGTTTCATCGATACCTAGTCGACTGAGGGTTTTAGCATAAAGCGCTGTTGAATTTTGCCAAAAGCCTTCTCTGCATCAATTAAGATAATCATGTGGTTTTTGTCTTTTGTTCTGTTTATGTGATGGATTACGTTTATACATTTGCGTATGTTGAACCAGCCTTGCATCCCCAGGATGAAGCCTACTTGATCATGATGGATAAGGTTTTTGATATGCTGTTGCATTTGATTTGCCAGTATTTTATTGAAGATTTTTTCATATACATTCATCACAGATATTGGCCTGAAGTTTTCTTTTTTAGTTGTGTCTCTGCCTCATTTTGGTATCAGGATGATGTTGGTCTCATAAAATGATTTGGGAAGGATTCCCTCTGTTTGTATTGTTTGGAAAAATTTCAGAAGGAATAGTACCAGCTCCTCTTTGTATGTCTGGTAGAATTCAGCTCTGAACCTGTCTGGACCTAGACTTTTTTTGGTTGGTAGGCTGTTAATTACTGACTCAACTTCAGACCTTTTTATTGGTCTATTCAAGTTTTCAACTTCTTCCTGGTTTAGTCTTGGGAGGGTACAAGTGTCCAGGAATTTACTCATTTCTTCCAGATTTACTAGTTTATGTGCACAGAGCTGTTTGTAGTATTCTCTGATGGTAGTTTGCATTTCTGTGGAATCAGTGGTGATCTCCCCTTTGTCATTTTTTATTGCATCTATTCCATTCTTCTCTCTTTTCTTTTTTATTAGTCTGGCTATTTTGTTGATCTTTTCAAAAACCCAGCTCCTGGATTTATTGATTTTTTTGAAGGTTTTTTAATGTCTCTGTCTCCTTCAGTTCTGCTCTGATCTTAGGTATTTCTTGTCTTCTGCTCACTTTTGAGATTTTTTGATCTTGCTCCTCTAGCTCTTTCAATTTTGATTGATAGGGTGTCAATTTTAGAGCTTTCCTCGCTTCTCATGTGGGCATTTATTGCTATAATTTTCCCTCGAGACACTGTTTTAAATGTGTCCCAGAGATTCTGGTATGTTGTGTCTTCGTTGTCATTGGTTTCAAAGAACATTTTTATTTCTGGCTTCATTTCATTGTTTATCCATTTGTCATTCAGGAGCAAGTTTTTCAGTTTTCATGTAGTTATATGGTTTTGAGTGTGTTTCTTAATCTTGAGTTCTAATTTGCGCTAGCAGAATACACATTCTTTTTAAGAACACACAGAAAATTAACAAATATCAGCTGTGTTTGGGGCTATAAAACAAGTCCCAATATATTTTAAATGATTCTACGTGATGGAGGCGGCCAAGATGGTCAACTAGAAGCAGATAACGTATGTGTGGCTCTCATGGAGAGGAACACAAAGGGCAAGTAAACACAGCACCTTCAACTGAAACATCCAGGTACTCACATTGGGACTAATCAAGGAAACAACTTGACCCATGGAGAATGGAGAAAGGGAAGCAGGATGATGGCCCACCCAGGAGCAATATGGAGCCAAGGGAACCTCCCCCACCCAGGGAAGTGGTGTGTGAATGTGCAACCCCAAAAACCCATACTTCTCCCATGGATCTTTGCAACCCTTGGGTCAAGAGATTTCTTCGTGAACCCACTTCACCAGGGCCTTCAGTCTGACACACAGAGCTACATGGTCTTGACAGAAGAGCCACTCAGGCACATGTGGAGACCTAGGAGAGCCTAGATACCCGGGCTCTCCAGAATTCCCAGCAAAAGGTAGTTGCAACTCCAGCAAAGTGGGAGGTTAGACCCCTGTACATACCCCCAGGGGAAAGAGGCTGAATCCAGGGGACTGAGCAGTGATAGTCTGCAGGCCCCACTTCCATAACACCCTCACAAGATGAAGACCCTTGGCTTAGAACTCCAGACAGCCACTGGTAGCAGTATTCCACTTCCCTGGGATAAAACTCCTGGTGGGGGAGGAGCGGGCTGCCATCTTTGCTGTTTGGGCAACTTGGCTGTTCCACCCCCTGGTCAAGCTTTAGAGAGTCCAAGCTGACCAGGGGTGGAAGGGATGCCCCAGCACCACACGGCTGCTCTATAAAATGTGATCAGACTGCTTTTTAAAGCAGGTCCCCAGTCCCTTTCTCACTGGGGAGGATCACCAGAGCCTCCAGCCACCTGCGCCGGTATTCTCCAGCTAACAGAGATTTGAAGCCTCCCTGGGATGGAGCTCCCAGCAGGAAGGGTGGGCTGCTACCTGCTGTTTGGGTGACAGGATTTCCAGTCTTCAGGCTTTGGAGAGTCCAAGCCAACCTCGGACCAGGCAGAAGCGGTACCCAGCACAGTCCAGCTACCCTATGTAACATGGCCAGACTGCTTTTTGAAGCAGGTTCTCAGTACTGTTCCTCCTCACTTGGCAGGAATTCCCAACTGGGGCCTCTAGCCACCCCTACCAGTACTCTCTGGCCAACAGAGATTTCAAAACTTCTTGGGACAGAGATCCCAGAGTGAGGGGCAGGCCACCATCTTTGCTGCTTGGGTGACTTAGCTATTCTGTTCTGTGGACTTTGGGGAGTCCAAGATGACCAGGGGCTGAAGTAGATCCCAGCACAGCATAGCTACCCTACCAAAACACAGCCAAACTGCTTTTTCAAGGGGGTCTTTAAAGCCATTTCTCATCACTAGGTGGGGTCTCCAGCTATCCCCACCAGTGTGCTTTGGCTGAGAGAAGTTTCACGCCTCCCCTGGGATGGAAGTCCCAGAGAGAGGGGTGAGTCGCCATCTTTGCTGTTTGGGCCTCTTAGCTATTCTGGTCTTTGAGCTTTGGAGTGTCCAGGGCTGAAGCAGACCTCCAGCACAGCACAACTGCTCTACCAAAATGTAGCCAGACTGCCTCTGAAACAGGGTTTCACTCCTATTGCCCAAACTGGGGTGCAATGGTTCTATCTCAGCTCACTGCAACTTCTGCCTCTCGGGCTCAAGTGATTTCCTTTCATAGCCTCCCAAGCAGCTGAACTATAGACACATCACCATGCCTGACCAATTTTTATAATTTTTGTTGTAGCAGCAGGGTTTCATCATGTTGCCTAGGCTGGTCTCAAACTCCTAGGCTCAAGCGATCTGCCTGCCTCAGCCTCCCAAAGTACTGGGATTACAGGCATAAGCCACATGGCCAGCCCAGACTGCTTTAACTGAGTCTCCAATCCCATTCCTCCTCATTGGGAGGAATGTCCCAACTGGAGTCTCCAGCCAGCTCCTACAGGTCTGCTTGGGCTGGCAACAGGTCCATACCTCCCTGCAACAGAACTTTCAGAGTAAGGGGCAGGCTGCCATCTTTGCTGTATTGCAGCCTTCACTAGTGATACACCCAGGTACTGGAAAATCCAGGACAACTAGGGATTGAGCAGGTCCCCAGCATACCACAGCAGCCGAACAGAGAAGTGGCCAGACTGTTACATGGGTGCCCATTCAGGTATCTCCTCACTGGGCAGTTCCTCCAGGCCTGGGCCTCCAACCACCCCCCAACCCCCACCCACCCCACTACAGCTATCAAGCCAGTGGCAACTCCCTGGACAGAGCCTCCAGAGGAAACTGAAAGCCTCTCCGCCACCATCTCTGTAGTGGAACTACCCTTGCTGTCCTCAGGCTAATGAAGGCACAAAGGCCCTAAGTGCTTCATTCACACCTCCAACAAGCTGCAATTGACCCAAGGAGAGGAGGCCAGGCTATCTCCCACAGGTCCCACACACACTCCCACTGCTCATTGGATAGGAAACCTCTGGCTTGGGCCCACAGCACAGACCCTACATCCTGAGCTGATTGTACCAAGTGATTACGGACCTGCATCTCTGAGACAAGCAAAAGACCTTTGGCCACAACCACCACTAAGGTCCTTTCCTCTGCTGCCTCCACGTTGGGGAGGGAACATGAACACTTAGATTGCCCCAGAGCCACAGTAGGCAGACCAGAAGTGCCAAGCCACAATCTACAGCCAGCACTCAAGGGGAGAGGACGCACAATTTCTTTCTTTTTTTTTTTTTTTTTGAGATGGAGTCTCACTCTGTCACCCAGGCTGGAGTGTAATAGTGTGATCTTGGCTCGCTGCAACCTTTGCCTCCCAGGTTCGAGCGATTCTCGTGCTTTAGCCTCCCAAGTAGCTTGGATTACAGGCACGTGCCACCATGCCCAGCTAACTTTTTTTATTTTATTTTTTGTATTTTTAGTAGAGACTGGGTTTCACTGTGTTAGCCAGGATGGTCTCAATCTCCTGACCTCGTGATCTGCCCACCTTGGCTTCCCAAAGTGCTGGGATTACAGGCATGGGCCACCATGCTTGGCCTGGAACCCACACTTTCAGAGCATTGAGAGGCAACACAGCTGCGACTATAAGGAAACATAGGCGATCCATACAACTGAGCAAGAGTCTACCAAATGACCAGTAAGCCTAAGTGCCACCTTCTGGATCACAATCCAAGGCTTCAACACAAAAAATACCTCACTAACATACCTCCATCTACAGAGACAAAAGGTCAGCTTCAAACAGACTCTGCACAAAGCCTTGGCCCAATGAAAATATCCAGAAAAGAAGTCTACTGGCTGTATTCAATCTACACTGCAGTTAAAGGAACACTCACACGAAGAGATGAGAAAGAACAGATGGCCAGAGTGTTGTATGTCCTCCAAATGACCACAACAATAAGAGTTCTTAACCAGACTAAACTGGCTTTAATGACGGAAATAGAATTCAAAATATAGACAGAAACAAAAAATCATCAAGATTCAGGAGAATGGCAAAACCTACTCCGAGGAAAATAAGAATTACAAAGTGATACAAGAGCTAAAGGACAAAATAGCCAGTATAAAAAGGAACCTAAAACAGATCTGACAGAGCTGAATAACCCCATACAAAAATTTCACAGTGCAACCACAAGTACTAACAGCAGAATAAACCAAGCTGAGGAAATAATTTCAGAACTTGAAGACTGGTTCTCTGAACTAAGACAGACAAAAATAAAAGAATAAAAGGGAATGAACAAAACCTCCAAGAACTATGAGATTATGTAGAGAGGCCAAATCTATGAGTCACTGGCATCCCTGAAAGGGAGTCGGAAAAAACAACTTTGAAAACGTATTTCAGGATATTGTCTGTAAAAACTCCCCCAACCTTGCTAGAAAGGTCAACAGTTAAATTCAGGAAATGCAGAGAACTATAAGATTCTGCACAAGAAGATCATCCCCAATACATATAGTTGTCAGATTTTCCAAAGTCAAAATGAAAGAATGTTAAAGACAGCTAGAGAGAAATGGCAGATTACCTACAAAGGGATCCCCAACAGGCTAGTGATGGACCTCTCAGCTGAAATCCTACAAGCCAGAAGAGATTGGGGACCTATATTCAACATTCTTTAAAAACCTCCAACTAAGAATTTTATATCCAGCCAAACTAAGCTTCCTAAGCAAAGGAGAAATAAGATCCTTTTCAGATAAGCAAATGTTGAGGGAAATCATTACCACCAGACCTGTCTTATGAGAGATTTTGAAAAGAGCACAAAATACAGAAAGAAAGGACTGCTACCAGCTAATACAAAAACACGCTTCAACACACGTATCAGTGTCACTATAAAGCACCACACAAACAAGCCAACATAAAAACCAGCTGACAACACAATGACAGGATCAAATTCACACATGTCAATACTAACCTTGAATGTAAATGGGCTAAATGCCCCACTTAAAAGGCACAGGGTGGTAAGCTAGATTAAAAACAAACAAAACAAAACCAAAAAACCCAATAGTGTGCTGTCTTTGAGAGACCTGTCTCACATGAAATGACACGACAGGCTCAAAATAAAGGGTTGGAGAAAAGTTCTCCCAAGAAATGGAAAACAGACAAAGAACAAGGATTGCAATCCTAATTTCAGAAAAAAACAAACTTAAAAACAGATCAAAAAGGACAAAGAATGGCATTACATAATGGAAAAGGGTTCAATTCAACAAGAAAACCCAACTATCCTAAATATATATGCACCCAACACAGGAGCACCCAAATTCATAAAGCAAGAGGCCTATACAGAGGTCTATAAAGAGACATAGAGTCCCACACAATTATAGTGGGAGACTTCAACACTCCACTAACAGTATTAGACAGATCAAGGCAGAAAATTAGGAAAGATATGCAGTACCTAAACTCAACATTGGACCATATGGATCTGATAGACCTCTACCGAACTCCCCGCCCCAAAAAAGAATACACATTCTTCTCAAATTCACCACGTAATTGGACATAAAACAATCCTCAGCAAATGCAAAAAGAATCAAAGTCATACCAAACACACTTTTGGAACACAGTGCAATAAAAACACAAGACTAAAAACCACTCAAAACCATGCAATTACATGGAAATTAAACAACAACATGCTCCTAAATGACTTTTGGGTAAATAATGAAATTAAGGCAGAAATCAAGAAATCTTTGAAACTAATGAGAACAAAGATACAACATACCAGAATGGGTCACAGCTAAGGCAGCACTAAATGCCCACATCAAAAAGTTAGAAACATCTCAAATTAACAATCTAACATTACAATTGACAGAGTAAGAGAAGAACAAATCAACCCCAAAGCTAGCAGGAGACAAGAAATAACCAAAATCAGAGCTGAACTGGAGGAAATCAAGACACAAAAAACCATTCAAAATATCAATGAATGAATCCAGGAATTGGTTTTTTGAAAAATTTGTAAGATGGACAGGCCACTTGCTACATTAATAAAGAAGCAAAGAGAGAGGATCTGAATAAACAATCAGAAATAATGAAGGCAATGTTACCATTGACCCCATAGAAATAACCATCAGAAGGCACTATAAACACCTCTATCCACATAAACTAGAAAACCTAGAAGAGATGGATACATTCCTGGACATATACACCCTCAAAGACTGAACCAGGAAGAAACTGATTTCCTGAACAGACAAATTATAAGCTCTGAAATGGAATCAGTAATTAGTAGCTACCAACCAAAGAAAGCCCAGGACCTGACAGATTCACAGCTGAATTCTACCAGATGTACAAAGAAGAGCTGGAACCATTCCTACAGAAACTATTTTTAAAAATTGAAGGTGGGGGGTCTCTTCCCCAACTCATTCTATGAGGCCAGCATCATTCTGATACCAAAACCTGGCAGAGACACAAAAGAAAACTTTGGGCCAATATGCTTGACAAACGTTGATGCGAAAAGTCCTCAATGAAATACTGGCAAACCAAATCCAGCAGCACATGAAAAAACAAATACATCATGATCAGGTAGGCTTCATCCTTGAGATGCAAGTTTGGTTCAAAATACACAAATCAATAAATGTGATTCATCACATAAACAGAACTAAAGACAAAACCCACATGATTATCTCAATAGACACCTAAAAGGCTTTTCATAAAAATTCAACACCCCTTCATGTTAAAAACCAGGCCTGATGGCTCACACTTGTAATCCCAGCACTTTAGGAGGCCAAGGTGAGCAGATCACAAGGTCAGCAGATCAACACCACCCTGGCTAACACGGTGAAACCCCGTCTTTACTGAAAATACAAAAAATTGGCCAGGCATGGTGGCACACGCCTGTAGTCCCAACTACTTGGAAGGCTGAGGCATGACAATCATTTGAACCCAGGAGGCGGATGTTGCCATGAGCCAAGATCATGCCACTGCACTGCAGCCTGAGAGACAAAGTGAGACTCTGTCTCAAAAAAAATAACCAAAAAAAACCTCTCAAACCAGGTATCTCAAAATAGTAAGAGCCTTCTATGAAAAACCCACAGCCAACATTATACTGAATGGGCAAAAGCTGGAAGATTCCTCTTGAAAACCGACGCAAGACAAGGATGTCCTCCTTCATCCCTCCTATTCAACATAATATTGGAAGTACTAGTCAGAGAATTCAGTGAGAGAAAGTAATAGAGGGCATCCAAATAGGAAGAGAGGAAGTCAAATTATCTCTGTTGTAGATATGATTCTATACCTAGAGAACTCCATGGTTTCAGCCCAAAAGCTCCTTTAGCTGATAAATAGCTTCGTAGTTTCAGGATAAAAAAAAAAAAAAAAATCAAATGTACAAAAATCACTAGCATTCCTATACATCAACAGAAGCCAGGCCAAGAACCAAACCAGAAAGGCAATTCCACTCACAATTGCCACAAAAAATACCTAAGAATACAGCTAACCAGGAAGGTTAAAGATCTCTACAATGAGAATTATGAAATACTGCTCATAGGAATCAAATAAATGGAAAAACATCCCATGCTCATGGATAGAAACAGTATCATGTAAATGGCCATACTGCTCAAAGCAATTTACAAATTCAGTGCTATTCCTATCAAACTATTGCAACATTCTTCACAGAACTAGGAAAAACTATTTTAAAATTCATGAAACCAGAAGAGAGCCCCAAATAACCAAGGCAATCCTGAGCAAAAAGAACAACGCTGGAGGACTCACATTACCCAGCTTCAAACTATACTACAGGGCTACGGTAACCAAAACATGGTACTGGCATAAAAACAGGCACACAGATCAATGCAACAGGATAGAGAGCCCAGAAATAGGGCTGCACACCTATGATCACCTCATCTTTGACAATGCTGACAAAAACGAGCAATGGGGAAAAAGACTCTCTATTCAATAAATGGTGCTGGGGTAAGTGGCTAGCCATACACGGAAGACTCAAGCTGGACCCCTTCCTTACACCACATACAAAAATTAACTCAAGATGAACTAAAGACTTAAATGTAAAATGCAAAACTATTAAAAAAAAAAAAAAAACCCTAAAAAGACAACCTAGGCAATACCATCCCAGACATAGCAATGGGCAAAGATTTTATGACAAAAACACCAAAAGCAATTGCAACAGTAGCAAAATTTGACAAGTGGAATTAAATGTAAGAGCTTCTGCACAGCAGAAGAAACTAATCAACAGAATAAACACATAAAGAATAGGAGAAGCTAGAAACAAACAAAGAATAGGAGAAGCTATTTGCAAACTGTACATCTTACAAAGGTCTAAATATCCAGCCTCTATAAAGAATTTAAACTTACAAGAGAAACAACCCCATTAAAAAGTGGGCAAAGGACATATACAGACACTCTTCAAAAGAAGTAATACATGCAGCCAACATGCATATGAAAGAAAGCTCACTATCACTGATCATTAGAGAAATGCGAATCAAAATGCAAATCAATAATATCCAATGGCTATTATTGGATAATAATAGCCAATCAGAATGGCTATTACTAAAAGGTGAAAAAGAGACCATTGAGCTCCATAGAGAGAGCGCTGGGGCAACTGAGAGCCAGAAGGGCACTGGGTGACTCTGTGCCTCACTGAGGAAAAATAACTTAACATGGGCAAAGGAGATCCTAAGAAGCTGAGAGGCAAAATGTCATCATATGCATTTTTTGTGCAAAGTTGTCAGGAGGAGCATAAGAGCACCCAGATGCTTCAGTCAACTTCTCAGCATTTTCTAAGAAGTGCTCAGAGACGTGGAAGACCATGCCTGCTAAAGAGAAAGGAAAATTTGAAGATATGGCAAAGGCGGACAAGGCCCGTTATGAAAGAGAAATGAGAACATATACTCCCTCCTAAAGAGGAGACAAAAAAGTTGTTCAAGGATTCCAATGCACCTAAGATGCCTACTTCAGCCTTTTTCCTGTTCTGCTCCAAGTATTGCCCCAAAATCAAAGGAGAACATCCTGGCCTGTTCATTCGTGATGTTGGGAATAAACTGGAGAGATTCGGAATAACACTGCTGCAGATGACAAGCGGCCTATGAAAAAGAAGGCTGTGAAGCTGAAGAAAAATGCGAAAAGGATATTGCTGCGTATCCAACTAAAGGCCTGATGCAGCCAAAACGGGAGTTGTCAAGGCTGAAAAAAAGCAAGAAAAACAAGGAAAAAGAGGAAGGTGACGAAGAAGATGAAGATGATGAGGATGAATTAATTGCTTCTAGTGCAGTTTTTCTTGTCTATAAATCATTTAAACCCCCTGTACACAACTCACTCCTTTTAAAGAAAAAAAAAAATTCAAATGTAAGGCTAAGATTTATTTTTAAACTATACAGTGTCTTTTTTTGTATAATTAACACACTACAGAATGTGTCTTTAGATAGCCCTGTCCTGATGGTGTTTTCAAGAGCCACTAACCTTGCTTGGTACAGTATGGGGTTGTAAATTGGCACGGAAATTTAAAGCAGGTTCTTGTTGGTGCATAGCACAAGTTAATTATATATGGGGGATGGTAGTTTTTTCATCTTCAGTTGTCTCTGATCCGTTAACTGAATACCGCTCTAATTGCAAAAAAGAAAGAAAAAAGTTGCAGCTGTTTGGTTGACATTCTGAATGCTTCTAAATACAATTTTTTTTAATTTAAAAAAAGGCAAAAAATATCAGATGCTGGCAAAGTTGCAGAGAAAAGGTAACACTTTCACACTGTTGGTTTGAGTGTAAATTAGTTCAACCATTGTGGAAAGCAGTATGGTGATTCCTCAAGAGCAAAAAATAGAACTACCATTTGACCCAGCAGATCCATTACTGGGTATATATCCAGAGGAATATAAATCACTCTACCATAAAGACACATGCACGCAAATTTTCACTACGGCCCTATTCACAATAGCAAAGACATGGAATCAACCTGACATGGTTTGACTGTGTCCCCACCCAAATCTCATTTTGAGTTATAGTTCCCATAAATCCCCATATGTCATGGGAGGGACTCTGTGGGAGGTAATTGAACCATGGAGGAAGTTACCCCCATGCTGTTCTCATGACAGTGAGTTCTCATGTGATCTGATGGTTTTGTAAGGGGCTCTCCCCGTTTTACTCGGCGCTTCTCCTGCCACCATGTGAAGGATGTGTTTGCTTCCCCTTCTGCCATGATTGTAAGCTTCCTGAAGCCTCCCCAGCCATGTGGAGCTGTGAGTCAATTAAACTTATTTCCTTTAAATTACCCAGTCTCGGGTATGCCCTTATGGCAGCATAAGAGCAAACTAATATACTACCTAACTGCCTATCAATAGCAGATTGGATAAAGAAAATGTGGTACATACAAACTATGGAATACTACGCAACCTTAAGAGCCAGATCATGTCTGTTGTGTAAACATGGATGGAACTAGAGACCATTATTCTCAGCAAATGAACTCAGGAAAAGAAAACAAAATCCCACATTTTCTCCCTTATAAGGGGGAGCTAAATGATGAGAACACACAGACACAAAGAAGGAAACGAACACTGGGGTGTCGTTGAGAGTGGAGGGTAGGAGGAGGAGGGAGAGGAGCAGAAAAGAGGATTATTGGGTACTGGGCTTAATATGGAGCTGAGATGATCGCACTACTGCACTCCAGACGGGGTGACAAAGTGAGACTCCGTATCAAAAATAAGCCTTCATATGTATCCCCCAAACCTAAAGTTAAAGGATTCAAGTCATACAAAGTACATTCTCTAACCACTATTAAAATCAAACTAAAATTCAGTAATAATATTGCTAGAAAATAACCCCAAGAATTTGGAAACTAATGAAGACACTTCAAATCCCACTGGTTCAAGAAAAAAAAAGTCTAAAGGGTAACTAAAATGTCTTGAATTGAATAAAAAAAAATTTCAAAATCAACATGCTTTTAAAGCAATACTTACAGAACAATTTATACCACTAAGCACTTATATTAGAAAATAAGGTCTCAAATCAATAACCACAGCATTTACCTTAAGAAAGGAGAAAAAGGAAGCAAGGCAGCCTGCTCAGCCATGATGGCTGGGAGCCTGCAAAGGCTCCCGAGTTCTGGGAAAGGGTAAGTGAGAGACCCTCAGCATTCCACATTCCCACTGCAGACTTCTGCACTCCTGGCCATCGGGGAGCCTCTAACTCTGCATGGGTCCAAGGACTAATGTAGAAAGCTGCCTGTTGACTAAGATGGCATTGCTCCAGAGAGGGAGCTAACGCTGGGTTCCACATACCACCCACCCTGCAGTCCTAAGTAGCTATAGCACAGTGCCATTTTGGGAGCCCAGACCCAGACTGCCTCCTGCCCTGGGGTCTAAGAGCCAGTGCATCTCCACATCCCTAGAGTCCCACCTGTATCCCCCCACCTGCAGCTGCCACCCCATCGCAACTGGCTGCTGCTGCTGCTGCCAGGGCTGAAGTATGAGTAATTGGGAGTGACCCCATGGCCCTCATCAGTGGAGATGCAGCACATATTTATGCATCCTGAGGATAGTCTCTCTGCTACCCCCAGCTGCTGCCTGCCACTGTGAGGTGAAGCATGAAGCACAAGCTGCTGGTAGTAAGCCCATTTCCCTCAACAGCAGAGCTGCAACACATTTACAAGCACCCTGAATACAGAATACCTCAGCCGAAGCTGCCACTTGGGGGTGGAAGCACTCCCCAGCCGCCTGCCTACAGCTGCTGCCACTGAAACCAACTCTGCCCTCCCCTGTAACAGGGTTTCAGTGCAGCTTCCCCAACTCAAGCATCCTGCCAGGAACCGGGGGGATAACCCCACATCTGCCTATCACAGCCAGTGCTCACACATACCACATAGAAAACAGGTCAACGCAGAGGGGCTCTGCTCCATACTTGCAGCAGTGAACACTCTGTGCGGAAGTCTGGGTCATCACCGAGCCCTACCCGCCGCCACTGACAAATGAGTACTCTTCGCAGGGGCCACATATTTGGTCCATTCAAACTTCTACCACCACCACAGCTGGTGCTCACACACATGTGCCACCTGCAGGTCTGGGAACTGGTCCACCCATCCCGTAACAGCAATCACCAACATCAACATGAACCATTTGGGAAACAGAGGGTTAATCCCACCACTGCTACTGCCATTGCCCATGTCACATCTGTTGCCCAGGAATCTGTATACCCACCTACCTGCCCAGCCTACCACTACCACCAGTGGCACCGAGCAGGCCACTTGGAGACCCAAGAATCAACCTACCCATATCCACTAATACCAATGCAAATGTTTAGATCCTGGGGCCCAAAGACAGGCATGCTCAGTCCACCACTGCCACCATCAGAGCCTGTGGACTGGCCGACCTGGCGTCCCTGTTCCTAGCAAAAATCACCACAACCTCCATTGACAACCATACCCTAAGCCACAGAGGAAATCAGAAACCACCATTGCTGTTTACAGCTGAAGAACTTATATAGAGAACATACTACTGTATGCACCTAGAATCAACGTCAAAGTGCTCTACCCAACCAATACCATAGATACGTCTTCCGAAAAGTCCTCTCCTACAAAAACAAGTTCAAGAAATTGGAAGAAGTGACTATTACACAAGATGCACAAATACAAAGACAAAAAATGTGAAAAAGGAAATATGATACCTCCAAAGCCACATAGTAATTCTTGCACATGTACCCTCTCAATCTAATTTTTTTTAATTATAAAAATATTATCCAGTGATATGAATTTTGCTGTATCCCCACCCAAATCTCATTCTGAATTACTACATGTTGTGGAAGGGACACTGTGAGAGGTAACTGAATCATGAGGGCAAGTCTTTCTTGTGCTCGTAAGTCTCACGAGATCTAATGGCTTTATAAGGTGGAGTTTCCCTGCACAAGCTCTCTTTGCCATCCATGTAAGATGTGACTTGTTCCTCTCCTTGCCTTTCACCACAAGTGTGAGGTTTCCTGAGCCACATGGAACTGTAAGTCCATTAAACCCTTTTTCCTATGTAAATTACCCATTCTCATGTATGTATTTATCAGCAGCATGAAAACAAACCTATACAGTAAATGGGTACCAGTAGAGTGGGGTACTGCTGAAAAGATATCCAAAAATGTGGACGCAACTTTGGAACTGAGTAACAGGCAGAGGTTGGGACAGGTTGGAGGGCTCAAAAGAAGACAGGAAAATGTGGAAACTTTTACAACTTCCTTAAATGCCTTTAACAAAAATGCTGATAGCAGCCAGGCGTGGTGGCTCATGCCTGTAATTCCAGCCGTCTGGGAGCCCAAGGTGGGTGGATCACAAGGTCAAGAGATCAAGACCATTCTGAGCAACATTGTGAAACCCTGTCTCTACTAAAAATACAAAAAATAGCTGGGTATGGTGGCACAGGCCTATAGTCCTAGCTCCACAGGAGGCTGAGGCAGGAGAATCATTTGAACCCAGGAGGTAGAGGTTGCAGTGAGCCAAGATCACACCACTGCACTCCAGCCTGGTGACAGAATGAGACTCTGTCTCAAAAAACAAAAAGCTGGTAGCGATATGAACAATAAGGTCCAGGCTGAGGTGGTCTCAGATGGAAATGAGGAGCCTTTTGGGAACTGGAGCAAAGGTGACGCTTGTTATGTTTTAGCAACAAGACCAGTGGCATTTTACCTCTGTCCTAGAGATATGTGGAACTTTGAACTTGAGTGAGATGATTTAGAATATCTGGCAGAAGAAATTTCTAAGCAGCAAGGCATTCAAGAGGTGACTTGGGTACTGTTAAAGGCATTCAGTTCTAGAAGGGAAGCATAACAAAAGTTTGGAAAATTTGCAGCCTGACAATGCAATAGAAAAGAAAATCCCATTTTCGGAGGAGAAATTCAAGTTTGCCATAGAAATTTGCGTAAGTAGACTGGGCACGGCAGCTCAAGCCTATAATCCCAGCACTTTGGGAGGCTGAGGTGGGTGGATCACAAGTTCAAGAGATTGAGACTAGCCTGTCTTTACTAAAAATACTAAAAATTAGTTGGATGTTGTGGTGCATGCCTGTAATCCCAGCTACTTGGGAGGCTGAGGCAAGAGAATCACTTGAACCCAGGAGGCAAAGGTTGCAGTGAGCCAAGATTGTGCCACTGCACTCTAGGCCTAGTGACAGAGCAAGACTCCACCAGAAAGAAAAGAAAGAAGAAAGAAAAGAAAGAAGAAAGTAAAGAAAGAAGAAAGTAAAGAAAGGAAGGAAGGAAGGAAGAAATCTGCATAAGTAACGAGAAGTCAAATGTTAATCCCAAAGATAATGGGGAAAATGTCTTCAGGGCATGTCAGAGGTCTTCACAGTACCTCCTCCCATCACAGGCCCGGAGCCCTAGAAGGAAAAAGTGGTGTCATGGGCCAGGCCCAGGGTCCCCATCCCATGTGAAGCCTAGGGACTTGGTTCCCCTGTGTCCCAGTTGCTCCCGCTATAGCTAAAAAGGGCCAATGTACAGCTCAAGCTGTGGCTTCAGAGGGTACAAGCCTCCAGCCTTAGCAGTTGACACATGGTGTTGAGCCTGCAAGTGCACAGAAGTCAAGAACTGGGGTAGAGGAACCTTCACCTAGACTTCAGAGAATGTATGGAAATACCTGGATGTCCAGACAGAAGTTTGTTGCAGGGGTGGGGCTGTCATGGAGAATCTCTGCTAGGGCAGTAAGGAAGGGAAATGTGGGATCAGAGCCCCCCCGTACAGAGTCCCTTCTGGGGCACCACCTAGTAGAGCGGTGAGAAGAGGGCCACCATCTTCCAGATCCCAGAATGATAGATCCACTGACAGCTTGTACCATGTGCCTGGAAAAGCAGACATTCAATGCCAGCCCATGAAAACAGCCAGGAGGGAGCTGTCCAAGACAATGGGAACCTACCTCTTGAATCAGCGTGACCTGGCCACGAGACATGGAATCAAAAAAAATCATTTTGGAGCTTTAAGATTTGACTGCCCTGCTGGATTTTGGACTTCACGGGGCCCTGTTGCCCCTTCGCTGTGGCCAATTTATCCCATTTGGAATGGCTGTATTTACACAATGCCTGTACCCTCATTGTGTTTAGTAAGTAAGCAACTTGCTTTTGATTTTAAAGGCCCATAGGCGGAAGAGACTTGCCTTGTCTTGGATGAACTTTTGACTGTTTACTTTTGAGTTAATGCTGAAATGAGTTAAGACTCTGAAGGGGCTGTTGGAAAGCCATGATTGATTTTGACATGTGAGGACATGAGATTTGGGAGAGGCCAGGGGTAGAATGATATGGTTTGGCCAAGTTTCCACCCAAATCTCATCCTAAATTCCTACATGTTGTGGGGAGAAAAACTAGTGGAAGGTAATTGGATCATGGGTACAGGTCTTTGTGTTGTTCTCGTGATAGAAGTAAGTCTCATGAGAACTGATGGCTTTATAGGGCAGAGTTTCGCTGCACAAACTCTCTTTTACCTGCTGCCAACCATGTAAGATGTGACTTGTTCCTCCTTGCCTTTTGCCATGATTGCGAGGTTTCCCCAGCCACATGGAACTCTAAGTGCATTAAACCCATTTTCCTGTATAAGTTACCCCATCTCGAGTATGTCTTTATCAACAGCATGAAAATCAACGAATACATCCAGTAACAGATTCTACTGAGAAAGAAATTTATAAATACCAGAGAAAAAATTTAAAAGAATTACATTAAAGAAGTTCAGTGAGATACAAGAGAACACAGATTAAACACAAAGGAATCGGAAAAACAATTCAGGATATGAATGAGAAATCTACTGAAGAGAGATATCATTAAAAGAACAAACAAATTATGGAAGAGAAGAATTCACTGAATGAAACAAACATTTGAATCCTCCAACAATAGACTAGATCAAAGCAGAAGAAAGAATTTCAAAACTTAAAGACAGATCTCTTAAGATAATCCAGGCAGATAAGGCAAACTGAATAAAAAAGAACAAAGCCTATATGAAATGTGGGACACCATAAAGCAACCAAATTTTCAAATTTTTGGTATTTCAGAAGGTGAAGACAAAACAAAAGGGATAGAAAGCCTAGTTAATGAAATAACAGCTGAAAACTTCCAAGCTTAACAAAAGATTTAGTCATCCAGATTTAAGAAGCTAGAGAGATTTGCAAACAGATACAGTTCAAATTGGTTGTCCTTATGGCACATTTTAGTCAAATGGTCTAAAGAAAGCCAAATAAAAAAATAAATTCTTCCGAAGGAGAGAAGAAAAGCATATAGTCACTTCTAAGAGAACCCCAGTCATACTAACAGCAGATTTCTCAGCAGAAACATTACAGGCCATGAGAGAATGGGATGAGATATTCAATGTGCTGAGGAAAGCAAACTACCAACAAAAGATAATAAACCCGCAGAGTTATCCTTCATAGTTGAAGAAGTAAAGTATTTCTCAGACAAGCAAAAGCTAAGGTAATTCATCATCACTGGAGCACTCCCACAAGAAGGGCTTAAGGTAGTGCTATACCTGGAAGCAAAAGGACAAGATCTACTATCACGGAAACACAAAAGTAAGAAAACCCACTAGTAGAACAAACACATAAGTAAGGCAAGAGTGAGGACTCAAATGTTACCACTACAGACAACCACCAAATCCACAATCATAAGTAACAGAAAGGAACAAAATACACACACACACACACACACACACACACACACACACACACACACCCCAATAAAGAAAACAATAGGAATCATCTTCACATACAAATAATGACCCTGAAGGTAAACAAATTAAACTTTCTACTTAAAAAATATAGACGGAGGCCAGCTGTGGTGCCTCATACCTGTTATCCCAGTACTTTGGGGAAGCCAACACACGAGGATCCCTTCAGCTTAGGAGTTTAAGACCAGCCTGAGCAACATAGTAAGACTTTGTCTCTACCAAAAAAAAAAAAAAAAAAAAAGATAAAAAATAAATTAACTGGGTGTGGTAGCATGCACCTGTAATCCCAATTGCTTAGGAGGCTGAGGTGGGAGGATTGCTTGAGTCCAGGAGGTCAAGGCTTCAGTGAGCTGAGATACGGCACTCTACTCTAGCCTGGGTGACAGTGCAAAACACTGTCTCAAAAACAAAAAAAATGAAAAAGATGGGATGACTGGATTTTTTTTTTTAAGATGAGCCACTTACATGCTGCCTACAAGAGATATGTCTCACATATAAAGACAAATGTAGACCGAAATGAAGAGATGGAAAAAATATTCCATGCAAACAGAAACCCAAAGTGGGCAGGAGCAGCTATACTTAAGTAAGCAGACTAAATTAAAAATAATTTAAGATAAAAAGGGGTGGAGGGGATCCAAGATGGCTGAGTAGGAGCAGCTCTGCATTGCAGCTCCCAGCTAGCACACGGAGGATGAGAGGTCACCACATTTACAGACAGATTTTTATTGCCCACAGACCAGGAGATTGCCAGGCAGAGGAGCGCCACGGGTTTCCAGCGCAGCTGTTTCAGCCGGCGTGGCGGTCTCCACACAAAAAACTCACACAGGTCTGGACGCCATTTCAGCTAGTGACTGGAGTGCCTGGAAGACAGAGTCACCCATTCAACCAATAAAAGGGGACTGAAATAGGGAACCAGGCCAGGAGATTCCCCACGTGAAAAGGTACCATGACTCTCCAGCATGGCTGTTTCAGCCAGCGCAGCAGGTCTCCACACAAATCCAGGCGCCTTTTCAACAGGCGACCGGAACACCTGGGAGACAGAGTTGCCCATTCACTTCAAAAGGGGACTGAACAGGGGAGCCAAGCCAGGAGATTCCCAGGTGGAAAAGGGGCCACCAGCATGGCTGTTTCAGCCGGTGCAGCAGGTCTCCGCACAGAATCTCACACAAATCCGGGAGGCTTTTCAAATGGCAACTGAAATGCCTGGGAAACGGAGTCACCTGTTCAACTGAAAAAAAAGGCGGACCGAACAGGGGAGCCAGGACAGGAGATTCCCAGGTGAAAAAGCACCACAAGCACCCAGCGTGGCTGTTTCAGCTGGCGCAGCGGGTCTCCACATAAGAATTCACACAAATCCAGTTGCTGTTTCAACTGGTCACCGGAATGCCTGGGAGACAGAGTGGCCCATTCAACCGAAAAAAAATAAAAGGGGTCAAGGCAGGGAGCCAGGTACTCAGGCACGGCCAGTCCCACCCCCACAAAGAGACCAGCAATCTGAAATGCTCTAGATTGAGAGTTTCACAGCAACCACAGCTGAACCCGGGATGATCCAGCTCTGTGGTGGAGGGGCATCCACCATTACCGAGGCAGTCCACCACTACAGAGGTGGTCCACCACGGCCCAGACGCCCGCCATTGCTGAGGCGGCCCGCCATTACAGAGAGAGTCTGCCATTACAGAGGCTGGCTGCCATTGCCAAGGCAGTTCTAACTATACCCCTATAAACAGGACTGCAGGGGAGTTCACACTGCAGCTGGGCGGAGCCCACAGCAGATCAGCTATGCCTCTGCTGGTAGACTGACTCGGCTGCCTCCTCACTGGGCAGGGCATCCCTAAAAAAGGCAGCAACATGACAGAAACTTATAAGGACCTACCTTCCCAGGAAAGAGCACTTGGGGAAAAAAAAAAGGCTGCTATGAGTTCTACTGCAACAGACTTAAACGTGCTTGCCCAGCAGGTCTGAATGGAACAACGGAGCTCACAGCTCAGCACTTGAGCTCCTATAAAGGACAGACTGTCTCCTCAAGCAGATCCTGACCTCCAAATATCCAAAGAGTCACCTCATAAAGGAGAGCTCAGACTGACATTTGGCAGGTATCCTTCTGGGACAAAGATAAAGAAGAAACTGGCAGCAACCCTTACCTGTTCTCCAGCCACTGCAGGTGAGCCCCAGGCAAGCAGGGTCTGGAGTGGACCTCTAGCAGTCCTACAGCAGAGGGGCCTGAGTGTTAGAAGGAAAACTAAGAAACAAAAATAAATAACTTCATCATTAACAAACTGGACGTCCACTCAGAGACCCAATCTGAAAGTCAACAGCTACAAAGACGACAGGTGGATAAATCCACAAAGATGGGAAGAAACCAGTGCAAAAAGGATGAAAACACCTGAAACCAGAATGCCTCTCCTCCTCCAAGGGATCACAACTCCTTATGAGCATGGGAACAAGGATGGATGGAGAATGAGTCTGATGAATTGACAGAAACAGGCTTCAGAAGGTGAGTAATAAGAAACTTCTATGAGCTAAAAGAACATGTTCTAACCCCATGCAAAGAAAATAAGAACCTTGAAAAAGGTTTGACGAAATGCTAATGAGAAAAAACAGCTTAGAGAGGAACATAAATGAATCGATGGAGCTGAAAAATACAACACGAGAACTTCGCAAAGCGTACACAAGTTTCACTAGCCAAACTGACCAAGCAGAAGAAAGGTTATCAGAGGTCAAAGATCAATTCAATGAAATAAAATGAGACGGCAAGATTAGAGAAAAAGAGTAAAAAGAAATGAACAAAGCCTCCAAGAAATATGGGATTATGTGAAAAGACCTAATCTACGTTTGATAGGTATACCTGAATGTGACAGAGAGAATGAATCCAAGCTGGAAAACACTCTTCAGGATATTATCCAGGAAAACTTCCCCAACCTAGCAATGCAGGCCAATATTCAATTGCAGAAAATCCAGAGAACAACAAAAAGATATTCCTCAAGAAGAGCAATGCCAAGACACATAATCATCAGATTCACCAGGTTTTTAATGAAGGAAAAAATGCTAAGTGCAGCCACAGAGAAAGGAAAGTCTGATGGGCATCCCCCGCAAAGGGGGAGCCCATCAGACTCACAGCAGATCTCTCAGCAAAAACCCTACAAGACAGAAGAGAGTGGGGGCCAATATTCAGCATCCTTTAAAAAAAGAACTTTCAGTCTAGGATTTCATATCCAACCAAACTAAGTTTCATAAGCGAAGGAGAAATAAAATCCTTTATTAACAAGCAACTACTCAAAGATTTCATCACCACCAGGCCTGCCTTACAAGAGTTCCTGAAAGAAGCACTAAACATAGAAAGGAACAACCAGTACCAAGCCATTCCAAAAAACGCACCAAATGGTAAAGAGCATCGACACAATTAAGAAACTACATCAACTAACAGGCAAAACAACCAGCTCACATCAAAATGGTAGGACCAAAATCACACATGACAATATTAACCCTAAATGAAAATGGGCTCAATGTCCCAATCAAAAGATAGACTGGCAAATTGGATAAAAAGCCAAAACCCATTGGTGTGCTGTATCCAGGAAATTCATCTCACATGCAAGGATACACAAAGGCACAAAACAAAGGGGTGGAGGAAGATTTACCAAACAAACGGAGAGAAAAAAAAAAAAGCAAGAGTTGCAATCCTAGTCTCTGATAAAATAGACTCTAACAACAAAGATCAAAAGAGACAAATAAGGACATTACATCATTACATAATGGTAAAAGGATCAATGCAACAGGAAGAGCTAACAATCCTAAATATATAAGCACCTAATACAGGAGCACCTGCCTACATAAAGCAAGTTCTTAATGACATACAAAGAGACTTAGACTCCCACACAATAATAGTGTGAGACTTTAACACTCCACTGTCAATATTAGACAGATCAATGAGACAGAAAATTAACAAGGATATTCAGGACTTGAACTCAGACCTGGACCAAGCACACCTAATAGACATTTACAGAACTCTCCACCCCAAATCCACAGAATATACATTCTTCTCAGCACCACATCACACCTACTCTAAAATTGACCACATAAATGGGAGTAAATCACTCCTCCGCAAAAGCAAAAGAATGGAAATCGTAACAGTCTCTCAGACCTCAGTGCAATCGAGTTAGAACTCAGAATTCAGAAACTCAGAACTGCAGAGCTTCATGGAAACTGAACAACTGGCTCTTGAATGTTGACTGGATTAACAATGAAATGAAGGCATAAATAAAGATGTTCTTTGAAACCAACCAGAATGAAGACAACATACCATAATCTCTGGACACATTTAAAGCAGCATCTAGAGGAAAATATACAGCAATAAATGCCCACATGAGAAGCAAGGAAAGATCTAAAATCAACATCCTATTGTCAAAATTGAAAGAGCTAGAGGAGCAAGATCAAAAAAACCTCAAAAGCTAGCAGAAGACAAGAAATAACTACGATCAGAGCAGAAATGAAGGAGATAGAGACACAAAAAACCCTTAAAAAAAAAAATCAATAAATCCAGGAGCTGGATTTTCAAAAGATCAACAATATAGACAGGCCACTAGCCAGATTAATAAAAAAAAAAAGAGAGAAGAATCAAATAGATGCAATAAAAAATATAAAGGGGATATCACCACAGATTCCACAGAAATACAAACCATCATCAGAGATTACTACAAACAACTCTATGCACATAAACCAGTAAATCTGAAAGAAATGGATAGATTCCTGGACACTTGCATCCTCCCAAGCCTAAACCAGGAAGAAGTCGAAACTCTCAATAGACCAATAACAAGGGCTGAAGTTGAGGCAGCAATTAAGAGCCTAGCCACCAAAAAAAGCCCAGGTCTGGATGGGTTCACAGCCGAATTCTACCAGACATACAGAGACGAGCTGGTACCACTCCTTCTGAAACTATTCCAAACAATCCAAAAAGTGGGAATCCTTCCCAAATCATTTTATGAGACCAACATCATCCTGATACCAAAACCAATCAGCGACTCAACAAGAAAAGAAAACTTCAGGCCAATAACCGTGAAGAACATAGATGCAAAAATCTTCAATAAAATACTGGCAAACCCATTGCAACAGCACATCAAAAAGCTTATTGATCACAATCAAGTAGTCTTCATCCCGGTGATGCAAGGCCGGTTCAACATACGCAAGTCTATAAACGTAATTCACCACATAAAGAGAACCAAAGACAAAAACCACGTGATTATCTCAATTGATGCAGAGAAGGCCTTTGACAAAATTCAACAGCCCTTTATGCTAAAAACCCTCAATAAACTAGGTATTGATGGAATGTATCTGAAAATAATAAAAGCTATTTACGACAAACCCACAGCCAATATCATACTGAATGGGCAAAAACTGGAAGCATTCTCTTTGAAATCTGGCACTAGACAAGGATGCCTTCTCTCACCATTCCCGTTCAATATAGTATTGGAAGTTCTAGCCAGAGCAATCAGGCAAGAAAAAGAAATAAAGGATATTCATTTAGGAAAGGAAGAAGTCAAATTGTCTCTCTTTGCAGATGACATGATTGCATATTTAGAAGACCCCATCATCTCAGCCCAAAAATCTCCTGAAACTGGTTAAGCAACTTCAACAAAGTCTCAGGATACAAAATCAATGTGCAGAAACCACAAGCATTCCTATACGCCAATAACAGACTTAAAGAGAGCCAAATCAAGAACGAACTGCTGGCCGGGCATGGTGGCTCATGCCTATAATCCTAGCACTTTGGGAGGTGAAGGTGGGTGATCACCTGAGGTCAGGAGTTCAAGACTAGCCCAGACAACATGGTGAAACCCCATCTTAAAAAAAAAAAAAAAAAAAAAGAATGAACTGCCATTCACAACTGCTATGAAGAGAATAAAATACCTAGGAATACAACTAATAAGGAACATAAAGGACCTCTTCAAGGAAAACTACAAACCAATGCTCAACGAAATAAGAGAGAACACAAACAGATGGAGAAACATTCCATGCTCATTGTTAGGAAGAATCAATATTGTGAAAATGGCCATACTGCCCAAAGTAATTTATAGATTCAACGCTATTACCATCAAACTACCAGTGACCTTCACAGAACTGGAAAAAACCACCTTAAACTTCATATGGAACAAAAAGAGAGCCCCCATAGCCAAGTCAATTATAAGCAAAAAGAACAAAGTGGGAGGCATCCACACTACCTGACTTCAAACTATATTACAAGGCTACAGTAATCAAAACAGCATGGTACTGGTACCAAAACAGAGATATAGACCAATGGAACAGAACAGAGGCCTTGGAGGCAATGCCACAAATCTACAACCATCTGATATTTGACAAACCTGAGAAAAACAGGCAATGGGGAAAGGATTCCCCTGTTTAATAAATTGTGTTGGGAAAACTGGCTAGTATGTGCAGAAAGCAGAAACTGGACCCCTTCCTGACACCTTACACTAAAATTAACTCCAGATGGATTAAAGACTTAAACATAAGACCTAACATCACAAAAACCCTAGAAGAAAATCTAGGCAAAACCATTCAGGACATAGGCATAGGCAAGGACTTCATGACCAAAACACCAAAAGCATTGGCAACAGAAGCCAAAATAGACAAATGGGACCTAATCAAACTCTACAGCTTCTGCACAGCAAAAGAAACAGTCATTAGAGTGAATCAGCAACCAACAGAATGGGGGAAAAAAGCCCATTCAAAAGTGGGCAAAGGATATGAACAGACACTTTACAAAAGAAGACATATATGAGTCCAACCAACATATGAAAAAATGCTCATCATCCCTGGCCATTAGAGAAATGCAAATCAAAACGACATTGAGATACCATCTGACACCAGTTAGAATGGCGATCATTAAAAAATCTGGAGACAACAGATGCTGGAGAGGATGTGGAGAAATAGGAACGCTTTTACACTGTTGGTGGGAGTGTAAATTAGTTCAACCATTGTGGAAGACAGGGAGGTGATTCCTCAAGGACCTAGAAATAGAAATTCCATTTGACCCCGCAATCCCATTACTGGCTATATATCCAAAGGATTATACATCATTCTATTGTAAGGACACATGCACACGAATGTTCACTGCAGCACTGCTGACAATAGCAAAGACCTGGAACCAACCCAAATGCCCATCGATGATAGACTAGATAGGGAAAATGTGGCACATATACACCATGGAATACTATGCAGCCATAAAAAACGATGAGTTTGTGTCCTTTGTAGGGACATGGATGAACCTGGAAACCATCATTCTCAGCAAACCGACACAAGAACAGAAAATCAAACACCACATGTTCTCACTTATAGGCAGATGTTGAACAATGAGAACACATGGATACAGGGAGGGGGAGCATCACACATTGGGGTCTGTCAGGGGGAACTAGCAGAGGGACAGCAGGGGGTGGGGAATTGGGGAGGGATAACATGGGGAGATATGCCAGATATAAGTGATGGGAGGAAGGCAGCAAACCACATTGCCATGTATGTACCTATCCAACAATCTTGCCTGTTCTTCACATGTACCCCAAAACCTAAATAGCAATAAAATATATATTTAAAAAAAGATAAAGAAGGGCATTATATAATGATAAAGGGATCAAGCCAGAAAGAAGATATAATTCTAGTCATATATGCACCCAACACTAGAACACCAAGATTTGTAAATATAAATCTAAAGGGGAGAGAGACTGTGACACAATAGTTGAGGACTTCAGTGCCCCACTCTCAGTATTAAATCTAGAGAGAAGATTAACAAACAGTACATTTAAACTGTACATTAGCCCAAATTGTAACTGACAATTACCAAACATTTCATCTAACAGATATAGAATACAGATACAGAATGTGGAACATTCTCCAGGAGAGGTCATATGTTACATCACAAAACAAGTCAATTAATTAAAAAAAAAAAAAAGTTGACATCAAGCCAGACACAGTGGCTCACTCCTACAATTCCAGCACTTTGGGAGGCTGAGGTGGGAGGATTGCTTGAGCCTAGGAGTTTGAGGCTAGAATAAGTTATGATGATGCTCTGTACTCCAGCCCGGGTGATAGATTGTCTAAGAAATAAATAAATAAAAGGGGAACTTTGGAAACCATACACACATGAAAATTAAAACATGCTCCTGAATGACCACTGGGTCAAGAAATAAATTAAGTAGGAAATACAGTTTCTTGAAACAAGTCAAAGTTGAAACACAACATACCATAACGTATAGGGTACAGCAAAAGCAGTGCTAAGAGTGAAGATTATAGGAGTAAACCCCTATATCAAAAAAGTAGAAAGTTGATTTTAAACAATATACACCTCATGGAACTAGAAAAGCAGAAATGGACCAAGCCCAAAATTAGAAAACAAATGTAAGGTCAGAGCAGAATAAAATGAAATAAAAACTTACAAACCAATATTAAAGGACAAAATGAAAAATACGTTTTTTGAAAAGGTAAAGTCAACCAAGCTGTTAGCTAAATCAACCAAGAAAGCAACAGAAGACACATATAAAACCAGGTATGAAAAAGGAGACATCAAAACTGATAATACAGTTGTCACCAACAAAACTTGAAACACTGATTTGTTCTGAAGTATCCACAGATGCTTTCGGATATTCTGTATACATAATAATGTCAACAAATAGTATGACAGTTTTATGTTATGCTTCAATACATATAATTTTGTTGGTTTTATTTCTTTAAATCGACTAGCCAGGACCCCAAATATGTATAAAAGTAGATACTCTGCTATTAAAAAGGGTTTTTTAACTCTTGCAAATACAATGATCAACCTTAAATGTTTTGATAGCTTAGTTGTCATTTTCATTGCAGTTTCACTTGCTATTGAGAAATTTACAACCATACTGTTAGATTCTGTTGGCCCATATGTGCTGCAACTTTTGGGTTTCCCTTAAATACAAGTGATATTATTTATAGTAAAATATCGTAAAACACTGCCTAACAATAAAATACAAGCATCCAAAAGATGAATTCAAATAAGGGCCTAAAGAATGATGACACCATGATAAGCAAAAAAGATCAGTGGTGTGTACAGAATGATTTAATCATAGCTAAGTCCCCCTCAAAGTCTTTATCATATGTATAAAGTAAAACAAAAATGGTTTGAACCTTATCAGTTCCTAATAAGAAAATAGGTTATGGATAGAGGAGATCTAGGAAAAGCATTAGAATACCATTATTCCCGGCCAGGTGCAGTGGCTCACGCCTGCAATCCCAGCACTTTGGGAAGCCGAGCCAGGCAAATCATGAAGTCAGGAGTTTAAAACCAGCCTAGCCAACATGGTGAAACCCCATCTCTACTAAATATATGAAAAGATTAGCTGGGCATAGTGGCAGGTGCCTGTAATCCCAACTACTCAGAAGAGTGAGACAGGAGAATCACTTGAACCTGGTAGGCAGAGGTTGCAGTGAGCCCAGATCATGCCACTGCACTCCAGCTCTGGCAACAGAGTGAGACTCTGTCTCAAAAAAAAAAAAAAAAAAAAAATACCATTATTCTCATTTTTCACCTAAAGGAATCATAGATCTTGTCGACTGTTGAAAACTATAGTTAAAATATTATAAAAATATTAAGGTAATTAATATTTAAGTCCAAGAATGATCTTTTAGGAATTAATATATCTTATGTGAGAAAAATAACACCTTCATTTGTATCTGAACTCTTAATTTCTACTCAAATTTTTTATATTCTGTTGGGTTTTAAGACAACAGTTTTAATTTAATTATTAAAATATCATGCCATCCCATTTCACTATAATATTCTTACTTAGCTGTCTCTCCTTTGGAGCTATATTTATTTATTCTGAGAGAGATTCTGCAAATGGTGTTCTCCTAACCTTTACAATGGTTCTCTGTAATTGGATATTGTGAGATAATTTTCTTCCTGTATTTTAAGCAATTTTTTGTATTGCTTTCATAGTTAACGCAAAAATATTTTTCTGAAATATTGTGATTTTAAAATACATTTATTAATTAGTTTGAAAGTCTAAAATGTTTGGTATTTATAAATATGAAAGAAGTTTCAAGGACACTTTCTGAAAAATCTCACAGGTTATCTTCATCCTTTTCTTGTCAGAAAAGTGTATTGGTGCCACCTTTTTAGACACCAAATTAACATTTGTCACAGTATAGAATTAGTATACTTTGTCCAAGTAATCCCAGTGCACACTCTATAAATACATTGGCAAAGCGTCAAACTTTATTTGAAACTGTATTAATGGCAACATTATTTGATATAAAAATATCTGGTCCAAATAAGATGCTCATAAGCAGAAGTAGTTAAATCATGCTACCTCTATGTAAAAATTTAATATATTAATAATTTTCAAAAAGTCGACAGATTTGTATGCACCGATATGGCATGTGCCTCGAGAGACATGTAAGTGGAAATTAGGTTACAGGACAGTGTATAGAGTTTAATCCATTTTCTGCAAATAAAGTATGTTCAAGGAGAGAGAGAAAGGGAGAGAAAGAAAAAGGATAAGAAGGCATCACAATGAGACTTTAACTGTTAAATTTGACAGGATAAATAATCCAGCAGATAGATGTTTTTCTTTTTAACTTTTTATTTGTAGAAGGTAGTATTCACATAGAAAAAGCACATAAAACTTAAGCACAAGGTGTAACAAATAGTATAAAGTAACTAATCACCCCGGTTTTTAAGAAGCAAAAAGTGGCCTAAGTCATGGAGAGGCAGAGCAAGAAGGCACAGTAGAAGCCTCCAATCATTCACCGACAGAGACAGCAATTTAACAACTATCTACATGGAAAAAAACATCTTCATAAGAACCAAAAGTCAGGTGAGCTCCTTATAATACCTAGTTCTAACTTCGTATCACTGAAAGAGGCTCTCAAGAGATAGAAAAACTAGTCCTAAATAGCCGATGCCACCCCCTCCTCCACCCCTGGCAGCTGGTATGCTGCAGAGAGTGTCTCTGGGTACGGGGTAGGGGTGGTCGGGGGAGAAGGAAAACACAGCATTTGTGAGGCTCTCAACTCAGTGGTGTTACAGCAGAAAGGAAAACTGGACCAAATTCAACGGACACCAGCCCATAGAGGAAGCATTTAAACCAGCCCTAGCCAGAGGGCAATCACTTATCCCGGTGTTAGGAACCTGAGTTCCTGCCACTGAGGGCTACAATGCTCTGTCCCCAAGTGAACTTGAAAGGCAGGTGAGGCCATAAGGACTGCAATTCTTAGGTGAGTCCTAATGATGAACTAGGCCCAGAGATTGTGGCCTAGGGGGACATGTGACATACTGAGAGACCAGCTGGGATGGCTAATGCAATGCTGGCATCGCCCCTCTCAAAACCCCAGGCTACACAGATTGCGGCTCCAAAAGAGGCCCCTTCCTTCCACTTAAGGACAGGAGAGGTTAAAGTGGGGGAGAACCCCGTCTTGCATCTTGGATACCAGCTCAACCACAGCAGGATAAGGTACTAGTCAGAGTTGTGAGGACCCTGTTCCAGACCCTAACTCCTGGAGAACATTTCTAGACACAACCTGGGCAAGAAGGAAACACATTACCTTGATTAAAAGGACCCAGTCCTGACAGCATTCATCACCTGCTAACTGAAGAGAGTCTGAATAACCAGCAGTGATACCCAGGGACTATGATGAGGCCTTGGGTGAGCCTCTAAAATCCTCTGGCTTGAGATGAGACTCAGCACATTCTCAGCTGTGGTGACTATGGAACAAAACTTCTTATGCTTGAGAAAAGCAGAGGGAAAAGTAAAGGGGACTTGGTCTTGTACCTTAAATACCAGCACACCCACAGTGAGGCAGAACACCAAGTAGGCTCTTAGGGTCCCCAATTCCACAAGTTGACTCTTGGACAGCATTTCTGGACCTGCCCTGGGCCAGAGAGGAGCCCAGTGCCCTGAAGGGTGAGTCCCAGGCCAGGCAGCTCTCACCACAAGCTAACTGAAGAGTCCTGACTGGAGCCTGGCAGTATTCCTCATGGGCCTGTGGTGGTGGCCATGGGGAGAGGCTCCTCTATGTTTGAAAAAGGGAGGGGAAGAGTGGGAAAGACTGTTATCCAGCTAAGTCACAGTGCAACAGAATACCAGGTAGCTTTCTAGGTCTTTTGACTTCTAGTCCCCAGCTCCCACATGACACCACTGGACCCACTCAGGGCCCAGGCACCTTGCTGCCCTGAAAGGAAGGACACAAGCCTGGCTGACTTTGCTACTGGCAGATTGTAGAGCCCCAGGGTTTCGAGCAAACATAGGCAGTAGCCAGGGAGTGGTTAGAGCAGACCTTGGGCAAGACCCAGTGCTATCCTGGCTTCAGAACTGACCCAGCACAGTCCAAGTGGTGGTGGCCACAGGGGGTGCTTGTGTCATTCTCCCTTCAGATTAAGGTGGCTCAGAACAGACAGGACTCAGTTTGGGAAAAAGTAAAGGAAGACAACAAGAGCCTCTGCCTGCTAATCCAGAGAATTCTTCTGGATCTTGTCCAAGACCATAAAGGTGGTATTTCTGTAAGTTATCAAGAACCACAGTGTTACTGGGATTAGGGTGTCCTTTAAAGCAGATACAGCATAAATCACAACACCCAAGTTCTTTCAAATATCTAGAAAGCCGTTTCAAGAAGGGCAAGTACATATAAGCCCAGACCATGAAGACTACAACAAACACCAAATTCTTCAATGCCTGGCCACCAAAGAACATTTACTAGACATCAGTACTATCCAGGAAAACATGACTTCACCAAATGAGCTAAATAAGGCACCAGGAATCAATCCTGGAGAAAGACATATGTGACTTTTCAAACAGAATTCTAAATAGCTATGTTGAAGAAACAAAGAAATTCAAGACAACAGAGAAGGAATTCAGAGTTCTATCAGATAAATGTAATAAAGAGATTGAAATAATTGAAATGAAAAGCAGAAATACTGGAGCTGAAAAACAAAATTGGCATACTGAAGAATACATTAGAGTTTTTTTGTTTTGTTTTGTTTTGTTTAGATGAAGTCTCACTCTGTTGCCCAGGCTGAAATGCTGTGGTACGATCTAAGCCCACTACAACCTCTGCCTTCCAGGTTCAAGTGATTCTCCCACCTCGGCCTCCCAAGTAGCTAGGACTACAGGTGTGTACCGCCACGCCTGGCTAATTTTTGTATTTTTAGTAGAGATAGGGTTTCACCATGTTAGCCAGGCTGGTCTTGAACTCCTGACCTCAGGTGATTCTCCTGCCATAGCCTTTCAAAGTGCTGGGATTACAGGTTTGAGCCACTGTGCCCAGCCTAGAGTCTTTTACTAGCAGAAATGATTAAGCAGAAGAAAGAATTAGTGAGCTTGAAGACAGGCTGTTTGAAACTATGCAGGAGACAAAAGTAAGAATAAGAACAATGAAGCATGCCGACAGGATCTAGAAAAACCGTCTTAAAAAGGGCAAATCTAAAGTTATTGGCCTTAAAGATATAGAGAAAAATATATGAATAGGAAATTGATTCAAAGTGGTAACAGAGAACTTCCCAAACCTAAAGATATCAAAGCTACCTCAAGGTATGTAATAATCAACTCCCAAAAGTCAAGGATGAAAAAAGGATCCTAAAAGCATGGAGAGAATAACAAATAACATACAATGGAGTTCCAATACATCTGGCAGCAGACTTTTCAATGGAAACATTACAGGACAGGAGAGTGTGGCATGACATCTAAAGTGCTGGAGGAGAAAATGTTTTAGCCTGGAATGCTATATCTAGTGAAAACATCTTTCAAACATGGAGAAAAAGACTTTTGCAGGCCAGGCACAGTGGCTCACGCCTATAATCCCAGCACTTTGGGAGGCCAAGGTAGGTGGATCACGAGGTCAAGAGATCGAGACCATTCTGGTAAACATGGTGAAACCCTGTCTCTACTAAAAATACAAAAATTAGCTGGGCATGGTGGCGTGAGCCTGTAGTCCCAGCTACTCAGGAGGCTGAGGCAGAAGAATTGCTTGAACCCAGGAGGCGGAGGTTGCGGTGAGCCAAGATCGCACCATTGCACTTCAGCCTGGGTAACAAGAGCGAAACTCCATCTAAAGAAAAAAAGGAAAAAAAAAGGCTTTTGCAGACAAACAAAAGCCACGGGATTTCATCAACACCAAATCTGCCCTTCAAGAAATGCTAAAGGGAGTACTTCAACCAGAAAGGAAAGGATATTAATAAGTGTAAGTAATCACCAAAGGCATAAAACTTACTGGTAATAGGAAGCATCCTTAAAAAAAAACACACACAGAATATCATAATACTGTAACTGTGGTGTGTAAACTACTCTTACCCTCAGTAGAAAGACTAAGCAATTAACCAATTGAAAATAACTAGAACAACTCTTCAAGACATAATCAGTACAATAAGATAGATAGAAACAAAAAGTTTAAAAGCAGAGAATGGAGGCCGGGCACGGTGGCTCACGCCTATAATCCCAGCACTCTGGGAGGCCGAGATGGGCGGATCACGAGGTCAAGAGATCGAGATCATCCTGGCCAACGTGGTGAAATCTCGGCTCTACTAAAAATACAAAAATTAGCCAGGTGTGGTGGCAGGCACCTATAGTCCCAGCTACTTGGGAGGCTGAGGCAGGAGAATTGCTTGAACCTGGGAGGCGGAGGTTGCAGTGAGCCGAGATTTCACCACTGCACTACAGCCTGGTACCTGGCAACAAAGCGAGACTGTCTCCAGAAAAAAAAAAAAAAAGCAGTGAATGGATTTAAGGTGTAAAGTTTCTATTAGCTTTCTTTTTGTATGTTTGTTTATACAGTGTTAAGTTGTTACCAGGTTAAAATAACAGATTATAAGATACTATTGCAAACCTCGTGGTAATCTCAAGCCAAAAAATACATAATGGATACACAAAATGTGAAAAGCAAAAAACTTCAGGTAAGGTATGTCTGACCGGAGCAAAAAGCAGTAAGTTATATATGTATTTTTAAATAAATTTAAAAAGAGGCCAGCCGCAGTTGCTCACACCTGTAATTCCAACACTTTGGGAGGCCAAGCAGGCAGATCACAAGGTCAAGAGATTAAGATCATCCTGGCCAACATGGTGAAAACCTTTCTCTACAAAAAATACAAAAATTAGCTGGGTGTGGTGGCACATGCCTGTAGTCCCAGGTACTCAGGAGGCTGAGGCAAGAGAATCCCTTGAACCCAGAGGCGGGGGTTGCAGTGAGCCAGGATCATGCCACTTCACTCCAGCCTGGTGACAGAGCAAGGGTCCATCTAAAAAAAAGAAAGAAAGAAAGAAAGAAGGAAAGAAAAATAAAGCAAGAAACTAAACCATATCACCAGAGAAAATCATGTTCACTAAAGGAAGATAGGAAGGAAAAAAATAAGACCACAAAACAACCAGAAAATGAATAACAAAAATGGCAGGAGTAAGTGTTTACTTATCAACAGTAGCGTTGAATGTAAATGGACTAAACTCTCCAGTCAAAAGATGTAGAATAGCTGAATGGATGAAAAAACAAAACTCAGTGATCTGTTGCCTACAGGAAACAATTCACCTATAAAGATATATATAGACTGAAAAATAAAGGGATGGAGAATGATCTTCCATGCTAATGCAAACTATAGAAGAACAGGAGTTGCTATACTTATCAGACAAAGTAGATTTTAAGACCAAACTACAAGAGACAAAGAAGGTCACTGTATAATGACAGAGGAATCAATTCAACAATACAATATAATAATGTTAAATACACACACACCACCCCCTCCAACACTGGAGCACTCAGATATATAAAGCAAATAGTAGAGCTAAAGAGAAAGATAGGCCTCAACATAGTAATAGTTGGAAATCAACACCCCACTTTCAGCTGTGGACAGATCATCCAGACAGAAACAAAGAAACAGTCTTAATGTGCACTATAGACTAAATAGATCTAATAGATATTTACAGAACATTTCATCCAATGGCTGCAGAATACACAGTTTTTTCCTCAGCCTACAGATCATTCTCATGGATAGACAATATATTTGTTAGGTCACAAAACAAGTCTGAAAAAATTCAAAAATTGAAATATCAAGCATCATCTCTGACCACAATGGAATAAAACTGGAACAAGAGGAATTTTGCAAAGCATACAAATATATGGAAATTAAACAATATCATCCTAAATGACCAGTGAGTCAATGAATAAATTAAGGAAATTGAAAAATTTATTGAAACAAATGATAATGGAAATACAACATACCAAAAGCTACGAGACACAGCAAAAGCCGTACTAAGAGGGAAGTTTATCGCTGTATGTGCTAC
Organism: Ateles fusciceps; assembly: GCA_036589455.1. Taxonomy (NCBI): domain Eukaryota; kingdom Metazoa; phylum Chordata; class Mammalia; order Primates; family Atelidae; genus Ateles; species Ateles fusciceps. The sequence continues at coordinate 8,470,019 of JAZHEH010001212.1, forward strand.
ATCAAAGAAGAGGAAGAACTTCAAAAAAATGATTCAACTATGTATCTCAAAGAAATAGAAAAGCTAGAGCAAACCAAACCCAAAATTAGAAAAATAAAGATCAAGCAGAGATAAGATTGAAATGAAACAACACAAAAGATAAATGCAACAAAAAATTGGTTTTTTGAAAAGTTAAACAAAATCGACAAACCTTAGCCAGCCTGAAAAAAGAGAGAAGATGAAAATAAAGTCAGAAATGAAAACGGAGACATTAAGACTGACGCTGTAGAAATGCAAAGGATCATCAGTGGCTGCTGTGAGCAACTAGATGCCAATAAATTGGAAAATCTAAAATAAATGGAAAAATTCCTAGACACATACACCCTACCAAGATTAAATCATGAAGAAATCCAAAACCTGAACAGACCAATAACAAGTAACAGGATTGAAGCCATAATAAAAAGTCTCCAAGAAAAGAAAAGCCTGGGGACTCGACAGCTTCATTGTTGCATTCTATTAAACATCTGAAAAATGAACTAATACCAGTCCTATTCAATTCCAAAAAACAGAGGGAGTACTACAAGTCCAATCTTACCCCAATACCAAAACCAGACGAAGATATCTCAAAAAGAGAAAACTACAGGCCAATATCTCTGAATATTGAGATAAAAATCTTCAGTGAAATACTAGCAAACTGAAATTAATGATCTCTTAGAAAGATTATTCATCATGGTGTGGGATTTATCCCTGGGATGCAAGGATGGTTCAACATATGCAAATCAATGTGACACGTCAAAACAGAATGAAGGATAAAAACCATATATGACCATTTCATTGATACTGAAAGAACATTTGATAAGATTCAACATCCCTTCATGATAAAAACTGCCAAAAAGCTTAGGAAAAAAAAACATAGCTCAACATAATAAAAGTCATATATGACAAATTCACAGCTAGTATCATGTGGAATGAGAAAAAACTGAAAGCCTTTTCTTTAAGATCTGGAACATGATATGGATGGCCACTGTCACCACTGTTACTCAGCGTAGTACTGGAAATCCCACCTAGAGCAATCAGACAAGAGAACAATATAAAGGGCATCCAAATTAAAGAGGAAGAAATCAAAGTATCCTTGTTTGCAGATATGACCTTACATTTAGAAAAAACTATTAGAACTGATAAATTCAGTAAAGTTACAGGATACAAAAATCAGTAGCATTTCTATATAACAGCAAACAATGTGAAAAATCAAGAAAGAAACCTCATTTACAATAGCTACATGTAAAATTCAATGCCTGAGAATTGACCAAAAGAAGTGAAATATCTCTAACGAAAACTATAAAAAACATAGATGAAAGAAATTGAAGAGGACAGCAAAAAAAAAAAAAAAAATTTCACGTGCGTCATTGGAATATTATTATTAAAATGTACGTACTACCCAAAGCAATCTGCAGATTCAATGCAATCCCTATCCTAAGGTTGGGGGAAGGGAGAACTGGAGGAACGGTATTACCCAACTTCAAATTGTACTACAGAGATATAGTAACTAAAGCAATATGGTACTGGCATAAAAAAGACACAGACCAATGGAAGAGAATAGAGAAACCGGGAACAGATTCATACACCTACAGTGAACTCATTTTTGAACAAAGTGCTAAGAACATACATTAGGAAAAAGGCAGTCTCTTCAATAAATGATACTGGAAAAACAGATTACCCATATGCAGAATAATGAAACTAAACCCCTATCTCTGACCATATACAAAAAGTTAAATCAAAATGGATCAAACACTTAAATCTAAGACCTCAAACTATGGAACTCCGACAGTAAAACAATGGGGAAAATCTCCAGGACATTGATCTGGGCAAAAATTTCTTGAGACATAACCCACAGGCCAGGCAACCAAAGCAAAAATAGTCAAATGGGGATCACACCAAGTTAAAAAGCTTTGGCACAGCAAAGGATACAAAGTGAAGAGACAATGCACAGAATGGGAGAAAATATTTGCAAACTACCTAGCTGACAAGCTATTAAGAACCGGAATATATAAGAAGCTCAAACAACTCTATAGGAAAGAAGTCTAACAATCCAATCAAAAGATGGGCAAAAGTTTTGGATAGCCATTTCTCAAAAGATATACAAATGGTGGCTGGGGCAGTGGCTCACGCCTCTAATCCCAGAACTTTGGGAGGCCGAGGCAGGTGGATCACCTGAGGTCAGGAGTTCGAGACCAGCTTGGGCAACATGGACAAACCCCGTCTCTACTAAAAAAATTACAATACTTAGCTGAGATGATGGTGGGCACCTGTAATCCCAGCTACCTGGGAGGCTGAGGCAGGAAAATTACTTGAACCCAGGAGCCGGAGGTTGCAGTGAGCCAAGATCGCACCACTGCACTCCAGCATGGGTGACAAGAGCAAAACTCCATCTCAAAAAAAAAAAGTATACAAATGGCAAACACGCATATAAAAGGTGCTCAACATTACTGGTCAGAGAAATGCAAATCAAAACTACAATCTGATATCATCTCGTCCCAGTTAAAATGGCTTATATCCAAAAGAGGCAATAATAAATGCTAATGAAGATAAAAAGAAAAGGCAACCCTTGACTAAGGAACAGCTTCTCTGCTCCTTCTGGAATCTCTGCCTGATTCAGCCTCCTGCCTCCACCACGTCTATCCGCGTGACCCAGAAGTTCTACAAGGTATTCACCTCTGGTCCCAGGGCCTGCAGCAGCTGCTCCTACACAAGTGGGCCGGGTACCTGCATCAGCTCCTCGAGTTTCTCCTCAGTGGGCAGCAGCAGCTTCTGGGATGGCCTGGGCAGAGGCTGTGGTGGCGCCAGTGGCATGGCAGGCATCACCAGCGTCACGGCCGACCAGAGCCTGCTACGCCCCCTTAACCTGGAGGCAGACCCCAACATCCAGGCCATGCACACCCAGAAAAAGGAACAGATCAAGACCCTCAACAAGTTTGCCTCCTTCATTGACGAGATATGGTTCCTGAAACAGGAGAACAAGATGGTGGAGACCAAGTGGAACCACTTTCAGCAGCAGATGGCTCGGAGCAACATGGACAACATGTTCGAGAGCTACATCAATACCCTTAGCAGCTAGAAACTCTGGGCCAGGAGAAGCTGAAGCTGGAGGCAGAGCTTGGCAACATGCAGGGGCTGGTGGAGGACTTCAACAACAATTTTAAGGATGAGATCAGTAAGAGTACAGAGACAGAGAATGAATTTGTCCTCATCAAGAAGGTTGTGGATGAGCTTACATGAATAAGGTAGAGCTAGAGTCTTGCCTCAAGGGCTAACTGAGGCAGCTGTATGAAGAGCAGGTCCAAGAGCTGCAGTCCCAGATCTTGGAATGTCTGTGTGCTGTCCATGGACAACAGGCACTCCCTGGATATGGACAGCATCATCGCTGAGGTCAAGTCGCAGGATGAGGAGATTGCCAACCGCAGCTGGGCTGAGGCTGAGAGCGTGTACCAGATCAAGTATGAGGAGCTGCAGACGCTGGCTGGGAAGCATGGGGATGACCTGCAGCGTAAAAAACTGACATCTCTGAGATGAACCGGAACATCAGCCTGCTCCAGGCTGAGACTGAGGGCCTCAAAGGCCAGAGGGCTTTCCAGAAGGCCACCATGGGAGCAGTGTGGGGGAGCTGGCCATAGGTTGCGAACACCAAGCTGTCCAAGCTGGAGGCCGCCCTGCAGTGGACCAAGCAGGACCTGGTGCAGCAGGTGCGCGAGGAGCTGATGGACGTCAAGCTGGCCCTAGACATCTTGATCGCCACCTACAGGAAGCTGCTGGAGGCAAGGAGAGCCGGCTGGAGTCTGGGATGCAGAACATGTGTGAATCCATGCTAAGACCACCAGTGGCTATGCAGGTGGTCTGAGCTCGACCTATGGGGGCCTTAGAAGCCCCGGCCTCAGCTATGGACTGGGCTCCAGCTTTGGCTGTGGCACAGACTCCAGCTCTTTCAACTGTACCAGCTCCACCAGGGTCGTGGTTGTGAAGAAGATCAAGACCTGCGATGGGAAGCTGGTGTCCGATTCCTCTGACATCCTGCCCAAGTGAACAGCTGTGGCAGCCCCTCCCAGCCTCCTCCTGTGGCAGCTGCCCCAGAGCCTAGGAGGGAGGACCCTGTGCAGGGGAGCACAGGGAACAGGAGACCCACCCCGAGGCTCAGCTCTAGCCTGCAGACCACCCGTGGGGGGAGTTTACTGCCGGGGGATCCCCCCGTTGCCCATGCCTGCAGGTACAAACAATTTAATTGTTTTATTTTTTGTTTACTTTTTGGTCCAAAATAAAACCTCAGCTAGCTCTGCCAACTGTCAAAAAAAAAAAAAAAAAAAAAAAAAGTGGGGGGGGGGACAGTTTGGAGGTTCCTCAAAAAACTAATAATATACCTGCCATATGATCCAACAGTCTCACCAAAAGAAATGAGATCAGTATGTCAAATACTCCCATGTTTGTTGCAGCACTGTTTATAATAGCCAAGATTTAGAAGAAACAGAAGTGTCCAACAGATGAACAGAAAAAGAAAATATAGTACATATACAAAATAGAGTACTATGCAGTTTAAAAAGAATGAGATCCTGTCATCTGCAACAACATGGAGGGAAATGGAGATCATTATGTTGAGAAATCAGGCACAGAAAGACAAACATTACATGTACTCACTTATTTGTGGGTATAACAATCAAAACAACTGAACTCATGGAGATAGAGAAGAGAAGGATTGTTACCAGAGGCTGGGAGGGTTATAGGGGTCTGAGGAGAAACGTAGGGATGGTTAATAGGTAAAAAAACATTGGATGAATAAGACCTACTATTTGATAGCACAATGGGGTGACTGTAGTCAATAATAATTGTACATTTTAGGAAAACTTAGAGTGTAGATGAATTGCTTATAACTCAAAGGATAAATGCTTGAGGGGATAGATACCCCATTTTCCATGATATATTTATTTCACATTACATGCCTGTATCGAAATATCTTATATACCCCATAAATATATCCATGTATCCACATAAATAAAAATAGCTTTTTTAAAATGAAAGTCATTAGCCTAGCTTTTATAATTCCTTTACTTTTCATCATGTTAGCAACTGAGAAATGCGTTATTTTGTCTTGCTTCTTTTATCTAACATGATGCTTTTGAGATTAATCCATATTGTTTGCATTAAGATATTGTTTACTCATTGTAATGGCTATTCATGCATGTGTGAATATTGCACAATTTATTTTTTTTTTTGGACCAAGTCTCACTCTGTCGCCCAGGCTGGAGAGCAATGGCATGATCTCGGCTCACTGCAACTTCTACCTCCTGGGTTCAAGTGATTCTCCTGTCTCAACCTCCCAAGTAGCTGGGATTATAGGTGCCCACCACCATGCCCAGCTAATTTTTTTTATTTTCGTCATGTTGGCCAGGCTGATCTCAAACTCCTGACCTCAAGTGATCCACCTGCCTTGGCCTCCCAAAGTGCTAGGATTACAGGCATGAGCCACCATGCCTGTCCAATTTATCCTTTCTAACAGAAATATTTTAGTTTCAAGTTTTGTCCTAAAACTAGAATAAAGCAGTCTTAAATATATTTGTAGAAAAAAACTGACACCACAGATATAAAAAAGACACTTTTTTTTTTTTTTAAGAGACAGGGTCTGGCTATGTTGCCCAGGCTGGAGTGTAGTGGCTATTCACAGGCGTGATCCCACTACCGATCAGCACGGGAGTTTTGACCTGCTCGGTTTCCGACCTGGGCCAGTTCACCCCTCCTTAGGCAACCTGGTAGTCCCCCGCTCCCGGGAGGTCACTTTATTGATGCCAAACTTAGTGCGGACACCTGATCGGCATAGCGCACTACAGTCCAGAACTCCTGGACTCAAGAGATCCTGCAGTCTCAGCCTCCCGAATAGCTGGGACTACAGGCACGCGCCACCGCGCCCGGCAAAAAAGACACTATTATGAACAACTATACATCAACAAACTAGAAGATCTACAGGAAATGAATTCCTGGACGCATACAAACAACCAAGATTGGAACAGTAATAAAAACTCTCAACATACAAATTAGATGGAGTCTAATTTTTTTCCCATAGAAATTAGCAGTCAAGCACATCAGTGAAATACAATATGTGAATGTTATTATTAACCTATTTGGAAATCTTAATACAAGTTCTAGGAATTCAGAGACCTCTGAGTAATACATGAATCATAAGAAAGAAAATAGATTTATTTTTATGCCTTTTATTTATGCTGCCTTTCCTCTTCCTTCTCTACTACTTGCAGGACAGCCCCTTCCTCCTGTTTCAATGGCTCGGTTTGTTTGTTTGTTTTCCGTATTCCATGTTTTCTAACACACAACCTTTACGTTCCTCAACTTTCTCAAGTTGGAACAGTAATAAAAACTCTCAACATAGAAAAGTCTAGGTCCAGATGACTTCATTACCAAAGTCTACCAAACTTAAAAAGAACATATACTAATTCTTCTCAAACTATTCCAAAAGATTTAAGAGGAAGGAATTCTCCCCAACTAATTTTACAAGGCCAACATTGCCCCAGTACAAAACGCCAGACAAGGATACAACAACAAAAAAGAAAACTATAGGCTAGTATCCTTGAGGGACATAGATTCACTGATCCTCAACAGAACACTAGCCAACCAAACTCAGCACATCAAAAGATAATACACCATGATCAAGTAGGATTTATCCCAGGAATGCAAATATGGTTCTACATACACAAATCAATAAACGTGGTACATCACATCAACAGAATGAAGGACAAAAAGTGTCTGATCATCTTAACAGATGCAGAAAACCCATCTGATAAAATTCCATATCCCTTAATAAGAATTCTCAACAAATTGGCCTAAAAAGAATATACTCCAACATAATAAAGGTCATATATGACTATCCAAAGCTAACATCATACTGAACGGAGAAAGCCGAAAGCCTTTCCTCTAAAAACTGTAATAAGAAAAGGATGCCCACTTTCACCACTCCTATTAAACATGCTACTGGAAATCCTAGCCAGAGCAACCAGGCAAGAGAAATAAATAAAAGGCATCCAAGTTGGAAAAGAGGAAATCAGCTTACTGTTCTTTGCACATGACATAATCATATTTTTAAAAAACCTAAAGATACCTCCAAAAAATTAGATCTGATAATGTGTTAGAACCTAAGTGGAAAAAGAATGAGGAAGAATGCACAACTGTAAAAGATTAAGCATGATCTATGTTCAGATTTCTACAAATTAACCTGTATTGTATATTTCTATTTCTTTCCTATTTTTTTCAAATTGCTTCTTTCATTTTGGTAACAAAATGGCACCAGTAAGCTTGCTTTCAAAAACTTTTTTTTGACATCCTATTGAAAGAACTTTTTTTTTTAACTCTAAAACATGCAATACTATACGCAGTCTAACTCAGAGAGCTCAAAGTAGAATTCATCCTTTTTAAAAACTCAGGTCAAGTTTCTTTTGAAATTTATCAGTACTACTGAAATTTGTCAACACCGTTAATCCTTTCGTGGATCTATCAGGTTCAGGATACCTGTATGAGATGAAAAAGAGAAGTACTGGACACGTTTCGCACCCTAGAAAAGTTTACAAGCTATTTTAATGAGGACATACACGTAAAAAAAAGGTAAAGATTAAAAAGACATTCAATCATCAGGAAAATGCAAATAAAACCCAGAATGAGATATCATATCACTCCAGTTAGAATGGTTATTATCAAAAACAAAAAATAAATGCTGGTGAGGATGTAGAGGAAAGGGAACTCTTACACTCTGTGGATGGGAATGTAAATTAATATAGCCATTAGGGCAAACAGTATGAAGGTTCCTCAAACACTAAAAATAGAACCACTCTATGATCCAGCAATCTCACTGCTGGGTATTTATCCAAAGAAAAGGAAATCAGTAAATGAGAGGGATATCTGCACCCCCAAGTTTATTGCAGTGCTATTCATGATAGCCAAAATATGGCATCAACCTAAGTGTCCACCAGCAGATGAATGGCTAAAGAAAATGTGGCATATACACACAGTGGAATACTATTCCACCATAAAAGAATTAAATCATATCATTTACGACAACATGAATGGAATTAGAGGGCATTATATTAAGTGAAATAAACTAGGCACAGAAAAATAGGTAACAGCTGTTCTCACTCATGTGGACACTAAAAAGTATAGTGATTACTAGAGGGAGGGAAGGGTAGGGGAGAGGAGAAAATAGGGAGAGGCTGGTTAATGAATGCAAAACTACAGTTAGGAAAAACAAACCGTAATGGTCTATGACCTTATAGGGTGACTATACTTAGTAATTTATTGTATATTTTCACATAGCTAAAAGAGAGCACTTTGAGTGTTCCCACCAAAAGCAATGATAAATATTTGAGGTTGCAGACATGCTAATTACCCTGATTTGATCATTACTCATTATACATACGCATCAAAATATCGCTCTGTACTCCATAATATGTATAATATGTGTGCGTTCAAAACGTAAAGAGAGGCATGCATACACTGCTGACAAAATGTGGCAATCAAAACCTTAAAAACATTTGCAAACTTTTTGTATTAGTTTCTTCTTGCTACCACAAACTTACTGGCATAAAACAACACCAATTCATTATCTTACTATTCTGGAGGTGCGAAGACCCAAATCAGTCTCAGAAGGCGAAAGCCCGTGTGTTGACACGGTGGTTGCTTCTGGAGGCTCCGCTTCCCTGGCTTCTTCAGCCTCTGGAGACTGGCTGCACGCTGCACGCTGCGCTCACCTCCTCAACCTCCTGCTTCCATCCTCACGTCTCCTAACACCAGTTTCCTGACTCCCTTTTATAAGGACTCATGATTACTTTGGGCATTGGGCCCACCTGATTAAGTCAAGATCATTCTCTGCACCTCAAGATCCTTAACTTCTGATCACCCACAGTTGTGTTAACTAATCACATCTGAGATCATCAGGCCCCAACATGCAAGGCTACCCATGCTTTAAAATCACAGAGACTATTGCGGAAGCTCTGCACGTCAATTTATCTGGAGACATTAGGCCTGTAACAGCACTGTGAAATTAGCAGTGAAGCACATCAGTGAGATACAATATGTGAATGTTATTACTAACTGATTTGGAAATCTTAGTACAAGTTCTAGGAATTCAGAGGCTTCTGAGTAATACATGAATCATAAGAAAGAAAATAGATTTATTTTTATGCCTTTTATTTATGCTGCCTTTCCTCTTCTCTACTACTTGCAGGACAGTCCCTTCCTCCTGTTTCAATGGCTCAGTTTGTTTATTTGTTTTCCCGTATTCCATGTTTTCTAACATGAGACCTTTACATTCCTCAACTTTCTCAATTTCATTGCTTCCACCTCGACTCCAACTACTGGGTAATTTGGTCACACCTGATAACTATTTAAAACTCTGAAATTCCCCCTCTGACCACAACCTCCTGTTCATACCCTCCCATTTCCTCACTCTACTGAATCTGCTCTTTGTCTAATAGTTATTTCTAGTTCCTCAGTCCTGATCAGCGTGAGGAAAACAGCACTGCCAGCCAAAGGCACAGGATCTTGATATTCAATGTCCTGTTTAGGCCTGTCTTGACTAACTGTATAATTTTGGTTGTTCTTAAAGATACTGAGCTCTTTAAACTGAAATTTTTAAAGAAGTAGTAACATGGGAAAATGCATGACAAGGTCTGGTTTATTTATTTATTTATTTAAAACAAAGGCACACTCTGTCACCTAGTCTGGAGTGTAGTGATGCAATCACAGCGCACAACTTCCTGAGTAGTTGGGACTACAGACATGTTCCACCACACTTGGCTAATTTTTGCTTTTTTCTTTTTTTGGTAGAGATGGAGGGTCTCACTATGTTGCCCAGGCTGGCCTCAAACTCCTGGCTCAAGGGATCCTCCTGCCTCAGCTTCCCCAATTGCTGGGAAGAGCATGAGCCACCACGCCTGGCCTGGTTTCTTTAGAAACCCTATTTCTCACCATTGTTTAGGCTTTTCGATATTTAAATGTATTCAGTGATTACCACCTGCTCACTTACGGCTACTTCTCTAATCCTGAGTTTCAAATTTTGACTAATCTCTTGGTTTGTTAAAATCAAATCTGATCTCTTTGTTCACAAGTAGATCTTTAAAGAAGGGCCCAATATGCTGTAATTCTCCAAATGTTCATGTTTCATTGCTTTTCTTTTTTCCTTGAATCTTGTACCTTTATCACCTTCGTAATTTGTTCCAAATTGTACAGATTTCTTAAATCTCATCTTTTCCTAGGTAGCTTCCTTTTAGAGTCCTCTAAAGTCTAATTTCACTCTGGATTGACTGGCTTCCAGGCTTGCTATACAGCCATGATACTGAGACTAAAATTACTTTCCTGAGTTAGATTCACTATTTCTTGATCCTCTATTTTTCTGTTTTTGTTTTGTCCTGTGTGTGTTATTCTCTCATGTTTTTAGAACTTATCTTCTAAAGTAACTTACTAGGATATATGAGAAGCACACTTTCTGAGTACTTTTATTTCCAAAAATGTCTTTATTCTCTCATTTTTGATGGACATTTGGATTTTGATGGATATAAAATTATAAATTAATTTTCCCTCATTTGTTTGAGGGCATTGCTTTATAGTCTTTATTATTATTATACTTTAAGTTCTGGAGTACTTATGCAGAACGTGCAGGTTTTTTACATAGGTATACATGTGCCTTGGTGATTTGCTGCACCCATCAACCCGCCATCTCTATTAGGTCTTTCTCCTAATGTTATCACTCCCCAATCCCCCCACCCCCTACTATCCCTCCCCATCTCCCAACAGGCCCCAGTGTGTGATGCTCCCCCTCCCCTGTGTCCATGTGTTCTCATTGTTCAACACCCACTTATGAGTGAGAACATGCCATGTTTGGTTTTCTGTTCCTGTGTTAGTTTGCTGAGACTGATGGTTTCCAACTTCATCCATGTCCCTGCAAAGGACATGAACTCATCCTTTTTTATGGCTGCATAGTATTCCATGGTGTATATGTACCACATTTTCCTTATCTAGTCTATCATTGATGGGCAATTGGATTGGTTCCAAGTCTTTGCTATTGTAAATAGTGCCACAATAAACATGCTCCATAGTCTCACAGCAATCCTTATTGCTGATGAAAAATCTGACATTAGTGGGATTCTGATTTCTTCATACTTGACTTTTGTTTTGACTGGAACCTTTTCAGGGTCTTCTCTTCATCCTTAATGTTCTGAAATTTCACAACACATTGAGACATGGATCTTTTTCCATTAATTTCGAGGCGCACTTGGGATACCCTGTCAATTGGGTAATTCTTCCGTCTCTGAAAAAGTATCTTGTATTCGTCTTTGATGATGGCATCTTGTCACCAGACTCCTACTGATTTCAGTAGGAATGACACCATGTTTGAGAGGCCAAAGAAGAAATCAGAGCCAGCAAACAAGACACAGGGCTTATTGAGGGGGCTTATATACAGGGTAGTCCAGTGGCAGTGGGCTGGACAGGAGAACCACTGCTCTTGTAAAAAGCGTGCACTTTATACAGCATTTTCACTTTAGCACCCTCTTCCTGACAACCTCCACCTGATAACCTTCATTTAACCCAAAACAAAGGACCTCAATCCCCCTGGATGGCCTGTCTTCCATGGGATGGGCCCCGGGATTAAGATGTCCCTCATAGATAAGGAATGAATTTCTTGGTTGGCTACTCCCAAATTCCTTTAGCTTGGAATTACAAACACACATTCTTCTTAGATGACCATTCTCAGGGTGTGTTTAAGTTACTGCTGTCAAGTGAGTCTGCCATACATCTCTCCATTTTCTCTGCTATCTCTTCGGGAACTCACCTTTTCAGGATATTGGACCTCTTACAGAAAGCCTATTTCTCTTATCTGTTCCCTCAGATCTCCAATTTCAGTCTTTTTGTTCTGTTTTCTGGGAGATTTGCTCAACTTTATCTTCCTAACTTTGTTCTGAAAATTTTATTTTGACAACCCCTATCTTTAATTTCCAAGAGCACTTTATGGTTCTGATTTCTCAGAGCTTCCTATTGTTTTATGAATGCAATATCTTCTTGCAAATATTTCTGTTGATAGTAATAAGCACTGTTGCTTAAAGCACTCATTTATGCTTTGAATTACCTGTTTGTGGTCTATTTTTCTGTTTGTTTATATTGCTTTCATGTTCCAAGTTTTCCTAAAATTTCTGGTGATCCTTGATTGCTTACTTATATTTTAAAATGACATATCAAAAAAACAAACACAGCCAGGCATGGTGGCTCATGCCTATAATAATCCCAGCACTTTGGGAAGTTGAGGTGGGTGGATCGCTTGACCCCAGCATTTTGGGACCAGCCTGGGCAACATGGTGAAATCTGGTCTCTACAAAAACTGAAAAATTAGCCAGGTGTGGTGGCACACTCCTGTAGTCCCAGCTACCTGGCAGGCTGTGGTAGGACGATGGATTGAGTCCAGGAAGTGAAGGTCGAGACTGCAGTGAGCCATGATTGTGCCACTGCACTCCAGCATGGGTGACAGAGTGAGACCCTGTCTCAAAAAAACAAAACAAAAGAGTAAACACTTGTGAGTCCTACTTGAGGAATCAGGATCTACTACCCAGAATACTGCTCTGTGAGATTAGTTTTTTGGTTTGCAGGATATACAAATGTCAGAATGCCAAGATCTTTATTATAGGGCTATTTGATTTATCCAAAAGAGAATCTGAAGATCCCTTTTCAAGGGAATAGATGCCTCAAACCTGAAATTCTAGGTATGGGGGGTGGACGTCTAACTTTCAATTAACGTCTCTGCTCAGCTCCACATTAGTTTCCTATCTTCCTTAATTAAACCAGGTACACGTGATCCCAAGCCTCGCCTAGACCTCTGGCGGCATGTGCTTCCCTAAGTATCTTAGGCTGTGAACTAAAATACTTCGTCCTTCCTGCCTCATTGTCTCTTGATCTCCCCACCCCACTTCAACCCTATCACTCTTCATCGTCTAGACAGTTATTAATGTCACATCTACTAATCTGATGGCCTATCTTGTGTTCTTATAATTATGAGTTTATTCTCTCTATATTCTTTCATTGTCAATTAACTGGGGTTTCAGGAAGGAGAGGAGATATATTTATGTGGCCAGTCTCCATGTGGAATGGGATATTTCCATTTTTTCCTTAATTCTTCACATTCTGGCTCTACCCAAGAAGTTCTGTTTAAACTTCTTTCTTGTAACCATTTTGAACAGATGTATTTTTCGCTCCCTCCTTTCTCATAAATCATGTTTGCTCTGCACCCTAAGATTAAACTTGTCTCAGAGAAAATGGTCACTAGACCCTTCAACAAAGCAGACCACAAGATAAGGAGGAGATGATACAGAGACATTTCCCAGAAGACATGAAATGGAAGTAGCGCATTTTTGGCAGGGAGAAGAAAGACTGAGAAAAGAGAACAAGTGGCAGGCTGGAATAAGAACTGGTCATGTTAAAAGGCTAGTGAAAGCTGGGTACAGTAGTTTGTGCCTATAGTCCCAGCTATTGGGAGGCTGAGGTAGGAGGATCACTTTAAGCCCAGGAGTTTGAGGTTATCCTGGGCAACACAGTGAGACACGTGTCTCTAAAAAACAAAAAAGAAAAAAACGGTTGGGAGCAGTGGCTCATGTCTGTAATCCCAGCACTATGGGAGGCCGAGGTGGGTGGATCACCTGAGGTCAGAAGTTCAAGACCAGCCTGGCCTACATGGTAAAACCCTGTCTCTAGTAAAAATACAAAAATTAGTCGGGCGTGATGGCAGGTGCCTATAATCCTAGCTACTTGGGAGGCTGAGGCAGGAGAATTGCTTGAACTTGGGAGGTGGAGGTTGCGGTGAGCCTGGACCATGCCACTGCACTCCAGCCTGGGTAACAGAGCAAGACTCTGTCAAAAAAAAAAAAAAAAAAAAAAGGCTAGTGAAATCCCCAACAGCTGTTGAAGACAGAAAAGTGTGTTTTGTTTCACTTTCCATTTGGGTCTCTTGGAGATCACCTTGCAGAGAGCCTCTGCATCAGCACGAAGTGGCCACAGCACAGGAGAAATAGTGGTGTGGCTTATTAAGGGGCTGCAATATTGTTTGGCTCCTATGTTATGTGGAGGGAATGCAGTAGACACCCACAATGAGAGCCTTAGTCTCTTTTTACTGAGTTGAAAAAGAAGTTTTTACTTTAGCCTGTTAGATATGGGGGAAAAAAAACAAAAGTGCTTTTTTGTACTCACACAATTTCCGACACCTGATGTGTAGGGATATTTCTTCACGCACCAAGCAATCAGTTCTACAGTGGACACCAGCCAGGTGTCCTCAATTCAATTTTAACACCTGAAAGGATCCCATAGGTTGAGGGCTTAATCCCACAAGATTGCCCCCACTTCAGATACCAATCGCAAGCCCCACATTGTGACCTGTGCTTCTGACCCATCAGCTATAAATTGGGGTTCCCACAACTCCCTCCTTGGGTTTTATTAATTTGTTAGAGCAGCTTACAGAACTCAGGGAAATACTGTGTTTACCAGTTTACTAAAAAGGATAGACTAAAGGACACTTGTGAACAGTGAGCTGGAAGGGACACATAGGGAGAGTTATGGGAGAAGGGGCATAGAGCTTCCATGCCTTCCCTAGGAATGGTGCCCTCCAGGAACCTCAGTGTGTTTAGCCATCCAAAAACTCTCAAAACCCTGCCCTTTGTGGTTTTCATGGATGCTCCATTACGTAAACATGACTTATTACACCACTGGCTATTGGTGATCAACTTAACCTTCAGCCCCTCTCGAGTCCCAGAAGGTTGGTGGTAGGGCTGAAAGTCCCAACCCTCTAATCCTACCTTGGTCTTTATAGGGTGACCAGCCCTTATCCTGAAGCTATCCAGCCACCAGCCATCTCATTAGCATACCAAAAAACACTCTTCTGGAGATTGCAAGGGTTTAAGAGCTCTATATCAGGAAACAGACATGAAGACCAAATATATGTTTCACGATATCATGAAGCCAAGTAAAAACTGACAATTGCAAAGAATAGTTTAAAAATAAAGTTGAACGTGGCTGAAGATACAGCCCAATTCTGGAAGGAAGATAAAAGTTTCTAGGGTCAGAGAAGCCAAGAGACAGGAAGAACCAGAAGGACAGACAACTGAAGTCCAAGGCCAGTGTTGCCAAGAATAAAAGACTCATTTTGGCTTTCTGTCAAGGTTTCAGAGGACCTCTAAGTCTAGGCAATAACAGTACATAAGAGCAAAAGCTAAGCTCAGAGACACTGACTCTCCCAGCTTGACTCCTTTTGACTAGAATTGTAATACTAATTTCCTATGTTACTTGGGGGGATGACTCACCTTACATAAGACGAGTTTGGGAACCCAACCAAGTTGCTAATATTAAGCAATTATATACTATCTTCAGAGCTGTGTAGATATTACATACCCTTATCCTTCATAGGAAACAACCAAAGTTTCTGCCTAGAGGACACTTAGGAATTTACCCTCCCATATTTTATTTTATTTTTTAAAACAGAGTCTCACTCTGTTGCCCACGCTGGAGTGCAGTGGCATGATCTCGGCTCACTGCAACCTCTGCCTTCCGAGTTCAAGCAATTCTCCTGCCTCAGCCTCCCAAGTAGCTGGAATTACAGGCGCACGTCACCACGCCTGGCTAATTTTTGTATTTTTAGTAGAGACGGGGCTTCACCATGTTGGCCAGACTCATCTTAAACTCCTGACCTCAGGTGATCCATCCACCTCAGCCTCCCAAAGTGCTGGGATTATAGGCACAAGCCATCACGCCTGGCCCCCTCCCGTGTTTTAATAGCAAAATGTTGGAGACTTGAAGAGCTATAACTGGCATAACTTGGCATACTTGTTACTTCTTCCTGAGACAGATTAAGTTTATCTTGCTATGTGAACAAGAAGAGCGAGCTGGAGAGTAGACTAGAAGTTCCTCTCTTTTTTTTTTTTTTTTTTTTAGGCTCCATATGTAGGGCTTATTTCCATTTTGGTTGTCTTTCTTAGATAATCTTTCACTGAATAGTTCACCCTTTAAAATTTTACATGCTTCTAACAAGAGGAAGTCAACATACCATAAAGACCTTGGCTGTCTTTGAAAGTAACAATCTGGCATGAAATTTTATTTTTATGCTAATGATGATTTTATATAAAGCTGACGTTTTTATATTTTCTTTAATAGTCGAATTAAAACAAACCTTTTTTTTTTTTTTTTGAGATGGAGTTTCAGTCTTGTTGCCCAGGCTGGAGTTCAATGATACGATCTCAGCTCGCCACAACCTCCGCCTCCCAGGTTCAAGAAATTCTCCTGCCTCATCAGCCTCCCGAGTAGCTGGGATTATTGGCATGTGCCACCACGCCCAGCTAATTTCGTATTTTTAGGAGAGATGGGGTTTCTCCATGTTGGTCAGGCTGGCCTCAAAATCCCGACCTCAGGTGATCCGCCCACCTCTGCCTCCCAAAGTGCTGGGATTACAGGCATAAGCCATCCTGCCCAACCAAAAAACAAACTTTTTGAAGAAAGAAATTCGCCAATGTTTCTCTTATTCCTATGAATATAAATTTTTATTTTTGCATATTCCTTTCTGCCTACATGGCAGAAAACTCCAGGACTGAAAGACACTTTAGAAATCAAATGGTTCACTTTCTTCATTTTCAGATGAGACAACCAAGAACTGAGAATGCTATGAGTTTAGTCCAGGGTCATACCCTATACTAAAATAAATGTTAATACTAAATTAATTTAAAAAGAAGAGTTGTTAAAACATGAGAAACTACCTAACTGCCAGTTTTCTCGCAACTGGAAAGGAAAAAAAATCTCTATTATGTAATGCAGTATTAGCATTATTGACAGCAGTGTCTGGAGAATTATAGCTCTGTAGAACTATAGCAAATCTGAATTCCTTAATAAAAATTATCAGAAGTCAAGGAATTTCTATGAAATAGACATGAATTCAAAGCTTTTACATTTAAGGATTCATATTCAAAGGTCACACATTTGCTGTGCATTGCTATCACTAATGCTGCATGCAGATTATTGATTCTGGAATGTACCTTCCTTGATGAAAAGGCAAATCAGGTGTCAAGTAGAGCACCTAATTAAAGCTTTCTCTCTGCTATAACTCAAAGAAATGAAATAGCATTGTAAAAGGGAGTACTTTGTAAGGAACATAGATGGCTTTCAAAACAACTATGTTAGAAACAGTCTGGACTCATATTAGTGGGATTCTGAATGTTCTGTAGCAGAAAAGAGCCCCAAATGGAAACTGAGGCTGGCACAGTGGCTCAGGCCTATAATCGCAGCACTTGGGGAGGCGGAGGTGGGCACATCACTTGAGGCCAGGATTTCCGGACCAGTCCGGCCAACATGAGGAAACCCCATCTCTACTAAAAATACAAAAAATAACCAGATGTGGTGGCATGTGCCTGTAATCCTAGCTACTCAGGAGGCTAAGGCAGGAGGATATCTTGAAACCCGGAGACAGAGGTTGCAGGTGCCACTGCACTGCAGCCTGGGCAACAGAGCGAGACTATGTCTCAGGAAAAAAAAAAAAAAGAATTGAGAACTCCAGTTCTCATGCTATTCTGCCACTAACCAGGAATGTAATCTGAGGCAAAACACTTAATATTTTAGTTTATTTTCGATGTCAATGAGATGAGCCTAGGTGACCTCAGAATTCTTTTTCAACTATAAAATTCCAGGATTCTTTCCTCCATGCATGTGAAAGGTGTGCCGTATTTTAGGCTCTGGGAAAACTCCAGGTGTGAAAAATTGCTTTTATTAACAAGGTACTAATATCCTTTTGTCCTTCTCTGAGGTAAGCCTTGGGCAGAAACCTGGCACTTCTTTGGCTCCCCCTTCATCTCCCACCTTCATACCCTAACGGGTAACAAAACCCTATTGTGTTTTCGCTTAAGTTTCATCACTCTTTCTACTCCCTGCACACTATCAACGCTTCAGGACTTGCCCTTTCTTCTGAACCACAGGAACAAGTAACTGTTTTTCTAATGTTTCTCTTAGAGTACACTCTGCTTCTAGTAAGTAAGCTCCAATTCTGTTTAAGATTTTCATACCCATGGGAGTGAGTGATACTCTCACACTCCATATTCAATGTCAGCAAATTTGGTTGGCTCTCTTTAAAACATGTCCAAAATATGGCCTCTTATCTCCACCTATTATTAACTGGGTCCAAGCCAGCAATAACTTCTGACTGATCTCCCTACTTTTGCCCTTATCTTCACTGTCCACTCTCAACTCAGCCTCCAAAGCAGTCCTATAAAAACATTAACTGGGATCATGTCACTCCTCTGCTCAAAGTGACATTCCTTACAACGGCCTACAAAGCCCCAGGTGCCGTGACTACTGTTGCTCTCTAACTGCATTGCCCCCTCTTTTCCAGTACATAAACCCCCTTACTGTTCCTCCAGTCTGCCAGGAACACGGCCACTTGCAGTGACTTTGCCCTTGCTGTACTTCCTGCCTGGAATACTGTTCCTCCAGATAGCTGCACGGCCAGTTTCTTCACTTTGTCATTCAACTCCAGTGTTACCTTCTCATGAGCCTTCTCTCCTCCTTCCATCATCCTGTCTAAAATTGAGAGTCCTCTCTTATTTTCACTTCACTTATCTAACACAGTATGTTTTGCTTATTTTCTTCATTTTCTTCTCTTGCCTATGACAGTATTTTTGTCTCTGTTGCTTACTGCTGTATCACAAGTACCTAGCACAGTGCCTAGCCTAGTGGGTGATCAGTAATTATTGGTTAATGAATGAATAGTTGGAGATCTGCACCAAGGGGACGTAACAGCATATGGAGACAGACACTAGATCAAATGTCTCATTTGTTTGTTTATGGCAAAACAAAATTGTACCATTTTCTTAATCTTACATGGTAAAAAATTCCATGTCTTTTGTTAATCGTGATATATGTCTTAGATCTCCTGTGAGGTGTTTTAGATCTCAGGAAAAGCATTCTCCATTATTAAAGCCTTAATTTGGTCACTAGGGGATGAATTTAATCTTATTTTCCAAATGCTATCCTGTACATTTGGCAGTCTTGCTAAGTTATATAGAAGGAAGTAGAGTCTATTATTTTAGGTAGAAAATTCCGGGTCCTGACTTGCAGTGGTTAAAGTCCTCAAAATTCCAAGATCGTAACACATAACGTCAGGAGGAAATATGTGGCTATTAATCATACTAACGATAGTGATGATGAAATAAAATAATTGTAATATGCTAACATCAAATGTATCTTTAAAAGGTACTGGAAATTCCATATTGCATTCTTCCGTTTTTTCCTTTTATTAGAATAACGCACTCCCTGATACTCAGTAGAGGATCAACTTATTTCTACTTAATCTGCATTAACGTTTCCAACAGAAGAGATTATTTTGTGTAACACTAGCCTGGAGGGCATGGTTAGCATTTCGCATTTTTGGGGGAACTGAATTCACCGGCCCAGGAAACCCTAGGAAGAACGCCCTCAAACAAGGTACAACGTCTGGGGGTAAAGGGTCTCCCCCATACCCTGAGATCCCAAGGGAATGCAAAAGTAAAATTCCGCGGAGAGTGGACTCTACGACATGCGCGTGCGACAAGTTCCTGCATTCAGCGCTGCAGCCATCGTCCTTCATCTTCATGGTCAGCGGGGCCTGCTTCTCGCTGAGCGTGAGTGAGGACCGCCGCGACTCCGTGGGGCCGGCGGGTTAGCCCAAAGCGCCCGCAACCGAGTGCCGGGCGCCCCGAGCCGCGGTGGGGGAGGGGCGGCGGCCCGCGCGGCGTCGAGCTTCCCAGAATTCCCAGCGGCCGCGGGGAAAGTTTACGGGATGTAGGCGGCGGCGGCGGTAGTGGTAGCGGTTACACGGCGGCCTGCGGTGGACCATGGCCCTGGCCTGGCGTCGCTGGGCTCTCCTCACGGCGTCCTCGGGCAGCGTCGCAGAGCGGGCCGACTTCCGGGAAGGAACTGATCAGCGACTGAGCGGCGGCCGGCGCGCTTAGCGCCCTGAACATGCGGCAGTCCCTGCGGGCAACCCCGGGCTCCGGACAGGCGGCGGCGGAGGCGGAGGCGGAGGCGGCGGCTCGGGAGGGAAGGAGTCGGCGGCGCCGGCGGAGGTGGCGGCGGAGACGGCCGGCGCCCGGCGCCGAGCCCTAGGGAGGCAGCTCAGCGCGGCCTCGGGCCTCGTGGTGAAGGATATTGTCCCGAAAGAAAACCAAAAACGAAGTGTCCAAGCCGGCCGAGGTGCAGGGGAAGTACGTGAAGAAGGAGACGTCGCCTCTGCTTCGGAGTGAGTGTCAGGCGGGGCGCGGCCACACCTGGCCCAGGCGGCCACGGGCTGCGGAGACCTGGGCGGGGGCGCCGGCGGCTCCCCAGGGCTTCTCCTTCGTCTCTGGTCGCTGTGAAATACTGGTTTTGAGATTTTCTTATGCCTAACGTGGTATTCGTTGATTGAAAGACCATGAAGAGTAAGAAACTTGGGTTGGTTCCCCCCTCCCAACCCAGCCAAATAAGCATCCCCTAAAAATAACATACTGCCCCGCCCCGCCTGGCAGAGGGTTGTTGGTTTTGAGTACTGGAAGAGAGACTAGGAAACACGTAAATTGCTTATCACCTATTGCTATAGGAGTAAAAGTGATGAGACAGGGACACCTTTTTCCTCTTCTAGGTGGGTGGAGATGTGCCTTATGTTTGCAAACACTGCGGGTGTCTCTCGACCGTGCTGCAAGTTGTGCGAACTCTGGGGCAGAATTCCTTAGTCCTGCTGCCGGATGCAGAGTTGAGAAAGTGGAAAGCACACCATCGCTCTTGGAGCCGCCACCCAAAGGCTCATCACTCTTACATCCCACAGCAGACCCCAAAACCTATTTGGCTATATTCGTGAGATTCCAAAAAGGCAACTCAAAATGATTTCTATCATATTAGAGAATCCCTCCCCCACGAAAAGTTTTTTGTAATCGGGTGTATCCCACCCCCACCCCCCCACCTCCCACCTCCTACCTCCTGTCCCCGGCTGCTTTTCTTAAGTATTTGATTTTTTGAGTTGAGTCTCTTGAATTTTTAATTCTTGTGTGTTCAGGACATTTGTGAGCCAAGGAGCTGTTATTTTGCTGCTCACTCAGTGTCCCGGGCCCTTTGCATAAGTTTCCTTCTTGGAAGCTGGTAGTAACCTTGTGACTTAAGCGTTACCTCATATTGTAATTGGGAACCTGGGTCTCTAGTATTTTCCCAAGATCACACAGTTGGAGAGCATGCTTTTCCATTATAACCACATTGTCAGCCTTCCAGGTATATTGTAGTACTTGGAATACTGTCAACAAAATATATGTCAGTTGAGTACATCAGTCACTCGAAACCTGATTTTTAACCTTTTTTTTTTTTAAACGACTTGGCTTTCAGTTACACATGAGGTTAGGGTTTTTGCTGTTTTTAAGCGATAGCTTGCTGGTTTGCTACAAATAAAGTTTATCAAACATTACTTGAAATCATGAATTGTGTTTGTCACACTTAAGTAATTTCTGATATACTTTTGTTGTCGTTACATGAAGTGTTGAGCCTTATTTATTCGGATAATTTGTTTCTGTCCAGTGTTAGTTTCTGAAGCTTATTAATATGAATGTCTCCAATGTTGTTTACTTAATGAATAGTAAGGGGGTCTCCATATTCAGGTTTTTTCTTGTTTTAAAGGTATTTGCTTTCTCACTAGGAATGTTTTACGCTGTTTTCAAGTCTCGTATTTAAAAGTACTATGTCCTGGCCCGGCGCGGTGGCTCACGCTTGTAATCCCCGCACTTTGGGAGGCCAAGGTTGTCGGATCACGAGGTCAGGAGATCGAGATCATCCTGGCCAGCATGGTGAAATCCCGTCTCTACTAAAAATACAAAAATTAGCCAGGCATGGTGGCGCGTGCCTGTAATCCCAGCTACTCTGGAGGCTGAGGCAGGATAATTGCTTGAACCAGGGAGTCAGAGGTTTCAGTGAGCCAAGATCGCGCCACTGCACCCCAGCCTGGTGACAGAGTGAGACTATGTCTCAAAAATAAAAGTACTATATCCTAAAAGCCATTGTTTTGCTGTCATCTACTATTTTGAATTATAATTACACAGTTTCCGGCTTGGTGTTTTTGAGCCGATTCAGCATTTTTGTGCCTCTTTGAAATGAGAGCTTTTTATTTTCAATTTCTTACCCAAATTTGTGGCTTTCTAGCTTTTGATTACTGCGCTGGTGCTAGGTAATTCCAAGAGACGAAAGAGCTACTAATTTTTTTTCTTTTTTTTTTGAGACAGAGTTTCACTCTGTCACCCAGGCTGGAGTGCAGTGTCGCAACCTCGGCCCACTGCAGTCTCTGCCTCCTGGGTTCAAGCAATTCTCCTGCCTCAGCCTCCTGAGTAGCTGAGACTACAGGCCCTTGCCACCACACCCAGCTAATTTTTGTATTTTCAGTAGAGACGGGGTTTCACCATGTTGGCCAGGATGGTCTCGGATCTCTTGATCTTGTAATCCGCCTACCTTGGCCTCCCAAAGCACTGGGATTACAGCCATGAGCCATCACGCCTGGCCAAAATTGTGTTGCCTTGTTGTTGTTTTTTTTTTTTTTTTTTTTTTTTTTGAGACGGAGTCTTGCACTGTCGCCCAGGCTTTAGGGCAGTGGTGCAATCTCGGTTCTCTGCAGTCTCCACCTCCTGGGTTCAAGCAATTCTCCTGCCTCAGCCTCCTGAGTAGCTGGGACTACAGGCCTGCACCACCATGCCCAGCTATGTTTTTTGTATTTTTAGTAGAGACGGGTTTTCACCATGTTGGCCAGGATGGTCTTGATCTCCTGACCTTGTGATCCACCTGCCTTGGCCTCCCAAAGTGCTGGGGTTAAAGGTGTGAGCCACCGTGCCCGGCCCAAAACTGTGTTTTCTTAAGTTCACTAACATTTTGATTTTGGGGTGGTAGACACAAATGAACAACTTTTGAAAACTGCTTTTGTTACTTATTAAAAGGGTAATTTTATCCTTTGTTTCATTATAGATCTTATGCCTTCATTCATCCGGCATGGTCCAACAATTCCCAGACGAACTGATATCTGTCTTCCAGATTCAAGCTCTAATGCCTTTTCAGCTTCTGGAGATGGGGGTAGTTTCAAGAAACCAGAGTTTCCTTAGAACTCCAATTCAAAGAACACCTCATGAAATAATGAGAAGAGAAAGCAACAGATTATCTGCACCTTCGTATCTTGCCAGAAGTCTAGCAGATGTCCCTAGAGAGTATGGCTCTTCTCAGTCATTTGTAACGGAAGTTAATTTTGCTGTTGAAAATGGAGACTCTGGTTCCCGGTATTATTATTCAGACAATTTTTTTGATGGTCAGAGAAAGCGGCCACTTGGAGATCGTGCACATGAAGAATACAGATATTATGAATACAACCATGATCTCTTCCAAAGAATGCCTCAGAATCAGGGGAGGCATGCTTCAGGTAGCTTAACATATAAATAATATAGTAGTTTATTGACATGTCAATTAAAAAGATGTTCTTTTCTAGATTTTCTTGGGACGCAAACAAATACTCCTAGCAAAATACTTTTCTACTTTGCTAGTCTTGCTTAAGCCTGTGTGCAAATAGTTGGTAATCTACACTGAATGAAAGAGTTCTTGAGTTCATTTATTTTATTAACTTATGTTTTATAAACCTGGTACTTATCTCAAGGCTGTCTAGACTCTTAATGCTGTGACTCTTGAAAACCTGGAGAATTTAATGCCTCCAGTTGGGTTGAATTTATGTTCAGATTTGGTAGAATAATGGGAAGGGTACGTCTTCAGAGACACTGGACTTAAACTTGGGAAAGGAAAGAATAGGAAGAACTGGGCATGCTCAGTGATACCGTGAGCAAGTACATTACTTCGCTAGATCCTGCACTTTTTCTCTGAACAAAACTGATTTAGTAGTTCAAGAATTCTTTCCTGAGTTGATCGGAAAGACTTACTGTCATACGGTTGTGTGTTGAGCATGTCTTTTTATTGTTCTTTTTGTAACAGGCAAAAAATATTACCATATAATTAAGGAAAGTAAGGTACTTTTTATATCTTCTGACTTGGAGATACTTCTGAAAGAAGCAGAAGAGATTGGAGAAATGTACAGTTCTACTTTATTCCTAAAGTCCTGGTTTCACTAGATAAAATGAAGCAAGAAGAAAATTAAACTTTCTTGTCCGATCTGTTTTTTTCTACCAAGTAATAGACTTTAAATTTTGGCAGGATAAAAATAAAATGTGGAGACAGCTTTACTTTTTGGCCCATATAACTTCAAATAAGGTGACTTAAAAAATGTTTTGGAGCGTTAGTATTTTGACTGTAGAAAAATTTATTCATTTAGTATTAATTGTTTATGTGTCTAGCGTTTTCCTTGGGCCTGTTGGTGTCTGCTTTCTGGTACCTTATTTGTCTGGTACCTTCTTTGGGGGAAACAAAACCAATCTATACACAATGGTCACAGAGCAATTATTATTTGTGATACTAACTGTAAGTGCAACAGGGGAGTCAGAAGCGATATCAGTATAGGCTGGAATACTTAAAGAGATGATTCATGGACGAGGTAGGACTTGGACTGGGCCTCAAGCTTGGACTTTAGATTAACAGGGGCCAAGAAGAAGGACATTTTATGTGGAAAATTGGGAATAACACAATGAAAACAGAGTAGGCCTGGTTTATTTTTATTTTTATTTTTTATTATTTTTTTTAAAGATGGGGTTTCACCATGATGGCCAGGCTGGTTTTGAACTCCTGACCTCAGGTGATCCACCCATCTTGGCCTCCCAAGGTGCTGGGATTACAGGCATGAACCACCACACCCGGCCCAAGCCTGGTTTAAATCTAAAGAACAGTGTAGCTCTGCCTGGTTTGAAGAAATAATATGTAACATGGAATGGAGATTTGTGGTTCAACAACAGGCTTAGATTTGAGTCAAGTGGAAGTTATTGCACATTTCAAAAAGACAAGTGATTCTATGAAAGCAGTGTTTAAAGATTAGTTTTGTACTAGAATTAAGGGTAGATTCCTAGAGAAAGAGGATCGACAGCTACCAGTGGGTACCAGTGGTAATAGGAAAGGCAAATCTAGGACGCATTTGAAGGAAAAATGAGAATTAGAGATTAGGAGAAAGCAAATCACTGAAGTTTTAAATAATGTGGAATAGTTGGTAAGAACAACTTATTTTATGAAAGCTGACATCAGAGTCTCACTGGAACATTAAGAGCAGAGGTTTTCTAGGCATGTAGAAATGCAGTAAGAGCCATGGGTGAGCACCTTTTAGTTTTTAAAGAATTAGGTTAAAGGATTAAGACAACTGCATGCTTGAGTGTTTATTTTGGTTGTTTCTGATATGCACTTCTGAACCTCAGGAATAATTTGTTATCTAACTAAAATAGTTTTAAAAATAAAGCTCATTTATATTTTCTTCTAGAATAATAACTTCTTATTATAGGAAATCTGCAAAATGCAGAAAAGTAAAGGCAAAGTACCCATCCACTAGAGATCTTAATATATTATTTTCTTCATTTTTTCATGCCAAATTCTTTTTTTACATTGATGTGATTATATAATATTTTGTAGTTTTCTGTTCTTGCTTTTTACTTCAATGATTTTCTTCATGTTGTATACTTTTTATGAGTAGTTTTAATGACTGTGTAATCTTCCATTTGGTGCATATTCAGTGGTTAATGAGAGCTTGACCTGTACTTCAGAAATTTGGAAAGGGGAAGAAGTGGGTCATGCCCAAATTAATGGGACTTGGCCACTAATGGGGTTTGAAGGACAAAGGAGAGGGGAAGAGTCAGATAGGATTAGTACAGCCACGTGACTGCCTAACAGACGCTCACAAAAATAAATGGCTGAATGAGTGAATGAACCCAGAGGTTTTAAATCGGGAGACTTAAGAGAGTTTTTGGTAGCAGAGGGGCAACAGAAATAGCTATGTTTACTGTTGCTATAGAATATGTATTACTCTTGGCATTCACCTTTCCCATCTGTATTGCAGACATCACTGAAAGCTTGTAATACTTTCTACCTGAGCTTTAAGTATGTAAATACGAAGAATTAATAATAATAAGTTGAACTTTTGTTTTCAAAATCTAATTTTCAAAATATAGTCGAGGAAATACTATAAGAACTAAATCTCTACCGATCCTTTCTTAGGAGCAATTTGACATAATTTTTATAAGTTTAAAAACAGACTTTAAAACAACTTTCCAGTCACAACTTTAAAATAAAGTAAAAGTTAATTATAAGTTTTCAAATTCAAATATGTCATTTAAAAAAAAATAAGATTTCAAAACACTGATGAAAGAAATGGAAGAGCACAAAACAAATGGAAAGACATCCCATGCTTGTGGATCAGAAGAATTAACATCATTAAAATGACAGTATTGCCCAAAGTAATCTACATATTCCATGCAATTCCTATTAAAATACCAGTCATTTTTCTTTTTTTTTTAGACGGAGTCTTGCTTTGTTGCCCAGGCTAGAGTGCAGTGGCACAATCTCGGCTCACTGCAACCTCTGCCTCCCGGGTTCAAGCGATTTTCCTGCCTCAGCCTCCTGAGTAGCTGGGATTACAGGCGCCTGCTATCGCGCTCGGCTAATTTTTGTGTTTTTAGTAGAGACAGGGTTTCACCATCTTGACCAGGCTGGTCTCGAACTCCTGACCTCGTGATCCACCCGCCTCGGCTTACCAAAGTGCTGAGATTACAGGCGTGAGCCACCGTGCCCGGCCTAAAATACCAGTCATTTTTCACAGAAATAAAACAATCCTGAAAATTTCTACAGAACCAACAAGGAGCCCAAATAGCCAAAGTAATCCTGAGCAAATGGAAAAAGCTAGAAGCATCACACTACTTGTCTTCAAAGGCTGTCGTAACCAAAATAGCATGGTATTGATATAGAAAGAGGCACATAGATCCATGGAACAAAACAGGTAACACAGAAGTAAATTCACATATTTGCAGCCAGTTGATTTTTTTGCAAAAGCAACAAGAACGTACATTGGGAAAAGGACACCTTTTTCAATAAACGATGCTGGAAAAATTGGATATCCATATGCAGAAGAATGAAACCTGACCCTTGTCTCTCACCATATGCAAAATTCAACTGAAGATGGATTAAAGACTTAAGACCTGAAATTATAAAACTACTAGAAGAAAATGTAGGGGAAACACTTGAGGACGTCGGTTTAACAGAATTTATGCCTAAGACCTCAAAAACACAGGCAACAAAAACAAGAAATAGACAAATGGGACTATATTAAAAGAAATAGACAAATGAGACTAGATTAAAAGCCTTCTGCATAGTAAAGGACACAACAGAATGAAGAGGCAGCCTGTTGGATAGGAGAAAATGTTTGCAAAAGTTGCATCCAGCGAGGGACTATATCCAGAATATGCAAGGAAGCCAACAGTAAGAAAAACAATTCCATTAAAAAGTGGGCAAAGGGTGTGAATAGACATTTCTCAAAAGAAGACATAAAAATGGCCAACAGGTATGCAAAAAAATGTGCAACATCACTAATTATCAGGGAAATGTAAGTCAGAACCACAGTGAGGTATCTTACCCCAGTTAGAATGGCTATTAATAAAAACACAAAAAATATACTACTGGTGAGAGTGTGAAGAAAAGGCAGCTGTTGTAGACTGTTGGTGGGAATGTTATAATAATTAGTACAGGCACTATGGAAAACAGTTCGGAAATTTCTCAGAAAACTAAAAACAGAACTACCATATGATCCTGCAGTCCCTGGGTCTCTAAAGGAAGATAAATCAGTGTATCAAAGGAATACCTGCACTCCCATGTTTATCATGTCATTTGCAGCAACTTGGATGGAACTGGTGGTTCCCATGTTAAGGGAGATCAGGCACAGAAAGACAAGTGTGTTGTGTTCTTACTCATATGTGGGAGCGAAACACATTGATTTCATGGAGGTAGAAAGTAGAATAAGAGCAGAGGCTGGGAAGGATGGGAGGGGGAGATAAAGAGAGGTAGATTAATGGGTGCAAACATACAGTTAGATGGAATAAATTCTAAGGTTTGATAGCAGAGTAAGGTGACTACAGTTAACGTTTTGAAATAGCTAGAATCCGAGGACTTGAAATGTTACCAACACATAGAAATGAAAAATACTCAAGGTGATGGATACTCTACCCTGATTTGATCATTACACACTTTGTACATGTAACAAAATATCACATGTACCTCATAAATATGTGCAAATATTAGGTATCCAAAAAATGCTATAAAACAGTGTTACCACCTGACTGGGCTCATCTGCTATCCAAGCAGAGCTGAACACTGAGACAGCAGATAGTATAAAGAAAAAGAGTTTATTGCAAGGCAGCTAGTAAGGAAGATGGGAAATGTTTCTCAAAGGCGTCACCGCAAGACTTTAGAAGCCAGGGTTTTTAAAAGATGATTTGGCAGACAGCGGGGCAAGCGGATGGGTGCTGCTGACTGTTCTGGGATGAAATCCTAGGGTTGTCAAAGCTGTCTTCATGCACTGAATTAGTTCCTGGGAAAGGGGGGAGTCACAAAACCAAGTCAGTTCCTTGGTTGAGTTCACAGAACACTGGTCCAGTTGGTGTCAGTTGTTCCACCTGTAAGCAAAGTCTGAAAAATATCTCAAAGATCAGTTTTAGGTTTTACAATAGTGTTTGTGACTGCCAGTTACTATGGAAAGAAATCTGGGGAAATATGGCAGGTTACTGTTTAACTACACCTATAGTTTGGCAGAAAAGTTTGTAGGAGGGGTGAGATCAACAGTGACCAAAGTGGCCTGGCCTCTTCTTTGGCCAGTCCAACTTCTGGAAACCATCAAGGGGGTCTGTGTGATCTAGGATCATTGTTCTTTTGTTCTTTTTTATTTTTTTGAGACAGAATCTTGCGGTGTTGCCCAGGCTATAGTGCAGTAGCAGGATCACAGCTCACTGCAGCCTCAACCTCCTGGGCTCAAGCGATCCTCCTACCTCAGCCTCCTGAGTAGCTGGGACTACAGGGGTGCACCACTACACCTGGCTGATTTTTTGTATTTTTAGTAGAGATTGAGTTTTACCATTGTTGCCCAGGCTGGTATTCCCAAGCTCAAGCAATCTGCCTGCTTTGGCCTCCAAAAGAGCTGGGATTACAGGCATGTGCCACAGTACCCAGTCTGGATCATTGTTCTTTAAAAAGAAACAAGTTCATTAATCTTATGGGCAGCCTGCCCAGGGGCTACCACAGAAACATAATTATTAGTGACTGTCATTTGTTGAAATGACTATTTGCAAGCAATCATGCATGGAGGAGGGAAAGAGAGAAGGAAAATATTTTACCAAAGTTCAGGCCCCTACTGTAATTTTAATCTTGAGGGTGTTTTCAATTTTATGAGGGAGGTTAAAGCAGAAGTCAGCAAGCTACACCCATGGGCCAAATAGACTTGCCTCCTGCTTTTGTAAAGTTTTATTGGAACACGCATAGATAAAAATAAGATTTGATTTCATGGAATAGCCAAGACCTTGTTTTAATGAGACAGTAGACTTCTGTGTTCTAAGTCTCACCCAGGGCTCTTTAATATCAGATTATGTTAGGCTTAAAGAAGGTTGCAGGTAGTTGAAGAATCTTTCTGGCAATAAGGTATCTCCTCCAACCAAAAAAAAAAAAAAAGTTCTTTACAGCAGTTGATACATTGCTTGACAGACTTGATTTGATAACATTAATTTTTATCAGGGCACTATAGATTTAATGTTTTACCATCTAGAAAAAAATAGTACTTTTTTTGAAGGAATCTCTTAAGTTGCAGGGAAAGATTAATAACCAATTACATGCCAAACAGAAAAGCCTATTAGTAACTGCCTTTTCCAGAAGGGAAAAATCTAAATGTGAGACAGCAGCTGCAAGTTTTTGAATTCACCTTGAGAAAAGTTGAAACACATTTTTAGAATTTATGCTGAATAGGGCTCAAGGAATTTGAATAGAAAGGAGAAAGTTTGTAGAAGGGTAGGGATGTGCTATAGATAGATTTAGTTTCACAGTCAATTTTGATTGTCATAAGCATAAAAAGGTTGGAAAATTTGTTTTGCAGTGACTTAGTGGCAGAAGTAATTTCTGCCAATTAGTTATTAGATTTTCAGGAAATACCTTATCTCAATGGTTAAATTCATTTTATTGTATTTAGTAGAAGCACAAAAACAAGTTGTATAATGTCAAAGTTTTAGAGCCTAGAAAGTTCTACATTTAGCTGTAGAACTTTCAGATTAGAAAATAATGTTCTTGGCCACATACCAGTCACGCACTTACTGTATGTGCCAAAGGAAGGAATCCTGCTGTTAACAGGAAGTCTTTAGTTGGAATACTAAAGGCAGATTGAATTCCTTTGTTTTGCATTTAAATTGTAGTTCTGTGAAGTTTTAAGTAACAAACTTTTGAAAACATTTTAAAATGTTTAGAGATGACTAAAGTAATCAGGATACAAAAATCAAACTGAAAAGTATGGGCTTTACCCAAAAATACTGGATTTGCAATTATTCTGGTAATGTGTAAATATTTGTGTAACCAGAATCTTTTGGGGGGGGGGTGGTGTTGATAATCTTTGGAGACACCACCTTGTTTGTAATTATTTTGCAGAGAAAGAGAGAAAGCAGATGGCTGGGCTTAATACTTAGATCTCTTTACCAACATCTTGATTATGTGCAGTATCCCTTACTATGGACCCTGTGGAACTTTATTAGAGCTCTAGATCCATTTTATTCTCTTGTAGCCACTACAGAATTTGGAAACCAGCCTATTTGAGTTTTATCCATAATGGTAGATCTCATAAATATGTCTGGTTGTCTGAGATTAAGTTTTTTGGCACATCTACTGAAAGCGTGGTAGAGAGAGAAAATAATACTTTATCTGTGTCTTTGACTAAGTCATATGTTTACTGTATGAATGTTTTACTTAATAGAAGGTGTTTGTGCAGTTAATTCTTGCAAATAGAATGTTTTGAGGATTAATTATGAATGCAGTTTGTTACTTTCAAGGACTAATTGAAATTATAGAAAGCTAATTTTGTTCTTGTCACTCAGAAACCAAAGTTCTCATTTTTTCCCACTGATTTAGTTCATAATTGGTGGCTTGCTTTTCTTTTACTAGTGGAAGTCATATTTTTCTTTAAAGAATAAATAACAGTTGATTTTTTGTTGCTAAGATTATGTGGTTAGTAGTAGGTTTGTCATTTGACCTTATACCACTTGTGTGACCACTGGTAAAATAATTCACTTGAACCTTTTTTCTCATCTGTAAATTGGTGGTAATAGTACTACCTCCCAGAGTAGTTTTGACTGTGAAATAGGTAAAGGGCTGGGGATAGAATGCACAACCATAACTGTTTGCACATTTCCTTTGTAAAAGTGAGTGTTTTGTGTTCTTTTGTATTTTTCCTACATACTTGGTATATTGGTTTTTGAAGTTTTCAGCTTTCTGGCTGAACTCTCAGACTGGAAGAATGATGTATTAGAGCTTGACATAACTAACTAACTTACCTACTTACTTCCTTATTTATTTATTCATTTTAAATAGAGTTGCCTTTGTTGCCCAGGCTGGAGTGCAGTGGCACGATCTCGGCTCACTGCAACCTCTGTCTCCCAGGTTCAAGCTGTTCTCCTGCCTCAGCCTCCCAAGTAGTTGGGATTACAGGTGTGCACTACCACACCTGGCTAATTTTTTTTTTTTTTGTATTTAGTAGAGACGGGGTTTAACCATGTTGGTCAGGCTGCTCTCGAACTCCTGACCTCAGGTAATCCACCCACCTCACCTTCCAAAGTGCTGGGATTACAGGTGTGTGCCACTGGGCCCAGCCCAGCTTTTTTATTTTTATGTTTTTCTTTTTTTAATCTGCTAGACCTGTTTTATTACTATTAATGCTTTATGCTTTAGACCAGTAGTTTGCATTATTTTGTACTGTACATTTATCTCAAATTTTACAAAATTATCCCAAATCATAATCTGAAAAAAAAATTGCACTTTCAGAAAATACAGCTGGTTTATGTTTTGAAATTATTAATAGATACCTCTAAAAAGTTTAAGAATCATGCCTTTTACAGGGCATTGGGGTTTTATGTATGTATGTATGTATGTATGTATGTATGTATGTATGTATGGGGGATAGCCTGTCACTCTGTCACCCAGGCTGGAGTGCAGTGGATAATCTCCATTCACTGCATCCTCTGCTTTCTGGATTCAAGCCATTGTCCTGCCTCAGCTTCCTGACTAGCTGGGACTACAGGCACGTGCCACCAGGGCATTGGCAATGTTTTATAATTGTTGGTAAAGCTGATGCGCCTATTTGCAACTTTGGGTACTTATGGTTCCTTTATCAAATTGTCGGGCTTTAAAAATATGAGTTTTTACAGAGAGGTCTTTGAACTTCCCCTAATATGAATTGCAAATTTGTACTTCTAATATGGTTTTTGGTACCTAATGTTGTTTAAATGTAAAAATACATGTGGTTCTAGATTTAGGCAAGTTCAGTACATATATGGAAATACAGGTTTTCTAAATAGAGGAAATTGCCACAAACTTTAATACTCTCTAAACCTGTAGAGTTTTTGATTGCTATAAAAGCTTTTGTTTTTAGGCTGGGTGTTGTGGCTCACGCCTGTAATCCTAGCACTTTGGGAGGCCAAGGTGGGCGGATCACCTGAGGTCAAGAGTTCAATACCAGCCTCACCAACACAGTAAAACCCCGTCTCTACTAAAAATACAAAAATTAGCCAGGCATGATGGCACACGCCTGTAATCGTAGCTACTCGGGAGGCAGAGGCAGGAGAATCACTTGAACCTAGGAGGCGGAGATTGTGGTGAGCCAAGATTATACCACTGTACTCTAGCCTGGCTGACAAAGCTGTACTCCATCTAAAAAAAGAAAAAGAAAAGCTTTCATTTTCAATAATGCTATATTTAGAAATTTATTTCTATTAGATATTTCCCGAGGGTACCTCTGTTAGCCAAAATATTATGGCTTTTATAAACAACTCAGTATAAATACACTGAATGGACTGTACATTAAAAAATTGTTACATTGCTATTCTTCGTTTTGATTGTAGAGCATTTTTAAAATAATGAACATATCAGAGTATAAAGTAATTGTGTGTTTCTACATGTGATCTTAAAGTCATTTGCTGTGTACATGTGTTTCATACATTGGCTTCTTTTTGTTTAAATATTTTTAAGTACTGAAGTTGCTTAAGCTATACATATTAAACCTTCAATTAGAGTTTAATAGAAGCTTAGGTCAGTTTCACCAAAAGCCTTGTTTCGTTCTGTTCTATTGTCACTATCTTTTTAAAAATTATATGTTAGCTTTCTTATGTATTTTTTGTATTTTTAGTAGAGATTGAGTTTCACCATGTTGCCCAGGCTGGTCAAACTCCCAAGCTCAAGCCATCTGCCTGCCTTGGCCTCCAAAGAGCTGGGATTACAGGCATGTGCCACAGCACCCAGTCTGGATCATTGTCACCAAAAGCCTTGTTAGTTTTGTTCTGTTCTATTGTCACTATCTTTTTAAAAATTATGTTAGCTTTCTTTTCAAAGGGTACTGAACAAGGGTGATCTTTAGCCTGTTTTTGTTCTTGCATCCTTTTTGCCAGAATACTTCATAGATAATGTTGTGTACATTCTATTGCGTAAGTTCCAGTGACATATAATGACTGATTTGTCTTTCTGTGATGTTAAGATGCAATCATGGGTACAGATGTTAGCTTGATTCATCCATCATGAAGTTCTTCATAAGCCTTTCACCTGTTACTGGTTTTTGGCAGCCATTAATGATCATTGGCTAGCACTATTACAGGAACACCTCATTTTATTTGCATTGCTGTATTGTGTTTCCCAGATACCGTGTTTTTAACAAATTGAAGATTTGTGGCAGTCCTGTGTTAAGCAAGTCTGTTGGTGTCATTTTTCCAACAGCACATGCTCATTTCATGTCTTTGTGTCATATCTTGGTAATTCTCACAATATTTCAGACTTTTTTCATTTCTGCCTGTTATGGTGATCTGTGATCAGTGACTGCTGATGTTACTATTGTAATTGTTTTGGGGCACCACAAGGAATTGCACTCATATGTGAAACTAAACTAAAATAAGAAGTGGAGCCTGATGATGTGACTGAATTGCTGCTGTCTCGTGATAAAACTTGAGCAGATGAGGAGTTGCTTCTTAGGGATGAGCAAAGAAACTGGCTTCTTGAAATAGAATATACTTATGGTGAAGAAGCTGTAAATATTGTTGAAATGACTAATTTAGGATATTAAATTTAGTTGATAAAAGCAACAGAGGAATTTGAGAGGATTGATGCCAGTTTGAAAGAAATGCCACTGTGGGTAAAATGCTACCAAATAGCATCACATGCTACAGAAAAATCTTTCATGAAAGCAAAAGTCCATTGATGGAGCAAACTTCGTTGTTATCTTACTTTAAGAAATTGCCACAGCTACCCCAGCATTCAAACACCACCACCCTGCAGTCAGCAGCCATCAATATGGAGACAGCACCCTCCACCAGCAACAAGATGCTGTGAACTGACTAAAGGCTCAGATAATCATCAGCATTTTTTTTTTAGCAGTGAATTATTTTTTTATTAAGATCTGTACTTTTTAAAAAAGATATAATGCTATTGTACACTTAATAGAGTACAGTATATTATAAAGGTAACTTTATATTCACTGGGAAACAACGAAATTCACATAACTCACTTTATTGCAATATTCACTTTATTGCAGTGATCTGGAACCAAACCTGAAATATCTCCAAAGTATGTCTGTATTCCATTAAGTGTTGCAAATTGTGATACTTGAATTCTGTCATTTCTTCTGTATTTATTAGTTGGAATATTATTATTAAGGAATTTATCAATGATTTGGTTGCTGTTCATATAGGAAAAGATGAGTTAAACGCTAGATCTTTTCCTTTGTTTGATGTTTGAGAATAATGAGTTGATACCCTAGCTGCCCACGAAAGTAACCATGAACTCATGGATTTTTTTTTTTTTAACTTCAAGCTTTATTTGGATTTTATCAGTTTTTTTTTTAATTAATATTCATTTTCTGTTCTAGGATTCATTCCAGAGTGTACTGCGTTGCACTTAATTATATGTTTTTAGTCTTCTTTAATCAATGCTAGTTTCTCAGTTTTTTTGTTTTTTATGACCCTGACAGTTTTGAGGAGTACACAATGTTTTGTAGATTATACCTCAATTTTTCTTTTTTTTTTCAATTTTTTTTTTTTTGAGACAGAGTCTTGCTCTGTCACCCAGGCTGGAGTGCAGTGGTGCTGTCTTGGCTCAGTGCAACCTCCGCCACCCAGGTTCAAGCAGTTCTCCTGCCTCACCCTCCTGAGTTGCTGGAATCAACAGGTGTGTGCCACCCACGCCCAGCTAATTTTTGTATATTTAGTAGAGACGAGGTTTCGCTATGTTGGCCAGGCTGGCCTCAAACTCCTGACCTCAAACTCCTGACCTCAGGTGATCCTCGGCCTCCCAAAGTGCTGGGATTACAGACCTGAGCCACCACGCCAGGCCTTTTTTTTTCCATTTCAAAAAAAAGTCTTGATGTTTTTCTCATGTTCCATTTTATCATGTATTTTTCCTGACCCAGAAGCCATTTCTTCAAGATTAACTGGTAGATTTTAAGATTTTCAAGAGTCATGTTTTAATTATTCGTGTGGTAATTCCTTTTGATGTTTAAATTGTTCCTTCTTTGGTGGCAGGAGCCCCTTCAAGGTTTGTTCCTTTTTATTTCTCTGCATTCTAATGTGACTAGATGTTTCAGGCTCATATTGTGCATTTTCTGCCTCAGTGCTGGACTCAACCATTTGTCTAAGGATCCCTGGTTCCTGTTGATGGGGTAGTAGTATTCAGGGATCGTACACCTGTACTCATTGCTATTTGGTGGGTTAATGCATGTAGACCTTTTTGATGGATATGTCTAGGAAATATATTTGGTTTCTTTCTGGAAATAGAAATTCATTATGAGTTCATATTGTTTGCAGTTTAAGATTTACAAGTTTTTACTTTTTTAAAAAAATGTTTAATTATGATAAAATACACATAACAATTTACCGTCTTAGCAATTGTTAAGTGTACAGTTTGGTGGCAGTCAGTACATTCACATGGAGCTACCTTCTTTTGCGTTATATTTTTATTTTTTTTCTCATGCTGAAAATCTTGGTTCCTGTTGACAATTACGTAACTATTCATTTGCTTTATCTATAGCATAACTAGCTTTAAAAATACTATCATTGACAATATGATTACTGAATAAAATAAAGATTTCTTTATAGTTTGTTTTTTTACAATTTGAGATGGAGTCTCGCTCTGTTGCCCAGGCTGGAGTGCAGTGGCACAATCTCAGTTCACTGCAACCTCCGCCTCTCAGGTTCAAGCAATTCTCCTGCCTCAGCCTCCCAAGTAGCTAGGACTGCAGGCACGTGGCGCCACGCCCAGCTAATGTTTTGTATTTTTAGTAGAGACAGTGTTTCACCACATTAGCTAGGATGGTCTAGATCTCCTGACCTTGTGATCTGCCTGCCTCAGCCTCCCAAAGTGCTGTGAGATAACAGGCGTGAGCCACCATACCCAGCCTGTAGTTTGTTTTTTAAATTTAGGATATTTCCTAATCAGGAAGTACAATTATTGTGTTGAAAATTCTCTTTAGGCTGGACACAGGGGTGCATTCCTGTAATCCCAGCACACTGGGAGGCCATAATGGGAGGAATGCTTGAGTGTAAGAGTTTTGAGACCAGCCTGGGCAACATAGTGAGACCCTGTCTTTACAAAAAAATTTAAAAAAGGATTAGCCAGGCTTGGTGGTGCATGCCTGTAGTCCCACCTACTGAGGAGGGTGAAGTGGGAGGATTGCTTGAGCCCGTGAGGTTGAGGCTGCAGTGAGCCATGATTATGCCACTGCACTCCAGCCTGGGTGACAGAGTGAGACCCTGTCTCAAAAATAAATAAATAACAATAAATAATAAATAAAATTCACTTTGAACAGTTTTTTTGTAGTATGCTTTGGCTACTTGATGCACACTTAGATTCGTTTGCTTCATTTTGTTTTTACTTTTTAGGGATTGCTTTTTCTAAATTTTGATTTAATTTTGTTTGGAAGTTACACAGGATATTTAAAAGGTTGCAAAATCAAAACTATAAAACAGAGTACATTTAGAAAATTAGTTCTGTCCCTGTCCTCTTCTACCCCATTTCCTTCTCCCCCCCTGTAAATACCAGTTTCATTAATTTTTGTTATATACTTCATTGCAACATTTTATGAAAATAGATGCAAATACATATATATAATATGTATTCATATTCTTCTCTTTCATTCATATATATGTAGTATTATGTTTCTCTACCTGTAAAACACATTACTCCCAAACTCACTGGTATAAAACAATAAACACTGGTTATTTCAGTTCCTGTGGGTCAGGATTTTGGAAGTGGCTTAGCCAGGTCATTCTGACTCAGGATCTCTCATAAGTTGCAGTCCACATATCAGCTGGGGCGGCAGTTATCTGAA
Organism: Ateles fusciceps; assembly: GCA_036589455.1. Taxonomy (NCBI): domain Eukaryota; kingdom Metazoa; phylum Chordata; class Mammalia; order Primates; family Atelidae; genus Ateles; species Ateles fusciceps. The sequence goes on from JAZHEH010001212.1 coordinate 8,507,586, forward strand.
GGTTTCGCCAGCACTGAAATATCCATATTTTTTGTGTGTGTGTGGGGAAGCAGGGTGAGACAGAGTCTCTGTCACCCAGGCAGGAGTGCAGTGGCACCATCTCGCTCACTGCATCCTCCATCCTCCAGGTTCAAGTGTTCTCCTGCCTCAGTCTCCCAAGTAGCTGGGACTACAGGCATGTCCTGCCACGCCCAGCTAATATTTGTAATTTTAGTAGAGACAGGGTTTTGCCATGTTGGCCAGGCTGGTCTCAAACTCCTGACTTCAGGTGATCTACCCACCTTGGCCTCCCAAAGCGTTGGGATTACAGGTGTGAGCCCCTGCGCCCAGCCTAAAGATCCACTTCTAAGTACAGTCACAAGGCTGTTAGCAGGAGGCTTCAGTTCCTCACTACATGGAGGTCACAATTCCTCACTACATGGGCTTCTTACGATATGGTATCTGGTTTCCCCCAGAGTGAGTGATGAGAGAGCAAGTGCGCTTGACCAGGACAGAAGCTGCACGGTCTTTTATATCCTAATCTTAGAAGTCACACCCTATCCTTTCTGCCATGAACTATTGGTCACACAGACAAGGGTGTGAATACCAGGAGGATGGGGATAATTGGGACCCAGGGCCACTTTATTGGCTGGCTACTACATATATATATATATGGTTGTATACTATCCAGACTTTTTTTTTTTTTTTTTCTGAGATGAAGTTTCATCTCTGTTGCCCAGGCTGGAGTGCAAGGGTACAATCTTGGCTCACTGCAGCCTCCACCTCCCTGGTTCAAGTGATTCTCTTGCCTCAACTTCCTGAGTAGCTGGGACTACAGGCATGCACCACCACACCTGACTATTTTTTGTATTTTTAGTAGAGACGGGGTTTCTTCATGTTGGTCAGGCAGGTCTTGAACTCCCCACCTCAGGTTATCTGCCCTTCTTGGCCTCCCAAAGTGCTGGGATTACAGGCATGAGCCACCGCACCCGGCCCTTATCTTGTTTTTTTTTTTCACTTAATACATCCCAAATCTTACTCCAGGGCAATAAATAGAAATCATCTTTATTCATGTTTACAGCTATATAGTATAGTACTCTGTTCTGTGTGTGTAATAGTGTATCATCCAGTTTGCTATTAGTGGACATTTGGTTGATTTCTAGCCTTGCTACTATAGATGTTGCTGCAGTGACTAGCCTTATGCACATGCCTTATATTTTGTATTTAAATACAGTTTCTTAAACCACCTGCCAATAACCTGTATTTATCCATAAACTTACATATTCTTCTTTAGAATATAGCTTTGAATTGACGCATTTACCTTACTTTTAAAGTTTCTTCTAAATTACCTTTTGTCACTGGGGTCTTTTTCATTTGCCTTTCCTTAAAGGTAAACTTGATGTTTTCATTTTGCCTTAGTTTTCAGCCAACTGTAATTTTAAAAGCTCTTCAAAGTCGGCAGGGAACTTTTGACTAATAGATGTTTTGCTCTGGCATGGTACTCCTTCACACCTCAGTGGTCACCCAGTCAGTCTTACTTTGACTATTCTGAGATATTCTAAATTTGGCAGTAAGGGCCTTGGGTTGACTGGCAGTCTTCTGTTAACACACTAACTTTTCATTTAAATGCTGTATCTTTGTACCATTAAGGTACAAGGATTCAAATTTATGTTAAAATTTTGTCTGGGGTGCAACCATTACAAATAATGAGGAGTAATAATAGTATGAACCATGTACTGTCTTCCTAGGACAGTGTTTGAACATGTACCAGCAATGATAATACATCTGTATTTGCTGCCTAGTGTGGCTAACAAATTTATTCTCTTGATTGTAAAAAAAATCATAGTTTCAGAACTAGTAAAATGTGGAGAGAGAAGAGGCAAAATAAGTCCAAAAATCAAGGAAGATACTTACACAGTTTCTGTCTCATTGATGTATGTGTCTCCTACATGAATACCACACTGTATTTATTACTGCAGCTTATTTATTGAACACTCCCTATGTGCTTTACTCTGTAGACACTTGTAGAGTCTGGAGATAGATCTGTGAATAAAACAAAGATTCCTGTCCTAAGAATTTTCCTTGTGGGATTCTTGTAGGATAATAAACAAACTAAAATTATATAATAAGCTAAAAGGTTAAAGTGCTTTTTTTAAAAAACTAAAACGGCAAGTAGAATCTCAGGAGATGTAGATTGCAATAGAATAAGCTTCATTGAGACATTTGAGAAGAGGCTGGAAGAGGGTGAGTGTGAGCCAAGATGATCCGAAGGAAGAATGTTCTAGGGAGAATAAACAGCCAGTGCCTGTCATGTTTGAAAACAGCATCCAGGAGGTAAGTATAGCTGGAACAGAGTGAACTAGTGGTAAAAAAAAATAGCAGCTTGAGGCTGGGCATGGTGGCTCACGCCTGTAGCCCCAGCATTTTGGGAGGCCAAGGCAGGCGGATCTCGAGGTCAAGATATCAAGACCAGCCTGACCAATATGGTGAAACCCCATCTTTACTAAAAATACAAAAATTAGTCGGGCATGGCAGCGTGCGCTTGTAATCCCAGCTACTCAGGAGGCTGAGACAGGAGAATCGCTTGAACCCGGAAGGCAGAGATTGCAGGGAGCTGAGATCGCACCACTGAACTCCAGCCTGGGTGACAGAGTGAGACTCTGTCTCCAAAAAAAAAAAAAAAAAAAAAAAAAAACAACGCAGCTTAAGTCAGAGAAGAAATGGAGGTCTAATCTTATTATTTGGGCTTCATTTTGGAAGTTACACAAGAGATAACTTTTATCAAGTAATGAGACATTAAAGATAACTTGTACCAAATATCAAGGAGAAACTTATTGAGCTCAGCCATATTGAACCAAATAAATAAATACTTCTTGTTTTAAGCCACTGAATTTCAGGGCAATTTGTTATATATATGCTATTGGTATTCTTGTGTGAGAATAAAATTATACAGCCAGATTATCCTTTTAAAAAATATAGTAAATTTAACTTGTTTTCAAGTTACACAGTTCTGTGTAATAACATGTATAAATTCATGCAAAGACTGCATAATGAGAATATAGAACATTTCTATCACCCCAGCTCCTGTCCCTCACCCCCATTTCCTAGCAATGACTGTTTTCTGTCCTAGTAGTTTTGCCTTTGCAAGAATCTCATAAAAATGGACTTGTACAATTTGTAGCCACTTGAGACTGACTGCTTTCCCTCAGCATGATATTTCTGAGATTCATCTTTGAGATTCTTGCATATATGGATAATTAGTTCCATGTTGTTCAGATTTCACTCTACAGTTGTACCACAGTTTCTTTATCCATTCTGTGAAAAGTCGTGTGTGTCGTTTCCACTTTGGGGCAAATATGAATACAGTCATTGTAAATACCCATGAGTAGGATTTTGTGTGAAGATGACTTCTCATTTCTCTAGGGTAAATATTTGGGAATGTGATTGCTGTAGCATATGAATAGCATATGTTTAACTTTATAAGAAATTGCTAAGCTGTTCTCCAGAGTAACTGTAGCATTTTGCATTCGCACCAGCAACGTATGGGCATTCCAGTTGTTCTGTATCTGCATAAGAACTTGTACTGTCAGGTTTCATAGATGTGTATTGTCATTTCATTATGGTTTTAATTTGCATTTCTCTCACGGCTAATTATGATCCTGAGCATTTTTTTCATGTGCTGTTTGCTATCAATATGTTGTCTTTGGTAAAGTGCCTGTTAAAAATTCTTACCCGTTTTTTTTTAACTGGGTTTTCTTCTGTTTTTGTTTTTGTTTTGAGAGGAGTTTCACTCTGTTGCACAGACGGGAGTGTAGTAGCTTTTCCAGGCGTGATGATAGTGCGCCACAGCCCTAAAGTCTTGGGCTCAAGTAACCCTCCTACCTCAGGTTCCTAAGTACGTTTAACTACAGGTTTGTGTCACTGCGCCAGGGCTCAGGGTTGTTTTCTTAATGCTGAGTTTTGAGAGTTCTTCATATATTCTAGGTCAAAGTTTTTTGGCTAATACATGATTTGAAAATATTTTTCTCCCAGTTTACAGCTTGATTTTCTTTCTCTTAGTGTCCTTCACAAATGTTTTTAATTTGACAGAGTTCAATTTAATCAGTATTTTTTCTTTATGAGTTGAACTTTCAGTATCATGGTAAAAAAAAAAAAACTTGTCAAGCTCAAAAAAATTTATTCTGTTTTTTCTTGTAAAAGCTTTATAGTTTTACATTTAGATATATGATGCATTTTGAGTTAATTTGCGTAAAAGGTGGAGGTATAGGTTGTGATTAGGTTTTTTGCATATGGATGTCCAGTTGTCACGTCATTTGTTGGAAAAACTAACCTTTCCCCACTATTGCCCTTTCACCTTTATAAAAATCAATTGACCAAGTCTGTGTGGGTGTGCTTCTGGATTTTGGTTTCATTTATCTATTTGTCTGTTCTTTTGACAATACCACAATGTCTTGATTACTGTAGCTTTACAGTATGCCTTAAAAATGAGGTATTGTGAGCCCTTCAACTTTATCCTTTTTTAAAAAAGATTGTTCTGGCTACTCTAGTTCTTTTGCTTTTCAGTATACATTTTAAAGTCTGTTTGTCTAACACCTGTCTGTATCTACAGAAACTTGGAATTATTATTATTATTATTATTTTGAGACGGAGTTTTGCTCTGTCGCTCAGGCTGGAGTGTAGTGGTCCAATCTTGGCTCACTGTAACCTTTGCCTCCCGGATTCAAGCATTTCTCCCACCTCAGTCTCCCGAGTAGCTGGGATTATAGGCACCTGCCACTGTGCCCAGCTACTTTTTGTATTTTTAGTAGAGACAGGCTTTCACCATCTTGGCCATGCTGGTCTTGAACTCCTTACCTAGTGATCCATCTGTCTCGGACTTCCAAAGTGAGCCACTGTGCCCGGCTAGTCCTTGGAATTTTTATTGGAATGACTGTAGTCTCCCTTTATACATGGTTTTGCTTTCCACAGTTTCAGTTACCTCTGGAACTGCAGTCTGAAAATAGATGAATACAGTACAATAAGATCTTTTAAGAGAGAGGGGAGAGAGATCACATTCACCCAATTTTTATTATTTTATAATTGTTCAATTTTATTGCTGTTAATTTCTTACTGTGCCTAATTTATAAGTTAAACTTCATCATATATATGTATGTATAGGAAAAAAGATAGCATACACAAGGTTAGGTACTATCTGCAGTTTCAGGCATCTACTGGGGATCTTGGAATGGATCCCTCTGTGGATAAAGAGGGACTACTATACTTTAAACATAAAGATCATTTCAGGAGAATTGACATCTTAACTTTATGTTGAATCTTCCAATTCATTAACATGGTAGGTTTTATATTTCTTTCATCAGTATTTTGTAGTTTTTAGCATATGGATCCTGCTAAAAACATTTTAGCATGTTTGGTTAGATTTATATGTAAATATCTGACTTTTTGGAGTTATTAAAAATGGTATTATCTCAACTTTTTCTTTCCAGTTGTTGCTAGTTAATATATAAATATTTCATTGATTTTTGTATGTTGACCTTACACCCTGCTATCTTAAACTTACTTAATAATTCTAGGGTGCAGCCAGATTACTTTTAAGTATTTATAAACTGGGAATGGTTTTACAAGTTCATTTTTACTTTTTTTAAGAATGAAATTTCAAATCTTGAATTGGAAAATTTTCTTTTTCCCACTTTTCTTTTAGCAGTATACATACTTGAGTAGCTTTACTGCTACAGGTTGATTATCCCTTACCCCAACATGCTTAGGACCAAGAGTGTTTCAGATTTTGGATTTTTAAATTTTTATTTTGGAATATTTGTATATACATAATGAGATGTCTTGGGGAAAAGATCTCAAATCCGAACATGAAATTTATTTATGTTTCATATATACCTTTTATGCATAGCCTGAAGGTAATTTTATATAATATTTGAAATAATTTTGTGCATAAAACAAAGTTTTGACTGAATTTTCACTGTGACTCATCACATAAGGTCAAGTGTGCAATTTTTCATTTGTGGCATCATGTTGGCTGTCGAAGTTTCGGATTTTGGAGCATTTCAAATTTCAGATTTTTGGATTCGGGATGCTCAACTTGTAGTTAAATGTTTGTACGGCCTGCTGATGGAAGCATCAGCCAAAAACCCTCCACTAATATTAAAGTCTAATTCCGCCTTGTATAATTAAATGATGGTAATACTGACTAGTTTTATGAAAACCATCATAATGAACATAATCATTAATTTAAACAGAGAGTACAATCAGGATAGTTATAATGTTGTGACTTTCCTAGCTGGCACATTTTTTTGCATTGAATAATTGTTCTGTTTCTTCTCTATCGTTTTCTTTTTCCCCATAGGTATTGGGAGAGTTGCTGCTACATCTTTAGGAAATTTGACTAACCATGGTTCTGAAGATTTACCCCTTCCTCCTGGCTGGTCTGTGGACTGGACAATGAGAGGGGAGAAAATACTATATAGATCATAACACAAATACAACTCACTGGAGCCATCCTCTTGAGCGAGAAGGCCTTCCTCCGGGATGGGAGCGAGTTGAGTCATCAGAATTTGGAACCTATTATGTAGATCACACAAATAAGAAGGCTCAGTATAGGCATCCCTGTGCTCCTAGGTAGAGTATCAACCTTATTTTCAACTTTTTCTTTCAGGATTGTTTAATCTTAGATTTTGGACTCATATTTTCATCCAAGAGAAAAGCATTCTAAAGCTTGAGATTTGAAAGCCTTGTATTTCAAAATTTACATTTTTCTTTGGACTTACATTTAGTAATAAATGACTTTAATAAGTTAAAAAATACTTTTTAACCTCAAAAATAGGATCATTATTCTTATGATCAGATTCTGTTATAATATGCTAGAATGTTTTATTATAGATATCCAGAAATTGAAATAATTAAAACATCTGTCTTCTTACACTTAAATTTCTACAAATAATACAGACCTACCCCCTAAGTCAGAATATACTATTGAATTGCTGTTTTTATTCAGTTTTAGACATGATTGTATATTCTGTTTCTTGCTACTACTAGACAACAAAGTGAAAATTGGGACTGGACAGAACATTCCAGATTTGTTTAATAAATGTAGCCAGTAATTGTGCTATTTTGATTGATATTGGGCCATAGTCCTGCTTTGTTGCCAGGCTTTCAGCTCCGTGCTGCCTAATACCAGTTGTCACATGTGGCTGTTGAGCACTTGAATGTGATTAATAAAAATTGAGATGTGCTGTAAGTGTAAATACACACTGGATTTCAAAGTACATAAAAGCTAGCATTAGTTTAGTAATAATGAAGTGGAAAATATTTCAGATTAACCACATTTGAGCTTCAAAAGCTGAGCCACAGGATTAAAAATGGGTAAAATATCATCTGCATTTTGATAAATGTTGCTTAGTGTCATCTGACATAATACAGTTTTTTGGTTATAGTGGACATTTGTATTTTCTTAGATAAATACTAAACTATTTCGTGCTGAAATAGTTATGAAGATACATTTTAGTATTATCACCTGGAAAACTAAGCTTTGTTATTATTGTGTTGCTTTAATTATTTTACATATTTGGATTAATTCAACTCTGAAAATCTGTTTTTTTCCATGATTCCATGTAGTGGTGCCCAATCAATGTTTATTCAACTACTGAGGTTGTTGTCTTTGAAAGAATCAAACTTGTATTTACGGTTTGTGGTGATCAGGTGGCAGAGATCATTGCAGTCCAAATAACCGGATTTGAGAGTTTACTTTTCTGTTCATCATTGACATGGTTTGGCTCTGTGTCTGACCCACATCTCATCTGAAATTGTAAACCCCATGTGTTGAGGGAGGGATGTGGTGGGAGGTGATTGAATCATGGGGGTAGTTTCCCCCATGTTGTTCTCCTGGTAGTGAATGAGTTCTCACGAGATCCAATGGTTTACAAACGTGTGGCAGTTCCCCTTTCTCTCTCTCTCTCCTGCCACTGTGTAAGATGTGTCTTGCTTCCCCTTCACGTTCTGCCATGATTCTAAGTTTCCTGAGGCCTCCTAGCCGTGTGGAACTGTGGGTCAGTTAAACCTCTTTTCTTTATAAATTACCCAGTCTCAGGTATTTCTTTATAGTAGTGTGAAAATAGACTAATACAATCATCATTAACCTTATGTTATTATAGAATTTTAATAGTCCCTTTAAAGCAGTTTCATAATTAATTAATGTACTTCTCTCAGCAACTTGGTAGAAGTTGAAAAAGAGAAAATAAACGCTGCCCTTAAGCTCACATATGTAGTATTAATAGTTGTCTGGTTGTCTATCTTAGGCTAATCTTTATTCAGAATTTTTGATTTACATTAGGTTGTTTAATCCTGTGAACAACCCCCTGTGGTATGAATTTATTATTCCACTCTTACAAGTATGGAAGCTGAGGCTTAGAGAGTGGAGGAGTTTTGCCTACGTTTACATAGGTTGTAAGTGTTAAAGCTGAGGTTCAAATCCAGGCATATCTGACTTCAAAGTCCCAATTCTTCCCCACCCGCAGTTGTACTATCAAATAATATTTTCCTTTGAACTTATTTAAGAAAGAAGAGTTAAAGATATAATTCAGTGCCATTTGCACATTGATCTTTTTAAATTGTTAGCCACAGCATAATCTAACCTTATTTTAATCCCAGTTTAGTAAACAGTGACCTTTTTAATTACACATGCATTGTTTTCTCCCCCATTGTGTGTGTGTGTATATATATCACATTTTCTTTCTTTTTTTTTCTCCCTTTTGTTTTCAGTTCAGGGGTACATGTGAAGGTTCATAATTGCATGGCTTGGGGGTTTGGTACAGATTATTTTATCACCCAGGTAATAAGCATAGTACCTGATAAGTAGGTTTTCAGTTCTCAGCCTTCTTCCATCCTCCACAGGCAAGCAGGCCTCAATGTTTATTGTTCCCTTCTTTGTGTCCATGTGTACTCAATGTTTAGTTCCTACCTATTAGCATGTGGTATTTGGTTTTCTCTTCCTGCATTAATTCACTTAGGATAATGGCCTCCAGTTTCATCAGTGTTGCTGCAAAGGTCATGATGTTCTTTTTTATGGCTGGGTAGTATTCCATGATGTATATGTACCACATTTTCTTTATCCACATTTATCCAGCCCACCAGTGATGGGCATTTAGGTTGATACCATGTCTTTGCTATTGTGAATAGTGCTGCATTTAACATGCGTGCATATGTCTTTATGATAGAATGATTTCTATTCCTTTGGGTATATACCGAGTAATGGGACTGCTAGATTGAATGGTAGTTATAAGTTCTTTGAGAAATCTCAGAACTGCTTTCCACTGTGGCTGAACTAATTTATATTCCCACCAGCAGTGTAGGCATTCACTTTTCTTTGCAACCATACCAGCATCTGTTATTTTTTGACTTTCTAATAATAGCCATTCTGACTGATATGAAATAGTGTTTATTTCATTGTGGTTTTGATTTGCATTTCTTTAGTAATTAGTGATGTTGAACATTTTTTCATATGCTTGTTGGTCACATATACACATAAATCTTTATGTTTGAAGGCACAGGGCCCTTTCAGTCTGAAATAGACCCTTTTGGCCTCCTTGAGTTTATTTATTAACCTTCAGGTGGTTCAGTGCTTTCCTTAGCACTTTCCCATATAATATCTCTGTTCCCCACAGCATACACAGGCTGTTAGAACTAACTAAAGCATGGTCTTTTCTTTTTTAATCTCTACGACTTAAAATAGGTCCTAATCAACTCTAACTCCCATATGTTCTTTTAAGTTGGTAAAAGTTTAAAAGCTATCTACATTTGATAGAGATATTTCAAACAGTAATCACTGCTGCCTCACTACGTATCTCAAATTTTCAGCCTACAGGAGGAAGAAAACATTCTTTCTTAGAAACTGTCAACCTTTCTGATACGAATTTCCAGCTGATGACCATTTTTTGTGGGAATTTACTATTCTGGTTTTAAGTCTCTGTATAAAGGTTAAAACTTAGTTCCAGCTTTTTTATATCCTCCTTTGAACCTGTTTTTGAAAAGACTAAATACCAGCCAAAAGAAATACCTTAAAAACACATTATCTTTTAGGTGGCGTAAGTCAGTTTGGACAGAAGGCACACTGAAAAATGCTTAAGTATTATTTGTTCTTTTATAATTTCTTGTTTAGGTTTAGGACCTTTAGCCTAAAGAATGTCACTTCTTTCTTCTTAGTGTACCTCGGTATGATCAGCCACCTCCTGTCACTTACCAGCCACAGCAAACTGAAAGAAATCAGTCCCTTCTGGTACCTGCAAATCCGTATCATACTGCAGAAATTCCTGACTGGCTTCAGGTTTATGCTCGAGCTCCTGTGAAGTAAGTACATTTACAGCACAAATTTGTTAGAGGAGTAAGTGAAGAGGTGAATGGAATCTCTGGGCTGCTTAATCCAAGTGCCATGGTTTACTCTTAGTAATATTGGGCTTCTAAGTAATACTTCACTCGAATAAAGGATATCATAGTATATAATGTGTGAAAATCATTAATTAGAAATATTAGTTCTGCAAACATTTATAGAATCTTCATTTCTTTGTGTGCAGATGTCTGCTATTAGGGATACAAATAAAAAGCTTACATTCTCACAGGGAAGATTAATTGGTAAATAAGTGATACAGTAGTTGTCATAAAAGTAAGGACCTGGGCACAGTGTCTCACACCTGTAATCCCAGCACTTTGGGAGACTGAGGTAGGAGGATCTTTTAAGTCCAGGAGTTCGAGACCAGCCTAAGCAACATAATGAGAGCCCCATTTCCACAAAAAAATTTAAAAATTAGCCAGGCTTAGTGGCATTCATCTGTAGTCCCAAGTACTTCAGAGGCTGAAGTGGGAGGATAGCTTGATCTCAGGAGTTCAAGATCAGCCTGAACAACAGGACTTGTTGTCTCTACAAAAAATTTAAAAACTACCAGCGTGCTGTGGCATATACCTGTGATCTCAGCTATTCGGGAGACTAAGGTGGGAGGATCGCTTGAGCCCAGGAGTTTGAGGCTGCAGTGAGCTATGCTTGTGCCACTGCACTCCAGCCTGGGTGACAGAGTGAGACTTTGTCTGCGCCCCCTACTACTGCCAAAAAAAGGGATGATAGCAGATGGCATTTTCTTTGCTATTTTCTTTCTTCTTTCTCCCTTGATACCACTTGACCTACTACTGGATACAGCCTATGTTTGTATGCTGATTCTAAATCATATGTAGTATCTGTATGCATTTTTACTTTCTTTAAATCTGGAAGAATATGTGCCCAACTGTTAACCTTGGTATTTCTGGGGGTGGATATGGTTGAGAATAGTTCTTCCTGTTGTATGTTATTTCTACTTTATAGTCATGTTTAATAAGAAATAGCATAATAAGCTTTCCTTTTGGGGGGAAGAGATAGTACTTAAATGGAACTCCTGGTTTCTTACGGAAAGCAACAGATTCCTGAAGATTATAGTCTTTTTCAATTCTGTGGTTCTGTGAGCTAACCATAAAACTTAAGGAAACTAACAAATAGGTTGGAACTCTTCCAAAACGGGCCAGACTGAGAAAAGAGAGCAAGTACTATACTACTTTACTAAAAAACTTAAACAAGAGGTCTGGAAGCCTGTTGCTTTCTAGTTGATTCTAATTAATGTTTCTGGAGAGGATGGAAATGGTTAATATTCTATCAACAGAGGGTGAGCAGTTATCTATGAATCAGGTAATGAACAATCAATTACTTATCACAACAAAAAGAGACATTTTTTGCCGAAAATTTTTTTTGCCTGTTTCTTCCTTTTGTTTTTTTAGACAATTGAGACTCTGAAATTCTTTAATCCTGAAATTCTTTCTTCCTATCTCTCGCAGTAATTTACCAACACAATTTTTGCATATACTTCTAAAACTTGATTTATAAACAGATAAGGTTTTAAATTTTTATTTATTTAATTTTTGTCATGTTCTTGTGTCTGCTCACAAAAGTCTATAATGCTTGGTATAACTGTACTCAGGCTGAATTGTAGGATAAAAATTTTAAATTTAATCTTTGACTGGAAAAAGACTGTCAGGAACATATTTACTTTCTGTTATTTCTCACACACACACCAAAACACTAGTCCTCAGCAGTGTGTGGCAGGGGTATTTTTATTCCAATGGCTTGGCAATCCTGCAGTGTCACCATTGACCCCGCTCTGAATACAGGTGGAAAAGAGGGAAGAGTGGACAGTGTTATGGTGGGTGGGTGCAAGGGACTTAGGCTACATGGTGATACCTGGAGCTGAGGATAGCAGCACTTTTGGTCTCAAAGTCAGCATCCACTGGAGTGTGGACAGGTTATTTTTGGTAGCATTATAGCAACTGGTGCTTGATATATGAGTTATTTATAAGTAGCGTTTGAATAGAATACTGCCCTGGGAAAGACACAGCAAAAGGGATGGTAGAAGCATAGACTACTGGAGTGGTTTACACCCAATTTTCTGAATGATTTACCTGTGTTTATAAATGACTAAATGTTAAACTTGGGGAAGCAGATTTCTTGGCTAGTTAAGAAGGAAAGAATGGGAGTTCATCCTTTTCAGAAAAAGCAGGCACACTTAGGTGATTATAGGCAGAAGCGTAGTAACTATATAGAAGCAACAGAGGGAAGAAGTTGGAATGGAAATAGGATTTCCATTCCATGTTTTGCAGTTGTTTCACATCTGTGCTCTTTTTAGAGGGTACTTTCTTCCCCCAAAAGGATTTTCTCTAATCTGAGTTTGTTGCTTCTATCCATAATGGTACTCTTGAAGCTGAATGCTGACTGGCAAGTCAGAAACTTGGCCAGGCTTGGTGGCGCACCTGTAATCCCAGCTACTTGAGAGGCCAAGTCAGGATTGCTTGAACCTAGGAGTTCTGGGCTGTGGTGTACTATGCCAGTCGGATGTCCGTACTGTTTGGCATCAATATGGTGACCTCCCAGGAGTAGGGATCACCAGGTTGCCTAAGGAGGGGGCGAGCTGGCCCAGGTTGGAAGTGGAGCAGGTTAATACTACTGTGCTGATCAGTAGCAGTATTGTGCCTGTGATTAGCCACTGCACTTCTGCCTGGGAAACATAGGAGATCTCCGTATCTAAAAAATAAAAAAAGAAGACAGTTTTGTGTCTGAGTATTTCTGACAGTATCACTCTAATTTATGTTCACAAGTAGTTGGAGTTTCCCACTAAAAAGAACAGAGCTTCCTACCAAAGAAATCTGTATCTATTAATAAATTTGCAGCTCTCAAGTAACTGAGTAAAATTGAGAGTCCAATGAAATATATTTACCTTCCAGTTTTTGCATGTTGTATTACTGACATTTCTGTTACATATGCTTAAGTAGGACAGAAACATGTCAAAATGCCAAGTATAGTGGCTCACACTAACTGCTCAGTATGTTTTCTGTCTCCTTTTTTTTTCTTTTCCTTTTTTTAAAATCAGAACTCTTGAGCCAGTGTCTCCTTTTTTTTAAAAATCTCATTTAAAAATATTAGATAGTCCTTTTGAAAGAAAATGGTATAATAAATATCAAAGAACCACTGGGTAGGAAACATTATAAGTGATCATTAAAAATAATACTAGAGTCGGCTGGGCACCGTGGCTCCAGCCTGTAATCCCAGCACTTTGGGAGGCCGAGGTGGGCAGATCACGAGGTCGAGAATCGAGACCATCCTGGCCAACATGGTAAAACCCCGTCTCTACTAAAAATACAAAAAAATTAGCTGGATGTGGTGGCGTGCGCCTGTAGGCTGAGGCAGGAGAATTGCTTGAACCCGGGAGGTGGGGGTTGCAGTGAGCCGAGATCGCGCTACTGCTCTCCAGCCTGGTGCCTGGCGACAGAGCGAGACTCTGTCTCAAAAAATAATAATAATAATCATAATAAAGTACTAGAGTTTGCAATCAAAGCTTCCTATTATATCTGCTCTGCAATATGATTTGAGAGGTATAATAACTTCAGGTACAGTATGCCTTTCCCTAATTCAAGTTCTTTAGTCTTAGTGGATATTAACATTCAAAACCACTACTTTGAAGCATGTTGGTCCAAGTTCTCTGCTTTTCTAAACTTTTATTCACTAAACACTTTTGCAAGAGGTAAAGAGCCTCTTTAGGTTTTGGTGTTTTTCATCTTTAAAATGAGAATATGAATTAGAGTGCTGTCTTCATCATATACTGAAATGGTATTGTGTAGGCAGCTACTAAAGGTACCACTGCTAAGCAAGGGATCTACTTACCACTGAAAGACTGCTAACAGTCTTCCACGATACCTGTGGGAATCCTTCACCACACTGGGAAGCATTCTACAGTCTGCTTATTCTCTCATTTCAAAAACAGTTTATTCTTTCCTTCTGGAGTTTTCCTGTTGTACTTAGCCTCAGGAATACTTAGAAGCCACAAATGATGCTTCCTTTTCATTTCTCCTTCTGTTTTGTTCCTTGTTTGCTGTTGTGAATCGCATTCCTCAAAAAGATCCATCAACATGAATGATGCAAATGACCACCCATTTTTTGCATTATTATTTACAAGCACAGTGTGGTCTAAAGTATTCTTAAGTTCCTGACAAATAACTTTTGATGAACTTATAAATAGCACAAAATATGTTCTTCAGAAATTATAGAAACACTGTAGTGTGAAATCTGTGTTGATGGTTGTCTAGTGTTAATATTAGAATAATTGGTAATTTAAAGAAATATTCTTTAAGTTAAATTGAAATGAAATACTATTAGCAGTTTTCTCCTTTCCCTAAAAAAAATTATATGTAAATAGCAGTTAATAACTCAGTTTTTAAAAAAACTGATGTATTTATTTTTAGAAATGGGGTCTTGCTATGTTGCCCAGGCTGGCCTCAAACTCTTAGGCACAGCAATCCTCCCACATTATCCTCCCAAGTAGCTGGGATTATAGGTGCCACCACTGTGCCCAGCTACTCAGTTATTTTTAATTAAAGCATATGGTTTGTTTAGTTATAAATAAAGTTGACATTTTAAAAAACAGACTAGTTTCTTGCTAGAAATACATGTTTACGTATGTGTTGTGAACCTATATATGCTTGTGTTTTAAAACAGATATGACCACATTCTGAAGTGGGAACTCTTCCAGCTGGCTGACCTGGATACATACCAGGGAATGCTAAAGTTGCTCTTCATGAAAGAATTGGAGCAGATTGTTAAGATGTATGAAGCATACAGACAAGCTCTTCTTACAGAGTTGGAAAACCGAAAGCAGAGACAGCAGTGGTATGCCCAACAACATGGAAAAAATTTTTGAGCTGATTTTTAAAAAATAAAATTTAAGTTTTATAAGAGCTTTAAAATATTTTCATAGACAGAAAATAGCAAACAAGTACTTTGGTTAACAGAGCTTCCTTTGTGGAAATTATAAAATTCTAACTTTACATGTATTTTGTTATTAGAAATTTTCTTTTATTGAACAAGAAAAATTAGTCTATCATTTTAAGAGCCAACATGGCAAACACTTTCAAGTGCTGTATATTAGGAAACTACTTTGGTATTCTTGATGGAAAAAATGCAGCAGGAAATGTCATTATGAACAGATGTTAAATAGGAAATTATCACTTGTTAACTTCTTATAGCAGTAGTACCTTTCTTTAAAAAAAAAAGAATCTGCAGTATTTTTTTTTTTTAAATGTTTACTGCTCTAGTGTGAAATATTTTCTGGAAAGGGATGGTTTAAATATTACCATGAGGTAGTTTAAATATAAAATAGGATTTGAAACCTTATTGTGATAAATATTTATATATGATGTATGTTTGTCTTCCCTCTTCCAAAGTAAGGGACCCAGCTGGGGGACGTGGTGGCTCATACCTGTAATCCCAGCACTTTGGGAGGCCGAGCTGGACGGATCTCTTGAGCTCACCAGTTTGAGACCAGCCTGGGCAACATGGTGAAACCCCATCTCTACAAAAAATACAAAAAAAAGTTAGCTAGGTATGATGGTGTGTTCCTGTAGTCTCGGCTACTTGGGAGGATGAGGTCAGAGGACGGCTTGAGCCGGAGAGGCAGAGGTTGCAGGGTCAAGATTGTACTACTTGCACTGCAGCCTGGGCAAGAGAGCCAGACCTTGTCTCAAAAAGTAAAAAATAAAAACAAAGTAAGGAACCCTTTTAAAGGATGTTGAGAAAATACTTTTTATTATGAATGGGTGATGGGCATTTTAATCTTTCAGGAGTACATATAAGCATAAGTACTTAGCCTGTTTGAGGAAGGTGTGTGAAACTCAAAGTTGCTAACATCCACTTCCGTATTTTCAGCCAGGGCTGTTACTGCATTTAGCATGGCTCTGATGAGACAGTGGAGAGTTCTGACAGCATAGCATACTGCCTTCTGACGACTGGGTTGAGCTACCAAAAATGACAATCAGGGATTCAAAAAAAATGTTGGTCGTTAAATCGATTTTATATTATTACTTTTTAATCTTCTAAGTATTTGTCACAGGACTTTAAAACCATATATTTCCTTCTTAATTTTTCTCCCCTTTTGGATTAATAGTTGTTAAAACACTTTTCATAATTAGTGCTGTACATTTGACTGCATACAAATTGGTGATACTTCTAAACTATAACTATAAATCTCTAGAATTCTATGAATTTCAACATTATTTGAAGTAGTTCTTCAGTTACATATACATGTGTTGTAAATATGTAAATACACTTTTAGCTTAGGAAGTCTTCCAGAATACAGACTACTCCCAGTTATCAGTGAGTTTGAATTGTTGATGAAGTGTTAACAATGTTAAGTGTTTGCTTTTATATAACAAGTTTATTAAATATATTTTTGTGGAAACTAAATGCGTGGTTTTTGAGTCCATGTTTTAGACATAGTGCTGTATTTCATTTTTCTGTTCAAAAGGCCATAGACAAAGGAATCAATATTCTTGAAAGGGGTAATGAAAAGGGGTATTGTAAAACATAAGTATGGCTAGCGGAATTTTATCACTGGGAAAAGGTAATTTGCTGAACTTGTGATCAGACTTTTCTAAGATGTAAGTTTGTATATCTTATGGACTCACATACTCCTCTATCTTAATTGTTCTTTCCTGTCACTTATTAAGGTGTAGCCATTTCTGTGACAGTCTTTAGAAGTTACTCTGTTTTGGACCTCCTAGATAAATATTACTTTTTTCATTAACACTTTTTTTCTTCCCTAAGAAGTCTGTTCAGTGACTCCACTAGAGATTTTAATCATTAAGAACTAGAAGTTACCTATAAGAATTAGCATATGTTTTGTAAAATAGAAACTTAAGTTTGTAATGATGTCAACATTAAATAAAATTCATCTTCAGTCTAAAAAGATAAACCTGATCATTCTATATCAACACCTCTCATTTTCAAATTCAGTAAGCATTTGTTTTTAATCTTAGGAACTAGAGTAAATTTTAATAATAGTTCACATATTAAAAGAATAAACCTATGAAGAATACATTCTTTGTGTACCAAATGAAAAAATATACAATGCAGTGAAACTCACACGTACAAAGTGATTTTTTTGTGCATTTTTTATCAAGAGGTTTTATAGTCTATTAAATCATGTAAAAGCAATATATAGTTTTTGATAAAGCAACTGAAAAACTCTTAAATGTGCTTAAAAATAAGACTGTGGTATATATAAGATGATACAGATTAAATCAAGCCTGCTGAGTTCTGATGGTATGCTTTAACAAATGGCTATGTGAAATAATTTAAAATTTTTTCTGTAGAAATTAAATGAGCATATCCAAACATGGAATATCACATAATTTAATTATAACCCAGTGGTAGAATTTAGTAAATTCAAGCAGAACACATGTACTGTTATCATAAATAGACAAATACTTCATAACAGCATTTTTGAAGAAAAATCAGGAAATTGTACATGTTAACAAAATAGTATAACCATGCATACATAAATCTGCTTATTTTAAACACTGAAGTAAAAGAACGAATCCAGTTTGCAGTCTTCAAAGGTGTTTAGTATTTTACTCTGTTCTGATGGAAGCACTTTGAATGTTTGCATGGAGACATAAAACTGAATATTTAATTGACAATTGGTCATGCACCTGTACTTCTTAAAATTTGGATTACATTTTTTTCTTTTCTGATTGTTCAGTAGATTCCGACTTTGGTGTAGGAAAAGCTTGATGATACAGATGTCTGTGGGTTGCTGCTGCACTGTAAAGCTTGTACAAAGCCTAGAATAAAAGCATCAAGATTATAAAACATTTTATTGAACGCACAGATGTAAAATTTTTTCCTTTTTCGTTTGTACTATATAAAATTTAGCATGTTGAATTTGAAATGTTTTTTCATCAATATGTAAATTACTATCTTAAAATTTAAAAGAATTTTCAACTCCTCAATGCGTGCAGAAACACTTTTGTGTGTTGACCTTTGTGGTAAATGTTTTATTCTCAGACTCTGCTTCCTTTTACCTTGCATACCTCTTGGAGCAGAGAGCTTCTATTATGCCCCTGGGGCGTGCTGAGAATTCAAATTGTGAATATTAGCAGTTTTAGATGAATCGTAAGACCTCATAACTTCTGATTGCCAGTTAACTATTATACATATATAGTCCACTTGCTTTCTGGGCTTCCAGTGTTTTCCTGAGTGGGACCAATTTTATTCTCCATCATTTACTGATACAGTCATACAGCTAAGCACATATGGCAACCTTCCCCCAGCACACTAGGATTCTTCACTTTATACGCTCTTGCCTTGTTTCCATGACTTAGCTAGTATCTTACAAACCTTATTCAAAAACATTACCTCAGCAAGCTTTCCTTATTTAAAACCTCTTATTCTCTGTGGCCTTTTAATGGCATTTGAATCATAGGAATGTCTGTGTATTGCTTTATATAAGTGTTCATAAATAATCTTTGTTTCCTGCCTGCCTCAGCTAGTGTCTAAGATTTCATCCTCTCCTCTGACTTTCACATACTTAATAGTAGTTAAAAACAACTTGTCTGAGTTAATTCCAGAGTTTGTAAAGAGTTTTTGTATATTTTTAAAAGCTGGAGATCCATTAAATAGTAATCTGTTCCCAGGAAATTCCATTAATTTTTATCATCTGTGAATCTGTATAGCTACTTTCTTTTGATTTCTTTTTTTTTTTGAGTGGGAGTCTCACTCTGTTACCCAGGCTGGAGTGCAGTGGCATGATCTTGGCACACTGCAACCCCCGCCTCCCAGGTTCAAGCTGTTCAGCCTCAGCCCCCGCTAGTGGCTGGAACTGCGGGCGGCCGCCATCACGTCAGCCTAATTTTCTGTATTTTTAGTAGAGATGGAAATTCACCATGTTGGCCGGGCTGGTCTTGAACACCTGACCTCAAGTGATCCTCCTGCCTAGGCCTCTCAAATTGCTGGGATTACAGGCGTAAGCCACTGTGCCTGGCCTTGATTTTCTTAAGGCATTAAGTCTGAATGGTACCATCTTCAAATCTATAAGTGTATATTGGTGCAACATAGTATTGTCTTCCATTATATTCTGATTCTAAGGCATTCAATTTAATTCTAATTCTCTTAACTTATATTTTTTTCTTAAGCTTTTACAAAGTTGAAATTTGCTTTTGCTTTTTTAATGAACTTGCTTACTGAATTTTACATAAAATAACTTCTTACTGACTTGTAAATATTAAATGGTATTTGGTTCAAGGACATAATCCAGTTATATGCCACAGTAGAAACTGAGGAAATAATTATGTGTGATCTCTAGTTGTACAAGATCAGCTTTGCTTCCTGAAGATAATGACCTCTAAATGATTCCAGAGTGATAATTTTTCTTAGTGTAACAGATGATTCCTTCGTGGGTGCCTAGAGTCTTTTCTGAGATATGTAGTGTTGTTGCACATGTGCAGTACGAGAAATGAACGCTAATTTACAGGTCAGGCCTGAGGTCTGCCAAGAAAGTTGGAATACATACTGGCCTGGGCCCTGCTTGAAGTGGTATGCATTACTGTTAGTCAAAAGCCAAAGTTAAAAACGACTTCTAAAGTGACATTTAAATACCCTCCAGTAGTTACATTTCCTCAAGTTCGTAACTGCTTGCTTTACTCCAGTAGAGCAGAGTCCACCATTTCAGAGCTTAAGAATTTTAAAATTTTCTACACGCTCAGGAAACAAATGCTCATCATAATCAATTCTTACGGGTTTTTTTTTGTGTGTAGATCAAATCATACATGATGTCTAGAATAAATATTTTAAGACCATGTTAAAAATTCATAATTACAAATTTAAATGTTACAAGTCACCATAGATTATTTTAGTCTACATAAAGACATAATGGCTAGTCAGTTTATAAAATAAGAATATCATAATGTTTACAAATACATAGCTCTGAATTTTAAAAATTTAACTTACCTCATTTGTACTTCCCTGTGGCAAAGGCAGATTAAAAAGAAAAAAGAAAAGTATATATCCTGCTTTATTAACAGCATTATAATATTCAACTTTGCTTACAATATTTGTGAGCATTTAAGAACAGAACAAATACTCCTGCAGATTTTTCAGTTTAGATGACATATTTTATCAGAATCTTTGAAGAACTCAATTCTGTATTCCTCATAGGTTTTAGCATAACATATTCTAGGAGGGTTTTGACATTGACCTCAAGTAACCCCTTTTAAATCTTTTGTGGTTGAGGGACTATTGAGACAGTGGCTCAGAGGGTCCAGTTTTTACTTCATTTCCCATTGTGCTACCACTAGTTTATCTCAGCTAGATCCTTCAAAGGCACATGTTCCAATTATATTATAAAGAGTATATATAAGTATGTTTTTATTTTTATTTTTATTTTTTTTGAGATGAGTTTCGCTCTTGTTGTTCAGGCTGGAGTGCAATGGCACAGTCTCAGCTCACCGCAGCCTCCACCTCTCAGGTTCAAGTGATTCTCCTGCCTCAGCTTCCTGAATAGTTGGGAATACAGGCATGTGCCACCATGCCCGGCTAATTTTTGTATTTTTAGTAGAGACAGGGTTCCTCCATGTTAGTCAGTCTGGTCTCAAACTCCTGACCTCAGGTGATCCGCCCTCCTTGGCCTCCCAAAGTGCTGGGATTACAGGTGTGAGCCACCATGTCCGGCCATAGTATGTTCTTAACGCTGGAAGAACTGTAGCTATGACCTGCTGCCTACAGGTACAGAGACAATCTGAAGTAATCTGATACTGCTTTCGGAAGTTTTTACTTAAAAAGAGAATGATAAATGACAACTTATGATAGTGGTTCATATAGCTCCTAACAAAGCTAATGCTAATCAAATCATAGGTTGTGAATATAAGATAATGTTAACACAGTCATAATTAGCTAAATAAAAGCTGTTTTTTCATATAACTTTTAACAGATTTAACATTTTTAGAATAATAAAAAGTAAACCGGATGGCTCATGCCTGTAATCCCAGCACTTTGGCAGGCTGAGGCGGGCAGACTGCTTGAGGTCAGGAGTTTGAGACCAGCCTGGCCAACAGGGGGAAACCCCATATCCACAAAAAATACAAAACAGTAGCCGGGGATGGTGGTGTGCACATGTAGTCCCATCTACTTGAGAGGCTGAGGCACAAGAATTGCTTGAGCCTGGGAGGCGGAGGTTGCAGTGAGCTGAGATCACACAACCATCCTTGGCCAGACATCTAGCCTGGATGACAGAGCAAGATGCTGTCTCAAAAAAAAAAAAAAAAAAAAAGTAAAACCACTAAATTGATGTATTTTTAAAAAACATTGAAATGTTAATTTTAAAACAGTTGTGTAGGACTTCACATATTACACAGCATTATATAGTTGTTTGGGCAGGTCATAACATTTCTTGATGACGGGCCCAATTCATGTTGATCTGTGTTATTTCCAACATCTAATGCAGTGGCTGGCACATGAACGACATTCAAATGTGTGTTCACTTTAGTTGTGAATTAAAAGTGTTCTTACCTGGTCCCACAGAGCTGCAGCCACCTGGTCTATTACAGCTCCCAGCTCTCGGTATTCTCCAGAGTACCGGATATATGCCCAGGTGCACAGGGTGATAAGGGTCAGTCCCATTATCATATTGCATAGGCTAGCTATGATGTCCAAACCAATGAATCCAGTCACACCAGCAATCACATATGTGATAAAGATGACTACAAACAGTGTGGCTGGGGTACGAGCTGCATGGAAGATATTTTTGCTATCATTGTGCTTGATATATTGGATATAAAGTTCATCTATTTCACTCTCCAACTGCTGCAGGTAACGCCGGCTAAATTCTTCCCCACCCATCTTCTTCACCCCTCGGAATAGCTTCACAGATTCTTCCTTAAGTTGCAGGTGTTTGGTCTGCAAATCATTTGGGGCCAGAAATGGTTTGTCACCACCACAAATCTGTATCAGATAGAGAAGTATTTGTTTATGCAGTGCAGAGTAAAATTAGCAACTGTATCAAAAATTTTCATTTAGCTAGTTGAGTTTGTTAGAATACATTAATAATCAGGAGCCAGCATACATGTTTTGTCAGCCCACATCTTTCCACCGTCTGTATCCATGAGGCACGACTTTAAATGGGACTGGTATTTTATAGGTGGTTTAAAGTCATTTAAAATTTTTCTCTTTTTGATGTAGAAAATAATATTCATCACTTAATCCAAGTCCTTCAAGATGAAAAGACATGAGTGACACAACATGAAGTGCAAACTGAGTTCATTTACAGAATGACTCCAAATCTAAGGAAACTATATTTATCCAGATTCTAGGAAATCTAACTACACTGAAGTCATTTTAACCAAAGAAGTTTAATAAACAATGATCAATGCTATAGCTCTCAAAGTAAAACTGTGAAATTCACTCTTTAGCAGTTTTACTGATTTTTGTTTGAATGGAGTCCATTGAGTATTCTCTTCCAGAGACTAAACAGGAGCATATCAAATGTTCTTGAGTTGCATTTTCAATTTTTTGAAAAGTTACAAGGGTAATCTCAGATTAACCGTACCATTCACTTCGGTTACAGGCGTATGTCACAGATAACGCGTGTTTGGTTCCGGCCCACAGCAATAAAGCGTGTCACATGATTTTTTTTATTTCCTGATACATATAAAAGTTACGTTTACATTATATGGCAGTCTATTAAAGTGTGCGATAGCACGTCTAAAACCATGTACATAATTTAAAAATACTCTATTGTTAAAAAATGCTAAGGCTTATCTGAGCCTTCAGCACATCAATCTTTGCTGGTGGAGGCTCTTGCCTCAATGTTGATGGCTGCTGACTGATCGGGGTGATGCTGCTGAAGGTTGAGGTGGCTGTGGCAATTTCTTAAAGTAAGATAACAGTAGTTTGCCATCTTGATAGACTCTCCCTTTCATCAAGATTTCTCTGTAGCCTGGGATGCTGTTTGACAGCATTTTACTCACAGTAGAACTTCTTTAAAAATTGGAGTCAATCCTCTCAAACCCTGCCAATGCTTTATCAACTAAGTTTATTTAATATTTTAAAGCCCTGGAAAGGGTAGGGGGAAGGAGATGAAGAGAAGTTGATTAATGGGTACAAATATACAGTTAAAAGAAATAAGACAGTGTTCAATAGCTCTGTAGGGTGACTGTAATTAACAGTAATCTGTACATTTCAAAATAAAAGAATAATTTGAATGTTCCTAGCATAAGGAAATATTTAAGAGCATAAATATCCCACTTACCCTGAATTGATCTTTACACATTATATGGATGTATCAATTTATAATATGTACTCTGAAAAATATGTACATCTATTAGGTATCAATAAAAAATATTCTAAACCATTTATTGTCATTTCAACAATGTTCACAGCATCTTCACTAGGAGTAGATTTCATCTCCAGAAACTACTGTCTTTGCTCATCCACAGGAAGCAACTCCTTATCCATTAAATGAGATTACACAAGTCAGTCATATCTTCAGGCTCCACTTTTAGGTTCTCTTGCCGTTTCCACCACACCTGCAGTTCTTTCCTCCACTGAAGTCTTGAACCCCTCTCAGTCATCCAGGAGGGTTGGTATAAACTTTTTCCACACTTTTGTTGACGTTGATATTTTTGCCTCCTTCTATAAATCACAGATTCTCTTAATGGCATCTAGAATGGTAAATCTTTCCTGGAAGGTTTCCAATTTAATTTGCCCAGATCCGTCAGAAGAATCACTATCTATGGCAGCTATAGTCTTACAAAATGTATTTCTTATTAACATTTGAAAGTCAGAATTATTCCCTGATCCCTGGGCTATAGAATGGATATTGCGTTAGCAGGCATGAAAACATCTCCTTAAATACATCTCCATCAGTGCTCTTTGGTGAATAAGTACATTGCCAATGAGCAGTAATATTTTGAAAGGAACCTTTTTCTGAGTAGTAGTTCTCAACAGTAGGCTTAAAATATTCAGTAAACTACGCTGTAAACAGCTGTGCTGTTACCTAGGCTTTGTTGTTCCATTAATAGAGCACAAACAAGGGTAGATTTAGCATGATTCTTAAGTGCCCTAGAATTTGGGGAATGGTAAATGAGCACTGGGTTCAACTAAAAGTCACCAGCTATAAGAAAGCCTGTTCTTCCAAGCTTTGAAGCCAGGAACTGACTTCCCTCTAGCTGAGAAAGTCCTGGATGGCACCTTCCAATAGAAGGCGATTTTATCTACGTTGAAAATCTCTGTTTAGTGTAGCCACCTTCATCAATCATCTCAGGTAGATCTTCTGGATAACTTGCTGCAGTTTCTACATCAGGACTTGCTGCTTCAGCTTGCACTTTATGTTACGGAGATGGCTTCTTAAACCTCACAAACAAAAAATCTCTGCTAGCTTCCAATTTTTCTTCTGCACCTTTACCACCTCTTTCAGCCTTCATAGAATTGAACAGAGTTAGAGCCTTGCTCTGGATTAGGCTTTGGCTTAAGGGCATTTTGTGGCTGGTTTGATTTTCTATCCCAACCACTAAAGCTTTCTCCATGTCAGCAAAAAAGCTGTTTCACTTTTTTTATAATCTGTGTGTTCACTGGAGTAGCACCTTTTTTTTTTTTTTGAGACAGAGTCCTACTCTGTTGCCCAGGCTAGAGTGCAGTGGTGCAGTCTTAGCTCACTGCAACCTCTGCCTCCTGGGTTTAAGCCATTCTCCAGTCTCGGCCTCCCAAGTAACTGGGACTGTGGGCGCGTGCCACCATGCCCGGCTAATTTTTGTATTTTTAGTAGAGACAGGTTTCACCATGTTGGCCAGGCTGGTCTCTAACACCTGACCTCAAGTGAGCCACTCACCTCAGCCTCCCAAAGTGCTGAGATTACAGATGTGAGCCACTATGCCCAGCCTGGAGTAGCATTTTTAATTCCCTTTAAAAACTTTTCCTTTGCATCCACAGCCTGGCTGGTGCAAAGGCCTAGCTTTTGGTCTATCTCAGCTTTTGGTATGCTTTCCTCACTAAGATTAGTCATTTCTAGCTTTTGATTTAAAGTGAGAGATGTGGCTCTTTGAACTTCAACACTTAGAGGCCACTGTAAGGTTATTAATTGGCCTAATTCCAATATTTGTTGTGCCTCAGGTAAAAGAAAGGACTGCAGAGTGGGAGGGATGGGGGAACTGCTGGTTGATGGAGTAGTCAGAAAACATATTTATCAGTTAAGATCACCATCTTATATCGGCACGGTTCATGGCACTCTGAAACAATTACAAGAGTAACAGCCGTCACTGACCACAGGTCACCATAAAGATATAATAATAATGAAAACGTTTGAAAAACTGTGAAAATTACCAAAATGTGACACAGACATGGAGTGAGCACATGCTGCTGGAGAAAGGACATCAACAGATTTGCTCCACACAGGGTTGCCAGCAGCCTTCAATTTGTAAGAAGTACAATAAAGTGAAGCTCAATAAAAAGATGTATGCCTGCATTTGAGATTTAACTATATCAAGAATACTTTCATTCTGATTGTCCTTATGTTATAAATAACACACCGCTCTACATAGGGTTGCCAGCAACCTTCAATTTGTAAGAAGTGTAATAAAGTGAAGCTCAATTAAAATGAGGTATGCCTGCATTTGAGATTTAACTATATTAAGAATACTTTCATTCTGATTTTCCTTATGTTATAAATAACACCACTCCATATACTACATTTGCCTGGATTCTAAGACTTCAATTTTAATGCAATTTTAATTTCATAACATTTTTAAGAGAGAAAAATATCTATCACAGTTAATATACACGATAATTATTAGATCCATCCTCATTTGGAGTGTTAAAATGAGGAAATGTAATAAATAGAAATATTGGTTCTTAAGATTTTTTTTTTCCTAAAAGGGTTTATCTTTAAGAGAAATACGAAATTGTGGAATATAAGGAGGTGTAGTGGCGAGAGTACCACATGCTATTTTAGCTACCAGATTTTATAAATAGTGGGAAGACCTGGCATCCCCCAAATATCTGAATACGGATATACTACAGAGAGAGACAATTCATTTAAAATGCCTTTAAAATTGTGCACACATAATGTTTTTAAAAATATTTCAGGAATACAATAAATAGATGTGATTGAGGAAAACAGTCAAAGCCACCTCATTGCATGTGTGTACAGTGTAACATGGAAGAAAAACAAGAATGAATTGCATGAAGAATACTGCTTTTGTTTAAGACAGCATTTAAAACATTATTTAATTCTTACCTCTTCCATTTTTTTGTTGTATGTGTCCTTGGCAGTTGCCACGGCTGCTAAATTGTTAGCTTCTGCTGTGGCCTTTGGACAAAGTACAAAATATGATGTAAAATGCAGTTCATATTTATTAAACTTCACAGGCAGTTCACATTTCAGAGCATCATGTGCAAGAAATGTGCAAGAAACCAAAGTCATCAAAATAATTTAAAACTGTTACAATATTTCTACATTTTAAAAATTAGTAAAAAAGGTTCAAAAAGGAATAAAGCAGATATTTACTCAATACACAATAGTTCTAAAATGAATTTTCCTCTCAAAAAATATTTTTTAGCCTGTCATTAAATGCTGGGAAGAAAAAAATCTATAAACTTAAACTGATGGGGAATAATATACAGTATATTTTATAAATACTAATATACAAAAATATGTCTAAGGACTGCTGCTGATAGGAGAGTGTAACACTGATAACAAAAAGGAACTATTAAGAACTTTAAATATGTATAAGGAAACTAGTTTCTCCCTTTTTAAAATTTATTGACTTGTTTTTTAGGTATGAGATCTCACTATGTTGCCCAGGCTGGACTCAAACTCCTTGGCTCAAGCAATCCTGTCTCAGCCTCCAGAGTAGCTGGGTCTACAGGCACATGCCACCATGCCTGGCTCCTTTAAAAAAAAATGTTTGTGGAGACCAGTTGTTTAACACTTGGACCTGCTTTTCTATTGTTTGTTACATGTGTGAATTAAAATCATAGTATAAGACTGTTTTCTAAACAAATTTAGTGCAAAGAGAATGAAAACCCTTTGGTATAAAGTGTTTGTATCTCAACACAAGTGAGGCTGCAATATGTTATGTGAAAACTGTTTAGATGAACACATAAATAGGTAAAGTTATTAGGCAAATAATCTTCCAATCAGTCTGTCTAATATTGTTATTTGGTAATTTCTGACAGCTGGAAATCTTAGCCTTAGTGACATGTCTTAAAACATGAACCCTGATTAATAAATACCTGTAACATGGATTTGGGATGTGGTAATTCTTCACCTTGATAGATCTTTATATAAGCCTAAAAAAGGAAAAGAAAATGATTCATGTTCAAGCAATTCAATTCGATAATTTCCTCTAATTCTATGAAATTGTATTCTAAAGTCTTGACATTTTAAAAAATATTTTCAGGAACTTAGAACTATTTTATCTTTCTTAAACTTAAATTCCCTTTTTCTTAGTTCATGTTGTTTCCCTTTCCTGAAATGCCTCTTTCAAACATCTCCATCTGCCAATCTGGCCCTTCTTAAAGGCTCAACTCAATGACACTCCTTTAAAATGTTCTTAGACCCCTCTGCCGGGAGTAACCGCCCTTTTTCAGTTACCCGCAGAAATCTATTCCCTGCTGATGTCATAAGCTTTACGGAACAGACCTGAGGGTCCTGAATCTCCTACCAAATTGTAAGCACCCCCACGGTGTTACATGCAGTAAAAATTCCTATTTTAGATAAATAACATGTCATTTATTGCTGACAATCATGAAGGTAAATAGATCACACAGAAGGCATATGATTTAAATGACAAAACATGAATTTTAAAAATGGATATTTTAGTCCTGGGAGCATCAGTCCACAGTTGGGTTGGTAACTGACATCCTCCAGGATATATATGGTTTAGTAAAAAGCATTCAGTGCTATCTAAACAGGTAAATACAAATTTAAAAGAATTCCACTTCACATTGGCCCTTGGTGCAGAGAGTAAGAAATGGGGAAGAATTTTCTTCAGGAGGAAGGTATAATCCCCTTAGGGAAAATCTTCAGAATTAGGAAGGTAAAATTTAGAATAGATCATGGACCCTGGGAAACACCCCATCCCCCCAAAAGACTTTTCCAACTCCTACATTCATATTTCAAACTACAGTTCCCTCAAGATTAAAGGGGACCATAAAGTTACCTTTATGTGGTTTCCTCAAAAGAATAATTTCAGAAAGTAAGCTTTCTGAAAGGTTTTGAAAAAGCTTTTTATTAAAATCTCTTTTATAGATTCCTCATAACTTTGCTCCCATAGTACAGGGTCTATAATTTTTTACAGAAATTACAATCCAATATATGTCAAATCTCAGTACTCATGAATACTCTAGAAATGAAAGTGATACCTTGAAGTACTCCACCAGACCCCGGCAGGTAATTTTATTTCCATTGATCTCTTTAATATCTAGGCTCTCAGGACTAAGTAGCCAAGGAATCAGTATTTTCAAGTTTTTGATGAATTCATCATCTATTTCTACAAGTAAAAGAAAATCCATTATTATTTTTGGAATCCTAAGCAGTCCTCCATGCCACAGAATAAACCATCCTTTGGTTTCCCCCGTTTCCTCCCCCAGTGAGACGGAACTCCCTTTCCCATCACTTAAGCAACTCCTAAAACCTGCTCTTCTCACAGTGATTGATTCTCCTTGCCCAAATTTCCACTCCCGATTTATATGTATCTTGTCTTCCACCTATAAATTAGCTTTCTTGATAAGTTAGCTTGCTTGATTTTACATGTATGCTTTGTATGCAGCCCATTCATGTAACCAGTTCATGTTTTAAGTCTTATTTGTGGTTTTACACATATAGGCTCATAAGTGGGGAGAGACCAGATTTTTACTGGCTTATTATAATGCATTCCCTCCAGAAAATGTATCCAAAAATTGCTCGGTTACTAGCGTGCCCACCTTCTAAGAAGTGTACAAAACTGGGTGAGGCTGTGGTAACTGGACTGAAGAGTTCAAAAAGATAGTGATGATGAAGCGACCCCTAGTGGTGGAACTCAGCAACACAAAATAAGACGGTAAGGAAAGGCAGCTTAAGCAGATGAGAGGTAGTCTGAGTTATGTACCTGTCGTGTTTGATATAATTGATTACACATAACCCAAGTTGTACCAGTAGGTTAAAGCTTAACATTACAGTCTTAGAAAAGTAATACAAAAACAGATCACCAGAGAAGTCCTCTGAACATAGTGATAATTTCTTAAATTGTTATTTCAAATATATGGAAAAATTGGGGCCGGGTGCAGTGGCTTACGCCTATAATGCTGGCACTTTGGGAGGCCAAGGCAGGCGGATCATTTGAGGTCAGGAGTTTGAGACCAGCCTGGCCAACATGGTGAAATCCTGTGTCTACTAAAATACAAAACTTAGCTGGACATTGTGGTATACACAGTGACAGCTACTTGGAAGGCTGAGGCAGAAGAATCACTTGAACCTGGAGGCAGAGGTTGCATGAGCCAAGATTGCACCATGACACTCCAGCCTATTCACCACAGCAAAACTCTGTCTCGAAGAAAAAAAAAAAAGAAAAAAAAAATACATATATGCACACACGCACATATATATAATATATATATACACATATATATTATATATATGGAAAAATACATTATGTAAAAAAGCAAGATGTGTCCAGTGACTTGCTTGGTTTCTAAGTAAATTCAATAACTGCCTGTAATTTTTTAAAATCTGGATTTTAGCAGAGTTACTGAGTTTTCAGGCTTTGGGTTGGTGATTATGAAGGCCTTAAAGATTTAAACCTTAAAACTGTGTTTCCATTTTCCCTGTTGTTATAGCCCCAGTTATAATATTGGGGCTACACTGAAATACTATTTTAAGTTAGAATTTGTTTTCTTTTTTTCTTTCTTTCTTTCTTTTTTTTTTTTTTCAGATGGAGTCTTGCTCTTGTCACCCAGGCTGGAGTGCAGTGCTATTCTCCTACCTCAGCCTCCTGAATAGCTGGGATTACAGGCACCCGCCACCACACCTGGCTAATTTTTGTACTTTTAGTAGAGATGGGATTTTGCCATGTTGTCCGGGCTGGTCTTGAACTCCTGACCTCAGGTGAACCACCCGCCTCAGCCTCTCAAAGTGCTGGGATGATAGGTGTGAGCCACCACGCCCGGCCAGAATTTATGTTGTCTTTACTTGTTTTATGAGACACACAAGCATGATGCTGGGTATCTTTCAAACTTATTTTGTTTCAAGTTTTGTGTCACTTTGAAATTCTAGTGACCATGATTTATGGGTATTTGTAGTGGAGTTTATTCAAACTTATTTTGTTGTTTGCATTGTATCAATTTTCACTGATAATTTTTCTTTGTACTATATGTAGATTTATTATTGTGGTTTGCTTTTTAGTTACCAGTATTCACTGGAATACAATTCTGATATTTGCATTATGTTACTACGTTCCTGTTTTGTGTTTTATTGCCTGCAATGTATCTGTATTCACTAAT
This sequence comes from Ateles fusciceps, assembly GCA_036589455.1. Taxonomy (NCBI): domain Eukaryota; kingdom Metazoa; phylum Chordata; class Mammalia; order Primates; family Atelidae; genus Ateles; species Ateles fusciceps. The sequence continues at coordinate 8,538,436 of JAZHEH010001212.1, forward strand.
ACTAATCGGTTTCTTTTATGCTATATGATTTTATTTTTTTTAGCTTTAGTAGAATATTACTATGTATCTAGAATGTATGAATTCTTGAGTTTCTGAATAAAACAAAGTTTTCTTCTTATAAAACCACTTTAAAATCACTTTCAAAACGTGTATAAATTTCTCCCCCCAAATATTCCTTATACAATTGGAATAAGATACAACAGCATGTTAATGCACCAGCAAGTATGGTAACTGTCATTAAAGTAATCAGCATATAAGCACATGTGTGGATTAAAAATGTGCCTGAAGATGGCATTAGCCATCTTTGTTCTCATTGGGACCAATGCTAGCTATTCCAATTTGGGATTCAGAAAATAAGAATATATTCATAACATACATAGGTGGTGAGCTTCTGCTAATATTAGTTGAACACAGTAAATACATGACCCAGAAAATCTGCAAACCAGTTCAAGTCAATTTGCAGAGGTGTATTAATAAGTGTTGGCACTGTAAGTGTTCAATTAATATATATGAATACCTGATTCTGAATTATGTTCAGTAATTTTCTTCAGTAATTTTTGCCACAAGGGTAAAATCTGGCAATGACTTTAGGGGCTGGGTCAAACAATAATTGAGGATATGACACATGCTTTATAAGATCTCCACAGGACAGATGCACTAGTATAATGTTGCTGTGTAAAGTAACAAAGGAAGATATTTTCTCAGGATTTCCTGATTCTGTTAAGTGATTAGAAATATGCATTTGGCTATACATTCTTTTATTTATTTATTTATTTTTTATTTTTTATTTTTTATTTTTTTTTTAAAGACGGGGTTTCACCATGTCGGTCAGCTGGTCTTGAACACCCAACCTCAGGTGATCCGCCCGCCTTAGCCTCCAAAGTGCTTGGATTACAGGTGTGAGCCACCACGCCCGGCCTTGGCTATACATTCTGAAGTCTAACTGCAGCTGCTAAGGAAGCAGCTCCACATCTTACAACGTGGCTACCTGCCCATTCTATATATGGTACTATAACGCAGAGCAACCTCCAAAAAAAAAAAAAAGAAAGAACTCCTTGTTATTTAAAAAATTGTATTTGCTATGCTTAGGGAGATATTCAGTAAGCACTCAATAAGAGCTGGTTGATTGTAGCATAATGAATGTGATTCAGTGCCTTCAATCTTTTTCATTTCCTTTGTAGGAAGCTCTTAAATTAATAGTGGTTAAATATAATCATAGTCTTATCAGTTTTTAATAACACCAGAAATAGATAATAATTGCAATTCTTTGGGGACCACGAACAAAGTTATTATTACAATGATTACTATTGATAATGAGCTAGAAAGTTATTTCTGTGTGTGAAAGAGTATATAAGAAACTATTATCAAAGAACAACTTTTGCACATTTGTTTGTTAGAGACCTTTCTTCCCCAGAGGCAACCCCCTGAGATGCCAGCCCTCTGGAGAACATCCAGAGGGTCAGCTGACAAGACATCCTCGATAGACATCACACCTAATTATAAGATTCAAGGTGGGACAGAAAAATAATGTAGATAGCAGACTTTCAAAACTGCCTAAAGAAACATGGAGGCAAAGTACATTTCTGCATACAAGAGAGCTTTAGTAGCAGTCTTGTAAGATATAAAAGTCTCATTAAAATGGAACTTTTATGGAAATTGAAGCTGCCTTTCACTTCTTATTCTCCCAGGCAAGCCACTTTGGTAAACTCATAATTTATAGGTAGCTGTAAACCAATTGTGTAGGTCAATCAGTATATGCATAGAAGTGAATAAAATTTGATGGAGAACACATGTCTTAAAAAGTTATATTCTGGCCAAGCATGGTGGCTCACACCTGTAATTTATTGCTTGAGGCCAGGAGTTCAAGACCAGCCTGGGCAACACAGTGAAACCCCTATCTCTGCAAAAAAATTAAAAAATAATAACCGTGTGTGGTGGCACAGTCCTGTAGACCTAACTATTTGGGAGGCTGAAGCAGGAGGATTGCGTGAGCTCAATAGTTCAAGGCTGCAGTGAGCTATGATTGCACCACTGCACTCCAGCCTGAGAGACAGAGCGAGACCCCTTCTCTAAAAAGATAATAACTGGCTGGGTGTGGTGGCTCACACCTGTAATCCTAACACTTTGGGAGGTCAAGATAGGAGGACTGATTGAACCCAGAAGTTTGAGACCAGCCCTGGAGGCATAGCAAGACCTCATCTCTACAAAAAATTTAAAAATAAATTAGCTGCACATGGTGGCATGTGCCTTTAGTCCTAGATACTTGGGAGACTGAGGCAAAAGGATCTCTGGAGCCCAGGAGTTCAAGGTTGCAGTGAGCTAGGATCGCACCACTTCACTCCAGCCTCGGCCACAGAGTGAGATCCTGTCTCTAAAAATAAAAATAGTAAGATTCTGCATTTGCATGATTTGTCTTAAACTCTCTCCCTGAGCTTTCATTACAAAACATATCAGCTAATCTAAGAGCTGTAGCTGTATACTGCAGTAATGAAACAAGCCACAGTAATTTTTAGTTCCAATGAAAGACTGTTGTTGAAGGCCCGCCCCTCCTCTGCCTGTGTATGTCTCCCAACTCCAGAGAAGAAAGAGAAGCTTTCTCTTTATGTAAGAAGCCTTTCTTTATGTAATTTATTCAAAACACACTGAAGCCATTAGGTAATTGCACAATACTGAGGTCTGTGCATCCACTAGTGGGTTGGAATTCATAAGTGTGACAGTAAAATTATAGGAGCCTGTCATCCATATGTACTATGTGCTTACTGCTATCTATTCTGTTGTATAAAAGTAAGATAAAATGTGTATAAGCACCATGCTGATTAATGATTGAGAAATTTGGTATTCTATTTATGGTACTAACTGCCAAAGTTAAATATAAGTATCTGAGAGTAAATGTCATGGGTACAGAGACAAAAATGATTTTTTTGCTTTCAAATCTGCCAGTTTCATAAAACTGGATACAAGTTACGTTGTCCTTTCTTTAAAGTAATTTTAAATCCCCCTGACAACAGTTGTGCTGAAAAGCTTGTAATGTCACTGTCTCACTCCTGGCATCATTGAGAAAGGCCACAGTAAATTAAACACATGTCTGAATTTAGTGGTATATTTAACACTAGGCTTTCAAGTTAAAAAGTCATGTCTTTGTACTATATTGTATTAACTACAAAGCATATCTCTACAGACCTGGTGGACATCTTTTCGGAAGGATTAACCCCCCATTTCCCCAGACTCCTACATCTACTCCTGCTCTTGTTTGTTTGTTTTAACAAGTCAAGCTGCTTTGGAATCATGTAACAATCAATCCTCTATGAAAGATATAACTACATCCTGTAAGTATAAGCTATTTGAAAAACACTCTAGTGCTTTTTTTTTTTTTCAAGACTGGTCCTCTCCCACACAAGACTTCATTTTTTGTGAAGTTTTTAATAATTTATAATTAAATTCTTTAGTAGCAGTTTTAAAGAGCATTTCTTTTGATCTCTAATTATATAATGTAATACAGATTTCCAGTATTATAGACATTTGTTTTCCTTTTTCATGTAGATAAGGAAAATGAAGCATAAAAACATTAAGGAGCACTTTTCAGTGCACAGAGATGAGAAGGTGAGGGTTACTGCCTCCTAGGTGAACTCAGGATCTGGCCTATTTTTGCAGGCAGTGTATACATTCAGCGCCCATAGAATCCCACCAAGTTCACCAAGGAGGAGCACCAGCTCAGGATGCCCAATTCTTTTGACAATTTCTAATCATCAGCCTCCTATTAGTGGATAAACTAAATTATCAGCCATAAGCCCAGTAGATAAAATCACATTTTAAAAATCAGACTAAGTGATGCAAACATATTTATTAAAAGATACGAACCTTTCAGTTTTCCATCAAAGTTTGGATTGGTAGCTACTTTTAAGCCAGGATGAGGTAGCAGAAAACAGGAAATATTGGTGAAACAGGAATGGATGTGTTTTCTGACATTCTGTAGTTCTTCATGCTGGTTCCCTGAGACCTGCAGTAAATCATTCTGAAGTTTAAACTCCTTTCATCATGAATTATGCAAAGGAATTTGGTGGCATCTCATATTTGCTATGTCTATTTGGTCCCACAATGATAAAAATGACATGACAGGGCAGCTACTAAAAAATGAAGAAAGTCTTGGGTGGGTTTGCCCACACAGAACCATGTCTAAGTATAGAAAACACAGGCCATAGTTATAATTAACAAGTGTCTACCCTTATGCTAACTCAAATGGCCCTTCCCATTTTTTAATACAAATTAGTGGGGTTTTACTCTGGCTAGTTCCCACAAATTCAAATTTTAATTCAAAGTACTCATAGAAGGCACAAAGAAATGACAGACACTCCTACCTTCTTTTTAGTAGATACTCAAGACAGCATCCTATCACCTAGTAAGTATACATTTAAATTCTAGAATGGCATCTGAATAGTTGGGTGTTTACTTATAAGCTAAATCACCCTCACTTCCCCATTTTTGTAAATACATATTTGATAGTTTTTAATATAGACAAACTATTATGACTGTAAACCTAATAAGAAGTTCAGAGATCCCAATTTTCAAGGAACTTTTTTGTAGATTTTGATCTGTCTCCCTAATTTCCCAGTAGGCATTTTTGGTGATAACTGCTCAGCGTAACATTTCGTACAGTATTGAACTAGCATGATGCAGATAGTGGAAGGCCTTCTAATTTTACATACTGTGTTCTAAAATTGACTCCAGGGATTTCAAAATTAGGTGTTTGTTACATTGGCTTTTAAACTTCTATTAAAACCCGAATCTTGATATTTGCACTGTCAGTCTTGAAGTGACTTAATTCTTCAAAGTAAAAGCTTTATGTTTAGGAGTAAATTATTGTTTTATTGATGTATATGAAGAATTCTTCATCTGTGTCACTAATATTGATAACAAATGAGATTGTGGCTACTGAGTATCTACTCACCAAAGGATCCAACAAAAATAATTCTAGATTATTATCAGTGAAATTTCATGCACCTAAATATTTAACAAACCTTGAGGCGTTTTTCCAAGAATTTGGCGCCACCATCAGCTCCATATGAAAATTCGTATGGGAAACTCCAGTCTCGAACAAGAAATATCAGACTCTAAAAAATGATAAGAAAGGATTGATATGGGGACTTTAAGATGCCTCCCTTTGCTTTTTACTGAAACCAGTTATAATATCATTGTCATTTGAATATCATTCTTTCCCACATTGCTGAATTAAAAAGCAAACATAAAACCTTTGAAAGTATCTGAACAGCCTCTCCACTATGAGATCATCCTACCTGTTTCCATTAAATGTGAACAGAAAGCTGCCTACAAAATGCCAAGATGAATGCACCCCACTGAGAGATGACAGAGATGACTTCCAAACTGTCTGAATGGAGCTATGTCACTATAATCAGATTTTGTGTAGAATATGTTTCTAGGAATCTTCCTTTCTGATGGTTATGGCTGAATATAGGCATAAGATATAATATCAGCTTTTCTTTTATAAAGAAATTGTTTTAATGTTTTTATAGAGATGATACATATGTAGGATCATCATAAAAAGTTCAAACTAGATAGCAAAGTCCGAAGAGAAAATTTAAAAATGCACCCCAAATTCCATATCCTGGATTTAACCATAGTTAACATTTGGTGAGCAGCATCCAGTCGTCTCCCTAGGTACATACACAAATGGAAGAGGGTTAAAGGAAGAAAGAGGAGAAAAACAGTTTTACAAAAAGTAGAACTGTTTTGTATGTGGCATTTTAAATAAGAAGTATTAAAATGTATGTGAAATTAACTGACTTAAAGGACATTTAAAATACTGCTGAATTTCAAGCAAATTATTTTTTACCACTAGAAGTTCTAATAAATTCACTTGAGGTTAAGAACAAAGATTTTAGAAAACATTGAGCTGGGAGTCATGTGTTTAACTTTTTATACCTTTGTTTGGAATATAGTCCACATATAGAGAACTGCACATTAAGCATATAACTTAATGAATTTTCACAAACTGAACACATTGTTCACCCAGCACCTAGATCAAGAAACAGAGAATGTCCAGCACTCCACAAGTCCCTGCTCCTGCCACCTTCCAGTCATTACTCCTTGCTCAGGGGTAACCATGAGCCTGACTTCTAACAGCATCAGTTCATTTTGCCTGTTTTTATAATTTGCCTAAGTGGAATCATACATGATATATTCTTTTGGTCTAGCCTCTGTCACTCAACATTATATTTGTGAGATTAATAATATTACTGCATAATTGTTTATCATTCATAGTCACTACTGCACAATTTCCCATTATGTGAATAATTATTAATTCATTCTGTAGATGGGCATTTCAGTGTCTCTAGTTTTGGGCTGGCATGAATAGTGCTGCTATGAACATTCATGTGTCTTCTGGTCTTTCTGTGTCTTCTTTCTTTTGCATTTATAACTAAAGCAGAATTACTGGGTAGAGAGTGTGCACATGTTCAGGATTGGCTGATATTGTCCATTTTCCAAAGCACCAATTTATAACCTTACCAGCAGTCTCACAGGGTTCCTGCTGCTACACGTCCTTACCAATGCTTGATGTTCTCTGTCTTTTTAATTTTAAACCTTCTGGAGGGTGTGGTTTAGTAGCCAATTGTGTTTAATATGCATTCCCCTGAAGATTAATGAAATTAAGCACTTTGTCCTATGTTTGTTGGCCTTTTGTGTTTATCCTCTTTTGTGAGGAGGCTGATCAGGTCTTTTGCCAGTGTTTCCACTAGTTGTCTGTCTTTACTTATTGGTTTGGAGTCATGCTTTGTAAATATATGTCTCACCTTTAACTCCCTGCCATGAGAAAATCAGCATTCTCAGACTTCGTTCTACCACTCCTCCCTTCCATCTACTTTTTACATGTCATAACTTTGGGGAAAAAAAAAAACCAAAAGCAGTTTATAAATGTTTAAAATAATAAGCATTGAAAGATACCACAAATGCATATGGAAACTGTAAGACAATTTATATATGTACTATTGCTATATGCTCCCATATCATCCTGAACTTACCCTATTATACACTTCTACTAAAATTTGATGGATTTCTTTCAGTTGCAGCTAATGAAATCCAATTCCAACAAGTTTAAGCAAAAAAGCAGAGAACTGGTTCCGTAATTGGAAAGGTCAGTGATGTAGGTGATTTCAGAACAATCTCGGACACTAAATGACATCAAGGCTCTTTTTCTCTCTGAACAGTCCTCTACGTGATTGCCAAGATGACCATGGAGATCCAGATTCACATCCTGCTAGCTTAGCAACACCAGTGTGAGTTAGTTTTTCATGACAGCTATGTCAGGAAACTTCCAGGAATGGGCCCAATTTGATCATTTACCCAGTCCAGAAATAATCACTACGGTCAGAGGGATGGAATGGTCTGAATTGGCACCTGTATGTAAGGGGTGAATGTCATCAGCTTCACCTGAACCAAAGGGAATTGGAAAGAGAAGTTCTATTGCTAGAAGGGGAACTAGACATAAAAAGAAATAGGTAACTCCAAACCATAATGTTATGGTGCATTATTTATATGCTGTAAGCCTTCTGAGTGCAAAAACAGAATCTCCTTCTTGCTTATTGTAGTATCCTTAGCACCTAGTACAGTGCTTGGCACAGAATCAGTGCTTAATACAGATTTGCTGAATAAATCATTTGCTCATTTTTCAATTATCAGTTTCAAAATGTCAGGGTTTAAAATATTTACACTTTGCTCTGTACTTACAATATTCAAAGTTGTTTGACTAGTGTTATATTTATATGGATTCACTGTATCAAAAATCCTTTCACTGTCAACTTCTCCATACCTGAGCTCTTATTTTGAATAAAATAAAAGTGGGCCAAATTTTGCCATATGATTTTCCAAGAAGCAGTGTTAGGGATGCTGTATTTTCTGAGTACTCACATTCTTGAGAATATCTTCTGTTGCTTTCATAATTAATGAACAAATTGGCAGGATATAAAAATTCTTGGGGTGACTCTTTCAAAACTTTGTCAATTATCATTCATCTGTCTTTTTCCATGGAATATTGCTATGGAAAACTGTGTGGATCCTTTGTCCTTAAAAGTTCAATAACTTTACTAAGTATATTCTCATATTGACTGGAATGTATCACTTTTCCCTAGGGTAACAGCATGAACAGTCAAGTTTATTCAAGGAAAGTTTTCTTCTATCATCTCTTTAAATATTTTTCCTCTATTACATCTATTGTTTCCTCATTTGTTTCATTTTCTATTTCAGGGGCTCTCATTACACATATGTGGTAGAGAGGCAGGTGGGAATTCAGGTTTTATGGGGCCTGAAGTTTACATAATCTGTGGGGCAGAGTGGGGCAGAGGAAAGCTTCTGTAAGAAAAAGAAAGCAAAATTATGCCTGAAAGTTAATACTTATTTAGAATGAGGAATATAAATTACAAATTCAAAAAACTGGCAAGTATCACAAACAAAAAAAAAATCCAGAAAACTAACTAACAAAAACTTTATATCAGTTTTTTTTTTCCCCAAAGGTGTTCCAAGTTCATTTCCTGCCTTAGACCTATAATTGGGCATTTCTCTAAGAAGCACTGGTTTCTTTTAGTGGAATATAGTACTTCAAGATTATAATGCTGAAAGTGCTGCTGCATTGGTCAGTGTTTCTAGACCTTTACAAAAGTGAGCACTGCTAGAATAAAATCATGTGTGTGTGTGGTGTGTATGAAAAAATATCTCATAAATTCATACTGACACTTCCAATTCAAATTCAGGACTATAGAGTTTTCATTGAATGTCTATATTATATCCATATCTCCTTGTGCAAGAATCTTGAACCAAGAACCTGATTCTTTATGTATCATGGATGATTGAATTATGATATCCCATAATTACTCATTTTTTCAATGCTATAATACATACACAACAGCCACAGAGTAGCAGTACCAACATCACCATCAACTACTATGAATATTTAATGAATGTTTAAAAATAATTTGGCACATGCTCTCCTCATTCTCCTACTTTTTAGTTTATCTATTTAAAGAAAATATACATTATATTCCCATATGATGTTCTCTCCCTTTGTCCCTCATTCAGTCTAAGTTCCACAACTAAATACACATTTAATGATCATTCCCAGTCCTTATGTCATCTTTGCTGATCTGAAATTCATTCTTTAGTAGATTTTGCATTAAGGGTCATGGGAACAATATTCCTTAGACTTTTACATGTTGAGAATAGTTGTGGCCCTTTGTAACTGAAAGTCAATTTTGCTGGATGTAAAATCCTTGAATCACATCTTTTTTCCTTAAACAGAGTCACTTCTTAGTGTGTGATTATGGATCTTTCACTAAGATGGAGCCTCTCCTCCCTCTTATTTTGTTTTGTAGATTCTTGTGGGGGAGAGGAGAGATTCTTGTAGAGAAAAGAAATAAAAATATCCATATCCACCCTCTTGATAGTCTGCTAACTTTAAATAGATGTCCATTTTTGCCACAAGTTTTGTCAAAATATAATAATTTGTATTTCGAACATTTCTTCCTAAAACATGTATCTTGAAAACAGACATTATCTGGGAAGTAGCTTTTGCAAAATAGAGGTTTATGAACTAGGATAAATGAAACCAAGTTGGTGGATTTGGCTGCATTTTGCATTTTTCTTGGGAGTTTTTAGTCTCATTTCTTGGTCTATTTCACTGGGCATCTTCCCAATTCAAAATGATGAGGACCACGTGTGGTATAGAAACCAATATAAAGTTGTATTTTTTTAAATTAGCAATATATGAAGTAATCATGAAATTAATGGCAGTGTTCCAGCTCCCAGGTTTCCTGCCTGATACTCTCATCTAGCGATATGCTGGTAAACTGGCTCTCTGACAAAAAGAAAAACAAAAGCCTTGATTTGTAGTATTTGCCAATTTCTGTGGTGTAAGTACACCCATCGTGGCTGACTTCAAGCTACCAAGGGTTTAATAACTGGTTTATATAATTCCTGAATATTTAATAATTGGTTCTCCATGAATGGGGATAAGCACACCTACTGCCCCTGTCCCCTCCCTGGATAATTTATATACTTTCCATTCATCATGTACGGATTTCTATGAAATTTGGTCTTATGTCAAAAGCCATCAGTTTTTCTACACTGCAGAATCTTGATTTGCTCATGTATGCATATAGGTAGAGATAAAAACCAAGAATACAAATTAGCCTAATTTGTTTAGATAAAAACATATATAACCACAAATGCTTTTTAATAAATTAAATTCAGTCAGGCAACTGGGTCAAATGATGGACCTATACTATACTTAGCCTACAAATGAAATAATCATCTGTCTTTTGAAAGTCATGATAAATTTTATTAGCTTCCCTTTGGAGACTATATATTTCAGGAAATTATTCAAAAGGAGTGTTATAGCATGACTGGGTAACAGTGAAAAACTGAAACAAATCAAAATGCTCAACAACTGGGAAATAGCTATACAAACTATGGCACATTAATATAAAATATAGCTATTAATAAGTATGTGGGATATGAGCACATGAGTTGATTGTGTCACTATAAAAAGCTTACATGAAATAAATGTTATTTGAAAAATAACAGTAAATTTATGTGCACATCCATTATTCCACGAAATTATTCCTACACTCACAGAAAAAGACTACATGTTCTAAAACCATACAGCCAGTAAACACCTGAACTGGTTTTTAATGTGTTTAATCAGTTTCTAATTTCAGTTTCAGTAAAAGTAAACACCAGAACTGGTTTTAAACCCAAAGTAAGTAAAAATTACTTCAATCAACAGCCCACACAAAAAGCCAACAGAAAGCCTCATTACTTTAAGAGTCAGTTAAGTCGTCAAAGACTCACTTCGGAAAACTCACTGTGGCTGATGTCAACCCATTTTTCACCTCTATACCCAACACATTTAACAAAAGACCTATTCTCAGACTGATATCAATCCATCTTGCTTCCATAATCCACAAAACTGCAAAACAAGGCCCCGAAGCTTACATGTGGTCATCAGTTTGCTTTGCTCAATCAGACTATGGCTCACCAGCAGAACTCTACTTCATTAAGCAATAAATGTAGCTTTTTTTAAAAAATCATATTTTGAGCGATGGTCTTATTCCTTGCCAATTCTGGAAGTCTCATTTAACCTTTTTTTTTTTTGAGACAAAGTCTCACTCTGTCGCCCAGGCTGGAGTGCAGTGGCGCAATCTCGGCTCACTGCAACCTCCGCCTCCCTGTCATTGAACCATTTTTTAACGCCCTCACTTGGCAGCATTCTCTGTGACTCTTAGACTAATAGGTGTATTCTCTTTCTGCTTTGTTCCCAAATTCCATTTGTCCTCCAATGTGCTTCCAGGTTAATCTGTCTCAACAACTATCTGAGTTCTGATTTGCTTCACTGAGCTCTTGTTGCTAAATTCATTTGTTATCCTAGGATTTTGTAACCATATAGGTCTTTATATAAGGTCATTAGTCCTAAGTCTTTGCATAGAGTACTTCAAGTTTTATTTTTGGAAGTGCATTCACTTGATAAATAACAAGACCTAGTTTTTGTATAAAGTAATTAGACCTTTTGGTTTGAGGGCACACCATTCAGTGAATATTTTTGCCAGTAGCCTGCTTATTCTTTTGCTGCTTGCTTTACTTACTTTTATTTGATAATTTGTACAAAGTCTTGTCTCGTGTTTTTGTTTTGTCTTGAATTGTTTTGTGTCACTGAATGAATATGAAAGTGCTCTATAAAGAACAGATGGAAGCACAGGCCTAAGAAGTCTTCAGTCCTATTCACGCTGCCTAAAGACTAACGGTTGGAAGTCTCGTAGGCTGGCAACCAATTTATGCAAAGGTAACTAATAAAATTTTACCTTGGGTTCCCTACAAAACCTTCAAGAGGACACTCTCTCTCTTGTCAATATGTGAGTCACTTTGTATAGTACATAATACAAAATCAGTAATTGTCAGAGTATTGATATACAATTCTGTCCTAGTCTCTGCCTGCTTAACTTCTCATGTAACAGGTTTCTCTATATCAAAACTGCAACTTCCTCCTGGAAGAATTTCTGCTTCCTATTGGTATTAAACCGCAATCCTAATTTTTGTATCAATAATGTAAATAAACTTTTAAAAAATGAGAATAACTGTGGCCATTATGGTGAACCTTGGACATGTAACAATAAACAATACAGTTAAGAGGAGCTTTTTAAATATTGAGACAAAATACCAAACACTCATTAGTTAGCTTCTTGAAACAGTAAACTGAGGCCTCAAAACAAAATGCTCACTCCAAAATGCAGTCTCTCCATTTGACACTGCAACCTTTTGAAACTTGCCCTCCTTGCATCTCTTTCCACTCAGTTTTATTTTTACCACTCAACAGATCCCTTTAATTCCTTCTGCTCCTTCCCCTGACCTCCTAAACAAGCTGCTCTTTCCTCAGGAATTTTCACAGGAAAGGAGGGGGCACATTGCCCAAATCTACTTAAAACTGCTAGATTAGAAGACTATTCTACAGAAGTTGAATTAACCTCTGGTCTTGAGCTGAGTGTTAAGAAATTTCTTTCAGCCCAGAAAAACAAAACTTTGTTGCAGACTTGTTAGATATTTACTGTCCTGAACTATCAGTTCTGTTCCAACTAGTTCACTTAATTTTTAGACCCTTAGGTGGGAAAAAAATGGTTAAAAACAGTGGGATAAGAAAGACCAGGAGAATATTTAAATAACTCAGCTGTTCATTAAAACATAATGATAATATATTTTAACAATTTAGTGGCCTTTACGGGGCAAGAAAAATAGAAATAACATTACGGAAGGCTATTTCATAAGACTTAAATATGAATTGGACAAAGATTCTAAATTAAAAATAAAATAAAGATGGTCAATAAGAAACTTTAAATACTGACTTCAGGAAACTTTCAGACATAAAATATGAATATGGAAGAAAAAACATATGGAGCTCGGATATAAAATAATAGAAGAAAAAACATTGAACGAGAAATTGTCAATTTAGAAGTTTCTAGTATATCACTGACTTTTCATAGGGCTTGGATAGTAATGAAATAGAAATCAAAACAAATTTGTGGCCCCTCAGATAAAAACAAGACTGAAATATCCTCTGTTCTCTATGAATCAGGAACCTATAGATAGAGAAGTCTACAGATATTGCAGGCAGAAAATCCACTAGAATAACCAGTGTCCCAAAGCAGCTAAGAATATCTATAACATGTATGATTTTTTTAAAAACTGAAGAATCTCTTTGCACAAACTCTCCAAGGATATAGGCAGAAAAATTAGAGACAAGTCAATAGGAGGCCAGATCAATCCCTTCCAAAGTATCATAAATCTTTTTTCTTAAAAAGAAAAGCCATGGCAAGTATTAAATCAACACCATCAAAGACTCAGCGCCTTTCACGGCCCATTGCTTGATCCAGTAACTAAGGCTTATCTTCCTTGCCTCAGAGCAGTTACAGCTTCATCTAATTACCTGAAATATCTACAGACCACGCTCTAGGATCACCTTTACATTTGAGAGTACCACATACAGTACAATCACTATTGCTAACTGAAAACACACAACATTTTTCTCAGTCTTAACTAACGAAATATGGTATTTTCTTTTTGTATTATCACCCATCAGTGTGACACTTTCAATGCAGCAAGTCTACTACCCTTTGAAGGAGAATTCTCCCATTGAAGGAGAATTTCTTTTTCTTTTTTTCTTTTTTTTTTTTTTTTTTTTGAGATGGAATCTCGCTCTGACACCAGGCCGGAGTGCAATGGCGCAATCTCAGCTCACTGCAACCTCTGCCTCCCGGTTCAAGTGATTCTTCTGCCTCAGCCTCCTGAGTAGCTGGGATTATAAGCACACACCACCATGCCTGGCTAATTTTTGTATTTTTTTTAGTAGAGACGGGGTTTCACCATGTTGGTCAGGATGATCTCAATCTCTCGACCTCGTGATCTGCCTGCCTTGGCCTCCCAAAGTGCTTGGGATTACAGGCATGAACCACTGCGCCTGGCTTTTTTTTTTCTTTTTTAAGACAGAGTCTCGCTCTGACACCCATGCTGGACTGCTATGGTATGATCTTGGCTCACTGCAACCTCTGCCTCCCGGGTTCAAGCAATTCTCCTGTCCCAGCCTCCTGAGTAGCTGGGATTACAGGAGCATGCCGCCACACCCAGCTACTTTTTGTATTTTTAGTTGAGATGGGGTTTCACCATGTTGGTCAGGCTGGTCTCAAACTCCTGACCTCGTGATCCGCCCACCTTCACCTCCCAAAGTGCTGGGATTACAGGTGTGAGCCACCACACCCGGGCAATGGAGAACTTCATGGTTGTATTTCTCCAGTTCAAGAAGGGGCCGTGCCCAGTACAAATATTTTGGAAACTCACATCAACTTATAACTAAATATTGTTTGTTTATAGTTCTTACCTTAAAAGTGTAAAGCCACAATACTGGGCTGGATATGTAATAGTTGCTCCAGATCTTGAATCCAGGTCTTCCAATTTTGAGTTGTATATGCAAACTATTTACAATCCCAAATACGTATATACCACTGCCTTAGTGAACATTTAGTGAACACATGCTTTATGAACAGCATGGTAGTTGCTCTAGACTTTAAAAAGTTTGACAAAATTCTTGCTCATAAGACATTTATCATTTAATTATTGACGGGATAGGTACATTAAAATGTAAGACAATAAAATATAGCTCAATAAGTGGCTCAGGTTAAGACAGGGAAGAGAAGCACTAAAAGATGGTAGTCTAGTGCAAGGGCTCTGAGCCTGTGGCCTAGATTGAGGTCAGCTCTACAATTTAAAGATATATGTGACCAGGAGTACATTTCTCAACTACTCTCATCCTCTGTACTTCTCACTGGATAGAAAAATTAAAGAAGAGAATAAAGGAGCGGTAACATTACTCATTTTATAGAACTGTAGTGATCACTAATTTGAATAAGGTAAGAAAAAATGCTTAGTACAGTGCATGGCACAAAATAAGCAGGCAATAAATTGCTGTTATTGCTCTTGTGGACATTTTGGGGTACCTAAATGTAGAAATTTGGAGAATCCTAGTCTACACCACTGACCTAATTCTATGTAGCCAGATAAGCATTTCTTCTAATCCAGATAGATCTCAGATTACCTAAATTGCTCTCTCGACAGAACATGGGATAGGGTAGGTAACTTCCTCAGCTCTCTTTTTCCATATCATTTCCTTTACTTTTCAGTCCAAGTAGACAGATATTGGCCTTTCATTTCCTCAGTGCGGTCATGGATTTATCAGGTATGACTTAGCGGTTATAATCATCACAGCTATTTGACCAAAGATGTTTTGTTTCAAAGTAGCTTAAATAACTATCAAAGAATTGTTTTTGCAAACGGACATTCTCGAATCATGGAACTAAAGGATCCTCAAATATAATTAAGCAAACTAGAGTAAAATAATTCCTAATTGTCCTATGTAGGCCCAATTTGAAGGAGAATTGTGAGAAACAGAATACCTGTCCTAACGTAATAGAGTATTACTACATGCTTCCCCTTCTATTATTTTTCAGCAACCTTCGGTTTAACTTAAAACTGGCACAGACTGATGTGCTCACTAATAATTACATCTCCACTGAAAGGAACGTGAAGAATTAAGTTTTTACTTTTATCTCACAAAAAGGATTTGAATCTCTTTCTAAGGTCTCAGTCTTGCTGGGCTTTTAAGTGTATGAAAATGGTTAATAAGAGAATAAATGTAAATAGTCCTAAAACATATGCTCAGGAAGGAAATAAGGCTTCTAAGAGAAGTCAAGTTTGTGTGAAGGAAAGCTTTTTTTTTCTTTTTTAGGGTTTATGCTTCCTACTTTCCTATTACAGGCCAACCTTAATCTACTAACTACCTACACGCAGAGATGTACATAGAAAATGTCCCATATCTCTGCTACCAGAACTTTCTCTGACATAGATGCTGTCTGCTGGAGTGTGCCCAGTGGCTTAAATCTGTCCTCAAACATGTGCTTAAGAATGACCTAGAGAGTGCAGATTTACTGGTCTAAACACAGGGATTCCAATTCAGTAGAACTGTGGTATGGCCCAGAAACAGTTCTAACCCAGGTGACTAAAAAACCTGGATCTGCATGAATCACCAAGGCTACAGATATGCTACAACCCCATCTCTTCTCTGTGAGCCATACAGCCCAAATTCTGCTAGAATCCCCAAATATCTCAGGGTTCTGGGCCTCAAAGAGATTCAGGAATCATCAGATTTATTCAAGACTCTGGCTTAAAGGAACCAAGGCTCAGGAACATCGTGGCCACTATTTAAATTTGCTGTAAACAGGCTTTTGCAGACTGGCTACTAGAAACCAACCCACCACATAGAAATGCCACTGAGAAATGTACTGACATCTAAAACATTGACTCAAGGGAATCTTGAGACTATAATACACTTTAGTAAATGGGGAATGTTTCTATTTCTTTGTAGCCTTCATAATTAGAAGGCATGAAATGATTAAATAGTAAACTCCTGGGCTGCTATTGCCAAAGGGGACATTTAAAGATATAATACAGGGTCTTCTTAGTAAGGCAGGGATCTGTTTTTAGCCTAGACCCTATAACAAGCTTAGTGTGTTACCACATGATGGAGTAAAAACCCTCTCTACCACCACAGCCCAGCAGAACTGAGAGGACATGAGTGACAAGCACACACAGAGAGAGCTACGGAGCCATACAAGTGGAACATGAGCCTTTCCTGGGGTAACAAGTAACTGATGGCTGATTATTTAGCAAAGCATTAGAGAAAGGCAGACTTGCTTGGTGCTGATAAGCAGCCTTTATTTAGAGTGAACTTCAAATAATGTCTGACAATATGAAAAATATCCAGAATTAGTCGTAGGGATCCTAACTTAAGGATGTCATCATCCCAATACAGAATGTGGGGCCAGGTGTGGCTTATGCAACTCTAAATGACCAAGAAAGAAAAACTCATATCACATCAATATAAACACAAATCTATCGCATGTGACAAGATATTTTCACTAGGTTCTTAGAGCAAACTGGGCATTATTATTCAAATAAAACTTGCACAGTTATTACATACAGCCATGTTTAAATTAATGGAAAAATATTGTCATTCTCAATAAAAACTAGAAGTCCTAAAGTAAAGAAGCTAATATAAAGAATCTAGTTATTTTATAGATAGATATATTGATAAAGTAGCTCCTGCCAGATTTTTATACTTTAAATTCAAATGCTCATAGTGAGAAAAACAGGTAAGAAAATAACTGATGTCACTTAGAGAACTCTATACTATGTCTTAATATGAGTTATACTTCCTCGGTGTGCTATATAGTTTAGAGCTGGCTGATTAGAGCTTGCAAAAAACAGTTGTTAAATTTTGAGGAATTTTTGCAAGTTAGTTGACATCATGGTAGCTTGAAATTGGCCATGGTAAAAAGTATTTACACCATAAAAATTAGCAAATAATATATATCAGGCTCACCCCCTTCCTCCTCCCCAGCTAGTTTTAAACATTTTACCAGCACACCACTGGTTAAGCTTGCACTTCAATATTGCTTTTAAACTGAATTCATTTAGTTTTTAATTCTCTCTTTTAAACCATGGTTTTAAAATACACGAACACATTTTTGTTTGCTTGATTACAGCTTGATATAAATTTGTTTTTTAAATAATCAAGTTAATCTGTTAATTCAGCTATTCATTTCCCCGGCTAACTGGCTTCACATTTGTTGTTTATTATAGGTCTTGTTTATTATTTATAATTGTACTCTATTTCAGAGTTAAGAATTCTTCTATTTTAAATTTGTTTAAATTAATTTTATTTATCTATTTATTTTTTTGAGACAAGGTCTGACTCTGTTGCCCAGGCTGGAGTACAGTACTGCAATCATAGCTCACTGTCCAGCCTCAAACCCCCAGGCTCAAGTGATCCTCCCACATCAGCCCCCACTCAAATAGTTGGGACAATAGGCACGTAGTTCTTGTGTGTGTGTGTGTGTGTGTGTGTGTGTGTGTGTGTGTGTGTGTGTGAGATTCACTTTTTGTAGAGATAAGAGTCTCACTGTTGCTTAGGCTCATCTCAAACTTCTGGGCTCCAAGCAGTTTTCCTGCTTCAGCCTCCCAAAGTGCTGGAATTGCAGACATGAGCCACCACACCTGACCTTAGTTTAATTTTAATATAAAATCATTTTTAAATTTTCATTATCTCTCACCTTACTTTCTCAGGCAATGTTTAAAATTTCCCCATAATTTTATCCAAATGAATAAAGCTGTTAACTTCTCAGAGATAAGAAGACAGAAGTGGTGACCTGCTAAAAAAGATTTGAAATTTCATTTAAAAGTTATTTTACTTTGCAATTTTTCTCTATGCTTTTTCTAATTGAAATGTGTATTATTTAACTAATTATGTTTTGAGATTTGAATATATTTGCATTTTATCTTTTGATTTTATAATGTGTAGTATTTTTGTTTTGAATTTGGTTGCTTTAATCTGAAATAGTATAAAATGGCTTTGGATGCCACTTTTGCTACTTAATGAGCTTCTCATTTCAATTTCAGATAGTTAGAGTTACAAATGAAAACATGTTTAGGAGTCATTGTTGACTCAGTCAGCAAAAACTTTTTTGTTTTCACTGACATTTCATGATGCTAACAGTTTACTAACTAGGGTAATCTCTTAAAGTTTCTTTCCATTGTTTGTTTTCAACTCATTAAGTTTTTTGTTTGTTTTTGATGTTGTTGTTTTACCAAAAGCAGTAACTCTATCAATCTTTATCTATCTGACATCTATTTTATCAGAGCATTGATTGGTCTTTTCCAGTTTTAGTGTGTCTGGCAAAGTATAAGGAGCAGTGACATCTGCTGGTAAGACCTAAAGTCCCTTTCTGTAATTTACAATGGAGTTCCCTACTCTAGTTTGCCAATGATTCTGAGTAACAAGTTAGAGAAGAAGAAAATAAAAACAATAGCCTAATTACCATACAACGCTTCAACTATCAACCTAACAGATGACTTTTTAAAAAAGACAACAGAATCTAGTAATACTGTCAATCATATAGAAGACTGCAAGCAAGACTGGTTTTATTCTACCTCACCTCCTCCCCGCACCAGGTTCCTGAGCCCTCAGGGGAGAATTCATACTCTTCATCACAGTATACATCATCTCTCCATGCTAAGACCCCTTTCTTGCTTTACTTCATCGTATTTTTCCCAGATCCTCACTCCTATTTCCCAACTATTCATTCCCACCCACACTCACTTTAATATATATTGTGTATATACAGTATTTTAAATATTCATAAAACATATCATGTTATAAATTATATACTTTTTTTCTGCTTACTTCAGTACAAATTTTAACACTCTATTCATGCTACTCTATGAACTTTTGGCTCATTGCCTTTAGATGTTGCAAAGTACTACAGATTATGCTTTTCCCCATATTTTTATGTATCCATTCTTCTAGTGATGGACACCTAAGTTGTCTCCAACTTCCTACTACTATTACTCTATCAGTAAATATCCTTATATATTTCCTGTGCTCCACAGAATGGCTGCTCCAATCTGCACTTTCAACAACAGGGCCTGAGTGTTCCCATTCACCCAAATCCTAGCTTTCATTGGTTATCATCTCCATGTTCTATTTGTTGCCTATTTAATGAGTGTAAAGTGGCATTTCATTGTTGTTTTAATATTTGCCTCACTATCAATGAAACTTGACATCCCTTCAAAAATGTATTAGCCATTCAGGTTTCCTTTCTGTGAGTTGTCTATTAATATCCTTTGCCTGTTTTCTATTTGGGAATCAGGTCTTAGTTACTTACAAAAGTTTCCTGTGTGTTCTGCATAGTAATCTTTCATTGACTTTGACGTTGTCAATATTTTCTACCAAGCTGTTCACTTTGATTATAAAGTCCTTTGGTAAATAGAAACAATTTTGAGGTAGTAATATACATCAATTTTTTACTATATGGTTTATTTTGGAGGGTTTAATAAATGTTTCTTCACCTCAGTTCAGAAAAATGTTCTCCAGCACTTTCTTCTATTAGCTTTACAGTTTTAACTTTCATATTTAGTTCTTTGATCCATCTGGAGATGACTTCTATTATGGTATTTAGTAAAAATCCAGCTCTTTCTTCAAATAGTGAACTCGTTTTTCCAAACCCCACTATTGACCCGTTTATTTCTCACCACCTCTATTGACTACCAGGCTCCCATATATACCAGTGTATTTAAACTGTTTAGTTCCATTGAGCTGTGTTCTTGTAACTGTGCAGGACCTCACCATTTTCATTGCTATGGCTTTTTAGTGTGTATTGAGCCCTCTAATTTAGATCTTCTTCTTAAAAACTAACTTAAGACTGGGTGTGGTGGCTCACGCCTGTAATCCCAGAACTTTGGGAGGCTGAGGCGGGTGGATCACCTGAGGTCAGGAGTTTGAGACCAGCCTGGCCAACATGGTGAAACCCTGTCTCTACTAAAAATACAAAAAAATTAGCTGGGCATGGTGGCGCATACCTGTAATCCCAGCTACTCGGGAGGCTGAGGCAGGAGAATCACTTGAACCTGGGAGGCAGAGGTTGCAGTGAGCCAAGATTGTGCCATTGCACTCCAGCCTGGGCAACAAGAGTGAGGCTCCATCTCAAAAACAAAAACAAAAACAAAAACTGACTTAAATCAAAATGAGACTTAATTCTTCCATATGAGTTGCAGAAAGTATAAAAAAAATCCTGTTGTAATTTCAATTATAATTGCACTGAGTTTGACTAATTTGTTGAGAATTCTCTACAACATTAAATCATATCATCCGTGATCATATTACATCTCTTGGTTTATACAACTTTTTCTTTATAGTTTTTAAAAGACCTTTGAATTTTTCTCCGAAAAGGTCTTTGTATTTTGGTGGCTAATTACTGAAGATTTTTGTTATGTTTTGCTATTGTGAATGGCATATATATTTTAAAACTTATATTTGCTAGTTGTAATTGCTGGTTTTAAGAAATGCTATTGATTTTTTAAGATTTAAAAATGTTGTTACATAATATGATACCTCCTTTCCTAATTGAATACCCTTTATTTCTTTCTCTTGCCTGATTGCCCTGGCCAGAACTTCCAATACTGTGTTGAACAGGAGTAGTGAGACAGGGCATCCTTGTCTTGTACTGGTTTTCAAAGGTAATGCTTCCAGTTTTTGCCCATTCAGTATGGTATTGGCTGTGGGTTTGTCATAAACAGCACTTACTATTTTGAGATACGTTCCATCGATACCTAGTTTATTGAGAATTTTTAGCATGAAGGGCTGCTGAATTTTTCAAAGGCCTTTTTTGCGTCTATTGACATAATCAGGTTGTTTTTGTCATTGGTTCTGTTTATGTAATGGATTACATTTATTGATTTGCATATGTTGAACCAGCCTTGCATCCCAGGTTGACCTGATCATGGTGGATAAGCTTTTTGATGTGCTGCTGGATTCTGTTTGCCAGTATTTTATTGAGGATTTTCGCATCGATGTTCATCAGGGATACTGGCCTGAAAATTTTTTTGTTGTTGTGTCTCTGCCAGCTTTTGGTATTGGGATGATGCTGGCCTCATAAAATGAGTTAGGAAGGATTCCCTCTTTTTCTATTGTTTGGAATAGTTTCAGAAGGAATGATACCAGCTCCTCTTTGTGCCTCTGGTAGCATTTGGCTGTAAATCCATCTGGTCCTAGACTTTTTTGGTTGGTAGGCTATTAACTGCTGCCTCAATTTCAGAACTTGTTATTGGTCTATTTGGGGATTTGACTTCTTCCTGGTTCAGTCTTGGGAGGGTGTATGTGTCTAGGAATTTACCCGTTTCTTCTAGATTTTCTAGTTTATCTGCGTAGAGGTATTTATAGCATTCTCTGATGGTAGTTTGTAGTTCTGTGGGATGAGCGGTGATATCCCCCTTTATCATTTTTTATTGCATCTATTTGATTCTTCTCTCTTTTCTTATTAGTATGGCTAGTGGTCTATCTATTTTGTTGATCTTTTCAAAAAACCACCTCCTGGATTCACTGATTTTTTGAAGGGTTTTTCCTGTCTCTATCTCCTTCAGTTCTGCTCTGATCTTAGTTATTTCTTATCTTCTGCTAGCTTTTGAATTTGTTTGCTCTTGCTTCTCTAGTTCTTTTAATTATGATGTTAGAGTGTTGACTTCAGATCTTTCCTGTTTTCTCTCATGGGCATTTAGTGCTATAAATTTCCCTCTACACACTGCCTTAAATGTGTCCCAGAGATTCTGGTACGTTGTGTCTTTGTTCTCATTGGTTTCAAATGACTTATTTATTTCTGCCTTAATTTAGTTATTTACCCAGTAGTCATTCAGGAGCAGGTTCTTCACTTTAGTAGTTGTGTGGTTCTGAGTTAGTTTCTTAATCCTGAGTTCTAATTTGATTGCACTGTGGTCTGAGAGACTATTTGTTATTATTTCCATTCTTTTGCATTTCCTGAGGAATGTTTTACTTCCAATTATGTGTTCAATTTTAGAATAAGTGCAATGTGGTGCTGAGAAGAATGTATATTCTGTTGATTTGGGGTGGAGATTTCTGTAGATGTCTATTAAGTCCACTTGGTCCAGAGCCGAGTTCAAGTCCTGGATATCTTTGTTAATTTTCTGTCTCATTGATCTGTCTAATATTGACAGTATGGTGTTAAAGTCTCCCACTATTATTGTGTGGGAGTCTAAGTCTCTTTGTAGGTCTCTAAGAACTTACTATGAATCTGGGTGTTCCTGTATTGGGTGCATACATATTTAGGATAGTTATCTCTTCTTGTTGCATTGATCCCTTACCAGTATGTAATGCCCTTCCTTGTCTCTTTTGATCTTTGTTGGTTTAAAGTCTGTTTTATCAGAGACTGGGATTGCAACCCCTGATTTTTTTTGCCTTCCATTTGCTTGGTAAATATTCCTCCATTCCATTATTTTGAGCCTATTTGTGTCTTTGCACATGAAATGGGTTTCCTGAATGCAGCACACCGATGGGACTTGACTCTACCCAATTTGCCAGTCTGTCTTTTAATTGGGGCATTTAGCCCATTTACATTTAAGGTTAATATTGTTATGTGTGAATTTGATCCTGCCATTATGATGCTAGCTGGTTATTTTGCGCCTGTTAGTTGATGGCAGTTTCTTCATAGCAATGATGATCTTTATAATTTGGTATATTTTTCAGTGACTGGTACGTGGAAAGTGCCCTTTCCATGTTTAGTGCTTCCTTCAGGAGCTCTTGTAAGGTAGGCGTGGTGGTGACAAAATCTCTCAGCATTTGCTTGTCTATAAAAGATTTTTATTTCTCCTTTGCTTATGAAGTTTAGTTTGGCTGGATATGAAATTCTGGGTTGAAAATTCTCTTTTCTTTTTTTGAGACAGAGTCTTGCTCTGTCGCCAGGTTGGAGCGCAGCGGTGAGATCTTGGCTCACTGCAACCTCTGCCTCCTAAGTTCAAGCAATTCTCCTGCCTCAGCCTCCTGAGTAGCTGGGACTACAGGGACATGTCACCACACCCAGCTAATTTTTGTATTTTTAGTAGAAAGAAGGTTTCACTATGTTGACCAGGATGGTCTCAATCTCTTGACCTCATGATCTGCCTGCCTTGGCCTCCCAAAGTACTAGGAATACAGGCTTGAGTGACCACGCCTGGCCCAGTTATCTTCTTTAAGAATTTTGAATACTGGCTCCCACTCTCTTCTGCCTTGTAGGGTTTCTGCCAAGAGATCCACTGTTAGTCTGATAGGCTTCCCTTTGTGGGTAACCTGACCTTTCTCTCTGGCTGCCCTAGATATTTTTTCCTTCATTTCAACCTTGGTGAAAAGGATGATTATGTGTCTTGGGGTTGCTCTTCTTATGGAGTATCTTTGTGGTGTCCTCTGTGTTTCCCGAATGTGAATGTTGGCCTGCCTTGCCAGGCTGGCGAAGTTCTCCTGGATAATGTCCTGAAGTGTGTTTTCCAACTTGGATTCATTCTCCCCATCTCTATCAGGTACACCACTCAAACGTAGATTTGGTCTTTTCACATAGTCCTGTCTTTCTTGAAGGCTTTATTAGTTTCTTTCCACTCTTTTTTCTCTAATTTTGTCTACTCACTTTATTTCATTGAGTTGATATTCAATCTCTAATATCCTTTCTTCCACATGATCGAGTCGGCTATTGATACTTGTGTATACTTCATAAAGTTCTTGTGCTGTGTTTTTCAGCTCCATCAAGTCATTTATGTTCTTCTCTAAACTAGTTATTCCAGTTAGCAATTTGTCTAACCTGTTTTCAAGATTCTTAGCTTCCTTGCATTGGGTTAGAACATGCTCCTTTAGCTCGGAGGAGTTTTTTGTTATCCACCTTCTGAAGCCATATCTTACTTATGAGACGTATTAAACATCCAGCTTCTGTCAATTCATCAAACTCATTCTCCGTCCAGTTTCGTTCCCTTCCTTGTGAGGAGTTGTGATCCTTTGGAGAAGAGGTGTCCTGGTTTCTGGAATTTTCAGCCTTTTTGCACTAGTTTCTCCCCCATCTTCATGGATTTATCTACCCTTGGTCTTTGAAGTCAGTGACCTTTGGAGGGGGTCTCTAACTGTATGTCTTTTTTGTTGATGTTGATACTATTCCTTTTTGTTTGTTAGTTTTCCTTCTAACAGGCCCTTCTGCTGCAGGTCTGCTAGAGTTTGCTGGAGGTCCACTCCAGACCCTGTTTGCCTGGATATCACTGGTGGAGGCTGCAGAATAGCAAAGATTGCTGCCTATTCTTTCCTCTGGAAGCTTTGTCCCAGAGGAGCACCCACCAGATGCCAGCCAGAGCTCTCCTGTAAGAGGTGTCTGTCAGCCCCTACTGGAAGGTGTCTCCCAGTCAGGATACACGGAGGTCAGGGAGCCACTTGAGGAGGCAGTCTGTCCCTAATCAGAGCTTGAATGCTGTGTTGGGAGATCCACTACTCTTTTCAGAGCTGCCGGGCAGGGACGTTTAAGTTTGCTGAAGCTGTGCCCACCGCTGCCCCTTCCCCCAGGTTCTCTGTCCCAGGCAGGTAGGGGTCTTATCTTCAAGTCCCTTACTGGGGCTGCTACCTTTTTTCAGAGATGCCCTGCCCAGAGAGGAGGGAATCTAGAGAGGCAGTCTGGCTGCAGTTGCCTGGCTGAGCGGAGGTGGGCTCCACCCAGTTCAAACTTCCTGGCAGCTCTATTTACACTGTGAGGGTAAAACCACTTGCCCAAGCTTCAGCAATAGTAGATGTCCCTCCCCCCCAGAAAGCGTGAGTGTCCCAGGTCAAGCTCAGACTGCTGTGCTGGCAGTGAGACTTCAGTGTATCTTAGCTTGCTGAGCTCCATGGGGGTGGGGACCCACTGAGCCAGACCACCTGCCTCCCTGGCTTCAGCCCCCTTTCCAGGGGGAGTGAATGGTTCTGTCTTGCTGGTACCACTGGGGTATGAAAAAACCTCCTGCAGGTTTTTCATACCTCCAGGTACCACTGGGGTATGGAAAAAGCCTCCTGCAGTTAGCTCAGTGTCTGCCCAAATGGCTGCCCAGTTTTGTGCTGAAACCCAGGGCCCTGGTGGTGTAGGCACTGGAGGAAATCTCCTGGTCTTTGGGTTGCAAAGACCATGGGAAAAGCACAATATCTGGGCCTGAGTGCATGGTACAGTCCTTAATGGCTTCCCTTGGCTAGGAGAGGGAGTTCCCCAACCCCTTGTGTTTCCCAGGTAAGGCAACACCCCATCCTGCTTTGGCTCACCCTTCTTGGGCTGTACCCACTGTCCAACCAGTCCCAATGAGGTGAACCAGGTTCAACTGGAAATGCAGAAATCACCTACCTTCTGCGTCGATCTCACTGGGAGCTGAAGACTGGACCTGTTCCTATTCAGCCATCTTGCCAGCCCCCTATTCTAAATAATTCTTACTGACTTCAAGTCTCACAAAATTATAGATACTTGCTTTCCTTCACTTAGTATGTGCCTGATGTATCTTTTTCCATCCCTTCATTTTCAAATGAACACATTCTTATGTTTTAATACATCTCATAAGTAAGATATGGCTGGATGTTTACTTTTTGTACATAAATGAGGCTGGGTCCAGGAACCAGAATGCCTAATTCATCTTTGATTTCCACATTTCTTTTTTTAAAAATGATTCTTAAAATTTCTATTTCCCCCATTTCTATCTCATTCTATCTTGCATCAAATAGCATAAAATAGGTAAAAGTTTCCTCAATGAAATAAAAAATAAAAAAAGAAGGAAACATGACCCTAATTAACATACCTGGTTATAATCTTCAGGAAAATCTA
The DNA here is from genome assembly GCA_036589455.1 of Ateles fusciceps. NCBI lineage: Eukaryota > Metazoa > Chordata > Mammalia > Primates > Atelidae > Ateles > Ateles fusciceps. The sequence continues at coordinate 8,564,727 of JAZHEH010001212.1, forward strand.
GTAAGAATTTACTATTATTTAACCCTCACTCACCTGAAATGGCTTCAGGAATGTTTCCTCCATTGCCAGTCTGCCATACTCAGTGAAAAGCTAGAAGGAAAATTACACACCCACACACCCCCGAACACACACACACACAGAAAGAGAGAGAGAGAGAGAACTTTAGCATCTGCAAAGTTTTAACTTCTGCCTTTCATTCATTTTTCCCCCTAGCTATAACAGAATATTATATTATTAAGATTATAATAACCATTTTCAGGAAATAACCCTTGGACACGTAAAGCAGAGCCATGTTAATTAGATATTTAGGAATAAAAGACACGGCCTGGTGTGGTGGCTCACGCCTGTAATCCCAGCATTTTGGGAGGCTTTGGCGGGCGGATCATGAGGTCAAGAGATTGAAACCAGCCTGACCAACATGGTGGAACCTCGTCTCTACCAAAAATACAAAAATTAGCCTGGCGTGGTGGCACATGCCTGTAATCCCAGCTACTCAAGAGCCTGAGGCAGGAGAATCGCTGAAACCAGGTAGGTGGAGGTTGCTGTGAGCCGAGATCGTGCCAGTGCACTCTAGCCTGGCGACAGAGTGAGACTCCGTCTCAAAAAAAAAAAAAAAAAAAAAGTAAAAGACATAAAGTACATTTAAAAAATAAAATTTCCATTTTATTAACACCTTTTATATTTTAAAATTAATACCTTTTATATCTAGAATGTGGGTTAATTTTTTGTGGGGGACAAAGGGAAGAAGGAAACATGCTAAATGACCTTTTGAAGCAGAACTTGCATAAATTAGACCAGAGAGCCTTAAACTATGTAGGACACATTTACAAAAGTTGTTGCCTGAGGACATTTAATGGCGCAATGGCTTGGATTACTACAAAAGCATTAGGCATTTAGCTTAAGAAATGGAGAGTCCTCTTCTTTGTCTTTTTTCTTTTTCTTTTTTTTTTTTTGAGACTGGGTTTCACTCTGTCACCCAGGCTGGAGTGCAGTGGCATGATCTCTGCTCATTGCATCTGATTAGAGTTTTATCCAGGCTTGCTGACTGGGTTTCTCCATGTGAACACAGGAAATGCCACTTCATATACAAGAATAACAAGCCATAGTCACTATTCAGTGCTGGGGAAGAATGCTGACACTCAGGAGTCCCATCCCTTGCCCCTTTAGAATAGCACCCTAGCACTGTGCTCCCTCTCTGGTGGGAGTTAGGGAAAGTAAAGGTAATTACCAGGCACCTGATTAAATTGATGAACTAGAAGTCTGGGATACCATGTTTTTAAAAGGTTCCTGGTCCAGAGATTAGATCCTCTCATTATAATCATTCACTAACAATTTGAATTCACAGTAACATCTATGGAAGGCTGAAGTGTTGTCATTTATAGGAAAAAACTTTAAATAACCTCAAAAAATAATTACTCAATATCAAAGTCCAAAATTAGCACTTTTTTAGAAACCCCTCAACTGGTATTGAACAGTGCCATGCTATTAACTTGGAAAGTAGTTGGCTAGGTCATGGTGTTAGAGTAGGCAGACAGCTAGACATGAGCAAGAGAGGGGGAGTTCCTGAGAAAAGGGAGGTGTGGAAAATTTCACATCCCAGAGATCACCTAAAACATGCATGCTAGATATGGGAAGAGAGGAGGGAAAACACCTATGCAGAAAGGAACATCCCTTAAGATGGCCCAGTAATTAGTTACTTGCAGTTAACCTGCCAGAATGTAGCTAGCTATGCAGATAGGGGAGGGGAAGAAGGCAAAGGAGAAATTCCTAAGAGATCTGTGAGTGCAGTAAGTATAGATACGACTGCTATACAACCTTCCCAGTGTGGCAGTAATGAGCAATGCAGCCATTAGGTAGAATTTGTATCCAACTCCAGGCCTATGCATGCACATCAACTAATAGTAAGGGAGGGTCCCACAAGCCTGGGGTGGGAACTAGGTGGGGGAAAAGCAGGGACTTAAGGCAGAAGAGGGAAAACTAGACAAAGAAAAAAAGACAGATTTAAGATAGAGGCAGGAATTTCAAGCAAAAAAAATCCAACATCAGAAAAGCCCAACGCAGAACTCTCAGGGAGCTGCTGGCTCACTTTCTTTCAGCAGCCCACTCTGCCTGAGTGTGCTGGCTCTCTAAATAAACTCTGTGGTCTCTATTTTCCTTCAATAAATTATCTTTTTGGCTAAACTGTATCTTGGCTGAAATCTTTCTCCCAAGATGACAGAGGACCAAGGATTCCCCCACTTCCTGGATTTGAGGAATTTGAGGATTCCCACATGGAACCTGCCCAAAACAGTAACTGTTCTTGGCCAGGTGTGGTGGTTCATGCTCGTAATCCCAGCACTTTGGGAGGCTGAAGCAGGTGGATCACCAGCTCATGAGATCGAGACCATCCCGGCCAACATGATAAAACCCTGTCTCTACTAAAAATACAAAAAAAAATTAGCCAGGTACGATGGCGCACGCCTGTAGTCCCAGCTACTCGGGAGGCTGAGGCAGGAAAATTGCTTGAACCTGGGAGATGAAGGTTGCAGTGAGCTGAGATCGTGCCACTGCACTCCAGCATACCGACAGCGTGAGACTCCATCTCAAAAAAATAACTGTTCTTATTATGAAAAACATCTCACAATTATTCAGCATATTTGTTATAAATGGTCAGCATGACGTACTAAATATATATTCAGTAGCATGCTGGATGTGAACTCCAAATAATATTTTCAATGTCTTAGATTACCCTGCTGTATCATTCTTTGTTATTGTTAAGTTTGCACATTTTACCACATGGCTCTGATTGCCAAGACAAAATAATATATTGAAAGTAAAATTTTCTATAAAATATGCAGAAGAAAAACTATGAGAAATACCACAGATTTTGCTATGTAAATAACAATAATGTAAATTGAAAGAGAGTATGACACAGATGTGAACCATCTTTAAGATAAATATCTAACCTCTTTGAGATTAAATACTGCTTGGAGAGAGGAAGGAGCATAGAGTACAGTCAGATGACAGATATTTTTTTTCTTTTGAGACAAGGTCTTACTCTGTCTCCCAGGCTGGAGTGTAGTGATGTGATCACGGCTCACTGCAGCCTTGACTTTCAGGCTCAAGTGATCCCCCCACCTCAGTAGCTGGTTTTTTTTTTTTTTTTTTAAGAGACAGGGTCTCACTATGTTGCCCAGCTTGGTCTTGAACTCCTGGGCTCAAGTGATCCTCCTGCATCCACCTCTCAAAGTGCTGGGATTACAGCATGAGCCACTATGCCCAGCTCAGATTACTGGATTTTTATAAGTTCTATTCACATTCTACTACTAATTGGCCATGAGTTTCAGCAAGTCATTTATTTCCTTCAGCCTCATTTTACTTACAAAACATAAAGGATAAACTGAATGTCACTGAGGTCTCCTTCAGATCTAAAATAGAATTCTATGAGTTATCAAGTAGCCCCACCTAGTTCTTAGGTATAAAGTGGTCCACAGTAAAAAAATGTGGCGTATAACACAAATCATACTAACAATTATTAAATCTCTTACCTTAATATTTCAACTTCACATTTTGGGTAATTTTTAACCCAAAGATTCTCTAATTTGCTGTATATTTTCACATATACAGGGATAATAGCAAGTAGCTTTACAGAAACAAAGGAATTTGAAATTTTTAATTAGAGAGAATATAACCATACAGGGTCAGAACAAGATATCTAGAAATAGGATATCCCCCATCTGATTATGTTTTTAAATCATTCCCCAGAGTTTTGCTATACATGTTCCAAAGACTACCAGAAATACAAGTAAGAATATAAATATTATTACCTGGAGGTGCTGAAGATCATCCTCCTGGACATTTTGGGATAAGTTATATACCTTGATAAAGAAATAACATCACCATGGTAAGATAATTAGCATCATCCTAAGCACTTACTTCATCATTTTCTACTATCAGTTATCACAAAAATGAACTCTTTTGCATACACACTTACATGATTATAAGACCTTGAGAGAGAAATAAAAAAGCTTGAGAGACAATAAGGAATGTACAATGATCATAAAATAGTTCCAGAAATACAGTGGTCACCTGCTCTGGAAATAGACTATTACAATTATTTTATGAACCTAATTTAGCAATTAGTCAAAAAAATCATTCTTCCAAGCAAAACAAAATAATAGCAATCTAAATCTCAGCAACCCATATGGAAAATTTTGTTTTGAAAAATCATATTGACTTCTTCACAATTAATCATTTTATTTATGTCTATACAGAGTTTCATCACATGAAAGTGAGGTTCTGAATATCATGCTCACATCCTTATACATATGTATTGCTGCTTCATGAACCAATCATAGCATTAAGATGACATTTTTTGAGGGGAATAAATACCATTAACTTCAAAGAAAAGTTAAGGAGGTGTATACGTTTATGTACTGATATAAAGAGAATACTTTGTATACTTATTTAAATAACAGATCATCATTTCTCATATAATAAAAAAGTCATTACTAAGGAGTTAGCAGATTTTTCTGTGAAAATATTCAATGTATTCAGGTCAAATATAAATAATGAGCAATACTGAAAAGCAAAGTCCATGTGGTTTAAATAGGGTTGTACAAATATGGCTTACACTGTGAATTATGAATAAATTAGATATTAAGTCAGTATTTTAAAGGCTTATATAATGTGTATATTCTAAAAGTCATACTGTACATGATAAATACATATAATTTTTACTTGTCAATTGAAAGAAAAGTCAATTTTTTAAAATTGATTAATCATAGGTTATAACCATGACTTTTTAAAATGGCTTTTAAAGTCCTCTATTTAATAAATTTAGTCTTTCCTTCCTCCTTCTGTTTATCCTGTCTTGGTTGTCCTAACCATATATGAGGCCTTTGTTGCTAGTTCACTAGCTCCATTCTCCATGCTTGCTTATAATTTCAGCCTTGACTCGCTCATCCTGACTACTTTGCCTTTCCTGACTTTTTAAGCTATCTTACCTTTTTTTTTTTTTAAACAAAAAAGTTTTAATGAAAAAGAAAAGATATTAAAAATTTTTTAAACAGGAGGGTTGGGGATGGACCTGGCTGATCTTGGAAATCCTATCCCTGGGAGAGAGATCCAAGATGGCCGATTAGCAGCAGCTCAGGATTGTAGCTCTCACTGAAAGCGCAAAGAGTGAGTGGACGCCACATTTTCAGATGAATTTTTATTGCCCACGGACCAAGAGATTCCAGGTGGAGGAGCCCCAAGGGTTGCCAGCACGACTCTTTGGCTGGCGCGGCCGTTTTGCAGGCGCCCTGGCACGGCGGTTCTCAGTCCAGAGTATACAGGACTGAGGGCCCTTTTAGTTGGCGTTTGGAGCTCCAGGAAGGCAGAGTCTCCCATTCAGCTGATTGAAAAGCAGACTGAAGTGGGGGAACCAGACTGGGAGATTCCCGGGCAGAAAAGCGCCACGAATCTTAACGCCGCTGTTTTAGCTGGCGTAGTGGGTCGCCGCAGGGGAAGGCTGGTCCCCCTCCTCCACAAAAAAAAAAAACAGCAATTGGAACTGCTGAGGATTGAGACTTTCACAGCAAGTACAGCTGAACCCGGGAAGGTCCAGCTCTGTTGGGGAGGGGCGTCCGCCGAAGGAAAACTAAGAAACAGAAAAAACTTTACCACCACCAAGCTGGACGTCCACTCAGAGACCTAATCTGAAAGTCAACAATTACACAGACGACAGGTGGATAAATCCACAAAGATGGGAAGAAACCAGCGCAAAAAGGCTGAAAACACCCAAAATCAGAATGCCTCTCCTCCTACAGAGGATTGCAGTTCCTCATCACCAATTGAACAAGGCCTGATCGAGAATGAATGTGAGGAATCAACAGAATCAGGCTTCAGAAGGTGGATAATGAGAAACTTCTGTGAGCTAAAGAACGTGTTCTAGTCCAATGCAAGGAAACTAAGAACCTTGAAAAAAGGTTTGACGAAATGTTAACGAGAATGGACAATTTAAAGAGGAATATAAGTGAATTAATGGAGCTGAAAAACACAATACGAGAACTTCGCGAAGTATGCACAAGTTTTAACAGTCAGATTGATCAAGCAGAAGAAAGGATTTCAGAGATTGAAAACCAACTTAACGAAATAAAACGAGAAGACAAGATAGACAAAAAAGGGTAAAAAGGAATGAGCAAAGTCTCCAAGAAATATGTGATTATGTGAAAAGACCTAATCTACGTTTGATAGGTGTACCTGAATGTGACAAAGAGAATGAATCCAAGCTGGAAAATATTTTTCAGGATATTATCCAGGAAAACTTTCCCAACCCAGCAAGGCAGGACAATACTCAACTACAGGTAATATAGAGAACACCACAAAGATATTCCTCAAAAAGAGCAACCCTAAGGCACATAATCATTAGATTCACCAGGGTTGAAATGAAGGAGAAAATACTAAGGGCAGCCAGAGAGAAAGGTCAGGTTACCCACAAGGGGAAGCCTATCAGACTCACAACAGATCTCTCAGCAGAAACCCTACAAGCCAGAAGAGAGTGGGGGCCAATATTCAACATCCTTAAAGAAAAGAACTTTCAACCCAGAATTTCATATCCAGCCAAACTAAGTTTCATAAGTGAAGGAAAAATAAAATTTTTTACAAACAAGCAAGTACTCAGAGATTTCATTACCACCAGGCCTGCTTTACAAGAGCTTCTGAAAGAAGCACTATATACAGAAAGGAACAACCAGTATCAGCCATTCCAAAAAACTCATCGGTAAGCTGCATCCAGACCCATCTCACATGCAAGGATATACAGAGACTCAAAACAAAGGGATGGAGGAAGATTTGCCAACCAAATAGAAAGCAAAAAAAAAAAAAAAAAAAAAAAGCAGGAGTTGCAATTCTCTGATAAAATAGACTAAAGAAACCAAAAGAGATAAGAAGGACATTGTATGTAGAGGGATCAATGTAATGGGAAGAGCTAACGATCCTAAGTCTATGTGCACCCAATATAGGAGCACCCAGATACATAGCGCAACTTCTTGGTGACTTACAAAGAGACTTGGACTCCCACACAATAATAGTGGGAGACTTTAACACTACATTGTCAATATTGGACAGATCAATGAGACAGAAGGTTAACAGGGATACCCAGGACTTGAACTTAGACCTCGAACAAGTAAACTTAATAAACATTTACAGAACTCTCTACTCCAAATCCACAAAACGTAAATTTTCTTCAGTAACACATCACATCTATTCTAAAAGGGACCGCATGGTTGGGAGTAAATCACTCCCCAGCAATTGCATAGCATTTCATAGGTTTAAATGAAATATTGGCTGGCTGTTTGTTTGTTATTTTCCTGCCTTATTCCTTCCTGTCAGCATTGTATAACACAATTATTAGTACAAAAGAGCTTTTCAATACCCATTTTTAGACTGCATTCTACCCTGGGCAATAGAGCAAGATTCTCGTTCTCTCTCTCTCTTTTCTTCTTTTTCCCTTTCTTTCTCATTTTTTCCTTCTTTCTTTCTCTCTTTTTCTTTTCTTTTCTCTCTTTCTTTCAAAAAAAAAAAAAAGAAATCCTATCCCAGTCATTCACATCAAGCTGTCCAAATCTAGTAACTGGAAAGGTCCCATGATGCTGGGCTCTAAACATCAAACACAAAGACTAGATTTCTAGAATAATCTGGTACTTTTCCTTTCCTGAAAATTCCATCTTCAACTGGGGTCTATGGGCTCAAGAGCCATATTTATGAACCAAAATTCAGTATAAATACGCTGGTACAGGCACAATAGATGGTGCAAAGAATATCCAGGATAACTAGCTGTTTAAACTGCAGCCCTCTCAATGACTCTAATACTCAAGGGATTCAAAGAATCCAACCCCAGAAGTTTTAGATACAAAAATAGTAACAACCCAACTGAATTTGACTGCATTTAAAAAACATAATTTTTTCCAAATCTACTGAGCAACCAAACAGTCTTCAGTGATGCCTATGGTCACTGGGATTCGAAGACTGCCGCTCCGGGGAGCGCCGGGACCTTTTATGCCTATGGGATTTATCTCGGCTCCTACTTCTATGACTATGCCCTTCGGAATGCCAGTTGTGCAGGCTAGAATGTGTATCTGAGCTCTGCCCTCTGTCCCTATCCCTGGTCTTTTCTTCTCTTGCCTCCCTCCTGCTTGAGGACTTGTGCTTGTGCTTGGGTTTCTCCTTCTTCAGCTCCCTCTCTAGGTCCTCTGCTCCACCAGAGTAGGCAGTCCTGGCCTTGGGGAGCTTCCACCACTCCCTGGGCTCTGAATTCTGAGTTCTCTCCGAGTTCTTGCTGCTGTGCCTCTTAGGGCCAGGGTCATCCTTTTTCTTTACTGTCTTACTTCTGGGTGACGAAGAGGATGGTTGCTCTGCCTGTACCTCCCGGTCAGTTTTCTCTGTTTCTTTCTTTCTTTTCTTCTTTTCCTTTTTGTCTTTTTTGTTGGTTTTTCATCTTCAGAGCTCTTAGACAAACTTGGTGAGGGGGGTACGAGCCCCACAGCCCTTCTCCTGGAGCTCTCTGGTCACATCATCCATTGCTTCTGAATCCTTAGGAGCCCGACAGACACATGATCCACTCCGATAGTTCTTCCTTTGATCTTGATCCCATTAAAATTGTCAACGGCCAGAATTGTGCTCCTCTGGTCTTCATAGCAGAGAAAACAGAATCCTTTGGATTTCCCAGTCTTCTTGTCCCGCAGGAGATTAATGTTAACAATCTCCCCATGTTGTGAGAACACACAGATGATGTCCCCTTCGGTCAGTTCATAAGGAAGCCCTCCCAGGAAGATCCAGGCACTGTCCTTGTACTCGGAGTGCCAGGATACCTTATCGGCCACCCCAAGCTGGACCTCTTGTTCATTCAGCTCGTTGATAAGCTTCACCTTAGTTAAAGGGTTCATCTCCGCCAGCTCGCGCTCTGTCTTACCTTTTTTTAATTGCTCTGTCCTGTTCTTTGGCTACTCTCTCTTTTGCTTTTGCCAGTGAATTGAAAATATCTAAAATCAGTATTAAAATCTTTTATGCTGTGTGTTCTATGGTTCTAATAAAACTCTCCAAGGATTTTCAGGACAATTTAGAGAGCCCACAATAACCTCAAAAATAAGACTTTTAAAAAAGTGAAAGAAAGAAGGAAAGAAAGATAAATTTTACATACAAGATGTTTACTTTCCTAAATATACATTAAGGTGTTTTTAAAAGTTATGAATGCATGTAAATGTTTTTACATGTAGAAATGTTTCTACTGGCTATGTAGAACAAAATTTATATTTATAAATCCTGTTTCATTAAACTTACTTATAATAGATGGTCTCAATGTATATGCATATAAGATTTATGTTACTGAGTTTATTATAGGCTTTAAACAAATAAAAAAAAAAACCCCAGTAAGATAATATGACCTTTTCTAACTAAAGCAGTCAATTTGGAAGTTTGTCAGTAACTAGACAACAGTAACAAAAACAATTCTACTCTTATAGAAATCACAAGAACTGGTATGCTAATTGAGCCAAATAATATATGTGATTTACAATTTCTGTTGTTTATCTCATTATGACATTTACATAGAAACATATGCTCATAATTTTTAGTTAAAGAAACATCATCAAAATGAGTTTATTTTATTTCATACCTGTATTGAGCTGATCATTGTGCTAAGGGCAAATACTGTGGCTGAATCTCTCAAAGTTGACTGACTATCAAAGGTTCCCTGAGTATCCATCAATAACACTGCAACCTACAGGCAAGAAAAGTACATTGTTGATATTTTATAGAACATGTACATCATTAGGGTTACCACAATGTTAATATCATAAGAACTAAAGCAAACCAATATCAATGAATACTATTTTAGAAAATTCCTTACACGTGCCATGAATGCCACAGAAAAGAAAAATATTAACTGCTGATTACTGTTATAAGTAATTTTTACTAGTAATTCAACATAACAGAAACTTTATGTAGCATTGAAACAATATACAGATGTTATTTGCTGATCTGCTGTTCTATCATCCTTATAATTTTGCCTACCTTGATCACAAGAAAGAAAAACAAAGGTCATGCTATAGGATGCTATCCTACTTTAAGCTTCATGTCAAATGGCCAAAATTAATTTTCAAAAGTGCAACTTCAAGGATCCTAAAAAGTAGTAACTGTTATAAGTGAAAATCAATGTTATTTAGGAGGTTAGTATTATACCTTTTTACCATCAGGTTTATTGATAAGGAAGACTTCACTCCATATCTGGATGCCTGTGGTCTCTCGTTCAGATCCACCTCTCCATGAAAAACCAGTCAACGGTTCATTGTAATCTCCAACCCAATCAACTGATTCCTATAAAATAATAAAGTCCATGATATGGAACCGGATAGACATGTATAGTTTTTTCCATTCATCTATTCTGATTCTTATCCCTCTCCAATTCTAGTTAAATGGATACAACATATGCACATCTATTGCATTGATACAATCACTTTATTCATCAAAAAAATAATTACAGAGAAGCAACCATCTTTATATATCCTAAACATATAAAAACCACATTTTTATATGTTCAGGATATATAAAGATGAAAAGATATTATTGCAGACCAGAGAAAATTCACAGCCTAACAGGGAGACAGACATGCAAACAAACCATTATGATGCAATAAATGCATGCCAAAATGGAAGTATACATAATGCATAAATGGTAGCAGAGAAAAGCAGTAACTAACCCTTGGTCAGGCAAGACCACATACAAGAGCTGATGTTTGAGCTAAGACTTAAAAAATATTTAGGAATTTTCCAGGGAAGCAAATTTGGAGAAGGCATGTGGTGAGCATATTATGCTTTGGTATTGGGGGAGGAGTAAGCAAGGAGCAGCAAGAGACTGGACAGTTGGCCAGATTCTGAAAGGCCTTGCAAGGTGCCTAAGGGAGTCAGATTTTATGCTGCTGGCAATGGAAAGTTATGAAGAAGTAGAATTGAATTATCATCACAGTTCTGGTAGAAAGATACCATTCTAGAAGTAGGTAGGGCTAGTTAGTAGGGAAGGGAAATTACAGCTAGGAAGGATAAAAGGGGGGGCTATAATAAAGGTCAAAAATATGACTGAGGGCCGGACCAGGGCCAGGACAGTGGGAAGGAATAAACAAGTACTAATACAAGTGGGGTTTGAGAAGCCAAAGGAAGAGAGAATAGGAAAAACGATCAATTGTAAAATGGCTAAAGATCAAGTTGGATAAGGAATGGAAAATATCCCATAGATTTAGTAAGTCAATAATTGGTGACCTTGGTTCATAGTAGTTACCCCCATTTTGATATTTGTTACAGAGAATAAGTTATCAGTTTTTAGAAGATCTCATTAGATAATTCTCCAATCTAAAACCTTACATTAAGGAATGCAGAGGAATGTGGGAATGGACTAGTTGGACTGATAAAAAATCTACATAAACGAATATAAAGAAAAACTTAATTATATCCTATCTTGTTCTAAAAGGCATTTGAAACTCTTATCAAGAGCTTTGGTTCTTCAATGAATTTGTTCCATTATCTGGCTCACGCCTATTCAATCTTATTTCTTCTTCATCTCCAATACTTAATTTCCACTCTAGGGAAAAAGGTGCACACTCTGTTTAATACATGTATCATACCTATTCCTCATAGTCCAGAATGTCCATTCTTCCTTTTCTGATCCAGATCTGCACATCTTCAAAATCTATTTTAATTCCCAATATATCTGTGAAGCTTTCTCCAGTTACTTTGGCCTACAATATGCCCTTCCCTGAACCACACTTAGAAATATATCAATCAGGCTGAGCACAGTGGCTCATGCCTATAATCCCAGCACTTGGGAGGCCAAGGCAGGTGGATCACTTGAGGCCAGGAGTTTGAGACCAGCCTGTGCCACATGGTGAAACCCTGTCCCTACTAAAAATACAACAAATTAGCCAGGCATGGTGGCATATGTTTGTAATCCCAGCTACTTTGGAGGCTAAGGCAGAAGAATCCTTCAACCCGGGAGGCAGAGTTGCAGTGAGCCAAGATTGTGCCATTGCACTCCAGCCTGGATGACAAGAATGAAACTCCATCTCAAAAAAAAAAAAAGAAAAAGGCTGGGTGTGGTGGCTTACGCCTGTAATCCCAGCACTTTGGGAACCTGAGGCGGGCGGATCACAAGGTCCGGAAATCAAGACCATCCTGGCCAACATGGTGAAACCCCATCTCTAATAAAATTATAAAAAAATTAGCTGGGCGTGCTGGCACATGCCTGTAATCCCAGCTACTCAGGAGGCTGAGGCAAGAGAATTGCTTGAACTCAGGAGGCTGAGGCAAGAGAATTGCTTGAACCCAGGAGACGGAGATTGCAGTAAGCCGAGATTGCACCACTGCACTACAGCCTGGGTGACAGTGCGAGACTCCGTCTCAAAAATAAAAAAATAAAACAAAAACAATGAAATATATTGATCACCATGTAATGATCCTCTAAATATTTCACCTATCTTAATTCTGTCTCCTCGGCCAAACCATGAGATGCCTAAGTGCAAAATCTATGGTATGTTTTATTTGGTATCCACCATAGTGTCTAGCACAATCTAGGACATTTAGCAGGTAGTCAATAAATACTTACTATTGAGGTAGAAATTGAAATTTGTCCAATAAGGTATTACCTGGAAAAATGTCTTGGGATGTATACTTCAATGAATAAATTGTGATTATTATTAATTAGCATAATACATTTCTATAATGTTAACTCTGGGTCAATAACCTACATTGACATATTCATAAAAACCCTAAGCCTGAAAAATAACCTTGAAAGACAAGGAACATCCACAAATAGTTACTTTGGCAGAGCTAAAATTTAGCTTGTCTCATTAGTTCAAGCATGCACTCAAATATTTCTTCAAAAATCACATATTGATTACTACGTGGCAGATAAAAGATAAGCTTATAAAAGATAATGTTATAAAAGATAACAGTTTTCCTGCTAAGAATAAAATAGTCACATTTAAAATTCTGACATTCTAATATGAATGATAATTATATATGCATAAAAGAAAGTAGAATTTTATCTTAACAACTCAATGATACATGCCCTTATGCAAGAAACAGCAAAACAAGTGTTCATATTCTCTCTTGCTTTCTGAATGCTCTGCTAGGTGCAGAAAAAGAAAGACAAAAAACAAAACAAATTTGGCACACTTTAATCTGAGCAAATTCTATTTAATACAACCAACATGACAAGTGGTATTGAATATTCCATCCTGATATTTAACAGTTAAAACTATGAATATGCCAAACATTATATAATCCCAAAAAGTATAAAGTACATTGATTTTGTTCATTAAATTTTCCCACCTGTGTCAGGTAGCTAATGGTAGTATGCTAGAAATAAGGGTTGGTAAGACTTTTGTTTGATTTCAAAGCCTTAATTCTTTTGGTAGTTCTGTTCCTGATTTGTTTGAACTGAAGTTAGAGATAAAAGATGTTAAAGTTAACATTATAAAATCGATCAAAAATACTCCAAGTATAAGGCTGGTTACAATGAATCGTGCCTGTAACCCCAGCACTTTCGAAGGCCAAGGAGGGCAGATTGCTTAAGCCCAGCAGTTCAAGACCAGCCTAGCCAACATGGCAAAACCACATCTCTACAAAAAATACAAAAAGATTAGCCATGTGTGGTAGTTCACGCCTGTAGTCCCAGCTACTCAAGAGGCTGGGGTGGGAGGATCACCCGAGCCTGGGGAGGTCGAGGTTGCGGTGAGTCATGATTGTGCCACTGCACTCCAGCCTGGGCGATAGAGTGAGACATTGTCTTAAAAACAAAACAAAACAAAAAAAAAACTCCAAGTATGAAATATCACTCTAAAATGGACAATTATGATATAAATACATAATAGAAAGTTCTTCAGGTAGTTTGTCTATTCCGCTTCAACATTCCCATTTCCATCAGAATTGCTATGGATAAAGAAAAAATACCAGAATGTTTTCCATTCCCAACCTCCTCTTCCTCAAGTCTAATCTCCTATTTATCCTTCTGCTTTTGGGTTGGCCTAGGTCCCTTAAAGTCTCACTTCTGTGTCATGCTGTTGTCTCAAACATTATGACACTGTCAGTTGCCTCTAGGGGTGGAGTGAGAGTGACAACTGTCTGGGAAATGACAACAGATAACTTTCTGGGGTAATGGTAATGTTCTCTATCTTGACAGAGTTGGGGGCTATATATGTATATGCATTTGTCAAAAATCAGCAAATGTATATTTAAGGTATCTGTATTTCATTGTATAGAAACTTTATCTCAGGAGAAAAAAAACTAAAGTATTAATCTATGCATATAATAATGATGCATATGGAAATATGTATGGAAAAGTGTACTGATGTCAGCAATTTACTTTCAAATGCATCGAAAAATAATTTGGAGTGATGGCTGGAAAGAGGGATGAATAGATGGAGACATAAGTTATAAAGCAGGAATACTAATGTTAATGGTAGAATCCAGGTGGTAGATAACAAGATGTTTAACTTTGTTATATGCTTGAAATATGTCATACTAAATGTTGGAAAAAGTGATTACAATACAAAAGTTATGTAACATTTTAAACACTATAACATTTAAGTTTATAATCAGAATATTCTGTGCCTATTTTTAAAAGAATAAAAATATAAGTTATATTCTAAGGGAAATGCAGCAAAGTAGCTTCGAGAAAAATGGTCTGTGTAGTTTGGTCCCCCAAAGCACTGAGGTTGGAATGATTACACCGGAGCATTTCTTTAACTGGTTCAGATCTAGGGTACGTAATAATTGAAATGAAAATTTTGAACACCACTAAACAAAAACATGAAGTGACAGAAGCACAGAAGAAAGAAAACTTTTTAAAGTACTTCCTGCATACCTGGTTGTACATGTATCTCAACATGAAGTCCATCAGAAATGATTTTCCTTTTCTAAATGCTCCAGCAACAGATACAGCAACAACCTCCTTGTCTCTGACAGCTTCCGAGAGAAGGATCCGATTTAGTGCAGTTTCATCTAACTCAAAGGAATGGTCATCTCTGACAATGAGAACTTGGACTGGTCCTGCCTTTTTCACTGGCTCCTCCTCTTCTGAGCTCCATTCATATGTCTTTTCCGAAAATCCACCTGTTGAATAGAGCAGTGACTGGATCAGCTAATCATCTCAAAGTGCCAAGAAATATATATGTACCTCTCAACTCTCAAATATCTGACACAGGAGCATACTGGAATTAGAAATGCTCATTTTATGCTGGGTGCAGTGGCTCATGCCTGTAATCCTAGCACCTTGGGAGGCTGAGGTGGGAGGATCACTTGAGCCCAGCAGTTGAGAGCACCCTGGGCAACATAGCGAGATCCTGTCTATACAAAAAATTTTAAAATTCACCAGGTGTGGTAATGCGTGCCTGTGGTCCCAGCTCTCAGGAGCCAGGGGTGGGAGGCTCACTTGAGCCCAGGAGGTCAAGGCTACAGTGAGATATTATTGTGCCACTGCACTCCAGCCTGAGCAACAGAGGGAGATCCTGTCTCAGGAAAAAAAGAGAGAGAGAGAGAGAATATAAATGTTTGTTTTAATGACATATTTTCATGTCATTCACACTATATCCCAGAAGGACTTACATTTGTTCTTTCTGATCATATGACTGAATCAAAAAAATTTTTCAAGAAAGCTCTAAGTCAGTGCAGATGTCTCTGTGTGCTGAGTCAGAGAGAAAATCAAAGCAAAGCACTCTACTTTTGGAGCAGAGGAATAAAATGGTTTTAGTTCACACTTTCTCCATCTCCTAGAAATAGCTTATTTACATAAAGGATCCTTGCAATATTTCTTAAAGCTGAACATACATAGGAAGAAATATATAGAAGGGCTCAGAATCACAGATTCTCAAGCATGTTATTGGTATTAGTATAGATGAGGAAATTAAAGCCAAAGATGTGACTGATCTTGCCCAAGAAATGGAAATGGAACTTAGAAGGAAGGAAATGGTAGATTTCCTCATATAGGAATTCTATATCTTTCACATGTTATTTATTTAATCCTTGTAATGTTCCAGTAAGATATTTATTATTATCTGTATTTTTGACACATGAGAAAATTAAGAATCTCATTAAATTTCCTAAGAACACAACTATTAAAAAGTGACAGATCACAGGTCCAAGTTCCCATGGACAGTAACTGCCAAGCTGGGATTATATTGCAAGAGTCAAAACTTTCATCCCAGATCTTTCTACTACTATAAAAAAATTCTGCCTCTTTGGTAGCAATCAAATAACTTTTGGACAATACATACATGAGGTCATTTGCTTTGTGTTGTAAGAACAGAAAGTCAATATACATACCAATTAATTCCTCAGATAGATATATGACCTAGCCTCAAAGAAACCCTCAATAATTGCTATGGACTGAATGTCTATGTCTCCCTCCCAAATTCATATGTAGAAACCCTAATCCCCAATGTGACAAAGGCCTCCTTTGGAAAGCCTTAGATTAGGGTTAGATTAGGTCATGAAGGTCTCCCATAATAGAGTTAGTGTCCTTATAAGGCAATTAAGGAACCAGAGCCTCTTTTCTCTGAATTATGAGGATACATGAAGAAAGCAGTCTATGAACCAGGAGGAAGACCCTTACAAAAAACCCAGCCCTGCTGGCACTCTGATCTCACCCAGCTTCCAGAACTGTGAGAAATAAATATTTGTTATTTAAGCCACCCAGTCTATGATTTTCTGTTACCCAAAGTGACTAAGACAATAATACTAATTTTGAAACAAACTGGACTCTTAAATAATCTTTTATATAAATTTTTGAAAATATCTTTAGGTAGACATTCTTCATGATGTCTATTTGATATGAAGTTTTATAACTAGATAAAAGCAAGGCAATCATATCTCAACATAATTTTAAAAGTCTTCAGATGACATTGATATATGTATATATGTCAAACATAACTTTATTGCTGTTCATCTATAAAATAACGCTATTGAAATACTGAAAATCTAATATATAATTTTAGTTTTGCATGAGTAGAGATAAACAGACACCACTACTTTCTGAATAGTCATAAAAAGCATCAGAGACAACAGACCACGAATCAGAGTTATTCTCTCTGCAAAGTTAAGAAAAGGTGACTTTTTATCTGAAAGATAATAGCTTCTATATTGCCATATCACAGGTGCCGGAATCAGAGAGCCTTTGTTTAAACCCCAGCTTTACAATTTACAACTTAAAGTTGTGGAAATTATTTAGCCACCCAATGGCTCAGTGTGCTCCATTTTAAAAATATTAATAATGGTACCTATATCAGAAAGCCTTTGTAAAGACTAAACAAAGTAGTTTTCATGAAATAAAGATCAAAGAATCTGACAAATAGTACATGTTTAATAAATAGTGACTGTTATTAATACTATTATCTATTCATGTTTGATTACAGTCCTACCTACCACCTAATTTCAGTCTCAGTACAAAGGCCCTTTTTGAGAATAGCAAATATGTTTTATTTGATGATGCTCCTTGCCTATGATTTAATTATGATCTGAGCATACAAATGTGAATCTTGGATGCTAGCTAGACATAATATTTTGGATAGAGAAACATCTTTGGAGCAGAAAACTAGATCATAACTTTCTATAGACTGAAATAATTGTTTGCAACAAACTACACATATGCAAAAGGTACTCGAGAATGCACATAAAAATGGAATTTCTGGGTTGTAAGTTTTTCAAATATTCAACTTTAAAGCATGAAGCAAAATTGTCTTTTTCTAAGTGGCTATATAAATGTTTCACTTCCACCAGCAATTTAACATCCTATTGATCCATATCCTTTCTAACACTTAGTTTTATCTGACTTCATTTTTGTCACCTGCAGAGGTATAAAATGGTATCTCACTGTGGTCTTGATATACATTTCTCTAATTGCTGATAAGGTAAGTATCTCCTTTTAACCACTTTTCTATTAGGTAGTTTGTCTTTTTCTTACTGATGTGTGGTTCTTTATGTATTTTTTAATGCTAGCCCTTTGTTTGTTTTATGCATAGCAAAAGTCTTCTAGTTTCTAAGAGCTTGCCTTTTCATTTTCCTTAAGCTATAATTGATGAAAAGGCATTCGTAACTTTAATGCAATAGACTGTATTAATATTTTCTTTATGGTTAACATTTTGTATGCCATGTTTAAGAAATGATTCTCTATACAAGATCTGAAAGATAGTCACATATATTCTTCTAAGTTTATTTGTTTTTTGTTTTTTGAGACAGGGTCTCACTCTCTTACCCAAGCTGGAGTGCAGTGGTGTGATATGAGCTCACTGCAACCTCCACCTCCTGAGCTTAATTGATCCTCCCACCTCAACCTCCCCAGTAGCTGGGACTATAAGCATGTGCCACCACCAAGTCCTGCTGATTTCTGTATATTTTGTAGAGATGGGATCTTGCCATGTTGCTCAAGCCAGTCTCAAACTCCTGGACTCAAGTGATCCACCTGCCTTGGCCTCCCAAGGTGCTGGCATTACAGGCGTGAGCCACCGTGCCCGGCCTTTTGTAAGTTTTAAAGTTTGCTTTTGATATTTAAGTTCCTAGTCCATCAGAAGTTGTTATCTGTAGGGTAGAAGATAGAAAGCCAATTTTTTAAAATATAAGAAACAAATTTTTTCAGAGCTCTATCAAAGCCCCTTCTTTCATCAAGTGGTCTGCCATGAGATCTTTGTCACAAGTAAAAATTTTTAACACACACACACACACACACACACACTCATTTCTGAGCTCTCAATTCTGATTCATTCAATTTGTCTATACCAGTATCAATATTACACAATCCTAATCAAAATAGCTTTATAAAATGTTATTGAACATAGTATAGCAAATACCTCTTATCCTTCTAAATATTATTAGTCTTGGCTTTTTAACCCTTTCCATAAAAATATTAAAATCAATCTGTTAGTTGAACTCTTTATTGAAGTTACCTCAAATTTATAGATCAATTTGAAAGGAATCAATACCTTGATGGTATTAAGTCTGCCAATGCATAAACATGATCTATCTCTCGATCTATTTTTGGTCTTTAATCCCCTTCAGTAATGTTTTTATAATTTGGGGGGAGTAGGAAGAGGTTTATTACATTGAGTCCCAGGTGCACTGTGGTTTTTGTTGCTAACTATGACTGGTTTATTTGTTGTTGCTTTAATATATTTTCTAGTTGTTGTTTGGATAAATAACTACAATTAGCTTTAATGTGTTGGCATATATTGAAGAATTTGCTAAACTTTATTATTTCCTGTAAAACTTATTAGATACTTTTGGGTTTTTAAATGTAGAAACAGAAATACAATTTCCAAATAATGACAGTTTCCAACTTTTAAATCTTTATGTATGTCTTTTCTTTTTTCTTAAATTATTAGACATTCAGTGTAATGTTGAATAGAAGGGGTGATGATGGGCATAAGTTTTTATTTCAGTAGGCATAACTTCCTGATTTTAAAGGGAGTGTCTCCAGTATTTTCCTATTTGGGTTATTTTTGTTACAGTTTTGTTTGGCTTCGTTTGGTAGATACATTTTATTATATCAGATTAAGGAAACTATGTCTAGTTTACTAAGAGTTTCTAAAAATCACAAACAAATAATGGATTTTATCAAAGAATCTCTTCTGCATCTATTGAGGTGATCATAGAGCTTTTCACTTATCTTATTTATACTGAAACATTAATACGTCTATGTAGCATATAATATATATTGAATTTTTTATATAAACCTAATAGTCTCAGGGTATAGTATAATGTTGGATTCAGTTTGCTAAAATTTTGTTTAGGAATTGTGCATATATATTCATAAGTGAGTTGTCTATGACTTTCCTTTCTTACTTTGTCCATGGTTGGTTTTATTAAAAAAAGTTATGCAGTTATGCAAGCTTTGTAAAATGAATTAGCAGCTGGGCATGGCAGCTCATGCCTGTAATCCCAACACTTTGGGAGGCCGAGGTGGGTGGATCACTTGAGGTCAGGAGTTTGAGACCAGCTGGCCAACATGGTAAAACCCCATCTCTACTAAAAAAAAAAAAACTACAAAAATTATCTGGGCGTGGTGGTGCGTGCCTGTAGTCCCAGCTACTCAGGAGTCTGAGGCAGGAGAATCACTTGAACCCACAAGGCAGAGGTTGCAGTGAGCCGAAATCACATCACTTCACTCCAGCCCCGGTGACAGAGTGAGACTTCGTCTTACAAAAAAAAAAAAAAAAAAAAAGAGTTTGTAATAAAAGACTGGAGTGAACAGTTCTTTGAAATTTTGATAGAACTTGCCTGTAAAACTTTCCGGATCTGGTGTTTTCTTTGCGAGATGATTTTTAACTGTCACTTCAATTTCTTTAATAGTTATGATTGCTATTGTTATATCAGTACCAATAAAGCTTGATAGTTCTTCTTGAGATACTTCTGGTTAATTCTATCTTTCTAGGAATTTTCTTTTCACTATCTTAAAATTCAGACAAAAATCAGTAAATATGCAGAAGATTTGAACAGCATCATTAGCCAGCCTTACCCATCTGACATCTAGTAATTACAGAACCACACATTCTTTTTAAGTTCATATAGAACATTTACTAAACAGCCTCTGTACTGGTTTATAAATCAGATCTCAATAAACTTCAAAGAATTACAATAATAAATAATATTTTATATGATTATAAAGGAATTAAACTAGAAATCAGTAACAAGATGATATTAAGAAAATCTTTAAATATTTGGAAATTAAGCAATAAATCTAAATAACCTATGGAATAAAGAAGAAATTATAATGAAAATTAGAAAATATTGTGAACTAAATGAACTGATGAAAGTTCTGATCTATTTGTCAATTTGTCTATGACAACATCAATATTATACTATATTCATCAAAATTGCTTTATGATGTTTTAATGGAACAAGTTCTCTTATCTTCTAATTACCATCAGTCTTAGCCATTTTGTCCCTTTTCATATAAATATTGAATCAATATGTTAGGGTGTACTATCTTATTTATACTGAAATATTAAAAATATGACATAAAACCTTGCTTAGCGGAAACTTACACCTTGAAATGCATAAAGTAGTAAGGTTGTTTGAAAAAATCATAAGCTAGTATCTATGTTAAGAAACAAAAACATATCAAATTAGATTCAAAGACAAGAAAAGGTAGGAAATAATGGTCAGAAATAAACGAACTAGAAATTGGGATCAATGAGATTAACTTAGTAATGTAAGACAGATCAAAGAAAATAAGAGAAAAAAATCCACATATCACTCATATTAGATATAAAAAGATATGTAACCATAGATCCTACAGATACAGATATTTTAAAAATAATATTGGGATATTATGAATAATTTTATGACACTAAATTTGATAACTCTGAGGAAATGAACAAACTAAAAGTATCACTTATTAAAAAACCACGTAAGATGAATAAAAAATATGAATACTGTTATACCTGGAAAAAAATTAAATTCATAATTTAAAACCTTCAGCAAAAGAAACTCCAAGCTCAGCTTCCCTGGTGAACTCTTCTAAACATTTAGAAAACAACTAAGAGTAATCTTGTACAAACTTCTAAGAAACAGATAATAGGGAACCACTCTCAACTTATTTTATAATATCAGACTAACTCTGATACCAAGAACTGACAAGGACATTATAAAAATGGAAAATCATAAGCCAGTATCTCTTATCAAGATAAACTCAAAAGCTCTAAACGAAATATGGCAAATCAAATCCAGACATAAATTTTTAAAATATCACATACACATGGTATCTATTATAGGAATTCAAGGTTAATTTAACAAAGACAATTAATATAATTCACTACATTGCATAACAGACACAGACATATGATTATTTCAGTAGACGCATAAAAGTAGGTATGAAATGTAAAAGTCATTCCTGATTAAAGAAAAAAAGCAAAACCAAAAACCTGTCAGCAAAGCAGGAATAGAAGAAAAATGCCTTAATCTAATAAACAGTACCTACAAATATAGCTAATATTACACTTATTGTTAAAATACTGAAAGCTTTCTCCCGAAGTCACTGAAAACCCATGTTCAGAAACAAATGTGCACAAATATGTTTATAGACATTTTATTCATATTTGCTAAAAACTGAACAATCCAAATATCCTTTAACTAGGGAATGGATAATATGTATAATGGCATGTTAATCAGCAATAAAAGGAATGAACCACTGATTCATTCCACAATGCAGATGAATCGCATATGAATTATCCTAAATGGAGTAAGCCAGACCTAAATGGTAACATAGCCTTTGTCAAGAGTTGGGTAGACGGAACAGTTGACTCTAAAAAGATAGAAAAAATTGTCTGGGGTAATGGAACAGTTCTAAATATCGATTGTGGTAGTCATAACATGACTGTATAAATTTATCACAAGTCACAGAGCAGTAGATTAAAAGGGCGAATTTTACTGTATGTAGATTATACCTTTATTATTTTTAGTGAGAAAAAATATTTACATAGCATTATAAAACCTCATCATCTAGTAATCAACCTAAGTGATGTGTTGGCAAATGTTTAACAACCAGCTTGTGGCAGTGGGTAGGGGGAAAAGTCCTGATTTGTAGTATTTGCCAACTTCTGTGATATAAATACTACCACCATGGCCCACTCCAATCTCACAATGTGATTTACTGAATGTGGAGCCAGGAAGAGATTTACCCAATCAGCTCTCATGAACTAGTAGGAGCTGGCTCCAACATACCACTGAAATCTAATGAAAGATATTTAAGACCTCTGCAGAAAAAACAGAAAACATTACTGAAAGAGGTATATACAGTTCTCAGATTAGAAAACGCTATATTGTAAATGTGTCGATGCTCCCCATTGATCGATAGATTGATTATAACCCAAAGCAAATTCTCAGCAATCTCTCTTATACAAATTAACAAGTTTATTTCTCTGTTGCATAAATTTTTATTATGCAAATTAATAAGCTTGTATGGAAAGGCAGGAAGCCAAGAATAACAAAGACAACCTTGAAAAGCAACAAAATTGGGGAACTTACACTCACAGACACCAATAGATAATGAAAATCTGCAGTAATTAAGACAGAGTTATGTTGTCACAAGGATAAACAAACAGACCCACAGAAAAGACTACAGACCCACATAGATACAATCATCTGATTTACAACAAAGGCATTTGCCACTGCAATGAATGAGAAAAGGAGATCTTTTCAATACATGATGCTAAATCAACTGAATATTCATATGTGGAGGAAATGAGCCATAACCCTCAGCTCTTACCATACACAAAAACCAGTTCCAAATAAATCATAGACCTATGTCTGGAGGAGGAAAAGTGGACAAAAGATACAAATAAGAAATTGACAAAACCCACAATATTAAATGACTCCACACATATAAAAAGATATTTACTGTCACGCAAATAAAAATGAAAAAATATATTGATAACTTTTTCACATATTGGATTTACAAAGATCAAAAGTGTAATAATTCTTTTCATGAGTTCAGATGTAAACTTGTACTTACAGATGCTGCAGGTGGGAATTAAAAAGGGATACAGCATCTTTGGGCTGCAATTGGGCAAATAACTATGAAAAACACAAATATATGTATTCCTGACCCAGCAATGCTATTTCAAAGAATTCATTTGCAGATATACTCATACATATGCAAAACGCCAGAAGCAATGTAAATGTCCATCAATGAGAGATTGATTAATAAATTATGGTTCATCCTCTTGTGAAATATAATTGTAAACAATGAGAAAATTCATTCGGAACAATTGCCCAATATATATCATAAGAAATAACTCAAGGTACAATACAGTGTGTAAAATATAACTCTGAAAAAAAAAGTGTGTGGGAGAGTGTGTTTGGCATGTTTAAGGAATAGTCAGGAGTACAGTATGCATGCAGCAGGTTGAAAAGGTTATGAGGGGCCAGGTCAGGAAGAAGAGTAAGAGCACAAATCTGAAAGGATTTGGAACAGAGTGGATATTGTGGGTGAAAGAAATGGAAAAGATTTCAGTGGATGTTGGTATCTGATTATCCTTTCCTTCTCTACCTTTGTATACTAGGTGTGGGTTAGGTAGATAACTCTGGAACTTTACATGTTCAAGGCTCTTGAAGAGTTACACATGGAGTTAATGAACAGGAAGGAGACTGTCTTAAGTATGACTTAAGTAGGCTGCAAAATAAAACAAATACCTGAATCCTTTGGATCATGGCCCTCCTACCCCCGGTGACGACGGCTGGAGTCGGGCTGAGGCCGACCGGGCAGCAATTTTACCTCCATTTTGAGACTGGACTCGCCCCTTCCAACTCAAGTTCAATCACAAATTCTTACAGAGAATTTTTTTAAAACAAGAAATGTCCCCCACTCATTTTTAAAAAAAATATTTTATTGCATTTTAGGTTTTGGGGTACATGTGAAGAACATGCAGGATTGTTGCATAGGTATGTACATGGCAATGTGGTTTGCTGCCTTCCTACCCATTACCTGTATTATTATGTTAGAAGCCTTAGATTGAGTATAAATAATTACTGTTCAGCAGAGAAATCCATGTACCCTCTCCAAACGGCCTGTTTTACTATGATGTAAAAATAATGTCATGTATATTTTCATATTAGACTTCTGGTCTTTTAAACTTTTGTAATAGTCAAAAAAAGAAATTTAGTTGTAAACATGCTCGCAAATATTGTAATCTAAAGATTAGCAAACCTAGTAATGTATTAAAAAAGGAAATACAGTGAGACTAGCCTGGATTTATTCTAGAAATGCAAGATCACTTTAACATAAAAGATCTATTAATCTAACTAAACATAATAACAATCTAGAAAAGGAAAACCATATAATTATTTCAAAGAATGCAGGAAAGGCACTTGTTAAAATTCAATATCCAGAGATGATTTTTAAAAACTAATAATTATGAATAAAGGAGAAATCTGATGAAGTCTTAATCTGATGAAGTGAGACTGGGAAGAGTTCTGGGAAGCACTCTGGAATTTACTGAAGACTTGAAGCTTCTAGGGATAAGCTTGGACAGTAACCTGCAGTTAATTTCAGTCAATTTTAGCTCTTAGCTCAGCAGCAGCTACACATTCCATATCTCCCAGTCCCATGGCAAGCAGCCATGAATGTGTTCCTGGAGCAGCTTGAATTCAGGTTGTGGGAGCCAGAGTGGGAATATGAACCCTGTCCTCCAAAATTTTGGGATCTATATTCTGATTGATAATTGCTGCTTTTGATCATGGAGGTGCAGACACAGGTAAGCTGTCCTTGTTGAATATCCCACCTCTCATTGTTGGAAGCCCCTCCCACTCTAGCTCAAGTGACTTCCAGGAGACTTAAAAGGCAGGTTCCTTTATTTTTACTCCTTCATTGTTCTCTTTCCCCACCTTTTGGAAACCAGACACTAAAGACTACGACATTCAAAAGCAACTGCATACACGGGGGAAATTATTTACTGCATATGCCCAGGAAAGGCACAGGCTCAGAAAAGACCTGTGAAGACCTTAAGTTTACATCACAGGCTGATCCTTGACATGGAGACAGCTTACAACAATTAAAATAAAAAGAAAAAAATAGCAAACCCTGGGAAAGAGGGAAATCCTGACTTCCAGAGTTACCATACTATTAGATTCAAATGTCCAGATTTCAACAAATCACAAAGTATACAAAAAAATAACAACGTATTGGCCATTTAAAGGAAAAAATAAAACAGACACTGTCCTAAAGGCAACATGGCAGCCCTACTAGACAATTACTTAAAAGCACTGTCTTATAAATACTCAAAGAATCAGAAGAAGACATAGAAAAAGTCAGGAAAATGATATACAAACAAAATAGAAATTTCAATAAAAATATAGGAAACCTAAAAATAAACCAAAAGAAATTCCAGGCTGAGCAAGGTGGTTCATGCCTGTAATTCAAGCACTTCGAGAAGGTGAAGTGGGAGGTCACTTTTGGTCAGGATTTTGAGGCTACAGTGAGCTCTGATCATACCACTATACTCCAGCCTGGGCAACAGAGTGAGACCCTATCTTTAAAAGAAGAAAAAAAGAAGCTTAAAAATATAATAATCAATCAAAATGAAAAATTCACTAGAGGGAGTCAAAGACAGATTTGAGCAGACAGAAGAAAAAAATCAGCAAATTTGAAGATCGGCCAACTGAAGTCATCGAAAAATAGAACAAAGATTGAAGAAAAGTGAATAGAGCTTAAGGGACCTGTGGGACACCATCAAATGACTCAACAGCTACATTGCAGTAGTTCCAGAAGAAGAAGAAAAAAAAGAGAAAGTGACAGAGAGATTATTTGCAGAATAACAGCTGAAAACTTCCCAAGTTTGATGAAAGATAAATATAAACATCTGAGAAGATCAACAAATTCCAAGTAGGATGAACTCAAAGAGATCCACATTGAGACACATTATAATCAAACTGTCAAAGGCCAAAGACAAAGAGAAAAAGTTGAAAACAATGAGAGAGAAGTGACAAATCACATATAAGGATTAGTAATAAGATTATCAACAAATTTCTTATCAGAAACTTTGGAAGCAAAAAGGAAGTGGGCAGAGATAGTCTAAGTGCTGAAAGAAAAAAAAAAAAAAACCCTGTCAACAATCCTATATCCAGCAGCCCTATCCCTCAAAATGAGGAAAAAATGAAAACATCCCCAGATAAACAAAAGCTGGAGTTTGTTACCACTACACCTGCCTTGCAAGAAATGCTAAAGATAGTCAGTCCTACATGTTGAAATGAAAGGACACTACACAGTAACTTGAAGCCATACGAAGAAATAAAAATCTCAGTAAAAGTAAATACATGGGTAATTATTATTATTATTATTATTATTTTGTTTTTTTAAGATGGGGGTTTCACCATGATGGCCAGGCTAGTCTTGAACTCCTGACCTCAGGTGATCCACCCACCTCGGCCTCCCAAAGTGCTAGGATTACAGGCGTGAGCCACTGTGCCCAGCCTAAATACATGGGTAATTATTAAAGCTAGTATTATTTGAACAATAGTTTGTAATTTCATCTTTATTCTATATGGTTTAGGAGACTAATACTTTTGGCCCCCTCTTCTCCCCTCCCCCAATGGAAAAAGGAGACTAATACTTTTTTAAAAAAATTATAAGTCTAAAAGCTAATAATCATTATAATTTTGGTCTGTAATTCCACATTTTGTTTTTAAGAAACTAATGCATTCTTTTATTTATTTATTTTTTGAGACAAAGTCTTTCTCTGTTTCCCAGGATAGAGTGCAGCAGCATGATCATGGCTCAATGAGGCCTCAATTTCCTGGGTCCAAGTGATCTCCTACTTCAGCCTCCTGAGCAGCTGGGGATACAGGCATGCACCACCATGCCTGGCTAATTTTTGTATTTTGTGTGTGTGTGTGTGTGTGGAGACAGGGTTTTGCCATATTGACCCAAATGCCTGGTCTTGAACTCCAGGGCTTGGGCAATCCTCTCACCTCATCCTCCCAAAGTGCGGACATATACAGGCATGAGCCACTGTGCCCAGCTGAGAAACTAATGTATTTTAAAAAACAATAACTAGTTTGTGTTTTTGGACACATAATAGGTATAATTTTATGATACCAGTAACTGAAAGGGGTGAGGACAGACATGTAAAGGAGAAGAATTTTTGTATGTTATTAAAATCAAACTGGTATCAATTCAAATTACAGTGTTACAACTTTAGAATGTTAAATGTAATCTCCATGGTAACCACAAAAAATAGATAGAAAAATGTACACAAGGGAAATGATAAGGGAATTAAAACACTACACTATAAAAATCAACTGAACACAACAGAGAGTAATGTGCAGTAATGCAGGAAATGAGCGACAAAAAGCTACAAGACACATAGAAAACAAATAGCAAAACAAACAAAAGAAGTCACACCTTATCAGTAATTACTTTAAATGTAAAGAGATATAAACCCTCCAATCAAAAGACAGAGATTGACAGAATGGATTTAAAAACATAATCCCAACTATATGCTGTCTGTAAGAGCTTTCCTTTAGATCCAAAGACACAAGCAGATTGAAAGTAGTAGGGTAGAAAGATATATTTCGTGTAAATATAACCCAAAAGAGAGTAGCAATACTAATATCAGAAAAGATAGACTTTAAAAAAACAAAAACAAAAAAGTTAACAGAAAACAAAGGACTGGATTTTTTAGAGACAATATTTTGTTATGTTTTCCAGGCTACAGTACAGTGGCTAGTCATAGACACAACCATAGCACATTACAGCCTCAAACTCCTGGGCTCAAGCGATCCTCCTGCCTCAGCCTCTGGAATAGTTGGGACTACAGGTGCATACCACCATCCTTGGCTAGGACATCATATACTAATAAAAGTTTGAATACAGCATTTGAATATACAACAATGACAAAAATCTATGTACCAGGAACACTGTATCAAAATATATGAAGCAAAAGTTGACAGAATTGAAAGAAGAAAGAGTTCTATACTAAGAGTTGGGGAATTCAATATCCTACTCTCAATAATAGATAAAACAAAGAAATGAAAAGGAAATAAAGACATGTAAAGAAATAGAGAACTTGAACAACACAATACGCCAACAGACAAATACAGACACTCTAGCCAACAACAATAGAATACATATTTTTCTCAAGTGTACCTGGGACATTCTCTAGATTGACTATAAGGGAAGCCACAGATTAAGTTTCAATGCATTTTAAAAGAGATATAATACTAAATATTTTCTTCAACCACAATGGGATGAAGTTGGAAATCAGTAACAGAATGAAAACTGGAAAATTCACAAATTCATGGCAATTAAAGAACACATTCTTTTTTTTTTTTTTTTTTTTTTGAGATGGAGTCTCGCTCTGTTGCCCAGGTTGGAGTGCTGTGGCATGATCTCAGCTCACTGCAACCTCCGCCTCCCGTGTTCTTGCAATTCACCTGCCTCAGCCTTCAGAGTAGCTGGGACTGCAGGCGCATGCCGCCATGCCCAGCTAATTTTTGGTATTTTAGTAGAGACTGGGTTTCACCATGTTGCCCAGGCTGGTCTTGAACTCCTGAGCTCAGGTAATCCACCTGCCTTGGCCTCCCAAAGTGCTGGGATTACATGCTGAGCCACTAAGCCCAGTCAACAACACATTCTTAAACAACAAAGGATCAAAGAAAAAAATCACAAGAGAAATCAGAATATTAATTACAAATTAAAACTACAATGAGATAGCACATCCCATCCATTAGAATGACAACTTTATTTCTTTTTTGAGACAAATTCTCACTCTTGTCTCCCAGGCTGGAGTGCAATGGTGCGATCTTGGCTTACTGCAACCTCCGCCTCCCAGGTTCAAGCCATTCTCCTGCCTCAGCCTCCCAAGGAGCTGTGATTACAGGTGCCTGCTCCCATGCCTGGTCAATTTTTGCATTTTTAGTAGAGACAGGGTTTCACCATGTTGGCCAGGCTGGTCTCAAACTCCTGATCTCAGGTGATCTGCCCATGTCGGCCTTCAAAAGTGCTGGGATTACAGACATCAGCCACTATGCATGGCTGAATGACAATTATTTTTAAAAAAACAGAACAGAACAAGTGTTGGTGAGGATATGAAAAAATTTAAACCTGTGTGCACTGTTGATGAGAACATAAAATGATACTGCCTCTGTGGAAAACAATATGGCTGTTCCTCAAAATATTAGAAATAGAATTACCATATGATCCAGCAATTCCACTTCTGGGTATATACCCAAAAGAGTTGAAAGCAGTGTCTCAAAGGGATACTTGCAGACGCATGTTCAGAGAAGCATTATTCACAATAGCCAAAATATGACAGCAACCCAGTGTCTGTCAACAGACGACAGATTTAAAAAATGTGGTGTACAAGATGGCCAAATAGCAGCAGCTCAGGATTGCAGCTCCCAGCGAAAGCGCGGACTGTGGGTGGATGCCGCATTTCCAGATGGATTTTTATTGTCCACAGACCAGGAGATTCCCAGGCGGAGGAGCCCCACGGGTCGCCAGCACGGCTGTTTGGCCAGTGCAGCTGTTTTGGCCGGTGCGGCTGTTTACACCGGTGTGGCTGTTTACCAGCGCCCCGGCACGGCAGTTCTCCATACAAAATATATGGGTCCGGGCGCTGTTTTAGCAGGCGATGGGAGCTCCTGGGAGAGAGTCACCCATTCACCTGATAAAAAAGGGGACTGAAACAGGGAGCCAGGCCAGGAGATTCCCGGGCAAAAAAGCGCCACGAATCTCAGCGCGGCTGTTTCAGCAGGCGCAGTGGGTCGCCGCACGGGAAATCGCACAGATCCCGGCACCTTTTCAACCGGCGACTGGAACACCTGGGAGACAGTCAACCGTTCAACTAAAAAAAAAGGGGTCTGAGGCAGGGAGCCAGGTGATCAGGCTTGGCTGGTCCCACCCCCACAAAAAACAGCATCAGAAAGGCTCTGGATTGAGAGTTTGACAGCGGGCACAGCTGAACCCAGGATGGTCCAGCTCTGTGGGGGAGGGGCGTCCGCCATTACCGAAGCAGTCCACCACTACGGAGGTAGTCCGCCATTGCTGAGGCAGCCCGCCATTACAGAGAGAGTCTGCCATTATAGAGGTGGGCCACCATTGCCAAGGCAGTTTTAACTATACCCGTATAAACAGGACTGCAGGGAAGTTCACACGGCAGCTGGGCAAAGCCTACAGCAGCTCAGCAAAGCCTCTGCAGGCAGTGACTAGGCTGCCTCCTCACTGGGCAGGGCAGCCCTGAAGAAAGGCAGCAGCACAACAGAAACCCATAAATAAGGCCCTAACTCCCTGGGACAGAGCACCAGGGAAAAAAGTGTGGGGGGTGGGGTTTATGAGTTCTGCTGCAGCAGACTTAAACGTACCTGCCCAGTAGCTCTGAATGGACAACGGAGCTCACAGCTCAGCACTTGAGCTCCTATAAAAGACAGACTGTCTCCTCAAGTAGCTCCCTTACCCCCATATATCCAAAGAGTCACCTCATAAGGAGAGCTTGGACTGACATCTGGAGAGTATCCTTCTGGGACAAAGCAGAAGAAGAAACTGGCAGCATCCCTTACTGTTCTGTAGCCATTGCAGGTGATCCCCAGGCAAGCAGGGCCTGGAGTGGACCTCAGCAGTCCTACAGCAGAGGGGCCTGTTAGAAGGAAAACTAAGAAACATAAAGAAATAACTTAATCGTCAACAAACTGGATGTCCACTCAGAGACCCAATCTGAAAGTCAACAACTACAAAGACGACAGGTGGATAAATCCACAAAGATGGGAAGAAACTAGTGCAAAAAGGATGAAAACACCCGAAACTAGAATGCCTCTCCTCCTACAAGGGATCACAACTCCTCACCAGCAAGGGAACAAGGCTGGATGGACAATGAGTGTGATGAAATGACAGAATCAGGCTTCAGAAGGTGGGTAATAAGAAACTTCTGTGAGCTAAAAGAACATGTTCTAACCCAATGCAAAGAAACTAAGAACCTTGAAAAAAGATTTGACGAAATGCTAACAACAATAAACAACTTAGAGAGGAATATAAGTGAATTGATGGAGCTGAAAAACACAACACGAGAACTTCGCGAAGCATACACAAGTTTCAACAGCCGAATTGACCAAGCAGAAGAAAGGATAGCAGAGGTCGAGATCAACTCAATGAAATAAAACGAGAAGGAAAGAGTAGAGAAAAAAGGGTAAAAAGGAATGAACAAAGTCTCCAAGACATATGGGACTATTTGAAAAGACCTAATCTACGTTTGATAGGTGTACCTGAATGTGACAAAGAGAATGAATCCAAGCTGGAAAATACTCTTCAGGATATTATCCAGGAGAACTTCCCCAACCTAGCAAAGCAGGCCAATATTCAAGTCCAGGAAATACAGAGAACACCACAAAGATATTCCTCAAGAAGAGCAACCCCAAGGCACATAATCATCAGATTCACCAGGGTTGAAATGAAGGAGAAAATGCTGAGGGCAGCCAGAGAGAAAGGTCGGGTTACCCACAAAGGGAAGCCCATCAGACTCACAGCAGATCTCTCAGCAGAAACTCTACAACCAGAAGAGAGTGGGGGCCAATATTCAACATCCTTAAAGAAAAGAACTTTCAACCCAGAATTTCATATCCAGCCAAACTAAGCTTCATAAGTGAAGGAAAAATAAAATCCTTTGCGAATAAGCAAGTACTTAGAGATTTCATTACCACCATGCCTGCTTTACAAGAGCTCCTGAAAGAGGCACTAAACATAGAAAGGAACAACCAGTACCAGCCACTCCAAAAACATACCAAATGGTAAAGCGCATCAACACAATGAAGAAACTGCATCAACTAACCGGCAAAACAGCCAGCTAGCATCAAAATGGCAGGATCAAATTCACACATAACAATATTAACCCTAAATGTAAAGCTAAATGCCCCAATCAAAAGACATAGACTGGCAAACTGGATAAAAAGCCAAAACCCGTCGGTGTGCTGTATCCAGGAAACCCATCTCCCATGCAAAGATACAAAAAGGCTCAAAATAAAGGGATGGAGGAAGATTTACCAAGCAAATGGAGACCAAAAAAAAGCAGGAGCTGCAATTCTCATCTCTCATAAAATAGACTTTAAACCAACAAAGATCAAAAGAGACAAAGAAGGACATTACATAACGGTAAAAGGATCAATGCAACAAGAAGAGCTAACGATCTTAAATATATACGCGCCCAATACAGGAGCACCCAGATACATAAGGCAAGTTCTTAAGGACTTACAAAGAGACTTAGACTCCCACACAATAATAATGGGAGACTTTAACACTCCACTGTCAATATTAGACAGATCAATGAGACAGAAAATTAACAAGGATATCCAGGACTTGAACTCAGACCTGGAACAAGCAAACCTAATAGACATTTACAGAACTCTCCACCCCAAATCCACAGAATATACATTCTTCTCAGCACCATATCGCACCTACTCTAAAACTGACCACATAATTGGAAGTAAATCACTCCTCAGCAAATGCAAAGAACGGAAATCATAACAAACAGTCTCTCAGACCACAGTGCAATCAAGTTAGAACTCAGAATTCAGAAACTAACTCAGAACCACACAGCTTCATGGAAACTGTTCATGTTCAGTAACAACTGGCTCTTGAATGTTGACTGGATAAACAATGAAATGAAGGCAGAAATAAAGATGTTCTTTGAAACCAACGAGAACGAAGACACAACATACCAGAATCTCTGGGTCACATTTAAAGCAGTCTCTAGAGGAAAATACATAGCAATAAATGCCCACATGAGAAGCAAGGAGAGATCTAAAATTGACACCCTATCATCAAAATTGAAAGAGCTAGAGGAGCAAGATCAAAAAACCTCAAAATCTAGCAGAAGACAAGAAATAACTAAGATCAGAGCAGAACTGAAGGAGATAGAGACACAAAAAACCCTTCAAAAAATCAATAAATCCAGGAGCTGGTTTTTCGAAAAGGTCAACAAAATAGACAGACCACTAGCCAGATTAATAAAAAAGAAAAGAGAAAATAATCAAATAGATGCAATAAAAAATGATAAAGGGTATATCACTACAGATTCCACAGAAATTCAAACCATCATCAGAGATTATTACAAACAACTCTATGCACATAAACTAGTAAACCTGGAAGAAATGGATAAATTCCTGGACACTTGCATCCTCCCAAGACTAAACCAGGAAGAGTTGAAACCCTGAATAGACCAATAACAAGGTCTGAAGTTGAGGCAGCAATTAAGAGCCTACCACCCAAAAAAAGCCCAGGTCCAGATGGGTTCACAGCCGAATTCTACCAGACAAACAAATAGGAGTTGGTACCATTCCTTCTGAAACTATTCCAAACAATTCAAAAGAGGGAATCCTTCCCAGATCATTTTATGAGACCAACATCATCCTGATACAAAAACCCGGCAGAGACTCAGCAAGAAGAGAAAACTTCAGGCCAATATCCATGATGAACATAGATGCAAAAATCTTCAATAAAATACTGGCAAACCCATTGCAACAGCACATCAAAAAGCTTATCCACCATGATCAAGTAGGATTCATCCCGGGGGATGCAAGGCTGGTTCAACATACGCAAGTCTATAAATGTAATTCACCACATAAACAGAACCAAAGACAAAAACCACATGATTATCTCAATTGATGCAGAGAAGGCCTTTGACAAAATTCAACAGCCCTTTATGCTAAAAACCCTCAATAAACTAGGTATTGATGGAACGTATCTCAAAATGATAAAAGCTATCTATGACAAACCAAACAGCCAACATCACACTGAATGGGTAAAAACTAGAAGCATTCCCTTTGAAATCTGGCACTAGACAAGGATGCCCTCTCTCACCACTCCTATTCAGTATAGTATTGGAAGTTCTAGCCAGAGCAATCAGGCAAGAAAAAGAAATAAAGGGTATTCAAATAGGAAAGGAGGAAGTCAAACTGTCTCTGGTTTGCAGATGACATGATTGTATATCTAGAAGACCCCATCATCTCAGCCCAAAATCTCCTGAAACTGATAAGCGACTTCAGCAAAGTCTCACAATACAAAATCAATGTGCAGAAATCACAAGCATTCCTATACACCAATTACAGACTTAAAGACAGCCAAATCAAGAACCAACTGCCATTCACAATTGCTACAAAGAGAATGAAATACCTAGGAATACAACTAACAAGGAACGTAAAGGACCTCTTCAAGGAGAACTACAAACCACTGCTCAACGAAATAAGAGAGGACACAAGCAGATGGAGAAACAGTCCATGTTCATGGCTAGGAAGAATCAATATCGTGAAAATGGCCATACTGCCCAAAGTAATTTACAGATTCAATGCTATCCCTCTCAAGCTACCAATGACCTTCTTCACAGAACTGGAAAAAACCACCTTAAACTTCATATGGAACCAAAAGAGAGCCCGCATAGCTAAGTCATTTCTAAGCAAAAAGAACAAAGCGGGAGGCATCATGCTACCAGACTTCAAACTATACTACAAGGCTACAGTAATCAAAACAGCATGGTAGTGGTATCAAAACAGAGATATAGACCAATGAAACAGAACAGAGGCCTCGGAGGCAACACAACACATCTACAACCATCCGATCTTTGACAAACCTGACAAAAACAAGCAATGGGGAAAGGAGTCCTTGTTTAATAAATGGTGTTGGGAAAACTGGCTAGTCATGTGCAGAAAGCAGAAACTGGACCCCTTCCTGACACCTTATACTAAAATTAACTCCAGATGGATTAAAGACTTAAACATAAAACCTAACACCATAAAAACCTTAGAAGAAAATCTAGGCAAAACTATTCAGGCCATAAGCGTAGGCAAGGACTTCATGACCAAAACACCAAAAGCACTGGTAACAAAAGCCAAAATAGACAAATGGGACCTAATCAACTCTACAGCTTCTGCACGGCAAAAGAAACAGTCATTAGAGTGAATCAGCAACCAACAAAATGGGAAAAAAATTTTTGCAGTCTACCCATCTGACAAAGGGCTGATATCCAGAATCTACAAAGAACTAAAACAGATTTACAAGAAAAAACAAACAAGCTCATTCAAAAGTGGGCGAAGGATATGAACAGACACTTTTCAAAAGAAGACATACATGAAGCCAACAAACATACGAAAAAATGCTCATCATCACTGGTCATTAGAGAAATGCAAATCAAAACTACATGGAGATACCATCTCACGCCAGTTAGAATGGCGATCATTAAAAAATCTGGAGACAACAGGTGCTGGAGAGGATGTGTAGAAATAGGAATACTTTTACACTGTTGGTGGGAGTGTAAATTAGTTCAACCACTGTGGAAGACAGTGAGGTTATTCCTCAAGGACCTAGAAATAGAAATTCCATTTGACCCAGCAATCCCATTACTGGGTATATATCCAAAGGATAATAAATCGTTCTACTATAAGGACACATGCACACGAATGTTCATTGCAGCACAGTTTACAATAGCAAAGACCTGGAACCAACCCAAATGCCCATTGATGATAGACTGGACAGGGAAAATGTGGCACATATACACCATGGAATATTATGCAGCCATCAAAAACGATGGTTCGTGTCCTTTGTAGGGATATGGATGAACCTGGAAACCATCATTCTCAGCAAACTGACACAAGAACAGAAAATCAAACACCGCATGTTCTCACTCACAGGCGGGTGTTGAACAATGAGAACACATGGACACAGGGAGGGAAGCATCACACACTGGGGTCTGTCAGGGGGTAACAGGGGGAGGGACAGTGGGGGGATGGGGAGTTGGGGAGAGAGAGCATGGGGAGAAATGCCAGATATGGGTGATGGGGAGGAAGGCAGCAAATCACACTGCCATGTGTGTACCTATGCAACAATCTTGCATGTTCTTCACATGTACCCCAAAACCTAAAATGCAATAAAAATAAAATAAAATAAAATAAAATAATAAAATAAAAATAAATTTTAAAAAAATGTGGTGTATACATACAATGTAATGCCATTCAGCCTTAAACAAGAAGGAAGTTGTGATATATCTACAATAGGGATGAACCTTGAGGACATTTTGCTTTGTGAAATAAGCCACTCACAAAAACAAAGCTGTATCATTCCACTTAAGTGAGGTACACATAGTAGTCAAAATCATAGTGAAAGAAAGTAGAATGGTGGCTGCTAGTAGCTGCGAGAAGGAGGGATGAGGAGTTACTGTTTAATGAGCACAGTTTCAGTTTTGAAAGATGAAGAGTTCTGGAGATAAACGGTGGTGATAGCTCCACAACAGTATTTTATTTGTGTACTAGTATCATGGAATTGTACACTAAAAATGGCTATGATGGTAAAATTTATGTTATGTGTATTTTAACGCAAATTTTAAAAACTGGAAAAAAAAAGTGTAGTAAGTGTATTTAAATCAGGTAATATAGAAGACGATTTTATAACTTTGAGGTAAGATTTTTTTTTAAATTAAAAAGTACAAACCATAAAGGAAAATATTGTTTAAATTGACTACATTTAAATACATAATGTCTATTTACTAAAATATGCCATAGAGATCAAAGTCATGCAGGAAGAGGTAAAAGAGATCTATAAGACAATCAGTAAAGGACTTAAGTGAAAAATATGTAAAAAAAAACCAAAAAACACTCTTACAAAGCAAGAAGAAGAAGGTAACCTAATTTTAAAATGGGCAAAGAGCAAACAGGTACTGAGGAGGAAATATGAATGGACAATAAATATATGCTCACACCTCACTGGTAATCAGTAAAATGCAGATTGGAACCACAGTGAGATACCATTTCATACCTATAATAATATCAAGTATAGTTAAATTAAGGATGTGGAGTGAACAAAATATCTTGTTGAAAAATGCATACTCTAGATTCCCTTTATATTAGGTTATTTAATGTAAAACTAAATAATATATATTTTTAGGGATATATATTTATTTATAGCTAAACTGTAAAAATTATCAAGGGAATTAGAAACATCAAATTAATGAAAGTGTTTACCTTTGGAGAGGGATAAGAATGGGTTGTCCTGGCCAGGCGCAGTGGCTGGCGCCTGTAATCCCAGCACTTTGGGGGGCTGAGGTGGGGTGGATCACCTGAGGTCAGAAGTTTGAGATCAGCCTGACCAACCTGGTGAAACCCTGTCTCTACTAAAAATACAAAAATTAGCTGGGTGTGGTGGCAGGCACCTGTAATCCCAGCTGCTTGGGAGGCTGAGTCAGGAGAATCACTTGAACCCAGGAGGCGGAGGTTGCAGTCAACCAAGATCACGTCACTGCACTTCAGCCTGGGCGATTGAGCAAGACTCTGTCCTCCCCCCTCAAAAAAAACAAAAACAAAAACAAAAGCGAAAAAAAACCAGGTTATCCTTAAGGAAAGGCACACAAGGAGTGACAAAATATTGATAATGTTCTATTTCTTCAGCTGGGGGGCACAGGTGCTCGTTATTCTTTTTTTTTTTAACTGAACACATATGTTTTATATGTTCTTTGTATACATACATGTTTCATAAGAAATTTTTGTGTAAAAGAGGAAGACCCTTCAAATATAAAATCTTTTTTTATAACTGGAAGTACTACACAATGGATCATTTCCCTGGTCATCAGAGGTTCTGCTTATAGTGTAACCACTGATTCTAAAGATAATAAAGGCTCTAGAGTTTGAAATGGAGCAAAGGTGTAACCCATGAGTCATCAAGACAAGGTAAGCAGATGTTAAGTATAAAAAATATATATGTATAAGAAAAGTGTATTTGAAAAGACGCAAGGAAGGCAAATTAAGTTTTAAAAATGTAGGGAAGGAAAATCTACAGTACATGTCTTATATATAGTACATATCCTACAGTACATGTATGACCAAGTAGAGATTTTTTTTTTTTTTTTTTTTTTGAGATGAAGTCTCATTCTGTCACCCGGGTTGGAGTAGAGTGGCACGATCTTGGCTCAGTGCAACCTCCGCCTCTCAGGTTCAAGTGATTCTCCTGCCACAGCCTCCCTAGTAGCTGCAATTACAAGCTTGCACCACCATGGCCAGCTAATTTTTGTGTGTGTGTTTTTTTTTTTGCTTTTTGTTTTAGAGATGGGGTTTCACCATGTTGGCCAGGCTGGTCTCAAACTCCTGACCTCAAATGATCCACCCACCTAAGCCTCCCAAAGTGCTGGGATTATAGATGTGAGCCACCATGTTCAGCCAAGACCCAGCAGAAATTTTATATTGTTTTAGGAGAATTAGATATACAGAAAATGAGGTAGGTAAAAAGGGATAAACAGTCTCATTTCAAGAAAAATAGAA
Organism: Ateles fusciceps; assembly: GCA_036589455.1. Lineage (NCBI taxonomy): Eukaryota > Metazoa > Chordata > Mammalia > Primates > Atelidae > Ateles > Ateles fusciceps. The sequence goes on from JAZHEH010001212.1 coordinate 8,603,510, forward strand.
TAGAACCAATTGGAAAAGAAGAAGATCATAAGGTAACTATAGTACACTGAAGATTGTTTTAAATCTTTCCTCAAAAACAGAAACCTAAAAATTAATTTTCTACAAATGCCTTTTCAAAAAATGGGCATTTCCTACACTTACTGTGAAGCTAAGATAGTTCTTTTTAAAGGCAATCAAAGCTGATACTTTAGTGCAAATACTATTTTTCTAAAGCAATTTTCACTATCTGTTTCTGTTACACTGTAGAAAACTGGTATCCCAAGTTTTTAAGCAACTTTGACAAAAACAAACAAAGAAAGTATGCATTTCTGTTTTGTTTCTGGTAGTACTTAAGCTCTAGCCCAGCAGTGAAAGACTGCTTTCTGACACTCATCTGTCCCGTTTATTTTCCACACTAGCACGTTCTTTGCCTACTTCTCTAGTCCAAGTCATCAAGTTTATAGAGCACTGATTCCTTATATCAGCTTAATCCTAGATAAGCTTATCTTGGTACCTTTTGGCATACTATTCCCCGTCCTAATCACACGGACTGTGGAAGCAAACAACTCTGAATTTGAATACTAGATCTATAACCTAGAAACTATGGTACTTCTGGCAAGTCACTTACGCTCTCTGAATCTCAGATTCCTTATACATTCCAATGATTAATAATAATAATGCCTATTTGGGAAGAATTGACTTTTTTTTTTTTTTTTTTTTTGAGACAGAGTCTTGCTCTGTTGCCAGGCTGGAGTGCAGTGGTGCAATCTCTGCTCACTGCAACCTCCACCTCCTGGGTTCAAGCAATTCCCCCTGGCTCAGCCTCCTGAGTAGCTGGGACTACAGGCGCATGCCACGCCCAGCTGATTTTTTGTATTTTAGTGGAGACAGGGTTTCACCATGTTGGCCAGGATGGTCTCGATCTCCTGATCTCATCATCTGCCTGCCTCAGCCTCTCAAAGTGCTGGATTACAGGTGTGAGCCACTGCACCTGGCCAAGAAATGAGTTTTATATGCTTCAATTTATTCACGTCTTAAGGGTAGATTTAGGTACAGGTGGTAGGATGCTCAGTTCTACTCAGAGACTCACTTCCTAGTTGTTATCTCTGGGTATAGTCTTCAAACACCACCCTCAATTCTAGTAGTCAGCAGAGATGCTTTTCTGCTATCTAGCCTTCATGGCCCCTGTAAGACCTACAGGTCTCTAGCTACTAAGATAAAAACTACCTGTAACATGGTCCTTAGGGTCCTTATCTAAATTTTAGCTCTAGTGCTGATTTTGCACGTATCTTTCTTGCCCTTTTCTTGGGAATCACTGTATGTTCCCATTCCGGATTGCTTACCTTGATGCCTTTTTCTTTTTAACTTGTCTGAAAAACACTTACTTAGCTAGATAAGGTCAGTTATCTGTCTTCTTTTTTAAGCTGTCATAAGATTTTTCTCATGAGAGACCTCTGGCTACTATGAGGCTCTGTTTTCTCTATTATCCTCACTCCCCACCCAATTCTCTCATAAAAACGTTCCACAATATCATGTTATAGAAAATAAATTAGGAAAAAAAAACCCAGGTTCTAATTTCAGTCCTTTTACTTACCAAATACATGACTTTCACCAAATCATTTAACTTACCTCTGAGTTAGTTTTTCATCTGCAAAACCGTGATAATATGTCCTAAGACACATAATTACTTAAGAGGTTGAAGATCAAATGCAATAATGTAGATGAATATGCCTTGAAACTGTAGTTCTATAATATAATACAGAAGATATTAACCATTCAACAAAAAGATAGAATAGTGGTTAAAATAAAGGAATCTGAATTCAAACTGCCAGAACTGGAATCCTGGCTCAGTCATCTACTAGCTCTACCTTTTAATATGTAAAATGAGGATTATAGCACCTATTTCATATGACATTAGCTTAATGATGTTGGCTACCATTGCTGTCACTAACTGCCTACTATGTGTCAGGCATTCTACTAGATACTGGTAATAAAAGGGAATTAAAACTGACAGGGCTAACATCTTTGCCAAAACCTCTATCTCCTACTCCATATACTACGTTTTCTAAGTCATTTATGTCATACATACTTTAGAGCAAAGAAAAATCTGAGTAGTAAAGCATTTCAGAACATCAGGATAAGATTCCAGAATTCCACTATTTCTTTTCTATAACAATTTCCAGTGAATACTCTAGTGATTCTAGTATTTCTTTTCCTAATCCATCACTTGAGTTGAAACTTTCCTGATGACTTCTGGGTAAACTATCTGGGATGTTTCTATCAAATGTAAATAATCTAACATAGTATTTCTCAAAGTAACATCTAAAGACCATCTGCTTCCCAATCACCTGAAATGCTAATTAAAAGCAGATTCCTAGGTCCTATTTCAGATCTATTGATTCCAAAGCTCTAGCTGGAAGATGGAAGAGTCTGCATTTCTAATAAGTCCCTGCGTGATTTTTATGAAAACCCGATGTGAGAACCATGTACCCAAGAGGAAAAAAACTTCCACTACCTAAGAAGCTTTTTCCAACAGGAAAAAAACTTCCACTTCATAACCAAAGGAAATTCTGAGCAATAATCCAAAGCTTCATGAAGGAGAAAAACTTTAATCCTCAGAATAAATTTTCACATGCCTCTGTTAACAGGATGGAGACAACAATTCACGGAGATTGAGACCAAAAGTGGCTTGAATATGTGCATTTTAACTGTGTGTGTTCAATAAATTTCTATTCTAGAGGCTAAGAGAATGGGTGGAAAGGGGACATACTGCAAATGCTTACTTAAATTTCAGAAGAAGCAAATAAAAGTATTGCAATAGTCACATCTGTTAAAACTGGGGTTTCAAGATCTCAGAAAATGGAACCACTGTCTCTTAAACTCAGTCAAGTCATGACAAACCTCCCCCGCTCCACCTCTCCATGTCTACCACAAACCTTGGATAATCTCTCAAATGTAAACCTTGCCTACCGGAGATCAAGCTGATCCTGTGACCATTACAACAATCAGAGGCAAGGAGATACACGGTCTTTTGATTAAAGTAAACCGAAATAACCAATTAAAATTTACATTTGTGCCTCTTGGTCAAATAAACAGTTATAGAAGAGATCTCACTGAGACGTGTAAGAGAAACAAGCAGCTCTGAACTTTTCAAATAATAACAATTATTTGAAATAACAATTTCTAAATAACAAGCTAATGAACAAAATATTTCTTTACTCGCCAAGCCACAGTGGCCTGAGACACTTTCTGGTTCAGATAATAAAATAAATGCCTTAGAAAGCTTTTGTTCCTAAGATGCTGATGAGTTTAGCACTGTGACTGCAAGAAGTAGGGAACCCATAACAAAAAGACGCCAAGCCTACCCACACTAACGGTCCAGAACTAGGTCTGGAGCAGCAAGGCGGGCGGGGCCGCGATTTCTCCCGCACGGCTGCGCCCGTTCTTCTCCGCCTGCGTGAGCGCCGCCCACCCACTCGCGGTGTGAACATACTGGGTCTCGCCTCTCCTTTCCCCTCCCCCTCGGCCTGGTGCTGAATCATGAGCCCAATGCCTCCAAAAGGTAAAATCAAAGAACAAAGCCACCCTTGGGGTTGATCTGAAGGGGGTACGAGGTCGGGGGTGGGGCAGAAGGCTGGAAACCACAACTTTGCTCCCCTTCTTCCCCAGTTCCCCCACCCAACCCCCAAATTAAGGGGAATACTGCAGTGCTCAGGAATTCCCAAGAGGGTGGCCCTTCTCCTGATTGCTTGGGTCTGCCACGGTCCGCCTCATTGTTCTAGCGCGCCGCCGGCCGCCAGGAGCCCGCGCCTTGCAGGGCCAGCGAGTTGGCGGCTCCCTGGGAGGGGGTTGGGGCTTGGCCTGCTCTAGATCCCCAAACCCTCACCCCTTCTCGGCCTGGTAACTACAACCCCCTGCCCACCCCCCATAGCCTTCCTCCCAACAGATCGCTAAGGCGGAGCCCACAAGTCCCCGGAGGCGCCTGGTGGGTGCTGTCCAAATGCTGGGAGGAGGCGGGGAGGGGGGTGGGGAAGAAGGAGCTGGAGGCCCGGCCTGCGCGAAGCTGCAGCCCTCGCCCGTATAGCGCGATTCGGTGACAAGGGTACCGCTCGGCCATGGTTCCTCCGGCCAAACGGGGAGCAGCTCGGCTACGGCCCGTCTCCCAGCCGTGGTCGCAGGCACAGAGTAGCCCTTGGCCCTCCTTGTCTCCAGAAGCAGAAAGTGGAGGGCCAGAACCCATGCAGGCTGCAGAAGTTCTCATTTGCTACTCACCCCAACTGTTTCTGTCCCTGCGGTTCTTGGCCATGGTGGTCCAGGACCTGGTGGCGGTGAGGCGCTGTCACTGCGCTCGCTGCCTTCTCCGGGGCCGCAGGTTGCTAGCAGTGGGAGGCTCCGTGCCCGCGCTGGGCGCAGTTCGCTCAGACTCTGAGGATGTTGCTGTGGCGCTGGTGGGAAGGAGTGGGGGAGGAAAAGGGAGGAGAAAGCAGATGAACCAAGCTCAGCATCACAAGCCTGAGTTCACACAAATACCAGCGTCACACCCTCCCTACCTCAGCCCATCCCCAGAGCGTGAAGACAGTGATAGACCATGTACTGCAACATTTTCAACGGAAAACACACACAAATAAACAGCATCCCCCTCGCCCACACTCTCAAAGAATTTAACAGCTTTATCTAGCCACAGAAATATACAAAGCAATATAATGCATGATTCTAGATGTTCAAATACCTGTTTCAAGCACAGTTATACATTAGTACAAATGAGCTGGCAACATTTATATAGCCAAAGTAGCTAAAATAATGTGCATTTATCTACCAGGCACCCATTTTGTTTTCCACTTTAAAAGCAAGGTCATGTTAGTAAAGAGGGTGTCATGCACGCATTTTTGAATATGCATACTGAGTAGTCTGTCTTAAAATTAGAATAGCAAAATTTATATCAAGAAGATCAAGATAAATGAAAATTCTAGATTCATTATCTGTAACTCAATATCCACTGGGTCAAATTTCAAAGATAGGTTTTCAAAGATAAGGTCCAGACTTACAGTTCAATAGCAATTATTTGAGCTGAAGTCATACTACATAGTCTGGGTGGGCCCTGGCAGCCATAAAGGTTGCACACAATTTTGAAGTAAAAAGAAAAAAAATATATATTCTCAAAAATCTCTCCCTTTTCACTGCTTTCTTTCTCTCTGCTAGAGACTTAGTTATTTTCAGTAATCTGGAAACACTGCCCTTTTATACTACCTGACCCTCCAGATACCATCATCCCATTCCTTACAGTGTTCTCCTGCCATTTGGTTGTTACCCACACTCTCTACTGATCGGTCTTAGGAGATCACTGCCAGCCTCTTAATTACCAGATCCATGATCTCTGCTAATTCCTCATGGTAAGCAACTCCTCACGCTACATTCTCTCCATGTAATTTACTATGATGGCTTCAGACAGGACCTCCTCCATGCTGATGATTCTCAAATCTATACTTTAGTCTTCTGCCTACTACAATAGAGAACATTATAGCAGTTGTGTGTTTATAAGTGCCTGAGGTTATCTTCACATTGTTTTCCCACTGACATTTCAACATCAACGTATCTGAAAACAAACTCCCCAACCACTGCCAAATCTTATGCATTATATTTCAGTTACTGGTTCCAGTGACCACAGAGCTGTGAACACTGTAACCAAGTTTATATTATGGTTTTAAAGAGGTCTGTGTTCAACAGAGTTGAAATGACATTAGTGAAACAACATAGGAAGACGGACTTTATCTCAGCCCTGTACCTATAAACCAAGTTTACAGAACAAAAAGAAGTATGGTCTGCTTTTCTTCTTATATTCCTTTACTATCATTCTCAGCTTACATTCCAGCCTAAAAATCTCTTTCATGTGAATCCCATTTTTAAGAAAGTATGTTACACAAAAAGGAAAAAGTTATATAATTCAACATCTATGCCTAATTGAAAAAGAAATTAACTTTTAAAAACCTGCTGCCTTTATAATTGGTAAGTAATCTATGGGTTAATACTCTGAAACTATGTGAATCACACAAAAAAATGCTTAAATAGCTCTCTGTATAGGACTTTTTGTACTGTTGGCCAATAACTTTTCATCCACAAATTTTAGCATCCATTGATCCTTGCCTGAATCAATTTCATATTAGTGATTTTTAAATGGAGAGCTTTAAAATAATTATGTCTTTTTTTTTTTTCCCAGAGTCTCCCTTTGTCATGCAGGCTGGAGTGCAGTGGCGTGATCTCAGCTCACTAAAACCTTAGCCTCTCAGGTTCAGGTGATTCTCATGCCTCAGCCTCTCGAGTAGCTGGGATTATAGACGCTCCCCAGCAGTCCTGCCTGTTTTTGTATTTTTAGTAGAGACAGGGTTTCTCCACTTTGTCCAGGCCCGTCTCAAACTTATGAGCTCAAGTGATCTGTCTACCTCAGCCTCTCAATGTCATATCTTTTAAATTAAGTAGCTGGCATTCCCTCTCCCACTTTTCTATGTTGAGTCCCACCATAAACTAATGGAATCTTTTAAAAAAATTGTGTTATTCATTACCATTCTTTTTTAATGCCTAAATTGCCCTAAATTTGGCCAAGGGTCAGCTGTGTGTCCTTTTAACATCCTATTTGTCTTTAAGCAGTTCCCTGTTTTCTGGTACAAAAATGTTTCAGGTGTCCTTTGTGTTTTCCCTGTCTTAGAACTAGAATAGCCATTTCTCCAAGATGCTCTGGCTACTTTTTATGCAAAAAGGTGTTTAGAAACCAAGATGGGGGGTGCTAGTTGTGCTCATTGCTGGCTGAAGTATCGCTGGCAACAAAGGAAGACTCTGTCTCAAAAAAAAAAAAAAGTGCAACCAATGCCCTATATTATAACTGGAAGTCACTCAGACATTCACTGAGTACTTAAAATAATTTTAAGATTTAAAATTACACAAGAATTCACCTATAAGCATTTATCTCACTCACATTTATCTAATTCATTCATTTTTAGCAGTTTATCTAGATTACTCGTGAGACCTGAGATATTAGACAAAGCTAATCACTATTCTAACTTATTTTCCTGATAACCATTTTTTTTTTTGAAATGGAATTTCACTCTGTCGCCCAGGCTGGAGCGCAATGGTGCGACCTCACCTCACTGCAACCTCCGCCTCCCGGGTTCTAGCAATTCTCCTGCCTCCACCTCCTGAGTAGCTGGGATTTCAGGTACCCGCCATCATGTCCAGCTAATTTTTTAATGTATTTTTGTAGAGACAGGGGTTCACCCTGTTGGCCAGGCTGGTCTCGAACTCCTGACCTCAGGTGATCCGCCTGCCTCAGCTTCCGAAAGTGCTGGGATTACAGGCTTCAGCCACTGCACATGGCCCCTGTTAACCATTTTTATAGCCTGTAAACATAAGATGTTCACATAAGTAAAAATCTTAAAGTTAAACACATAGGCATTTTGCTGATAATTCAGAAGATTTTGTTACTTTCATTGAACCAATAATATTAAATTAGTCTTATTTGTCAAAAAAAATCCACACAAACAAAAATCATTCTGGTTTTGGCTGGGTTTACAGTCTTATAACTTTCATGTCAAACTGTGACGTCTTAAAGTATGTAGCAGAGTCAAATATAAAACTCACCCAATCAGTAAACCCAGACAAAAATGTATGCTGACAATTCTGAAGACATTTCTATTTTACTTTACCATAATTTTAAAGCTAGCTTATTTATTAAAGATTACTAAATTGATATTAACTTAAAAGTATTTGACCTTAATTGATGTATGAGTACTCATTCACTTATAAGCCAAGTTGGTAGCAAGTCAGACATAACATATAACACATGTACATACATATAAACATACTTAAACATGTATACTCTCTCACACACACATATGCACACACACCCCCAATACCTTTTACTTCAGAACTCTAGACATGAGCAGTATCATAAACTCATCAGTCTATAAAAGATAACCAAATCCAAATTATGACCAAATCCAAATTATGATAACCGAATCAAAATTGTGACCCCTTCATGTAGCTAAACTTTATTTGCCCTAATAGGGAATCCAATGAAGGCTGTGAACCAAAATTTTAGGTAAAGCAGTTTTCACAGCAGTTTCATTTTTTTAAAATCATAGTCAATTTTATTCCAGTTCTTCAAAATTTATATTCAATATGTTGTTTCCAAACTGTAAGTCACCCTTTATATAATAGTTTTATTATTTCATCTTTCTTTTGCAGTTTTTTTCATCTTTTCCTTATGGTTCTTCAGCAGAATCCAGAATCTTGAGTTGCCCAGTTAGGAGCCTCTGACCTGCTATTCTGATTAAGTTTCTCCTCAATATTCACGGCCAGCATCTAGCTTCTAAAAGAAAAGCTTTTGGCCTTTTCAATCACTTGCTGACAAGGTGAGACTGCACTGCTACCCACAACCACATGACCTAATTTAGAATCAATCTTGGCATCTAGTCTTGCATTTCTAATCAAACTTACAATCCACCTTTCAGCTTCTTTTGGAGTCATGTTCAATTTATCTGCCAACATGTTAATGCTGATACACTGGTGGATGTGACAGAAAGTCTCAAATATGAAGATGGGCATTTTCAATGGAATCCTCAAGACAAGCCACCAAGAAGAAGTCATTCACAAGCACTGATTCAAATTCCCTAAACTTTTTCTGAGCCCCATCAAAGTCAGAGTTAACATATAAGCATTCAACACATTCTGTAATTGGGTCTTTAAATGTGTAAAACACCTGTTGAATAACTTTAACTAGATCTTTTAGCACCTGCCAACGTTTTCGAACATTCTTGTTTGTTTTGACCGCTGTAGTCAAATAGCAAAGAACATATGGACACATTGTCTGAACTGCATTAAGATACTGTGGCTAGTAAAGGAAGAGATCAATAATGTTATCACAACCTTTGGGGTGATTGAAGAAAACAAACAGAGACCAGTGAATGAGCCACGTTCTCTGCTGAAGAGACTGGAGTGGAGAACTCATAGAATTATTATCTATGGTCTCTTTTCAGCATGTAAGGTCTTCCATGGCTGCATCCCAATTCTGCATTAAGATTTCAGAGACCAGCTTTCCCCAGAGTGAACTTAAAGCATTTCTATCTGTTGCTGGAACCAATACTCTAAGAAAATTAAGATATTCTGCTACTCCTGAGTAATTCCTACACTCATACTGGAATTTTGCACATCTGTAGAGCATATGTAAATATTCCTGCCTAAAACCATGCTTGTCCGCCAGGTAGTCAAAGAGCATCCTACCATCCCTGGTTGACTGCATTTGCCTTGTAGTTTATGGATCTTCAAACATCTTCACAATTAGTTCTGTTTCTGCCTGAAGCTGTTTCAGCTGCGCAACAACTATGGTTCTTTTCTCTCTCAAAGCCTGAGGAATATCAGCAGAATAAAGGTTTTTGTATACATCCATAGCAAAGTCTACCATGTTGGTATCACTAAGAAGGTCCAATTTACCTTATAATTATTCCTTTTCATTGTATATCTCCTTTAGAGAGAGAACTCAAGGAGCAGAAAGACTAGATGCCAATCCAAAAAGTGAGCAATGCGAGTAGTCAAGTTGTACCCCACCACCTTGCCAAAGAAAAGCAGCAGTTTGATTTTTAAAAAACCTCTCTTATCCCCTTTTTTCTTCAGTTTTGAATGAGTTTCTGACATGTACAATTTAGCTGGAATTGTCTGAACTGCGTAAGAAAAACAAAATCCCCATGGAGCCTTGAATTAGCAGTACCATACTCAGTGAGTTTTATTTCAACACCAGTAGTTTCATAACAGCAGATTCAAAGTGGGCAGAAAAGAAAAGAGAGAAATCGAGAGCTTCAGAAGATCTGCTTAACTATAGTTGAAGGTGAAGCATCTGAGCTTTTTCTTGCTGTGATTTGCCCATCAGTTTACAAAGGTGCACAAGGATAAGTCATAATCTGTAACCAGCTGGAGTCCTAGAAAACCTGGCAGGCCTTTGAACTTTCCTATGTTTTTGGACACATAAGCTGCAGGAGTTCCTACTCTTTCTCCTTTTTGTCTGCTTTCTCCACCAAATCCCCAACCAGGGCCGACATGGATATTCGAATGTCTCTTTCTAATTGCAGCTCCTCCCTTAACTTTTGTATCTATTTTTTCTGCTTTAACAATTTCTCAGTAGCGAGCCTTACTGCAGCAACAGCACATTTGCTATCCTTATTGTACTTCAACATCTTAGGTCCTTGCACTACATGCTTTTTCCCACTGGAATTTTCTAAGTGTCCCTGTACTCATGCAGCAGCCCACAAAGGTTGAGCAGTTGGGCAACTTCACCCCACATGGATGCTGTCGACCTCCCTGGGATTCCCACTGCAGACACCCCTTCCTGAATCTTCCTTTGGTCTCTTAGATTCCTGTGATGCCAACTATTACAAAAAACAAACCAGGATTGTATAGAAAAAATGATCTCCAAAACTGGGAGGGAGCTGAGAGAACAAAAATGTCTCAGACAATTTCAGATTGGCAAGTGGATGAGTTTATTAGGACTTAGATACAGGGCATTTCCAGACAGTAGCAGGACAGCTCTAGAGATCTGTGCCACTTCCCATCTCTAAACTGCTTTTAAGTTAATTTTCTGGCTCTTTGCCTTCTGTGTTTGAGCAATGAGACAGTTTTGTTTTTTTTTGTTTTTTGTTTTTTTGTTTTTTGGTAGATTCCCAGATACTCTCCATGATGTTTGCGTTCTCAGAAACACAAACATCATGGAGAGTATCTGGGAATATTCCTTGGCTGGGCATCATGGCCTTGGCTCACGGCCTAGCCATCCAAGTTCAAGCAGTGGACATACACCATTCAGTAATCTGGTGAGGGATCTGTCAAATTACAGTTGGCTTCCTTTCTTTTATTTTCTTTCTTTTTTTTTCTTTTTTCTTTTTTTATGATTCTCACTCTGTCACTCAGGCTGGATTGCAGTGGTAGAATCGTAGCTCATTGCAGCATTCATCTCCGGGCTCATGCAATCCTCCTGCTTCATCCTTCTGAGTAGCTGCAACTATAGCCTCATGCCACCATGCCTGGCTAATTTTTTTTTCCAACTTTTAGTAGAGATGAGGTCTCACTATGTTGCCCAGGCTGGTCTCAAACTCCTGAGCTCAAGCAATCCTCCCACCTCAGCCTCCCAAAGTGCTGAAATTACAGATGTGAGCCACCACTGCCCATCAGCTTATTTTCTAATGCTGGCTCCTCTTATGTTTGCAAAATGACATTTGGCATTCCAGTTACATCAGAAGCAGACACTCATGCCTAGAGACAGAAAAAGTCATGTCTGTGTCTTATATACCCTGTTAATGGCAAGGAAAACCTTCCTAGAAGCGCTCCAGCAGACTTTTCCTCCTGTGTCACTGTCCAGAATTGTCCAAGCCTAAACCATTCCTTTAACAAGAAAAATGAGGCTAGACCAATCAAGATTTAACAAGAAAAATGAGGCCAGACCAATCAAATGACTCAGTCTCCTCTGATGGACACAGCCACTTGGAAAAGGTCAACAAAATTGTGGTTCTGATAGTAAGGACAGAGAAGAGAGTGTAGTTATTGGGCCCAAGGGCCAAAGTGATCATCATGGCTTCCATTTTACCACAACCCTGACTCATACTTTATCTGATGGGGTCACCCAACCTTAGTCCCAGAAGATCCAAGTCCTTAGTGGTCTCATCCTCACTGGGTTGCTTCAGTTCCCCACTATCCAGTAATATTAGAGATGTGAATACTAGGAGACACCTTAGTGAATTCCTGGAATTCAAGACATAGTCTTCCTACAATAACCAATTTCCCCATGGTAGTTAGAATCAATCACCCCAACTAGTACAATGACCCCCTTTCTAACTGTTGATTTAGTGATCTGAAGACTCCAAAATAGCCAGGTCATAGTTTCAGCTTCCCATTAAATACAATTGTGACCATGACATCTGCGGAAAGTATCAATCCCTTGGGCACTAGGGCCTCCAAACCCACCAAGTCCAATGCTGTAGGGACAATATGATAAACACAAGGTTGTAGAGAAAAAAACTCTTCAAGAGAGTTATTAGGAATAATAGAAGAGCCACTCCTACCTCTGCTCCTTGGTTCACAGGCCCATGCATTCTGAATACCGAGTAGATGGCAACATATAATGGTGACTGGGTTGAGTCCTACACCACATCCTTAAAGGAGTCTTCTCTTAGCCAGTACCACAATTGATCCTTCTGTATGCTTTCCTCCATCCTATAAAACTAGTTGTTCCTGATGGGTAAGATCAGTTAATTCCATGGGCATGACTCTGCTCATAAGAAAATTATTTTCTTCCTTCATAAGAAAATTACTTTTTCGCTCAAAGATATTTGTGATATATGGTGATAAAACAAGGCATTCTACAAGCCCATGAATTGTGGCACTAATAGAAGCTTTCCAAGCAGGGAAGGTAAACCTGTACCTGGAATATGCATCTATTCCCATGATGACAGATCACTCTTCTCTCTATAATGAAAGGAATCTAGTGTAATTAAACTGCCACCAGATGGTTGACTAATCTGTCAAGAGAACGGTATCATACTGGGGTCCCCCGCAATGGCCTCTGCTATAAGCAGATTAATCACTCCATAGTGGCAGTAGCTGAATTATCCTTGGCAAGTAGAAGCCCACGTTGTTGAATCTACTCTTAGCCTACATTCCTATTGTCACGTAGGCCCACTGAGCAAGCACTAGAGTGACTGGGTAAAGAGGCTGATTGACATCCGCAGGACAGATCTTGTATAACTCTCAGGATGGATGCCCTCTGCTGGGCAGTATGGTAGTTCACAGATATTTTCACATTATGGGCAATTTTAAGAATCCATCCATACTTCTCCCACTGACTTCCTTATCTCAAATCCTCGTCCTTCCAAGTAATTGACCAACCTATTCGCTACTGTGCATAAATCAGTGCAGATCCATACTTCAGGTCAATTCATCTTCCTAAAAAAGAAGACAACCAGATGTACTATTCAGTTATATCCACTGGGAGAATTTCTCCTCCTCACTCTCTTTCAGGGCCATCCCATTATGGTGTGGGCACATAATTCTGTGGCTGTCTGCTTCAAGTTGGTGTTAGCATATCATAACAAGACCTAAACTTTTTCTTCCTCTGCTAAATGGCATGAGCCTACAGATAATGAGTTGAAAAATAACAGGTGGCAAAGAAGTAACGGCAAGTCCAATGAACATTTGTTTCATGTGATTTACTTGTGTCTTCCAGATCATCTCAGGCCACGTCAGTGCATACTATTCCGTTTGACAATGGAATTCTGCTGCCCGTGTTCAACATATGATCCAACAAATTAGGTTAACACCCAATTTCTTTTTTTTTCTTTTAAATTTTACTTTAAGTTCTGGGATACCTGTACAGAACGTGCAGGTTTGTCACAGGTATATGTGGTTCCATGGTGATTTGCTGCACCTATCAACCCATCAGCTAGGCTTTAAGCCCCACATGCATTAGGTATTTGTCCTAGTGCTGTCCCTCCCCTTCCCCTGCCAAACCCTGACAGGCTCTGGTGTGTCATGTTCCCCTCCCTGTGTCCATGTGTTCTCATTGTTCAACTCCCACTCACCAGTGAGAACATGAAGGGTAACACCCCATTTCTAAAGAGCAGTTCATGTCACATAGTTACTTAGTATCCTATGGTCAGGTGTCTAGCCTCTGCTAAGGACTAGTAGCAAATCAAGAGTTGCCTTTCAAATGCACAATAGCTGTCAGCAGATAAGGGCACATTCTTATACCAAAATCCTAGGAGTCTGCATTGGGATTCTCCTACTGGGCTTGCAACAGACTCCATACACTATCCTATTTACCATTGGGTCTGCTGAATCCTAAAGCCTAAGTGTCAGGGCAGCTTACATCATAGCCTGGATTTTCTGTGGGACTTGATGTTGTTCTAAGTCATATGAACAAGGTGGCAGTCATACAGGTAACATGGGTCAAAGAGTACAAATGCAGTATATTTTCTCAAAATACAAATAAGCCAAACAAATGCTGTCCGTCTTTGAGGTGGATGATACAAGGTAGAGCACCAGAACTCCACTTTGTTGTTAGAAATTTCAGGTTTGTGTCAGGTTCCTGAACTGGGTTTATCTTTCATTCTCTGGTATTAAGGGTATTTAAAAAAGTATGTAGGATGGTTGCTACTTCCTGCTCACAAGGTCCAATCTGCATAATGTTATCAAGATAAAAGACTACCATGATATTCTATTGGATATCAAGGAAACAAAGGTCCCTCTGGAATGACAATCTATTATAGAACAAAAATCTTTAAATATCCCTGAGGTAATACAATGACAGTGAGGTTGCAATCCTATGAAAGCAAACTGCTTCTGATTATTTTTGCTTATGGGAATTGGAAAGAAAGCTACGTTCTAGTTTTCAAGTCAATAGCTACCTTCTAGGTGCCAAGAGCTGTGCTGATTTGCTCTAGTAAAGATCCCATAGGTGGAACCACAGTTATGATTGGCATCAACATTTGATCAAATTTTTAATAATCCACAGACATTCTCCAAAACCAATGTGGCTATTGCATGAGCCAAGATGAGTTAAAAGGAAAAGACTTGTATCTTTCATATCTTTAATGGTGGCACTAATCTCTGTAATGTCCCCAGTAATCAAGTTTGATTTTGGTATTCTACTTTGGCATGAAGAAGAAGTTAGCTAGGGAAGTTACACCTGTCCCTACCAATCATAATAGCTCCCTATAAACTTAATGTAGGAATTCTGCTACTCAATATATCTATACTCACATATATTTTGGGACTGGAAAAATACCTCCAGAATGGAACTTTAGTCCCACTGCCCCCACTATGAAATGGACCAAAACCAAGACAACACTTGACTTTTTAAAATCTCTACTTTAATCACTGGAATTCTGGTGGTATTTTGAGGCTGCAGAGATTAGTATTTAGAGCTAATATCAATTAACCTCCAGAAAGTACGAGAATCTCCCATTCCTTAGTTTACAATCACCCTGGTAAAAGGCTACAAGTACCTCTGGAAATGGCCTTACAGAAAAGTCACCATTTACACCTCACTGCTCTATGGGACTCTTCCTTAAACACATCTGGCCTCACCCTTAATTAAGGCATTACAGGTTTGTGAACTGGGTTTCTGCCTAGGATTCAGGTAATATGTCTTGAATCTCTATTACAATGATTTCAGTTAGGTTTCTACCTATCAGTCCCAGGACTTTTCCACCTACATATGTCAAATAGCACTTCAGTAGGCTGATGGTTTTATTCATTCCTAGAGACTCAGGGATCAATAGGATACTACCAACTATCCTTGCACTCAAAACATCCCAACTTTCACTTCTTCCAGAAGGTTATTATAGTAACTGTGCTAAACATGTCTTTGACAGTTTAGCCACCTGCCCTCTACCAGAATATAAAATCATGGATCCCAGTTTCATTGTGGGCTCCTGATCATCATCTCTAATCTACCAAGGGCAGCCACAAAAGAATTTACCAAGGGTTTCTGTTCTCCCTCATTCAATGTCTTGATAAGAGTTAAATTCTATGGGCCCTCTGGGCATGGTATGAATAGAGTATGACTAAGCAGAATGACTATAATAGAGCAAATCCAACATTCCCATCTCCCTAAACCTTGAGATTCTTTCTTCTACATTATGCCAGGGAAATTCTGGCATCTCAGCACATAGATTGTAAGCTATTATTGAGGACAACCTTCTAGTAAGCCACTGAGAAAGACTTCTAGACACAAGTCAACACAGCAAATTTGAATCCAAGGTAAGTATTTACCAAGATCCTACAACTTCTTCAGTGTATAAGCTCTCCTCCAAGAGCACACCATGCACTTACCCATCAGGGCTATACAGAAACTCTTTCTTCTAACTCATGTTTAAAGTTCTAAGCCTCATTCATATCTGCTCAGATGCCCCCATCCCATGTCATAGGTCCTAGGCCTTCTCTACCAGGTCCTATGCCCTTACCTTAGCATAATAGAACTAAGTCCCACATTTAATTAACATTGCAACTCCAAAGCCTTTATTAAAGTCAGGCTCTGGACTTGATACTCAGCCATATCTTCTCCTCAGCTATAAGAGATAATGGATTTCTTCAAGGCTGTCAAGGAAATTTTCTGATTTTCTATTCATGCCTTTTATTTGGAACTCAAGGTTATTTGTCTTTTTTTTCCATGCACTCTCACAGAAGCAGTCAGAAGAGCCAAATGATACAATGATTTTAGTAAACCTCACTGTCATAGCAGCTAAGTGCTATAGATTGATCTTTTAGTCTTGTGCCCTATACTGACACTACATTTCATGCCACTATTGATAGTTTGAGCAATTGTGATGTCACTTCATGCCACAGAATACCACTGTTTCATTTTCCTTGGCAAGTAGTTTATATAAGTAATCATCAGATATGTGAGTAATACCAGCCTAGAAAGCCATTTTTCAGAGTCTTTTCTGAGACTAATTCTAATCCCTATAACTTTATCAATCAGGTTTCTGGGGAGAAGAAGCGCAGAGAGAGAATATAATAAAAGAACCATTTACAAAAATCAAAGCTGGCACAGTGGAGCACACCTGTAGTCCCAGCTACTTAGGAAGCTGAGGTAGGTGGATTGCTTGAGGCTGTGGTACAGTATGATAGCACTTGTGAATGGCCACTGTATTCTAGCCTGGGCAATAGAGCAAGACCCCATCTCTAATAAATAAATAAATGATTAAAAATCAGTACATGGTTAAGGGAACCACCGATAGATAGCAAGGAATCCTGAGACTGGCAACAGTGGAAAGCCATTATTATCCTTGCTTTGGAGAGACAAAGAAAAGGAGAGCTTATTGGAATCCTGCAAGAGCTATCCAGCTGTAGGACAGGATCCCAGCCAAGCATTGTGGCTTTTTCTGCTCCTAACACTAGTCTATATGAAGTATGGGCAAACTTTGGGGCACCCTTTTAGACATACATATTATTGTGTGAGGAAACCAATGAGGAACAGCATAAGATTATTTGTAATCTGCCATCTTTTCTTAGCTATTCAATTTGCAGACAAAATCAATTTGTGAGTTGAATACAGAAATCCTTCTACCAATTTTCACATAAAACTTAAAACTACCCCAAGAATAAAGGTTAAAAGAAACAGCTATGTCACTGTATTAGTCCATTTTCATGCTGCTGATAAAGACATACCCAAGACTGGGCAATTTACAAAATAAAGAGATTTAATTGGAGTTACAGTTCCACATGGCTGGGGGAAGCCTCACAATCATGGCAGAAGCCAAGGAGGAACATGTCACATCTTACATGGGTGGCAGCAGGCAAAGAGAAGGCTTATACAGGGGACACCCCCCTTTTTTTTTTGAGACAGAGTCTCGCTTTGTCTCCAGGCACCAGGATGGAGTGCAGTGGTGTGATCTCGGCTCACTGCAACCTCTGCCTCCCGGGTTCAAGCAATTCTCCTGCCTCAGCCTCCCAAGTAGCTGGGACTAGAGGCCCATGCCACCATGCCCAGCTAATTTTTATACTTTAGTAAAGATGGGATTTCACCATGTTGGCCAGGATGGTCTCAATCTCTCAGCCTCATGATCCACACACCTTGGCCTCCCAAAGTGCTGGTATTACAGGCATGAGCCACTGCACGCAGCCGGGAACACCCCTTTTTAAAACCATCAGATCTCGTGAGACTTATTCACTATCATGAGAACAGCATGGGAAAGATTTGCCCCCATGATTCAATTACCTCCCCCTGGGTCCCTCCCATAACATGTGAAAATTTAAGATGAGATTTGAGAGGGGACACAGCCAAACCATATCATTCAGCCCCTGGTCCCTCACAAATCTCATGTCCTCATATTTCAAAACCAATCATACCTTCCCAACAGTCCCCCAAAGTGTTAAGTCATTTCAGCGTTAACTAAAAAGTCCACAGTCCAACGTCTCACCTGAGACAAGGCAAGTCCTTTCCACTTATAAGCCTGTAAAATCAAAAGCAGGTTAGTTACTTCCTAGATACAGTGACGGTACAGGCATTGGGGTAATTACAGTCCTTCCAAATGTGAGAAATTAGCCAAAACAAAGGGGCTACAGCCCCATGCAAGTCTAAAATCCAGCAGGGCAGTCAAATCTTAAAGCTCCAAAATGATCTCCTTTGGCTCCATGTCTCACATCCAGGTCACACTGATGCAAGAGGTTAGTTCCCATGGTCTTGGGCAGCTCTGCCCCTTGGCTATGGAGGGTACAGCCTCCCTCTGGGTGCTTTTATGGGCTGATGTTGAGTGTCTGCAGCTTTTCCAGGTGCACAATGCTAGCTGTCAGGGGATCTACCACTCTGGGGTCTGGAGGACAGTGGCCTTCTTCTCACAGCTCCACTAGGCAGTGCTCCAGTAGGGACTCTGTGTGGGGCCTCAGACCCCACATTTCCCTTCCACACTACCCTAAGGAGGTCCTCCATGAGAGCCCTGCCCCTGCAGAAAACTTCTGCCTGGACATCCAGACATTTCCATACATCTTCTGAAATCTAGGTAGAGGTTCCCAAACCTCAATTCTCAACTTCTGTGTACTAGCAGGCTCAACGCCACATGGAAGCTGCCAAGGCTTGAGGCTTGCACCTTTTGAAGCCATGGCCCTAGCTCTACATTGGCGCCTTTCAGCCACAGCTGGAGCAGCTGGAATGCAGGGCACCAAGTGCCCTGCATTCTAGGCTGCACACAGCACAGGGACCCTGGGCCAATGAAACCACTTTTTCCTTCTAGGCCTCCAGGCCTATGATGGGAGGGTCTGCTGTGAAGACCTCTGACATGCCCTGGAGGCATTTTCCCCATTGTCTGGGGATAACATTCAGCTCTTCATTACTTATGCAAATTTCTGCAGCCTGCTTGAATTTTTCCTCAGAAAATGGGATTTTCTTTTCCATTGTATTATCAGGCTGCAGTTTCCAAACTTTTTTTTTTTTTTTTTTTGAGACAGAGTCTCGCACTGTCGCCCAGGCTGTAGTGCAGTGGCACAGTCTCAGCTCACTGCAATCTCCACCTCCTGAGTTCAAGCAATTCTCCTGCCTCGGCCTCCTGAGTAGCTGGGACTACAGGCATGGGCCGCCATGCCCAGCTAATTTTTTTTTTTTTTGTATTTTTAGTAGAGATGGGGTTTCACCATGTTGGCCCAGATGGTCTTGATCTCCTGACCTTGTGATCCGCCCACCTCAGCCTCCCAAAGTGCTGGGATTACAGGTATGAGCCACCGCATCCAGCCTGGTTTCCAAACTTTTATGCTCTACTTCTCTTATAAAACTGAATGCTTTTAACAGCACCCAAGTTCCCTCTTGAATGCTTTGCTGCTTAAACATTTCTTCCGCCAGATACCCTAAATCATCTCTTTCAAGTTCAAAGTTCCACTAATCTCTAGGGCAGGTACAAAATGCCACCAGTGTCTCTGCTAAAACACAACAAGAGTCACCTTCATTCCAGTTCCAACAAGTTCCTCATTTCCATCTGAGACCACCTCAGCCTGGATCTTATTGTTATATCACTATCAGCATTTTTGCCAAAGCCATTCAACAAGTCTCCAGGAAGTTCCAAATTTTCCCACATTTTCCTGTCTTCTTCTGAGTCCTCTAAACTGTTCCAACCTCTGCCTGTTACCTGGTTCCAAAGTCGCTTCCACATTTTTGGGTAACTTTTAGCAACATCTCACTCTACTGGTACCAATTTAATGTATTAGTCTGTATTCACGCTGCTGAAAAACACAAACCTGAGACCTGGCAATTTACAAAAGAAAGAGGTTTAACTGGACTTACACTTCCATATGGCTGGGGAAGCTTCACAATCATGGCAGAAGGCAAGGAAAAGCAAGTCATGTCTTACATGTATGACAGCAGGCAAATGGAGAGAGCTTGTGCAGAGGAACTCCTCTTTTTAAAACCACCAGGTCTCATGAGACATATTCACTGTCATGAGAACAGCATGGGAAAGAGTTGCTTTCATGACCAATTACCTCCTACCAGGTCCCTCCCACATGTGGGAATTCAAGATGACATTTGGATGGGGACACAGCCAAACCATTTCAGTAACATATCTGATGATCAATTCAAACTGGATGAAAGGGATATCCACTGCCTTCCTCACCGCTTCTTTTTTTTTTTTTTTTTTTTGAGACAGAGTTTTGCTCTTGTTGCCCAGGCTGGAGTGCAATGACACCATCTCAGCTCACTGCAACCTCCGCCTCCCAGGTTCAAGCAATTCTCCTGCCTCAGCCTCCCAAGTAGCTGGGACTACAGGTGCCTGCCACCACACCTGGCTAATTTTTGTATTTTTAGTAGAGATGGGGTTTCACCATATTGGCCAGGCTGGTCTCAAACTCCTGACCTTGTGACCCACCCACCTCAGTCTCCCAAAGTGCTGGGATTACAGGTGTGAGCCACCATGCTGGGCTCTCACCTCTTCTTTTTAAAACTCTCATCATAATAACCTGATACTGATCCTGAATGAGCTACATGTTCTAATGCCATCCAGAACAAAATATATTAGAATTGCCCTATATTAGGAAAATATGGTTTATGCCTCAACAAACAAGTGGCCCTAATTAATAACACAATGGTTTAATAATAAGTATTCAAAAATCCAAATCATAATTGTGACAATGTCTTCCAACATTTATTTCTGTTTAACAGATCTATAGAGCAGTCAACTGAATCACATAGAGTTACATGTCGAAACTAGCTTATGTTGGCAGATTAATCAGGAGATTACCATACTGCTTAAACCTGTATGTTCAATAGACTAAAGTCATTGTCCTTATGCTCTGTCCTATCACACTTGAAGGTTTAATTAGCCATTCTGTCTTGGATAGTAAATTGTGAACCTTAACCTTATATAAGAAAAAGCATTTTATGTCCCCCAATTCTTTTTTATTCTGCTTTGGCTGAAGTTAGAGCTGAAACTAGAGACCACAGATTGCAGTTAGCATTTTACCGAAGAACTTTGAAAGAAGGGAAGTACATTACAAAGCATGTGGCAAACCATTATAGTCTGTTATACCGATAAGGGTAAAAGCTGAAAAATATTTACGTGTCAGATAGCATGAAGACACTAAGAATGCATGACAATTAGGTTGGAATGAAGGACCTATCAAGCCATATTTATTCTTATTCCATACTTTGTCATATGAAATTGGGTGGTTTGTAAGAAATTCTCTGGTTACTTACCATGACATAAGTAACATATTAAACTTCAACCTTGAAATTATTTGCTTAATTGTTCAGGATATAGAATTAAATTCACTCAGTATATATTTACTTTAAGTAAATTGAATTTGAATTTTTTTACAACGCAACCTACTTCACTTATCTTGTTAAACTTAACTCAACCAGTAGTGTTTTTTTTTTTTTTTTTGAGACAGAGTTATGCTCTGTTGCCCAAGCTGGAGTGCAATGGTGCAATCTCACTGCACTCTCCGCCTCCCGGGTTCAAGTGATTCTCCTGCCTCAGCCTCCCTAGTAGCTGGGATTACAGGCATGCGCCACCAAGTCCAGCTAAATTTTGTATTTTTAGTAGAGACAGGGTTTCACCATATTGGCCAGGTTGGTCTCAAACTCCTGACCTCGTGATCCACCCGCCTCGGCCTCTCAAAGTGCTACGATTACAGGCGTGAGCCACTACACTCAGCTGACTCAATCAGTATTTTTAAAATCCTTAAGATTCTTTTGGAGTTAGTATAAAACAAATGTTTTCCTCTTTGCATGAATTGCGGTACAAGTAAAATAATGATTATAGCAGACACATTTTTGAACCACCACATAAAATCTTGACTTTTTCCATGCCATCTGCCTCTAGGTTGATGTTCAAAGCATATGGATCTGCCATTACTTGCAACATAAAATATCTGTACTCCAGGGTCTTGTTGAAACCTATGACCTCAAACATTTTATTGCCTACTTCATTTTAAATGCTGCATTTCAAGAATAACATGCTTAAAGGTTTGTCAGGATATTTATTCTTGTCTCAAACTGGGCATTCCATTTCTACTTTATGAAGAAGGCTCATTAAATACAATTTTTTGAAGTCTTCGCATGAGGAATATATGTGCCTCTTTCTTGATCAATTGGTTATTCTTCACTGGTTATTCAAAATACTGTAAAATCCTCTGCTTGGGCCAGGCGCATTGCTCATGCCTATAATCCTAGCACTTTGGGAGGCCAAGGCGGGGGCAGATCACCTGAGGTCAGGAGCTCGAGACCAGCCTGACCAACATGGAGAAACCCCATCTCTACTAAAAATACAAAATTAGTCAGGCATAGTGGCACATGCCTCTAATCCCAGCTACTCAGGAGGCTGAGGCAGGAGAATCGCTTGAACATATGAGGCAGAGGTTGTGGTGACCCGAAATCGAGCCATTGCACTCCAGCCTGGGCAACAAGAGCAAAAAAAAAAAAGAAAGAAACCTCTGCTTGGCCAATTTGTTGTATTGTTCTGGTTTTGTATTTTCCTTCTCTTTAACTTCTATGGTTATATGGTTTGCCCACTTATTTTTATCTTGTTTCATAGTGTTTTCTGTAGGCTGCCTGAAATTCTCTTGAGTAATCCAAGTATAAATATGTAAGAATAAATATATTTGAGACTAGATAAAGGATCAATACTTATAGGGCAAGAGGAAAAAAAATCCCAAATGAATCTATGACAGTAAACAAGTACTAAGATACCAAAAGAACATTTGAAGAGATTTTGAGTCATTGAAGCCAAAAGTATGTGCCCACCAAAACAAGTGCCAAGAATCTTTGAAAGAAGGAACTGTTCTTCAACAATTTTT
This sequence comes from Ateles fusciceps, assembly GCA_036589455.1. Classification (NCBI taxonomy): domain Eukaryota; kingdom Metazoa; phylum Chordata; class Mammalia; order Primates; family Atelidae; genus Ateles; species Ateles fusciceps. The sequence continues at coordinate 8,626,298 of JAZHEH010001212.1, forward strand.
TCAATGCAGCAAACACATAGGCTTTGTCCATGGGGCATGTAAGTCTGGGCTTACTTATGTTCCCCAAATAAGTGCCCTTTGTGTGTGGAACACAAGAAAATACATATATTCCCTGTCCTGTTAAGGTGCGAATTTAATTTCTACATTACACAATTATCAACAATAAGGAGGATATTTCTCAAGAACAGAATTAAAAATGGGATGTTCAAAGCCACATGCCAAGATCTCCAACTTGCTCTTTCATGATGTTTCAGTCACTAAATGCAGTGGCTGAGTGTTATCTGGCATTTCTGTTCAAAATCTCTATGAGGCTCTGGAAATAACTTAGCCAGTATAATGTAACACTGGCAACTTACTTTGTACCTTCAGAGCGAGACTGGAACTGAAACTGCAAAACAGCTTGTGAAATATCAGCCAAATTACTTCCCTGAACTCCTGTTCCATATATGCTCTGCACTGTTAAGTATTTTAAAACCTCACATATTCGATAACCCTCTTTACAAGCCTGTAAAACGCTTTATAAACACTTTCTTGGGTGTCAGATGCAAAACCTTACCCTCTTCAAGCTGCAGATAAGGACACTGAGGTGTTGCCAAATATGCTGTTTTGTCCCAGAGCACATACTGAGGAAGTGGTAGAACCAGAACCAGTCTTTGACCCCTGACTTTGTTTTACTTTTGCGGAACTCCTGATCTCATTAAAGGCGCAATACCTGCGGTGAGACTCTGCTGGTACCCAACAGGGACAAAGGCCATTGAGCAGTTTTAGGAATTCAAGATTTCAGAAATGTCTCAGAATAACTAAGTAGAAGACAGGTTGTGCAGGTGTGCAGTGCAGCCTCAAACTGGTACCACCGGGAATGGTTTGCAAAACAGGAAGGTGCAGTAGGGTGTGCCGAGGCTTAGTTAACCTGGCAGTCCCCACCTCCTTCCCCGGCGCCCCGCTGCCAGGTTACTTCTGGCCCAGTGCCCTTAATATACCTTTTCCGTGTTAAACTTGGAGGGCTGTGCTCCTATTGCCCTTCTTCCTCTACCCGTCACCCTCCCGGCCTACCTGACAAATGTGCGTACGGTTTAGCCAAGGCACGCCGGCCCACGAATGCCCAGGCGTGTTCCTTATTTCTGAGAGTGGGAGGGAGAGAGCCCAGGCCCTGCAAGGACGCGCCCGGCTAGCGGGGCGCGGTGGCGCGGTGGCGCGGTGGCGCGGTGGGGAATGTGTCGTGTCCTCAGCAGGCCTCAGGGCGGCACTCTGGTCCCGCGGCCGGAGCGCTCGGGCGGGCCGCTGGGCGCCGACCCATGCTAGCCGGGAACGTGCCTCCCGGTGACGCAGCCGCGGGTGGGGAACGTGGTGCGGCGGCGGCGGCGGCGGCGGCGGCGACCGTACGCGCCTCCGCCGCCTCCGAGAGGACGCGCGGTGCAGCGGCTGAGTGGTGGCGGCGGTGGCGGGACACCTGGAGCTGCCGGTAGTCGCGGGGGAAGAGGACGCGAGAGCGGTCGACGCGGGGAGCGGTCTAAGAAGTAGGTCCCGGACTTCGCGCTCAACAAAGAGCGGGGCCGCCCCCATCAGGTACAGAGCCGGCCCTGGGCCCCGGCATGCGAGGAGGCCCGGCGGGGCAGTTCGCGGGCGGCTGGAGTGGGGGAAGGGCCGCAGCCCGAACAAGGATACGGGGCGCCGGGGGCCCTTTCAGGCCCGTTTTTCTTCCACGGCCCCTGGCGGAACGGAAGGGAAGGGGCCGAGCCGCGGGGGCGCGGGCCACTCGGGGTCGTATCCCGCGACGCCGACCCGCCTTTGCTCGTCCTTCGTGCAGGCAGAGCTGCGGGCGGAGGCTCCATGTTGGGAAGCGGCGCCGTTCGTGCTCGTTAGCGGGAATCGGGGAGTCGCGGGCCGAGCCGGCGGGGGCCGGGCCCCAAGCGAAGATGGAGGCCCCGCTGCGGCCTGCCGCGGACATCCTGAGGCGGAACCCGCAGCAGGACTACGAGCTTGTCCAGAGGGTCGGTAGCGGCACCTACGGGGACGTCTACAAGGTGAGTGGGGCTGGCCGGGCCCTTTTCCTGCTGGGTCCCGGGAATAGAAGCCACTTTCGGGCGAAGTACTGGGGCGAGGGGGAGGATGCTTTTATTGTTGCCTCTTGAGGAGAAAGCGGCCGGAGTCCCTTTTACTCGGTTCTGAGCACCCTGGACTCATAGCTTGTTCTAATCGCTACCAACAAGCAGAACTAACCACACAGTTACCAACTGCTGTTGTACTTTTTTGTGGTTTAAAGGCTTATTAATAAGGCCTATTTGTGGTATTGAAGGGGGTTTGAATCTGCTTATGGAATTACACCGAAGAATGCTCTAGTGTTATCATGGAAAAATGAAGATACTAGACAGGAAAGAATATTGACATTCAGAAATTTGCAATTAAAAAAAAAAACTTGTTTTAATAGATGAGCTTGACCTAAAAAAGCCATGTGAAACCCTGTCTCTGACCTTTAGCTGTAAGCAAACTAATATTGGTGACATGTATGCAAATACTATCCCAGATAAAAAGATGCTTTTCCTGGTGGAAGTTTCATCGTTTGTTTTTGGTTGATGATAAAAATATGATGTTAACATGCTGGGTTTTGTTTTACTTTAGCGGTTTCTTTCAGGGATTTATAACATCCCATAACCATGAGTGAGTATGAGCTGCTGTCTTTGTATTGTGCTCTTTTGTATTATTTGGGACAAACGATGAGAATGAGTTACTCCTAATTTAGAATTTGAAAAAACATTGTAGAGAAGCAAACCCAATTCCCCAAATCCGCTGAGTTCTTGAATTCAGAGGAAAGAGACTGATACTGACTTATGCTTTTTGTTCTATGTTCCAGAAACGGAACATTAGTGCAACCCACGAGTATTACGGGCAAGTTCCTTTGCTTTTTTGCAGCAGCGTTGTTTATTGGATTTGATCATGATATGTATCCCATTGTGCCAAACAACAGTTCTGCATATCCCTTAAGTGGTCTTGTGCCATTTGGGTAATTAACCAGTAAATTCCTCTGGGGTTATGTTCTTTTGCACAGATGGTTCCCCTCTTTCTACTTACTTGCGTTTAATTTCGTCTCTATTTTAATATTAGCATTTCAGGGTGGCGGTATTACAGCTGTAGCACTGTTTGATTCTCCTGCGATAAACTGTAATGGATAGGCTTTTTATTCCTTAAACAAGAATTTGAGTCTTCTGTACCACGCACTTTTAGAGGTACTGGGGTGTTGAATTGTGAGTAAGGTCCCAGCTCTTTAACTCAGAATGTTCAATGCTTATAACAATCCTCTTCTTCTTTATGTAAAATGAGAGGTAGTTAACTTAGTTGTTTATCCAGGGATTAGCCATTTTGTGGAGTGCTCTTTAGAAAATTGAAATTCCTGTTTCCTTTCTCAATCTCGTTTTTTAGTCATCTTTGTCTGTGATTCATTGTGTGCTAGACCAGTTCAATTTAGTTCATGTTAATTTACAATAGTATAAATTCTGCTTGTTGTATATATTCTCTTCTCTCTATTACAATAAAAGTTTAAGAGTGTTTTCCCTACAGAGATCTTAAGACCTCCACCCTTTTTTCTTCATAGTTATAGTAACTAAAGCAACTGTCTGGAGCAGGATTTTATTCATGCCGGTGAAAACAAAGATTATATTTAAGGGGCAGCTAATGCCTGCCTTTTACCCTGGTGCCTTCCTGTCCTAGTCTCTTTCTGCAGTTCCCAAACTGAGGATCAGAAACTGAATATTCATCACACTCTACCTTCACCCCTCAACACGTGGTCCTCTACCTTTACAGTGTTGGTTCCTCACACTTACGTGTATATTCATTGCACACTAGGCCGCCTCTGATTCTAAACATCCTTAAGGCATTCATAGCTCCTTGTCTTTTGTTTTCCTTTGTTGTAATTACTTGGAATCACCTCTCACCCCTCCCTTGCCATCAGTTGCTGTAATACCTGTGCTTGAAAACCTTACTCAAACGCTCCTGGGCAAGACCTAGCCCTTCCCCTTATTTCCCAGCCTCATCTACCACTCTCCTTAGTCATTCTGCTTTAGTGACCCTGGTCTGCTGGCTGCTTCTTAAACATAATAACCATCTCCCTATCTTTGGGTCTCTTTGTTCTTGCTATTTCCTCTCTTCATAATGTCTCCCCTGCCCCCCCACTATATGGCTTGCTTCCTTCCTTCTTTCTTTTACACCCTCTCCATCTTTTTTCCTACTTCATATTTTGCTTTGTATCCACCACCAACATAATGTTTTACTTATTTTTTTCTTATTTATTATCTATCTTGATTCACTAAAATACTCCATGATGGCAGGGATTTTAACCTATTAACTGCTCTGTCTCTGATTATGCCTGGCACAGAGTAAGTACTTCCTAAAAATCTGGTGAATGAATGAATGAATATCAGACTTTGTCACATAGTTCTCTGAGCATATGCTTTGACATCACAACACTAAGTTAGCATTTAATACTCTTAAGTATTACTGTAATGCCATTTGTTTGTTTGTTTGGAGATAGGGTCTCGCTCTGTCGCCAAGGCTAGAGGGCGGTGACATGATCTTGGTTCATTGAAGCCTCAACCTCCCTGGCTGAAGTGATCCTTCCACCTCAGCCTCGCAAGTACCTGGCACTACAGGTGTGCACCACCATGTCTGGCTAATTTTTGTATTTTTTTAGTAGAGAGGGATTGTTGCCATGTTGCCCAGGCTGGTCTTGAACTCCTGAGCTCAAATGATCTGCCTGCCTCAGGCTCCCAATCGGATTACAGGCATGGGCCACCACATCTGGCCCTGTAATGCCTTTTAATGATTCTCTGCATGTGTATTTTTATTACAAATTTCAACTATTTGAGTTCTCTGGGAAAATATTTCTGAAAAACTATTTTATAGTATATCCATTATCAGTGATCTAAATAAGTCCTATAGAATTTTGTTAGTTTATTGTAAATTAATTTTATTAATTTACTCGTTATGCCTAAAAACAGATAACCTGAGTCTATAGTGCTGAATTTTTTGAGCTCTGCGCAATTAGAGTAATTTTACTATTTATCACTGTGTTTCTGATGAGCTGAAAATCCTAGGAAGTTTTATAAGTATTTTCAATCTAGAATATAAACTAGTGAAATTACTACAGTAATGAATAATGAAGGTAAATTAGCCACTGTTCTACCCAAATAATATCCCCATTTTTGTTTGATTGTTTGTTTTTTTGTTTTTTGAGATAGGGCCACACTCGTTAGGCTAGAGTGCAGTGGCATGATCAGCTTACTGCAGCCTTGAACTCCTGGGTTTAAGGGATTCTCCTGCTTCAGCCTCCTGAGTAGCTAGGACTACAAGTGTGTGTGGCAACATGCCTGGCTAATTTTTTTTTTTTTTTTTAAATGTAAAACCAGGTTCTCCTTATGTTGCCCAAGCTGGTCTCAAACTCTTGACCCCTTGTGATCCTCCTGCTTCAGTCTCCCGAAGGCCTGGGATTAATAGGTGTGAGCCACCAAGCCTGGACTTAACCCCAGCTTTTTTTTTTTCACACCTGCGGTATCTTTTGAAGCAGGAGTCTTAAAAGGACTATAGCTTTGAGATTCTTCATGATCTATTTTTATGTTCATCAATACCACAGATCCCCTCTGAAGCTTCCATCTTTCCTGAGAATCCCCAAGAGGGAGAGCTCAGTCTTATATTGGCTGTTCCCTGTTTGAAAGAAGAGGAGGAACATAAAGATTCTTCTAGATAAATGGGGTGAATCATTGAGGGCAAGAGTATGAAATGGTAGAGGGGGAAAGAAACACAGAAGAGAAAAGGAATGTGGTGGATGGTGGATGAAGGATTAAATTTCAACTGAGCAGCTTTTATTTGTAATTACTGTAAAAATTTAGATTTGCCAACAGGAAGGGTAAATCTGGAGATTCAGATTCTCAACTACCTTCTGATCACAATGATCTAGAAGAACTACAGCATCATGATAGAGTTCATAATCAGTAGTACAAGCCACGTGGGCAGTCCTTATCCAAATATTTGTATCAAAATTGTTTCCAGCCTAGATTTCACAGAAGTTCTGGGAATCTGGTTTTTTATCTTTATTTATTATTATTATTATTTTACCTTTCATAGAGTTTAATTTAGAGTGGGCTATCCCATGAATTTTTTTTCTAAACTTTATTGCTTTTTCTGGTTGATTATAGAAGAATAACATGTTTAGTTCCTGGAGGACAGAAACAGATGTCTCTTGTACATCTCTGTAATGTAACAAACAAGTGCTCAATAAATATTTGTTGAACAAATTAGTTGTAGAAAATTACTGATAGATAAATACTGCTAATAATTTAATACAGTTTATTTCAGGCTTTTTTCCTAAATGTTTTTAAACCAATATTTCCAGAATGCCTTTTATATTTATGATTGGGATTATGATATAGCTCTTTTTTCTACTTAATTGAAATGACCAGCATTTTCCCGAGTCGTTAAGTATTCTACAAAAGTACTACCTTTTTTTTTTTTTTTTTTGGTGACAGGGTCTTGCTCTGTTGCCCAGGCTAGAGTGCAGTAGTGTAATCACATGAAACTACCTTTTTTTGTTGGTTTGTTTTGTTTTTGACACAGAGTCTCCCTCTGTCACCAGGCTGGAGTGCAGTGGTGTGATCTTGGCTCACGGCAACCTCCGCCTCCTGGGTTCAAGCTATTCTCCTGCCTCGGCCTCCCTAGCAGCTGGGATTACAGGCACGTGCCACCACACCCAGCTAATTTTTGTATTTTAAGTAGAGATGGGGTTTCACCATGTTGGCCAGGATGGTCTTGATCTCCTGACCTTGTGATCCGCCTGCCTGGGCCTCCCAAAGTGCTGGGATTACAGGTGTGAGCCACTGGGCCCAGCCAAAAGTACTATTTTTAAAGGATCCGTTGAATGAACTTTCATTTAGTTAATCAGTCTAAGTTGCATATTTGTTATTTCTAGTTTTTAAACATTTTTTTGAAATTATAAATGATGTTATAATTTGTGTAGAAGTCTTTGTCATGTAGTCTTTTCACTAACATGGGTTCCTCTGGGTGCTAGATGAATTAGGTCTACTATAGGGAATCTCTCCTTTATGTGTGCCTTTGCTTTCTTTTGCTCTAGCCAAGAGTCACCATTCTGGAATGGCATTAGGCACTTTGAAACATATCCCAGGATCCCACTGTATAGAGACAAAGCTTGATATATCATCATACTTCTATAAGCATTCATTCATTAAAGAAGTATTTATTGAGCGCTGACAATGTGTTAGGGTATGGGGGATACAAACATGAGATAAAGGAAGTATACTATCAATAAGGAATGTACAGTTTAGTCAAGAAAACAGACATGTGGCCGGGCACGGTGGCTCACGCCTGTAATCCTAGCACTTTGGGAGGCCAAGGCGAGTGGATCACCTGAGGTCAGGAGTTCAAGACCAGCCTGGCCAACATGGCGAAACCCCATCTCTATTAAAAATAAAAAAATTAGCTGGACATGGTGGCAAGAGCCTGTAATCCCAGCTACTTAGGAAGCTGAGGCAAAAGAATCTGTTTGAACCGGGGGCCGGAGGTTGCAGTGAGTCGAGATCATGCTACTTCACTCCAGTCTGGGCAACAAAAGTGAAACTTCGTCTCCAAAAAAAAAAGAAAAACATGTAAGCAGTCATAATTTGGTAGAAAATTATGTGCCATAGAAGAGAAGTGGAAGACATGCCCAACTCTGTCTTTATTGGGGGATGAAGGAAGGGAGAGAGAGGAGTGTGAACCAAGGAAGATTAATGGAGGAAGGGGTGTTAACTGGATTTTTAAAAGAATACCGGTGATTTCTAGGTAGAGAAGATAGAAAAAGATACTCCAGGCTTTGGGAATGGTATGTGCAAATGCCTGGAGGCTTGAAAAGCCGCGATGAGTTTTGAGAGATTTCCAACTGTATTCATTCCAGGTTCAGTGTGACATCTGGCAGAGATGTCATAGAGATGTCATTTCAATTATTTGTCTATTTTATAGATGGAGAACAGAGGCTGTTTTCTGGCAGGAAAGGACCAGCTAGTGGACCTTGTGTGTCATAGCAAAGAATTTGGACCTTTTCAATTATTTATTTATTTTTTTTGAGACAGGGTCTTACTCTGTCACTTAGCCTGGAGTGTAGTGGCACAATCTCATCTCATTACACCCTCCACCTCCCAGGCTTAAGTGATCCTCCAGCTTCAGCCTCCTGAGTAGCTGGGACTGGCACATACTGGCACACCCAGCTAATTTTTGTATATATATATATATTTTTTTTTGGTAGAGACGAGGTTTCGCCATGTTGCCCAGGCTGGTCTCGAACTCTGGGGCTCAAGCAATCGACCCACCTCCGCCTCCCAAAGTGCTGGGATTATAGGTGTAAGTCACTGGGCCTGGCCTAGAGAAACACTTTTTAGGAGGAAATATTTTACAGTGTAGTGTATAGATTTTACAAAGTGGCTAGAAATGTAGAGACCAGTTGCTGAATAATCCAAACAGAGTTTATGCAAAACTAAATTTGGACACTGGTATAGGAGATGAAAGGAAGGGATGGATTTGAGTCATATTTAGAAGATGATCAAAAATACCTGGTAATCGCTGGGAGGAAGGAGGAGAAGGGTAATTGATGGCATTTAGAATTTCTGACTTGAATGACTACATTGATGCTATTAACAGAGTTAGGAAATACCAAATGTGTGGAGTCTGGATTTTGTGTTTGGTTTCAAACATAAGGCATTGCATAGATGAATATGTCTGGTAGGTGGTAGGAAATGCAACTCCAGCCCTGAGAGTTCTGGACTGGGGATACAGGTTTGGGAGTCATCATCACTTTATCGTGTGGTACCTGTGAAAAACAGGTAAGGTCACCCAGGAGGGTTTGTAGGAGAGCTGAGAAACGGCTGTAGTCTTAGAGGGGTAGCAGAGAAAATAATATATTGAAGGTGTCTGAGAAGAAACAGAGTGGTATGAGGAAGTTCTTTTCATAGGAACCAAAAGTTACCAGAATTCATCCCTGTCATCTCCTGCCTGCATTCTTCTTCCTGTTTGCTCTAACTACAATGAGGAAAATGAATTCGTTATCCAAAAAATATAAAACTGAAGTTTTTTGTCATTTTTCCCTTATTTCGCTTGTCCATAAAGTCTTAGAATAATGTGCCTATTAAGGCCCTGCTTATCCCAATACCGTATCCATACTGAACTTTGAGTTATTTATATGCACTCTACTCTCTTTCTTTGAGATTTTTGCAAGTTTTCCTTTAGAACACTCTTCCTCTTCCATCTTATCACCTACTCTTTGGGTTTCTGTTTAAACATTACACTTCCAGGGGGGGCCTTTTCTGTCCCTTAGAATAGGTCACATCTAGCAGCTGTATGTTTTCAAAGCTCTATGTTTATTTTTTTCATGATACTCATCATTTATCACTCATCGTTTTTGGTTGTCTTCCTGGTACACTCAAATTGCATGAGAACAGAGATCTTATGTTCACTGTTGAAACAGCTATACTAGCATAGTGCCTAGTATGTAGTATGTGTTCAATAAATACGCTTTGAAGGAGTAAGCAACATAGTGGTCATGTAGGTAAGGAATTGGAAGGGTTCATTAAGAGCAGAAGAGTTGAGGTGTGAATGATAAGTGAAGTAAAGGGAATGTAGCCTGCTCCCTGAAGCAGCTTAGCTATGACAGGAAGAAGAAATGAGGCACACTAATGTTTCTTGTTTCAGGCTTTTCCTTTCACTGAGACTGAGTGATCACAGCATTCAGTTACCATTCTTTAAGTTTGTCCTGTCACCCAAGTGACCAAGAAGATTGCTGAGTTTAGACATGGAATTGCACAGAGAAGGAAATCAAGACAAAAGAATTTGGGAAGAATTGAGAATTCAGAAAGGAGATTCAAGGAAAAAACATAGGATGGATTTTTAGGGACTAGAGTGGGGGGATAAATATAAAACTTCCCCTCCCTTTCTGATCTGGAGCCTAATTCATTTATTCCCAGTCCAAGTTGTTCTCCTGTGAGCACGGTTAGAGTGAGGCACATTAATGAATGGGGAGCTGGGATGGAGAACTGGGAGGACAGGATGCAAAGGAGTATTTAACATTCAACAGGTACTTATAGAAGGCCTCCTATCAGACAGACACTGTTGTGGGGCCTTATGATATATCTGGTGAACAAAGTGGACAAAGATTTCTGCCCTCTTGGAACTCACATTTTAGTCGGGGGAGAGGGACAATAAACATAATAAACAAGTTGTGTAATATGTTAGAAGGAGATTAAAGGTATGGAAAGAAGAAAAAGTTGAATGGTTAAGGGGGACCAGGAATGCCTGAATGGAGTTCTTTGTTTACATAAGTTTAGCATTTTCACTTTGATCATCGTTTCCAGTGGTTTTTTATGAAGACAAATGGGGTAGAATACAGATTGACTTAGATTTCTTTTTTTAAGTTTTGCTTTCAAAATTTAAAAGGGTTTCACTTGTGAACTAACATTGTGGTTTCAGACCAAAAACACGAAAGTAGAAACATGAAGTCTATTAACAAGCGATACTTGTATTTTTGGGGCTTCATTGTTAATTTGAGAACTTTGTAAGATAAATGAATTCACTTGGTGGTGTTGGACTATTTTGAGTATTTGTATGTGGAGAGTGTTATTAGAAGGCTGTTGCTTTCCAAGTTACGTGAAGTACTAATCAAGTTCGAAAGGGTAGATGACTTCTAAGAAGGGCCAGATGAACCTAGTCCTAATATAATTTTATTTCTATTAAATATAATCTCTCACTGAGATTTTGAGAAGATGATGTGGGAAGCCCAGCTGATAGTCAGATCTGTCCTTGGAGGTGTTTGGGCTAGTGAGTCATATTGGCCCCCACCTTTCAACATTTTTATGAAAATGAAATAGGATTAAAATAACTAAGAATGACTAATGTTTGTGTAACCCTCTCATGATCAGTATGTGATTTATTTCTCACGATAATCCAGTGACGTTGGTAGGACAGATGTGTTATCATCCCTATTTTACCCATGAAGAAACTTACTGTTACCCTCAATCTAACTGTTAGTAGATGGCACTGTAAGGGCTTAAATCCATATCTTCTGATTCCACAGTCTCTGCTCTTTCCATTATTCCAAGCTGTCTTAGGACTGCATCTTTAAATTCACTACTCTACACATAGTCCTTAACACATCGCCTACCGCACTATAGGTGCTATGCAAATTATGCTCAGATGAGGCTTAGCAGCCTCACCCCTGCTGAGAAATGAGGGATTTATTCACTGATGTGAATACATAAACTTTAGATCTCAGCACCAGTTTTCAGATGCACTTCTTCCTGGTTATAACTTGGTCATTACTCTGACCCTTACGTTTTCCATTCAGAGCCCAGGCTTAATTTGCCTTTACTATGAAGATGACTTTGGCCAGGCACAGTGGCTCACCCCTGTAATCACAGGACTTTGCAAGGCCAAGCGGGGGTGGGGGGGTTGGATCACCTGAGGTCAGGAGTTTGAGACCAGCCTGGTCAATGTGTTGAAACCCCGTCTGTACCAAAAATACAAAAATTAGCTGGGCATGGTGGCGGACAACTGTAATCCCAGCTACTTGGGAGGCTGAGGCAGGAGAATCGTTTGAACCAGGAGGTGGAGGTTGCAGTGGACCAAGATCATGCCACTGTACTCCAGCCTGGGCAACAAGAGAACAAGAGTGAAATTCCATCTCAAAAAAAAAAAAAAAAAAAAAAAAAAAAGGATGACTTTGCCAGTAGCAACCTTACGATACAAATAACTTAAAAACAGAGATGGTCCTGTTTTAGGTTGCTGCATACTATCCTGCTGTGCCTTCTCTTGTCCTCATTTTGTTGGAACTTAAGATTTATGTTTATTATTACTTAATTGAGTCCTAAAGACTAGGCTCTGTAGTGCTGTTATAAATTACAAAATGTGAATTATTTCAGGCAGATAGAATAACCTGCCTTAAGTAGCACTAGCTAGTTTTGTTTGCTTCTCTCTGATTTAGGGTAAATAGGACTGCTTGAGAAGGATTGTAACTTCTGGCTTTTTCCTTTTTTTTTTTTTTTTTTAAGAGACAGAGTCTTGCTCTGTTGCCCAGGTTGGAGTCCAGTGGCACGATCTCGGCTCACTGCAACCTCCGCCTCCTGGGTTCAAGCAATTCTCCTGCCTCAGCCTCCCAAGTAGCTGAGACTGCAGGCACAGGCCACCATACCCGGCTAATTTTTGTGTTTTTAATAGAGATGGGATTTCACCATGCTGTCCAGGCTGGTCTTGAACTCCTGACCTCATGATCTGCCTGCCTCGGGCTACCAAAATACTAGGATTACAGGCGTGAGCCACTGTGCCTGGCCCCAGCTTTGTCTTATGAATGAATGTGTTATTTCTCACATACATGCATCCTCTGTGTAGGTGCCCCGTGCCTTCTTTACCCCCTTATTAACTCTTCCTTGTGTCAAAATCAGAAAGAATCATGTATAACTTAACATATTTTTAAAGACATCTTTTAATGAATTACTAACAACTTTTGCATTTTCAGCTTTTGGCTCTTTCATTGTAACATGTGCTAGAGATGTTTGGGTCTTTTACCAGTTTTTTCCAGGAATTGTTTCCTGTTACACTTTCTGTAGCAGTAAAGATCCTCAGGTAGGACTTACCTTCCTATATGTTTGCCTCTCCCTTCCTTGCCTCAGCATAGATAGCCTTCTTTACCTACCTTTTTATTTTCAGAATATATTTTAAGTGATACATGTTCATTTTTAATTTTAAATTTTATTTTTATTCATTTATTTTTTGAGATGGAGTCTCGCTCTGTCACCCAGACTAAAGAGCAGTGGCACAGTCTCGACTCAGTATAACCTCTACCTCCCAGGTTCAAGCAGTTCTCCTGCCTCAGTCTCCTGAGTAGCTGGGACTACAGGCGTGTGCCACCAAACCCTGCTAATTTTTGTATTTTTGTAGAGACGAGGTTTTACCATGTTGGCTAGGCTGGTCTTGAACTCCTGACCTCAGGTTATCTGCGCTTCTTGGTCTCCCAAAGTGCTGGGATTACAGGCGTGAGCCACTGTGCCTGGCGATACATGTTCATTTTAAAAACTATATAGGAATAAATGAAAAATTACTTGTGACTCCTCTACCAAGAGATAAACATTTCTAATTTTTAAAAATTCATATTAAGGACATACATATAAATCATAGAATATAGTATAATAATATGCAATATATATTATATAGATATATATTTGATAATGTGCTTTTAAATTTAACGATATATAACACTTTGTCAGTAAATATACATATTTAGTGCTTGTGTAGTACTTCCTTGTATAGTTGTATAATTTTTAATTCATTATATACAAACATACAAGCAGTTGCCTCCAATATTTCCTTATTGTAAATAATGCTGGGATCAGTATCTTTGAACAAATTTTTTTCACATAATCTTAATTATTTCTTTAAATAAATTTCTAGAGTTAAATTTCCTAAATTGTCTTAGGTTTTAGTGAATTTTGACCAATTATTCTCCAAAAAAATCTGCACCCATCAACAATGATTGAGAGTTCACATCTTCCCTACCCTGAAACTCAAGCCCTTTCTTCCCTTTCCTTTGCCATTAAGACCTCCAGATAATAATTTCAGTTTAAGTAATCCTCTGTAAGTAATTCTCCTTTTAATAAAATCAGTCTGTGTTAGATAAGAGTTGGGAAAAGCCTTTTCAGAGACAGATGAGTATCCTAATAGACTGGGCAGAAGACCTGAGGTAGAAGTCATGTAAACAGATTTTTGAGTCATTCGAAGGGAAGGCTTTAGGCTCTGAATCTGTCTGCCTATTAGTGGGGGAAATTGTGCAGTATAGCCTCCTTCCATGGGATACGAAGCACCTGTCCAGATTTGTATAACTGTGTGAAAGACAGCTTGAAAGTAATTTGCGCCACAAAAATTAGGGAGTTTTGCACCGCATGTTCTCACTCAGCAGTAGGAGTCGAACGATGAGAATACATGGACACAGGGAGGGGAACAGTACACACCGGGGCCTGTTGGTGGTGGAGGGGGAGGGGGAGGAGCTTAAGAGGACAGGTCAATAGGTGCAGCAAACCGCCATGGCACACATATACCTATGTAACAAACCTGCACATTCTGCACGTGTATCCTGGAACTTAAAGTAAAAAAAATAATAAGGAGTTTGGGAGCTAACAGGGAAATTTTGACTTGCACATATTGCATATATTCCCTATCTTGTCCTTTACAAATGGTCATTTATAACTTCTTATTTAAATAATAAAGATATACTGTGTTTGGAAGTAGTTAGGGTTTTTTGGACAGTTTTAATTGCTAGAGAAAACTTTCTTGGATCTAAAATCTTGAAACTCATACAGGACAGGTACAGATATTTGTATTCATCTTAGTAATTCCTTGCTGTCACTCTACCAATATTATCCTTGTACCTGAGGTACCTGATAGTTAAGAAGTGCTCAGTGAATAAATGTTAAATTGATGCATGACTAATATATATAGCGATTAGAGCCTCTGTTTTTCCCAAAATGATATAAAAGTAAAATGAAGCACTTTCTTTGCTCTTGTCAAAGGATAAAATATTGCATTCTGTTTTGGATAGAACACTTTCAACATTTATTTTTTGTTTTTTGCTTTATTTTTTGAGACGGAGTCTCACTGTCACCTATGGTGGAATGCAGTGGTGTGATCTTGGCTCACTGCAACCTCCATCTCCCAGGTTCAAGCGATTCTCCTGCCACAGCCTCCCAAGTTGCTGTGACTGCAAGCGCCCACCACCACACCGGCTAATTTTTGTATTTTTAGTAGAGACAGGATTTACCATGTTGGACAGGCTGGTCTTGAACTCCCAACCTCAAGTGATCTGCCCACCTCAGCCTTCCAAAGTGCTAGGATTACAAGTGTGAGCCACTGTGCCTGGCCTCAACATGTTTTTAAAACTTAAAAGTATTGTAGGCCAGACATGGTGGCTCATGCCTATAATCCGAGCACTTTGGGAGGCCGAGGCAGACAGATCACTTGAGGTCGGCAGTTCAAGACCAGCTTGGCCAACGTGGTGAAACCCTGTCTCACTAAAAATACAAAAACTAGCCAGGTATGGTGGTGCATGCCTGTAATCCCAGCTTTTCAGGAAGCAGAGGTTGCAGTGAGCTGAGATGGCGCCACTGCACCCTAGACTGGGCGACAGAGTAAGACACTGTCCCCCCCAAAAAAAAAGGCCGAGCGCCGTGGGTCACTCCTGTAATTCCAGCACTTTGGGAAGTTGGGAGTTTGAGACCAGCCTGACCAACAGGGAGAAACCCCGTCTCTTCTACAAATAAAAAAATTTAGCCAGACATGGTGGCGCATGTCTGTAATCCCAGCTACTCCGGAGGCTGAGGCAGGAGGATCGCTTGAATCCAGGAGGTGGAGGTTGCGGTGAGCAGAGATCATGCCATTTCACTCCAGCCTGGGCAACAAGAGTGAAACTCCATCTCAAAAAAAAAAAAAAGTGTTGTAATTTTGTAGAAACTTGAAAAAAGAAATGTCACCTTTATTGTCATGAATCTAATGTTACAACTACTATCGTTTTTGTTGGACGTCAGACTTTAAGCACAGTTAAAGTAAGTAGTAACTAGACTGGTGGGGAAGGATCTAGAATTTATATGGCATGGCATATTGAAAAATTAGTGTTTTGTTTGTAGGTAGAAGCAAGCTTTTATATTTTATCTGAGCAGAGTTAGAGCTTAGGACTCCTGACTTTCATAGAAACTCAATACTTCCTGAATAAATTTATGAATTCAGAGATCTGAATTTGTCGTATAGTAGAAAGACTAGGTTAAGTCAGGTGTTACCTTACAAACCAAAACTGGGACCACTGAAGAGAAATTAAAGGAGGATATATTTGCTTGTCACAGAAAAGCCTTTATACAACTACAGTTATCCTAAAAATGAATGTATTAGGTCGACCAAATGACCATTATAGATTGGGTAGAGAAATTTGCTTTTTAAAAGAGAGATTGAATTGGACGACTTTTAAAAATTCCTCTAAACTGAGTTTCTAGAGAATAATATCTCTGTAATAGTTTCATTTTAACTTTGTCTATTTTCACTATTACTTAAGTGTGGCTAATTTTTTAGGATTCTGTTCTTGATTCTCTTTTCTTCTGACCACTTATTCTAAGTAATCTCATCCACCTGCCTGCATTCAGTAGTGTTGATGATGCCTAACTCTGTTTTCAGTCCAGATTAGCTCTTGTTATAGGCTGTCACTAGATTGGTTTTTCCATAGCAAATTAAAATGTAAATATGTCCAAAACTGAGCCCCCAGCTATATGCTTCTCTCCGCCACAGAATGTGTGCTTCCTCCTATGTTTGTCATCTCAGTAAATGGGACCACTGTCTACCCAGTTGTGCAATCCAGAACAGGGATTATTCCTGACTTGCTTTTTCTTCATGTTTCACAAATAGTTTACAGTTCCTAATGGAGACAAGCTTGAATTACAGTATGGCACTCGAAATAGAAGGAAGTGCATGCATTTGGCTTATATGTTTAAGCTGTCAGGATTTGTTGATTTATCAGATGTGAAGAGTATGAAGGAAAGAAATGAATGACCTGGATTTTGGGTTTAAGTGAGTGAGTGGGATGTAGTAAATTTGATTTAGATTGGGAAGATAGGGGAATGTAAAAGTTTGTGGAGCAGATATAATCGAGTATTCTGTGTAGACATGTTAATGTTAAGATGCCTGTTAAGTTTCCATGGATGTAGGAGTCTGGAGCAAAATGAGGAGAGATGTGCCCTGGAGATAGATGATTGGCTACATTGGTGAATGTTAAATAAAGAAAAGATGCAGTTCCATGATCGGTTAGGATAGGTGAGAGAAGAGGGGGGTAACAAAGAGGCTGAGGGATTATTGAAAGTTTGAAGCAAGAGGAGTGGAATAGTTCTTATGAAGAGTGAAAAATAAAACCTGTAGGAGAAGCTATAGTTTGAGATTTGTTTTATGATTTGAAAATAAGACCAGTTAGCATGATTTTGTAATTTTTTTTCTAATAGCTCTTAGCTATTTGATACCAATGTGGAATTAGTGGATAATTGGGATTAATCAGGATTAGGATTTTGCCAGGCTAGTATAATAGAGGAAAGAGGAAGTTTAATTCTGATAGTTAAGAAAGGATATATGGAATTGAGAGAAATAATTAGTGATCACGGAGGAATGCATTGCCGAATTGATGTGGTGAAAGAATGGCTAGAATGGGAGAACTAGAATAAGTGAGCTGAAAGAATAGGAGACAGTGATCAGCAAGGAAGTATAATGTTAGTTAGGTCAGAGAGTGAAAAGTCAAAGTAGTTCCAGATATTGAAGTCCCTAAGAGTGGTAGCAAGAGAGGGGGTAGAGAGGAAATTGTGAGCCAGGGGTCATAAAGTCTTAAACGAATAAGGATGACCAGCTGGGCTTCGTGGCTCACGCCTGTAATCCGAGCACTTTGGGAGACCAAGGAGGGGCAGATCACTAGGTCAGGAGATCTAGACCATCCTGGCCAACATGGTGAAACCCTGTCTCTACTAAAAATACAAAAATTAGCTGGTCGTGGTGGCATGCACCTGTCGTCCCAGCTACTTGGGAGGCCGAGGCAGGAGAATTGCATGAACCCGGGAGGGGGGAGGCTGCAGTGAGCCGAGATCGTGCCACTGCACTCCAGCCTGGGCGACAGAGCAAGACTCCATCTCAAAAAAATAATAAAAATAAAAATAAGGATGGTCAAGAGGTTAGTATATGATAGCTACAGGAAGATAGGGGGTGATACATTCTGTCCTTACCATCAGAGGAATCTTAACTCTCACCATTCCCTCTTTATATCTTTATATTCCCTTAATACCAGATAGTTTGGCTTCTTTAAACTGCCCATGTTTTCTCTTGTCTTTACACCTTGCCTGGAATTTTGCCACCCACCACTCCTCCTAGGAAAGCCTTCCATTAGGTCTCAGTTTAAATTTACTTTCTCCTGGAAGCTTTTTCTTCAGTCTAGTTTGACTGGGCTCAGAATTCTCCAATGTTGACTTGTATCATCTTTGAGAGTATTTTTCACGCTATATAGTATTTACTGTTCCCTTCTCTGTCTTTTTAACTGATAAAAGCTTTCAGAATACAGGACTGTTTTTGTTTCATTACATTCCTAGTGTTAACAACAGTACCTGGCACGTAGTAAGTATTAAGTAACGTTTGTCAAATAAATGAACCCGTTAAAAACAGTGTTCCTGCCTGGACTAGGGGCTCACGCCTGTAATCCCAGCACTTTGGGAGGCCAAGATGGGTAGATCACTTGAGGTCAGGAATTTGAGACCATTGTGGCCAATGTGGTGATAAAAAAAATTAGCCGGGCGTGGTGGTGCATGCCTTGGTCCCAGCTACTCAGGAGGCTGAGGAATGGAGAATTGCGTGAGCCTGGGAGACAGAGGCTGCAGTGAGCTGAGATCACACCACTGCGCTCCAGCCTGGGCGACAGAGCAAGACTCCGCCTCAAAAAAAACAAAAACAAAACAACAACAGAAAAAAAACAATGTTCCATAAAGTATTGGGTATAGAGGTTTTACAGCCGATGACATAATTGACTCTTCACTTGTATTGTGGTTGAATCAGCTAGTTTGTATTTTTCAAACTTTATGGATGCCGTATTGCTTCCTTCGTATGGTAGGTCACGTTCTTGAATCTGGGATACATAATTATGACCCTGAGAAGCAGTAACTGGCCACTAGAGATAGCTTGTTAAATATTGAGATGTCTGGATTTTCTGATGTTATGTTATAGAGAAAGGGGGCATATTTAAAACTGAAGCCCACAGTTGGCTTAATGGAAAGTTTTGTAACCCTAAAAATATGCGGGAAGAAAGTTATCTGGGGGTAGGATGAGAGACCTAATGTGAAGAACAGGGAAGTGGAATACAGGAGCTTTTTCATTTTTCTTCACGGTAGTGGTCTTGGTTGCCATAGCTTTTAGATGGCTGTCCTTACTTGCCAATTTTTTTTTTTTTAGCCCCAGTTTAAAAAAAATTATCTTTCAACTTCATAAATACTATGATTTATTACTATATATTGAGTTGTATCTTCCCATTCTATGTTGAAACATTGTAGGTAAAATGTTTAGATTTTTCCTTGTTAATTTTTAGTAACATTAAAAATTTTCCTCATTAATTTTTAGTTACATTAAAAATTTTGCAGCATGTAGAAAAGTTCATAGTTTACAAAACTGGCAATTACTTAATATTACTGAAGTAGAAATGACTTAATTAACATCTTTCAATTTTTTTTTTGGTATAAGCGGAAATCCATAGGTAACTTTTTACTATTAACAAGATGTTGAAGACTGGAGGACTTGAGTTGAAATATTTCTTTAGCAGTAAATTGACTTGGAAATATGAATTAAGAGATGAAAGGGAAGTGCATTGGCAATGGGAACAGAAAATCAGTTTAATTGGAATGATTCTATTGTGGATATTATGGTGCTATTGATCCCATTTATTATGAGTCTAGCTTTTCCACCTAATAATTTCAGCTCCTGATTAGTAAGAGTAAAATAAGAACTGTAACTGTACTATGTTTTACTAGTACATGTCTGGGTGTTTAGTATACTCTTAAATCTGAGTATTAGTGTATACCAAAATCCTACTAAAACGAATAGGAATCAGAAATAGTTAGATCTTTTTTGTGTAGTTTCTGTGGTACTCCAGTTAGTTCCTTTTGTAAACATAATGCAGGATCTTTTCATTCTTGTGTGTTAAAGTTAAACACAAAAAGGATTGAGAGTATCACGTTTAGCTTATTAGAAAGAAATGTTTGGTTTCAAAAACTGGTACTCCAAAGCTCTTTAGGATTATAATGCGAATTTGTATAGTTAAATTTCTGAAAGATCTCTTTAGTAAATTGGATCTGTAAGGTCTCTGTTTAGAAGATCTCTTTTTCTGAAAGCCTCTTTGCCTTTCATTATAAAAGAGCCTGGTACTGCTTTCTGTTTTAAAAATCCAGCTGGAAAATTACAGAGTACAAACATTTGCCCATCGGTTCTTCATTTGGAGAGAACAGAAATACATCTTCAAAATGGAAGCTGACATTTAAGTATTTATTCCTATCAGTGGGAGTTGTAGTTTGTATTTTTTACTTTTTACTTTTGGAACTACATATAATATAACTTGGCTTCTGCATGGTGTAACTGTAAAACACCATCTTTATTTTATGTTGTTTTGTGATTGTTGTTCAAATCCTCCAATGATCTGTTTCCTTCTGAGCCCCTCAGAATCTCTAAAAAAATCAAGGTGTCTTTACCTCTTCTTTTTGGCTCTATTAAATTGAAACATAATATAAATGGGTTGATTCTGATCATAAAAATTGATTCACAAATGTGTCTGAAAATATGTATTCTTTTTAAAAATAATTATTTTTAAATTAATAGTTTTTTAGAGCAGTTTCAGATTTATGGAATAATAGAGTATGTAGTACATAGAATTACATTTATCCAACCCCTCACCTTCTGCACAGTTTTGTCTTTTATTAACATCTTGCATTAGTTTGGTACCTTTGTTACAATTATTGACTCAATATTGATATATTATTAACTGTAGTTCATAATTTACATAAAGATTCACTCTGTGTGTGGTATTGTTCTATGGGTTTTGACAATACGTAATGACATGTGTCTGTCATTACCATTTCATACGGAATAGTTTCACTCTCCTACCAATGCCCTGTGTTTCTCCTATTCATCTCTTTGCTTCCTTCCCTTAAACCCCTGACAGCCATTGCTTTTTACTCTCTCTGTAGTTTTGCCTTTTTCACAGTGTCATGTAGTTGGAATCAGTTTGTAAGCCTTCTTAGACTGGCTTCTTTCACTTAGCAATATGCATTTAGGATTCTTCCATATCTTTTTGTGGCTTCCATTTGTTTCTTTTTTTTTTTTTTTTTTTTTTGAGATGGAGTCTTGCTCTGTCACCCAGGCTGGAGTGCAGTAGCGTGACCTCGGCTAACTGCAACCTCTGCCTCACAGGTTCAAGTGATTTTCCTGCCTCATCCTCCTGAGTAGCTGGGACTATAGGCGCATGCTACCATGCCTGGCTAATTTTTGTATTTTTAGTAGAGACGGTTTCACCATGTTAGCCAGGATGGTCTCGATCTCCTGACCTCATGATCCGCCCGCCTCAGCCTCCCAAAGTGCTGGGATTACAGGTGTGAGCCACCGTGCCTGGCCTTTTTTAAATTAAATTTTTATTGTACATATTCATGGGTGATCATAGTGATTCATAGTGATGTTCTGATACATATAATTTGTAGTGATCAGGGTAATGAGCACATCTGTAATCTCAAACATTTATCGTTTCTTTGTGTTGGGAACATTTGGTATTCTCCTAGCTATTTGAAACTATTTAATATTTTATTGTTAACTATAACTACCCTGTTAGTAGTGGTATAGAGCACTAAAATTTATTTTTCCTATCTAGCTATAGTTTTGTATCCTTTAACAAATTTCTCCCTATTCCTCCCTCCCCCCTACCCTTTCAACCTCTGGTATTCTCTGTTCTACTTTTTACTTTTATGAGATTAACTTTTTTTAGCTTCCATGTGTGAACAAGAACGTGTGGTGGTTAACTTTCTATTCCTGGCTAATTTCACTTAACATAATATCCTCCAGTTCCATCCATGTTTCCTCAAATGACAGCATTTCATTCTTTTTTATGGCTAAATAGTATTCCATTTTTGTATATATATAATTACATTTTCTTTATTCATCGTTGCTTGGACACCCATGTTCATTCTGTGTCTTGGCTGTCGTGAATAGTGCTGCAATAAACATTCCACTGTTTGAATTTACCACAGTTTGTTTATGCATTCGCCTATGACAGACATCTTGATTACTTCCAGTTTTGGGAGACTGTGAATAAAGACTGCTTTAAACATTTATGTATAGATTTTTGTACGGACATAACTTTTTAGCTCATCTGGGCACATGCCAAGGAGTGGGATTGCTGGCTCATATGGTAAGACTATGTTGAGCTTTGTGAGAAACTGCCAAATTACCAGGGTTTTTGTTCTGTACATATGTGTTCTTAGGACTCAACCTAACAAAAAGTTTGGAAGGATATACTCTAAACCATTAACAATAGTTATTTTGGGAGATGAGATTGGGATGGAGGGGTACTGTCATCTTTTACTGATTTGTTTTATATTTTAATTTTTCCACAACAAAATCTTTGTAATAAATTTTTACAAATAATTTTCTTCAAAATGCTTTAATTCATCATAATATGTTTCAACATAAGTGAAAAAAGTAAGACTATTTAAAACAGTATATTGTCAGTTTCATAGCATTTTCTAGTTGTAGTAGATTTTAATATTTTTTAAGAGAGCAATAACCTTCCTACTATCATGATTGTCTATTCAACAAATTTGTAGAGCATCTGCCATGTGGCACAGCCTTTCAAAGGATCATGCCTAGAGCTAAGATGACAACACACTTAATCCAGCCTTAGGATACCAGGCAAGACTCCTGGAGGAAGTGATAACTAAACTGAATCCTGAAGGACAAGTCAGAGTTAACCAGGCAAAACGGGGAGGTAGACAGGGAAAGGAGAATGTACCATAATGCGGACAGTTTTCAGACCGATACCAAGCTATTCATTTCTGATTAATCTGACTAAAATCAGAATTAATTGTTCCAAACTCTTAGAGAAGCATATTAGATATTTTCATGTTGTTGACTCTTGTTTAATAATTGGCAGCTGAGAAGAATGGAGTCATTTTCTTTTGGTTTCTGAAAGTGAGTGGCAGTGAATTGCAGAATGTATTGTCCAAATGCCCATTTTTGCTTGGAATAATGAATTGCCTGAAGATACTTTGTTGTTGGAAATGTGTTAGCATCAGTCATTGTCATATCAGTTGAATGTTGTATTCCTTACCTGAAATGTGTAATCTCGAATTTTTCAACCGTCACGGTTTGTGAGTGTACTTCTGTAACTTACTTGTACCTTTATGGCCCTTATACTTAAGTCTTTCTTCCCAGTTTGTAAATTTACACTGTTATGTCCAAAAATGTTTTTCTGTTTTCTGTAGGATTCTAGTGAAAATTTTAAACGAAAAAAACAATTTGAATGATCACTTAGGAGGGTAGGGAAAGAGAGAAAACTAGGGTACTGATATTTAGGCACAGAAGCAGCTGTCATATTTGCTAGACTCTGACATAGGTGAGTTAAAAGAAGAGTTCATTGAGTCTATTTGGTTCTTTTTGGAATTCCAGTTCTTTACAATAGATTTTAAACATGTTAGAAGACTGCTGGCCTTCAGTAACTTTTTTCAGAAGGTTTAAAATAATACTGTTTTCTTTGGATCAAATTCAACTCTAAGATTATTTCTTTAAGACTTTAAATGTGTAATAGTTCACGTTCTGTTACTGAAAATTATCACGGAGAAATTTAATGTGAAAGGCGATTAGTATATTGCCTTGTTAATCTAGTTTACAATAGATTACTTTGTTAATCTATTTCAACAAAAGTTACCACTGGTACTGATCTGTTCAATATTATACAATTAATACTTTTCTCTAGTGTCTGTTGCATTTTAAAAAGAAAAGAGAATTCCCGAATTCTGAAAAGGAGCGTGAAATATTGTCATCAGAATACACTTGGATTCTAACTCTTGACTTACCCCTGCCAGCAGGGTGGCCTTGGGCAAGTCAGCTTTACCAAACTAAGTCTTTCTGTGTTTAAATAAATAGAATTAAGTAATATATGTGAACATTCCTGCTAACTATAAAGCATTACAAAAATAATTGCCATCATTATTATGGAATTTGTCTTCTAACACACATTTATATGCT
Source organism: Ateles fusciceps (assembly GCA_036589455.1). NCBI lineage: Eukaryota > Metazoa > Chordata > Mammalia > Primates > Atelidae > Ateles > Ateles fusciceps. Next base: position 8,650,151 of record JAZHEH010001212.1, read on the forward strand.
ACTGAACAAGATTCCCAGGAAGTCAGTTGTCATCGCTTGTTCTGGCCATATTTTTTTATACCTGAGTCCCACTGGCATGTGAATTGGCTGAGAGGTAGACAGGCGAAATCTATGTACATGTATCTTTTTATGACCCAAAGAAGATTTTAGGAACTAGAAGAAGACCTGAGGCTGACAGGCAATTCTTTTGTCCAAAGACAAGAAAGAGGAGAGGGTAGAAATGGTGTGAGGCTTCTGGTTGACCTATTGCTCCCTTTTTTGTAAAGGTATTCATAGTTAGGAGAGAAATAACTGTCAAAGGGAGGAAACGAAAGCCTGCTCTTCTTCCTGAGGCCCCTTCTTACCGTGTTCACTAGATTTGATGAGGAAAATGTGAACTTATCACAAAGTAATTGTGACTTCTACTGTTGAAAATTATTTTTTTGCTGGGCCCGGTGGTTCACGCCTATAATCCCAGCACTTCAGGAGGCCAAAGTGGGCGAATTACTTGAACTCAGGAGTTTGAGACCAGCCTGGGCAACATGGTGAAACCTGTCTCTACAAAAAATGCAACAATTAGCTGAGTGTAGTGGCAGGTGTCTGTAGTCTCAGCTACTTGAGAGGCTGAGGTGGGAAGATCACTTGAGCCCAGGAGGCAGAAGTTGCAGTGAGCTGAGATCCTGGTGCTGCCCTCCAGGCTGGTGACAGAGTGAGACCCTGTCTCAAAAAAAAAAACAAAAGAAAAAGAAAAATTCTTTTATTTTTCTTTCCATTTGTGTCTTTTCCTTTGTATATCTCTCCCCCATTCTGTTCTTTTTCTCACCCTCTGTATGTCACTTCTAAAAGGATCTCTTTTAAGGTACTCTTCCCTACTTTATCATTCTTCTATTCCTTTCCCTTTTTCTCTTCTTTCCTCTGCTAATTTGACTTATTTAATTTGGCAAATTACTATAACTATACTTTTCTATTTTATCATATATTTTTCTTGTTTTTTCTGCCATTTGAAAGTTGGCATTCAAATCTAATATAGTAAATGAAAAGGTCATAAATTAGTAAATTCCATTTCCACATGTGGTATGCCACTGGGTACAATGAAAATAAGCACTCATATTAACAAAGAGAATATAGGGTAAAATGCTTTTAGACTATTTGATGGTATGTGTTTATATTCACAGCCTTTGACCTAGTGATATCATACTTTAGAATCTATTTAAAACAAATATATCTTAAATAATGAAAAGACTATATATAACATCCTTAATGTCCAGCAGTAAAGGAGGATGGTTATATGGACTATGTTATAACCATTTAATTTTTACCTATAATAAGTCTTGGCAGACATGGATTTAACCTCCAAGATCAACGACAGTATAAATTTGCACAGTGTTTTAGAGCAGTATGGCAATATACCCATTATAAATCCACATAGCTGTTGATCTCACATTGAATGCCTAGGTTGCCTTCGTTATAAGCTGATCTGTGCTAAAATATTTGTAGTGATATCCATTGCAGTGCTAATTATAGTAAGTTTGTTGATATTTTGTTGAATAGTAGTTTCTCTTCTAGGCATTTAACTGAAGGAAATAATCAAGGCTGTGGATAGAGATAAAACTAAGATATATTTATCCCTATTTTTATATTTGAAAATAATATTAAAATTGTGAATGCCCAACAGTAGAGGATTGGTTAAATTATATATCCTGTCAGTGGAAAATCAGGCAGCATTGCAATCGTGTTTTAGAAGACTGTGATGGGCTTATCTTCTTCCATAATGCACATGCGTATACATATGTGTACCAGGAAAGAGATGCATCTACACTGTTTTTGTCTAGGTAGTTAGATATAGATGATTTAAGAAAATGTTTTTAATGACCTATGATGATGTTTTCTGATATAAATAAAAACCATGAGATCTTTAAAATTAAAAAATATTAACCCAAGACTGAAGAAAAGCCTTGGTGGAAGTAGACAAAATTTTAAACAGTAGCTGTTTTTGAGTGATGAGACTAATGGTAATTTGTAAAACACTTTTGTGTTTTATCTATATTTTTCTTAAATGGGAAAATGAGTATGCTCATGTTATTGGAAATATTTTGTTTTTTAGCTTTGATAGAATATGGTTGATAAACAATTAACATAGTACCAAGTAATTTTGATGTAATTAACAAGCTTTTGAATTAATAAGATTTTTGTGTTTATTTTATTTTTAGGCCAGAAATGTACACACAGGAGAGTTGGCTGCAGTAAAAATCATTAAATTGGAGCCTGGTATGTATTAAAACCCTCAAGACAATTTTGAACAATTTTCTTGTACAGTTCATAAATATAGGTCTTAAAAGTATTTTCCATGTTTCTTTCCTTGTTTCCCTTCTTCCCAAAAGAAGTCTTTATATGTTCTATCAGGTCAATAGAATATCTTCAATTAAATTCCACTGGAGGTGGTTAGTTAAAGGTGAGTTTGATGTGACAGTTTTGTTGCCAAATAAAATTTGACATGTACACATTCAAAATTGGAAGACAGTTGACAATGTTAAAGTAATTTTCTTTTAAGATCATAGTGAAATATTTGAACTTCAGATTTAGCTTTTATGAGAATTTGGTTAGGAAAGTATTCAGTGATTTTTGGGGGTGAATATTTGGAATAATGACATTTGCTTGTCATCTGTTCCCTTTGGTTTAGGTTTGTTAATTCTGTCTTAGCTTAATGCTTATTTTATTAACACCTCTGTGTGTCGGAAGACTGCTTGTTTTAAAACAAAGTGAATAATTTACTTTGAAAATAGAGATATAATCTTGAAAAGGTTTTATAATTTTCATATCCTAAAAGTTTCTAATGAGTGCAGTAGTAGTTTTTGACCAGGTAAGTGAATATTTGGTGGTATGTTCATTGGCTGATTCATAAACTTAGGCATGTAGGGTAAGTATATGACCATAATTATGCCAGTTTCTTAGTTTGAGCAGTTAAAATGACTTTGCATTTCAAACGCAGTATTTGAATCATTATATATGTGATTCATTAGAGAGATAATATACTGAGGTAGCATATGCTGGAATACTTTAAAAATAAGCGTTCACATATGTCCCAGTGTCTTTTTTTTCTGGGCAAATAGAAATTGTTATAATAATACTCTTTAGGATCCTCTCATTAAGTTCCACCTAGTAAGTATAAAATGATCTCCAAAATGTCACTAACACAAATAGGGAGTATAACACAACTATACAAGCATTTGCCTCTCCTGGAAAAGTCATTAGAGCAAATATTCAGATTATATACCAGGATGGTTATTCAAGTTATGTCCAGGTACTGGCCTGTGCTCTCAGAGAAAACAAAGATGTTTATCCCTTTTCTGTCTTCAGCGAGTGCAGTGGGCTTGTTGCAGCACAGTTTCACTTACTTGATTTGAGGGTATGGCTTGTTTTTTTTCTAGGTTGATGCAAAAGTAATTGCAGTTTTTGCCAACCTAGTATTACAGTTCATTATAATGAATTAATGGGTATATTTTTTAAATTCTGCAATTCTTAATTCTCAGTAAGCCTTATATTAGAACTAACATAAGAAGGCAATTTAGTAAAAAAAATTAAAAATATGTGTATGATTACTTAAAATGTAAGGATTAAATTCTAGGATCATAAATTAAGACCCTTTGAAAGGCTGGAATTTCTCACTGCCTTGTTTGGTAAAAGTTACTGTTTTATGTGAAAGTTCAGTAAATATTGATGATGTGATCTTAGTATTTGGCCATTTAAAAATTTTGTTGGTTGTCTATTCTTATGCTTTGCCCCAGTCCTATCAGGTTATTTGTGTTTTATTCTCGATTTTTAGATCCTGTTTTGCACTTTGAGGATAGTGACTCTTCATTATGTATTTTATATTTCCCCCAAATTTGTCTTCTGTCTTTGCACTCTGCTTATACTTTTCTTTTCCATGTAGAAGTCTTCTTTTTTCTCTCAGACAAATTTGTCAATCCTCCTTTATCTATTCCTCATTTCCCTGTACTTAGGCCTTTTCTCCTAAGTATAAAAATTTTAAACTGTAATTTCTTCTAGTTTTTCCTTTTTTTCTTCCAAAATTTAAATATTTGCTCAATCAGGAACGAATTTGTTCTAAGGGATGAGAGAACTCTATGTATATTCTTTTTCAAATGGCTAGTTTCCTAAAGCCATTACTATGTAGTCTCTTATCCACAGATTTGAAATGTCTTGGTTGTCATAAACTAAATTTCCGTGTAAGCATAGATTTTGCATTCTGTTTCAGTGATTTTCTTTTTTCTGTTCCTACTTTAATACTATCCTGGTTTTGATTACTGTAACTTTTCATTGCATATTACAATCTAAAATTCCTTTTATTTTTCAGATACTTTCTGTTTGTAAAATGTTTTCTTCAGGAGAACTTTTAAATCGTTTTTATCAAGGAGAAAAAAGACACTTAGATTAATGTAGGAGATTTGGCATTTTGACAGTAATAAAGGTTTTTTCTTATTCAGGTCCCTAGGAAAGTTTTTGCCATATACGTCTTCATATTTATGGTATTTTTCACTATTGTGACTGTGTTTCTTTTTTCCTCTTATGCTGTCTAATTGGTTATTGTAGATATTTACTTCAGACACTGATTTTATTGGATATATTTTGTCTCTGGTGGTCTTATAGAATTCATATTTTTCTGGTAGTTTTCAAATGTTTTTAATTGTTTTTGTAACTGTACAGTCATATTGTATAGAATGTTATTTTTGGCCAGGACTTTCACATTGTAGCATAGTGCTTCCAGTATTTATGCATTAAGCATTAACCCATTTATGCTGGAGGTTGCAGGTTTTTGAATTGCAGACATGTGAAAAATCAGACCTTGGCGATAACCTTGAGCAGTAGGATTTAAATAACTCCCACATGCTTAGCGTTCCAATAATGGAACAGTCGGCATAAATGGGTTCTGACGGAAGTGTTGATCATCTTCCACTATAGCGATTTTGTTCATTTCTCCTTCAACTTGTGGCACACCTGCTTAATGTATTATAAGTGTGTCAGTTGACCCATAAAATTTATTTTTACATTATATTTTCATTTCTTCATTAATTAATAAATGTTTATTGAATACCTAATTATGCCAACTCTGTTCTAGAGGGTAGGAATGTAGAAGAGAACAAAAAGGCAAAGACCTTGTTCTCATGGAACTTGAGTTCTAGTGGGAGAGATAAAATAATGGAATAAATGTATAATGCATTAGTCACTCATATTGGTCAGTGGCTTCAGTCTTTCCCTTATATTGTGACTTGTATCCTTCATCTTTAATCATTCACTCCCTTATTACTCTTCGATACCCTTTTTACCTTGAACATAACTTCATCCAACATTGATATTGCCAACCCTCCTCTCTTTTTCTTTATATTTATGTGGCATACAACAAATGGATGGACTTGGTGTACCTGGGCCTATTATTATACTTTAATCCTTTCTGGGTCATTGATGTTTCTCTTGTAAAAAATTATATTTGATTTTTGTTTTATAACCCAGTCTGAATCTTTCTTTTTTTACATAGGTGAATCTCTCCACTGTTATGTTGTTTAGAGAGATGTTTAATTTTAATTCTGTTATGGTTTTTGTTTTTAATGTTTTCTTAAACTAAAAAAAAAATATGGCTGGGGGTTTCTTTTATTTTTACTGCTGATAATTTGTAAGGTACAATTCTGTAGCTTTGTCAGAGGATGGCTTGTAAGATCTTGAATAATATGCTTAAATTTGTGGGTGTTTTAGGATTTTATTTTAAGAAATAAAACAGTCATCTATTGAATTCTTGGGTTTACAGATTTTGAAATTTGCATATTTATACTCTTCCTGCCTCGTCATCCTTCCAATTTTCAACTGTTTGTTGGTGAATCTGGGGACTTTAGCCCAGAAACTTTCTGATTGCACTGTGGTATGAGTATGTATTAGTATGTGTACCTTCTTTTAAGAAATATTGTATTTATAATTTATAAATGTCATGACCAATTATTTAGACTTAGTTTTATATTTAATAGATTTACTACCCACCATTGGTCTTTTTATGCCTTTTCCTTTCCATTCTCACCTACTTAGTATCAACTACCAATAGACTAAATCATATTATCAAAAAGATTTTCCAGTATTAGGAATATTATAATTTAAATCCACAAATAGATTGTTCTTCTCAAACCTGCTTTTCCCCTCCATCTTCCCCATTTTGCTAAGCAATTAACCAAGCCAAAAATCTAGGCATTAACCTTGATTTCTCTCTTATTTGTGTTCAGGAATCAGTCTGTCAGCAAGTTGCCTCAACTCCACCTGCAAAACACATCTAAATTTATCTGCTTATCTTTATTGCCCATCTCCACCCTTTAAGAGCTTGTTGCCTCTCCCACATCTCCCATTCCCCACCATCTAGTTTCCAGAAAGCCTCTGGAGTGAAGTTTTAAAAATATGAATTATATCATCACACTCTCCCGCTTAACACTTCCCCGAAGCTTCCCTATCCACTTAGAAACATACTCAGCTTTTTAGCCTTGTTTATAAAACCCTGCATGATTTGCTCTGCCCACTTTTCTGAGCTCATTGCATATGTTTCTCCCTACTCTAGTATGCCTCTGTTTTCTTTTTATTTAAGCAGTCCAAGATTAAAGCAGTTCTTCTCTTTTGCCTGAGGTAGCTGTTTTTCATGATCTTTGCTCTGAAGGCTCCTGGTCATTGAGACCTCAGCTTAAATAAATATCATATCCTCAGAGAGGCCAATCCCCTTGTTATTTTAGTTCACTTCGTAGGACACGTGAGTGCCTGATACTTTTCTTGTTTGTTTATATGTATACATGTATGTATTTTGTTTGTCTCCCAGAATGTAAGATTCATGAGAATAGTGATTATCTTCACTGCTGTATTTCACCACTTGGGATAGTGTAAGCATGTAATGGAAACTGCAATATTCTTCCTACAAAAGAATATTAAAGTTGTCTTTCTGTTGCCTTTGAATGAGAATGACGATTTGACTAGGTATAAAATAATTACATCACATGTTCTTCTGCTTCTACCTTCAAAAAAATTTGTAGACATTTTTTTCCCTTAAATATTGTTGGAAAGAACTGTAAGGTTTACTTGATATTTTTGCCCTAGTAGGTAATTTGCTTTTACTCCCTGATTGTTTGTAGCAAAAGCTGGCATTTCTTTGTCTTCAAAATTAGTAATCTCAACAGAATATAATTTGGTCTCAATAATTTTCTATAGATTTTTCTCTCTGAGACACAATGAGCTGCTTTTTTCATCTGCAGTTTTGATTTTTTCTCTGTTTCAAGAAACTTTTTTTGAAGATTCTTGAATTTTTTTACTTCATTATTTCAGAAAGTAAAGAATTTTTAAAGTCTGCCATCATATCCGTGGCTAATTTGTCTCCAATACTGCTTTTGTTTTGTTTTGTTTTGTTTTGTTTTGTTTTTAAATAGGGTCTCTCTCTCTCTGTTGCCAGGCTGGAATGCAGTGACATGATCTGGGCTTATTGCAACCTCCACCAACCAGGTTCAAGCCATTATCGTGCTTCAGCCTCCCAAGTAGCTGGAACTACAAATGCGTGCCACCACACCCAGCTAATTTTTGTATTTTTAGTAGAGACAGGGTTTCTCCATGTTGTCTAGGCTACTCTCAGTCGGACTCCTGGCCTCAAGTGATCTGCCCATCTCAGCCTCCCAAAGTGCTGGGATTATAGTCGAGAACCACCATGCCCAGCCCCCAGTACTGCTTCTATTACTTGTTGGTTCCAGTGCTTTTATTAGTTCTATACAAGTATTATTTTTATGGACCTTCCCCCCTTAACTCTACCAGCTTCTTTCTGTTTCATTTTGTTGCCCAATTACCTATACTCTTTTTTCCCCTTTCATATTTCTGAGAGTTTGAAGCACTGTTATCTTAAATTTTCTTTCAAAATGAATTCTTCATATCTTCAGCATCCTATATTTATCTTTTTTTTTTTTTTTGCTGTGTAATTTTGGTGGGAAATCAGTGGGTTTTTAGCATTATGAGTAAAGCCAAAGTAGATGGTATTTTTCACATTTTTGGAGCAGACTTAAGGGAATGTTTAGGCTAAAAAAATATATAATGATATGCTAATGAATTTTCCCAGCTTTCAGTTCAGATACTTCAAATAATTTTGGAGACTGCTGTACTTCAAAAATGAATTCTCGACTGTATTCACCGGCTTTCAAAAACTTGCACTAAAACCAGCATAATACAAAAATGCTTTCTTGTATTGATTTAACAGATGAACTGGTTTAAAATTGTATTTAGACATGAAAAGATAATTATTTGCCAATATGACTTAGAAAAAACTTATGTCTGATAAAACATAAACAAAATTTTTTTTAAATAAATGAAGTTCCAGCTGTAAACTTAATAGTGCTTTTCCCCACAGTGTAAAATAGGATATTAAAGTTTATAGTAATTTTAGAGTCCTAAGTTGTATTTGCTGACTTGCCTCTGGCAATTTAATTTTATAATGCTATATTCAAAATTTTGCTGAAACAGATTGCTTTTGAAGGTCTTCCTAATATTTGAAAAAAATGCTACAGTAAGCCTTAGAGTTAAAAATAGTTTAGCACCAAGAATCGCTTTTTTTAATTAGCCACAGAAGTATTTGTAAAAGAAAATGAAGTCAGCATCCTTCCTGTGTCTGTATGTTCTTGTTACTCTTTGGATATACAGGCAAAATGATTACTTTCAGGAATGATTTAACCATTTCTATCTCATTTTTATAGTAGATGCTTATTAAATAGAGTTTGACTTACCAGTTACTAGCATTGAAAATAATGCTAGTGATACCATTGTGAGTTTTAGTTGTATATTTCATCTCTTTGGTTAGGCATCCAGAGTTCCCTAGAAGAGCAGGCAGATACCATGTTTTCCTGTCTTTTGTCTGAATTTCAGCCTACCATCTAACTCATTTTACAGATGCTCAGTTTGCTCAACAAGTCTGTAGCTAGTGGTGGCCAACAGCCAGAGCAGGAACAAAGTTTGTGGGAAAACTTACCATCAGAATCCTACTTTTCCTTCCCTCTCTGCTTCTCCCATTATCCCTCTTTTATGGTGAAACTACAAAATAGTATTTTAAGCTTATGAAAATTACAGTTTGTTACATATTGGGAGCCTTGCTTACAGGGGTAGAATTTAATCCATCACTACCCAGGATGATTAATGCAATATCCTTTTGCTTTGTGCCTTTGCTTATCTTTTAAAATGCTAAATTGGAAATACTTAAAAATAGTATTTTTTAATAAAATAAATGTGTTTCTTTAGACAGTTTTCAAAATAAGTAGGCATCTTTAACTATCTTTGAATAGATGTTTAAAGCTTTCCTTGGACTTGCAGGGAATACTTTATCCTGTTTCCTGAAAGTATAAGCTGAGAAAGTTAAGTAAATCTTAAAAAGTCAAGAAGTATATGGAGGTTTAAACCAGCCATTAGTTTGCCTTGTGAAAATTCTTGAAAGAAATCCCAAGGTAGGCTGTTTGGCCAAATAGGACAAATATCAGCTATTCTGGTTAGGTAGTGGTATGTTCTTTTCAGAATTAATTTTTTTTTTTTTTTTGAGACAGAGTCTCACTCTGTCACCCAGGATGGAGTGTAGTGGTGTGATCTCAGCTCACTGCAACCTCTGCCTCCCAGGTTCAAGCTATTCTCCTGCTTCAGCCTCTCAAGTAGCTGGCACTACAGGTGTGCACCACCATGCCTGGCTAATTCTTAATATTATTAGTAGAGACAGGGTTTCATCATATTGGCCAAGCTGGTCTCGAACTCCTGACCTCGTGATCCACCTGCCTCAGGCTTCCAAAGTGCTGGGATTACAGGTGTGAGCCACCGTGCCCGACCTTTTTCAGAATTTCTATTCACACTCTAACAACCTTTATTTTTAAAAATATTCTGTAAAGTAACATATCTGTACCCTGTCTTCACTGTTTGGACAGTTCAAATCTGAATTAATGAAAAATGTTAATTTGAAGGCACAAATACATGCCCCAAATGTCATTTTATGAGTTTTAAATAATAGATACAGAAAATGAATAAAGGTTAGTGTTGTTTACTAATGTCTTCTGTTTAACATTCTACATTCATTATGCTCATTGGAAAAAATCATATTTACTTATGAACCAAAACAACCATATTCACAAGATTGCCACCATTGTGTCACTGTATTTTTCATGGTTGTTTATAAATTAGCTGATAGAATATTTAGCATTGGATTGATTCTGAAAATAGTACTGCTGATGTATTCACTGTACAATGAGCTACCAGTAAAATTTTTTTGTTTTGATACTTATCTTTAACATTAAATTATTTCATAAACTTCAGAAATGTATCTGGTACTTACTAGTGCAGAAAACATTTGTCATTGCAAATCTTAATTAACAGATCTAATTTTTGCCTTGTAATTTTGCTGTAAGTGATAAACACATTTTTAGGTTACTGCATATTAAATACTTGTTTTAAGTGTTTTTATTTTTTACTTTTTTGGTCTGGGAGCGGTGGTTCACACCTGTAGTCTTAGCACTTTGGGAGGCTGAGGTGGGAGGATCTTTGAGCCCAGGAATTCAAGACCAGCCTAGGGAATATGGTTAGACCTCATCTCTACAAAAATTTTTTAAAATTAGCAGAGCATGGCAGCCTGCTTCTGTAGTCCCAGCTACTCAGGACACTGAGGCAGGAGGATCATTTGAGCCCAGGAGGTTGAGGCTTCAATGAACCATGTTCACATCACTGCATTCCACTGTGGGCAATAGAATGAAATCCTCTCAAAAAAAAAGAAAGAAAAAAATTTGTATTACATGTATGTAGAAACTTGAACATCCAAACAGCTAACTGTAGTAAAATGATTAAATTAGGCTATACTCATATCATTTTCATATTTTTAAAATTTCAGTAAAAAACAAACTTTACTGTCTTACCATTTTTTGGTTTTTGTTTTTGTTTTTGTGTTTTTTAATGTGGAGTCTTGCTCTTGGGACCCAGGCTGGAGTGCAGTGGTGCGATTTTGACTTCACTGCAAACTCTGCCTCCTGGGTTCAAGCCATTCTCCTGCCTTAGCCTCCCAAGTAGCTGGGATTATAGGCACCTGCCACCAGGCCCAGCTAAATTTTTGTATTTTTAGTAGAGACGGCTTTTACCATGTTGGCCAGGCTGTTCTTGAACTCCTGATCACCCTCCTCGGCCTCCAAAAGTGCTAGGATTACAGGCGTGAGCCACTGTTCCCAGCTGTCTTATAATCATTTTTAAGGGCATCGTTTAGTAGTTTTAAGTATATTTACATTGTTGTGAAACAGATCTCTAGAATTTTTCATATTGCAAAACTGAAACTCCATATTCATTTGCTAAAACTCCTCTTTGCTGCCTCCCCGCAGCAACTAGTAACCACCTTTCAACAGTTGGTATCTATGAATTTGGCTTCTTTAGATACTTCATATAAGTGGAGTCATACAGTATTTGTCCTTTTCTGACTAGCCTATTTCACTTAGCATAATGTTCTCAAGGTTCATCTGTGTTAGAGCATATGACAGGATTTTAAGTTTGAGTACTTTTCATATACTGCAGTTTTTTTCATTCATCTGTCAATAGACATTGCATATAACTAGGTTGCCTCCACCTCTTGGCTATTGTAAATAGTACTGCTATGGACATGGATTTACAAATCTCTCTTTGAGATCCTATTTTCAGTTATTTTGGATATAAACCTAGAAGTATGATTATCGGTCATCTTGATAGTTCCACACTTAATTTTTTGAGAAACTGCCATACTGTTTTCTGTAGCAGCCTCACCAGTTTGTAATGTCAGTAACAGTGCATAAGGGTTCTAGCTTCTCTACATCACCTCTAACATTTTTTTTCTGTTGTTGTTTTTAATCATAGCCATCCTAATGGGTGTGAGGTGATATCTCATTGTGGGTTTATTTGTGTTTCTATGAATTATGATGTTGAGCATGTTTTCATATGCTTATTGGCTGTTTGCAGGTCATCTTTGGATAAATGTCTATTGAAGTCCTTTCCAACTTTTAAAATCAGATTATTTGATTTTTTTGTTGTTGAGTCGTAGGAGTTGTTTATGTATTCTGAATATTAAACCCTTCTTAGATACAGAATTTAAAAATATTTTCTCCTATTCCATAGATTGCCCTTTCAACTATGTCCCTTGGTGAACAAAAATTTTAAAATTTCATGTGTAGTCTTACCTGTTTTTGTTACCTGTGCTTTTGGTGTCACATACAAGAAATCACTGCCAAATCCAGTGCCATGAAGCTTTTCATCTGTGATTTCTTCTAGGAGTTTGATAGTATGGGGTCTTACATTTAGATCTTTAAATCATTTTGGGTTCGGTTTTGTGTATGGATTAAGGCAGGGGTCCAGTTTCATGCTTTTGCATGTGGATATCCAGTTTCCCTAATACCATTTGTTGAAGAGACTGCCCTCTCCCCATCAAGTAGTCCTGATACTCTTGTTTGAAGATCATTTGACCATTTGCATGAGGGTTTATTTCTGGGCTCTCTTCTACTCCATTGGTTTTTAATATGTCTGTCTTTATACCAGTACCCTACTGTTTTTATTATGGTAGCTTTTAGTAAGTTTTGAAATCAGGAAGCGTGAGTCTTCCAACTTTGTTCCTCTTTTTCAAAATTGTTTTGGCTATGGAGAGTCTCTAAATTTTATACAAATTTTAGAATGATTCATTCTATTTGTGCAAAAAAAAAAAAGGTTACCAAAATTTTTCATAGGGATTGTGTAGCTCTTTATATCACTTTGTGTAGTATTGACATGTTCATAGTATTAACTTGGGCTGGGCATGGTGGCTCATGCCTGTAATCCCCCCCACTTTGGGAATCCGAGGTGGGCAGATCACAACGTGGGGAATTCGAGACCAGCCTGGTCAATATGGTGAAACCCTGTCTCTACTCTAAATACAAAATGGTGGTGCACGCCTGTAGTCCCAGCTACTCAGGTGGCGAAGGCAGAAGAATCACTTGAACCCAGGGGGTGGAGGTTGCAGTGAGCCAGATCTGTGCCACTGCACTCCAGCCTGGGCGACAGAGCAAGACTCCATCTCAAAAATTTAAAAAAATTTTTAAAATAATAAAATATTTCCACATATTTCTGTCATCTTTAATATCTTTCAACAGTTTTATAGTTTTTAGCACACAAGTCTTTCACTTCCTTAGTTCAGTTTATTCCTAATTGTTCTTTTTTTTGAGATGGAGTCTCACTCTGTCGCCCAGGCTGGCGTGCAGTGGGTTGATCTTGGCTCACTGCAACCTCTGCCTCCCAGGTTCAAGTGAGTCTCGTGTTTCAGTCTCCTGAGCAGCTGGGATTACAGGTTTGTGCCACCATGCCCAGCTAATTTTTGTATTTTTAGTAGAGACAGGGTTTCACCATGTTGGCCAGGCTGGCCTTGAACTCCTGACCTCAAATGATCCTCCCACCTTGGCCTCCCAAAGTGCTGGAATTATAGGCGTGAGCCACTGCGCCTGGCTAATTGTTCTTTTTGATGCTATTGTAAATAAATTGTTTTCTTAATTTCCTTTTATGATTGTTCATTGTTACTGTACAGAAACACAACTGATTTTTCTGTTTTGATTTTGTATCTTACAATTTACTGAATTTGTTTATTAGTTCCAGTAGATTTTTTTAATGGACTTTAGGAGTTTCTGTATATAAGATCATGTTATCTCTGAACAGAGATTTTTTTGCTTATTTCTTTCCAGTTTGGGTAAATTTTATGTGGTTTTTAATGACGTGAGCAATGGTTACAAAATATTGATCAGTGAAAATAGTCTGTGAAACTCTGGAGTATGGTTCAAATTGTGTATATGATACACAGAGCTTCATAATTACAGTACTTACAGGACTGGAAAAAAAAATCAAAATGCTAATGGTGTCAGCCTGAGCAACATAATGGAGATCCCGTCTCTACTAAAAAATTTTTAAGATATTATCTGGACGTGGCAGCATAAACCTGTAGTCCCAGCTACTTGGGAGGCTGAGGCAGAAGGATTGTTTGAGCCCAGGAGTTTGAAGCTACAGTGAGCGATGATTGTGTCACTGCATTCCAACCTGGGTGACAACAAGACCCTTTCCCTTGAACAAACAAAAAGTGAATGATGGGTGTCTCTGGTACATTTGTGGGTGATTTTTATTTCATTCTCTTTTTTTTTTTCCCCCTTTCTTTATTTTTCTTTTCTTTTTCGAGACAGAGTCTCAGGCTAGAATGCAGTGTTGCAGTCGTAGCTCAGTGCAGCCTCAAACTCCTGGGTTCAAGCAGTCCTCCCACCTCAACCTCCTGAATAGTGGGGATTACAGGCATGAGCCACTGTACCTGGCTTACGTTCTTTATATTTTTCTACATTGGCTTACTTTTCTAAGATAAGTATATTACTGTGAATACAATAATATGGAATAAAACAATTACTTTTAGTTTAAGAAATGGTAGTTTCCATTATTGATACCTATATAGGATAGGCATATTTCTGATAGTTTTCTTTATATATTCTGGATATTAACTTCTTTACCAGATATTTCTTACCAGATAATAGGATTTGTACATATTTTCTCGTATAGATTGCTTTTTCACTTTGTTGATTGTGTTCTTTCTTGAACAAAAACATTTTTTTGTTTATTTTGAGATAGGGTCTTGCTGTGTTGCCCACACTGGAATGCAGTGGTGATCATAGCTCACTGCAGCCTTGAACTCCTGGGCTCAAGTGATCCTCCCAGCTCTGCCTCCTGAGTAGATGGGGCTACAGGCACATGCCACCACACTGGCTAACTTTTGTATTTTTTGTAGAGGCAGAATTTTGCTATGTTGCCCAGGCTGGTCTTGAACTCCTGGCGTCAAACGAGCCTCCCACTTTGGCCTGCCAAAGTATTGGGATTGTGCAGGAGCCTCTGCACCCAGCCAAAATTTTGAAATTTGATTGCAGTCTCATCTCTCTGTTTTTGCTTTTGTTACCTGTGCTTTTGGTGTTATATCCAAGAAATCACTGCCAAATCCAGTGTCATGGATTTGTTAATAATTCTGTGAGATTAATTAAAATTAGAGGATTAAAATAGGAAATACAATTCAGAAGCATCATGTTAACAATTTTAACCTATGAACAATGAAGTAGAAATACTTACAGTAGACATAAAAAGCATAAACCAGTTGATATTTGATGAAATAACAAAAGGAAAATGATCAGTAATATACTTTTTGTAGAATTATTAGTAGGTGGTAACTTTTTGAAAGCTCAGGCCGGGTACAGTGGATCACACTTGTAATCCTAGCACCTTGGAAGGCTGAGTCAGGCAGATTGCTTGTGCTCAGTAGTTCGAGACAAGCCTGGGCAACATGGCAAAACCCAGTCCCTATAAAGAATACAAAAAATTAGCTAAGTGTCATGGCACTTGCCTGTAATCTCAGTTACTTAGGAGGTTGAGGTGGGAGAATTGCTTGAGCCCAGGATGTCAAGGCTGCAGTGAGCCAAGATTGTGCCACTATGCTCTAGCCTGGGCAACAGAGTGAAACTTTGTCTCAAAAAAAAAAAAAAAAGTTCAGTGTATAATGTTAGAGGATAGTTTTCAATATTAGTCAAGCTTATAGCTTAGAACACAATTTTAGTAGTTTAAGAGATGATAAGCCGGGCGCTTTGGCTCATCCTTGTGATACCAGCACTTTGGGAGACCAAAGCGGGAAGATCACCTGAGGTTGGGAGTTTGAGACCAGCCTGGCCAACATGTTGAAACCTTGTCTCTATTAAAAATACGAAAAGTAATCCCAGCTACTTGGGAAGCTGAGGCAGAAGAATCACTTGAACCCAGGAGGCAGAGGTTGCAGTGAGCTGAGATCACGCCACTGCACTTTAGCCTGGGTGACAGAGCAAGGCTCCATCTCAAAAAACAAAAACAAAAAAAGAGATTATAGACTTTGTTCCCTGGAGGCATAGCTTTCCACATAATTATAGACATTGGTTGAATTAATTACCTCAGTATTAAATCCATGATCTACTATCATATTTCTGGAGGGAGGAGTGTGATGAATCTTACTTGTCTTGCCACAGCCAGGTTTTTAATGCCTAGTACCTTTTTTAAAAAAAAAAATCTGAGGATCTGTTGCTTTTAATCACTTCCCAGGTTCTATTTGTTAGGACTTATTTGATTGCAAGAAAGTTTTAATATTGAATCCAAATGTAACGCAGAGGACCCTTGTACATGAGGGGCACAGCCGACTTACTCCAGTTCATCCCCAGAGCATGAAGGCTTAACTGCTTTATGTCAACCTGCAGATAGTATTAGGAAGCCCTAAAGTTCTAGTCTTTTGCTTTCCAAGATGCCAAGATATCTGATCTTTTTTTTTCTTAATGCAAACTTTTGCTCTTGTTGCTCAGGCTGGAGTGCAATGGCGCGATCTGTGCTCACTGCAACCTCCGCCTCCCAGGTCCAGGAGATTCTCCTGCCTCAGCCTTCCGAGTAGCTGGGATTACAGGCATGTGCCACCACACCCGGCTAATTTTGTATTTTTAGTAGAGTTGGGGTTTCTCCATGTTGGTCAGGCTGGTCTCGAACTACCGCCCTCAGGTGATCCGCCTACCTTGGCCTCCCGAAGTACTGAGATTACAGGCATGAGCCACCACACCTGGCCATCTACTCTTTTTTTACTATGTTTTTACGGTGTTTTGAGTGTGGCATTAATATTATGTCTAACTTGATCCTATTTTGATGCCCTGATGGTAGCAGAAACAAGTGGTAGCTAACACTGGCATTGGCTAATTGTATTCAAAGCTACGAAACTGGGAGCAAAGACCAGCCCCCCAAAGTGACCCCAGATTCTAAGGCTGTATTTTTATACAGTAGCTTGTTTTAGGGGGTTAGCTGCCCACTCCAGTTAAAAATTGTAGTTTAGGGTTGTAATGTACTGCTAGACAGAAAGTGGCTTAGGAATAAGGGGCAGTAGAAGAATTTGTCTATCAGAAAACTTGGCTTTCAGGATCTTTACTTGCTACACTTAATTAGCAAATATGTCTCTTAATGTCAGGCTTGAAACACTATGTTGGAGGCTATGATCATTGCTCTTGTGGTTACTGAACGTGCTTAACTTAAACAGTAATACAGTGGTTTTTCAAAAAAATTTAAAACACAAATCCCCAATGTTAAACTAATATCTGCATGTTATAACTAATATCTGCATTTCTCAGTTAAAGTGCAGTGGTGTGATCTCAGCTCACTGCAGCCTCCCGGGTTCAAGCAGTTCTCCTGCCTCAGCCTCCTGAGTAGCTGGGATTATAGGCACCCACTACCACACCCAACCCAGCTAATTTTTGTATTTTTAATAGAGATGGGGTTTCACTGTATTGGCCAGGCTGATATCGAACTCCTGACCTCGTGATCCACCGCCATAGCTATCTTCCAGGGCTCAAGTCAGTTATAGGAGCTTTTAATAATTTAATTATCATTTTAATTAGGACTAATTCCGGTGTCTAGTGTCTTAGATACAGAGCTACCATTTGGCTTCACATATTTTCCCCTTTCTGGCTGAAGGGCATCATTTTTTTCCCTAGGCGTATCAGGCCGAGTTCCCTTACATACACACACACACACCCCACACACATGCACATGCACACACATGCGCACACACACCCCCATGCATTCTTGAGGAGCTCAAGGAAATAAGCATCTCTCCTCAGTAATTCCCATTTACGTCTGTGGTTTGGTAAAACCTGCAAGTACCCTTACAGAGAGGAGGAAAAAAACCTGTATTTCAATCTCAGGTGGATTTCTCTATTTCCTGTGTAAGGACATACTCAGCAGCCAGGTTTTCAGTAAGACTTCTCTACGAACCTTAACTATAGTCATTTATGGAGTTTTAGTATTTCACTTTTAGTGTGATTCTGCTGGTAACTGACAGCTGACCAAGTCTCCATGGTTCACATTTTCAAAAGATCAAAAATGATTAGCTCATGTCAGGCTGTGGATTAATTCTTTTCAAGTTGGTTGTTAACCCTAGTACCTTCAGCTAGTAGAAGGTTACATGGCACAAACAGTGCCATGGATGGAGGTAAATTTTGTTAGGAGGACTATGAGCAGACTGGCAGTGATTAGTCCTTTAGAATAAAGTGTCATTAACACAAACAGTAAAGTCAGGAAGAAAAATTGGTTTTTAAGAGAAGATATTGGTACTTCAGGGCATATTAAATGTAAGGTGCTAGCAAGACATTCAAATGGAAATAATAGGTACATAGTCAAAACCGAAGATAAGATAAGGAGCTCTGTGGATCTCATCTAGTCTCATGCTTACCTTGCTAGGGTGTGAAGAATAAAATTTCTCTTCTTAAGCAAATACCTTTTTTTTTTTTTTTTTGAGACAGGCTCTCACTCTGTTGCCCAGTCTGAAGTGCAGTGGTGTGATTATACCTCACTGCAACCTCAAACTCTTGGACTCAAGTAGTCCTCCCACTTCAGTCTCCTGAGTAACTGGGACTGCAAGTACATGCCACCATGCCTAGCTTATTATTGTTTGTAGAGAAGAGGTCTCTGTGTGTTGCCCAGGCTGGTGAGCAGCAGGACTGGAACATACAAGCCTAAGTTCTCTGAACCTAGTGGATTTTAGACCACATCTCAGTGGAAACCATTTGGCTTATCACCATTTGGCTTATTAATTTGGCATATCACCCAATTAAAAGAATAAAATCAACTATCCGAATTTCAGATTATTTTTATGAGGCTGATGTAGGCCATCAAAAAATAGCTACATCTGTGTTAAGCGTTATTTAGCTTTCCTTCCTCAGGATAAACTACAAAAGTATTACCTTTGTGTAAGTTTCTTCCATGGTACAATTTCAGTTCCCAGAAGATTTTACTCCCTTTTCACTAAAGTTTCAAATAATATAATAGTGAAGCAGATATATGAAGAATATACCCAAAGCCATAGTTCAGACATCTGAGTTATTAATAACCTGTGCTTGTGAATTCTTGCTTCCAGCTACAGCTTTAAAACGTTGTTGCTTACTCTCACCAAGACCTCACCTTCCCTGGTAGAAACCTCACGTAGCTGCTGCTGGGAACACAGTTGTGAGGTGGAACTCAGAACTTATTTTCCCCCAAGAGGTAGTAGTTTGTTACTAATAGTATTAATTCAGCCATATTATTGACTTTTACAGGTCAGTTTAAGAATTTACACATGACTGAGAAGTTAGGCACCATATGTGAAGCTACTCCTGTGAGAAAATCTGTTCTAAGTCCCAGACTTAACTGAAGAATTTTTCAGCACAGCTCAGATATAAGGCTTCTATGCACATTTAAAAGTGAGTAGGTGGGAAGCCAAAGAATAACATACTGATATGGTTAGGCTTTGTGTCCCCACCCAAATCTCATCTTGAATTGTAATCCTCAGGTGTTGGAGGAGAGACCTGGGGGGAGGTAATTGGATCGTGGGGAGCAGTTTCCCCCATGCTGTTCTTGTGATAGTGAGTGAGTTCTCCTGAGATCTGATGGTTTTCTAAGTGTCTAACAGTTCCTCCTACACACATACTCTCTTGCCTGCCACCATGTAAGACTTGCCTGCTCCCCCTTCTGCCATGATTGTAAGTTTCCTGAGGCCTCCTCAACCATGCAGAAGTGTAAGTCAATTAAAACTCTTTTCTTTATAAATTACCCAGTCTTG
Organism: Ateles fusciceps; assembly: GCA_036589455.1. Lineage (NCBI taxonomy): Eukaryota > Metazoa > Chordata > Mammalia > Primates > Atelidae > Ateles > Ateles fusciceps. The sequence goes on from JAZHEH010001212.1 coordinate 8,669,793, forward strand.
GGCAGTTCTGTATGACAGTGTGAGAATGGACTGATACATATATATTAACAATATATATGAGCTGTTTCACTCTTCTTTCCTTTATAATTCATATTTTTTCAAACATAAAAGATGGGCTAGAATTTAGCCATTTTGAGGGAAATTAGCATGTGTAAAGAAGTTTTAACACTATAATGGAAAAGGCTCAGATGGAGGAGTGATATAAAAGAAGAAACAGTATTCTGGTGCCAGTGAGTGAACACAGAAAGCAGAGCCTTTCCTCTGCACCTAAATAGGCAGACTTTCTACTGTCACCTTCAGGGCTTACTCGCTGCTTCTGCCTAAATTGATAATAAGGAACAGGAGATCATCTTCTATTTTGGATTATCTCCTTTGATCCTCTTTTATTGTCAAACCATTAAGAAGTGAATTTTCCATTGTAACAAGTTGCCATTTGCACACTTATGTTTAAGATGTATGTAACCATTTGTGTAATACATGTTTTCCTAGTTTACAAATAAAAGCTAGATTATCTTTAAAGGTTTTCTCTCAGACATTTATTCAGTTATAAGATTGTACCCTCATTTGGCTTCCCTAATCCTTTAAAATGGTTAACATGAAATTTTGTAACTGAGCTATCAGTTAATGTTTACATGAAGTAACTGTTTAAAAAAACGTTCTGGCCGGGCGCGGTTGCTCACACCTGTAATCCCAGCACTTTGGGAGGCCAAGGCGGGCGGATCACCTGAGTTGAGGAGTTTGAGACCAGCCTGGCCACCATGTCAAAACCCCGTCTCTACTAGAAATACAAAAATTAGATGGATGTGGTGTCGGGTGCCTGTAGTTCCAGCTACTTGGGAGGCTGAGACAGGAGAATCACTTGAACCCAGGAGGCAGAGGTTTCAGTGAGCCGAGATCACACCACTGCACTCCAGCCTGGATGACAGAGCGAGACTCCATCTCAAAAAAAAAAAACTTCTAATGATTATAAATAAATGTGGCATATTGGTAAACTAAATATATGTTTAAACCACATCAGTAGTGATAGGTTCTTTAAAAGCTATTAACGGCATGGCAAGGATATTTAAAACTGTATTTTGGCTTTGAACTGAAAAAGTTGAAAATATAAAGGGAAAAAATATCTCTGATTTGTGTGAAGATTTTATTTATTTATCTAAGACCTAATTTCTGAGGTTTTCTTCTGGCCTTGTATGTTTTCCTAAGATGACTTTGAGTTAGAACCAGAGTCTCTCTGGACACCACTGAACTTTTTTTTAGTTGGGGAAGAGGGTCTTACTATGTTGCCCACTGATTTTAAACTTGAAGTTACTTTTTGAGAGACTACTGTAGAACTATATCTAATGAAAAATATCTTAGGTTGGGTGTGGTGGCTCACGTCTGTGATTGCAGCACTTTGGGATGCCAAGGTGGGTAGATCACCTGAGGTCAGGAGTTCGAAACCTGCCTGGCCAACATGGTAAAACCCCATCTCTACTAAAAAAGCAAAATTAGCCAGGCATGGTGGCGTGCATCTGTAGTCACATCTACCCGAGAGGCTGAGGCAGGAGAATTGCTGGAACCTGGGAGGCAGAGGTCACAATGAGCTAAGATCATGCCACTGCGCTCTAACCTGGGCTACAGAGCAAGACTCCATCTCAAAAAAAAAATAAAAATATAGTGATATCCTAGCAAGGAACACTATCATTTGTATCTTTCTCAGTTTTCAGCATAATATTACTGTTGCATTTATTCTGTGTCAAACGTGCTAAATGCCCTGTGTACATTACCTCTTTCTCACGACATTCCTGATTATGCAACTGAGGGAATTGTGTAATCAGAAACATGAGGGATTAAGAATCTGTTATAAAAAATGGCCAGCAACTTGATATTAATAAAATATTGGGCACGTTTGGGAAAGTGGTAGATAAGGAAGCTAAATAGGTAGAATGGATCCAGATCCCACTTATCAGATGTTAGTTGTGGCTCAGAAGAGTTAAGTTGCCTCAAATATTGGAAATAGGATTTGAATCCAGGAGTGTCTAATCCAGTGCTCAGGCTCTTAATTTCTACATTATTCTGCCTTCACATAATACACATGCAATCATTTTATAAACTCATAAACTCCTTTTACTGAAATAAACACTATTTTCATGTAAAATGGAATTTGATGATAACAATACCATTCTAGGAATATTCCTATATTAACCATAAAATTCCCAATACTTTATTTTAATATAGCTTTTTCTTTTTTCTTTCTTTCTTTTCCTTTTTGTTTTTTTGAGTTGGAATCTCACCCTGTCACCCAAGCTAGAGTGCAGTGGCTTGATCTCGGCTCACTGCAACGTCTACCTCCTGGGTTCAAGCAGTTCTTCTGTCTCAGACTCCCAGGTAGCTGGGATTACAGGTGCCCACCACCACACCCAGCTAATTTTTGTGTTTTTAGTAGAGATGGAGTTTCACCTGGTGGCCAGGCACGTCTCAAACTTCTGACCTCAAGTGCCACCTGCCTCAGCCTCCCAAAGTGCTGGGATTATAGGTGTGAGCCACTGCTCCCAGCCTAATGTAGTAGCTTTTTCTGATGAACTCAAATGGGTCTATGATAGACTAATTGTAAAATACAGACCAAAAAGGAAGAAAGCAAAATTGCTTTTGAACTATTTTTCTATACACTAAAATAATATATATAATCTCCTTTTTCACATGATGTATTATAAACCTATTTTCATATCACAGCACACTCTACTATAATATATTTAACCATCCTTGCATTATTAAACCATACTGTAATAAACATATGTCTTTTGTAAAGTTTTCCTTCCTTCTTTTCATATGTAGGAATTTTGAGTAACATGATAAACAACTTTTTTGTTTTTCAGGAGATGATTTTTCTTGATTCAACAAGAAATATTTATGGTTAAAGAATGTAAACATTGTAACATCGTTGCCTATTTTGGAAGTTATCTTAGGTAAGAGAAAAAAAACATCTTCTCTCTCTGTATTTTATGTACTGTTTGCTACTACAGTCTCTCCCTTCCATGTAAGTGCTATTATATGTGTATGTTTTTAAACGCTGTTCAAAGTTCTAAATTTTCTATGATCTTCCCCTATTATATCTTAATAATGACATTCCCATTTTTATAGTTATAGCTTATCTGGCAACTTTAATGAAACATTATAAGTGATTACAAGTATTTTAACTTATAAAACTGATCCTATTCTAAACCACTTGAGATGGGAACAAAGCTGAAATTAATGTGCTTTTCTGTATATTGAAGTGACAGTGCATGGCACTGTTGCACTTTGCAGTCCATCCTGAACCTTGGTGTGCTAAAGAGTGAGAGCCTTAGAGTATTTCGGTGATTGAGAATTACTAGCTAATATAATTTTCTTTCTTTTTTATATTAGTCGGGAAAAACTATGGATTTGTATGGAATACTGTGGTGGTGGATCGCTTCAAGATATTTACCATGGTATGTTAATTTGACCTTACATTTTAAATAGACTTTGATTTTAATGATTGTTGTTTGGTATTTCCAGTTAATCACGGAAATTAACAGGTAGATTTACTATTTTGCATTCTTCTGTTCCCAGAGCACTGCATAACAGAAATCTGTATTTATTTTTTAATTGGTTAGTCAGTTAAATTTGCCTGAGCCTGAACTGAGAAATGCAAAAGTATTTGTATAATCCAAATTTTACTCTTTAGATATAATGTCTAAGAAAGTGTTTTATCCACAAATGAAACTTCCTAAATTTCCTTGTAAATAAAAATTGAAATGCAAAGGGTAACTCACAGAAAGGAAGTTATATGTCTGTCTTAATAACTTAACTTGCTAACCAGCAAAGCAATTTACTTGTTAATGTAATATTTTTGTATTAATATGTATTAGTTTCAAGTATTTTATTTACTATTCTATTAATTTAGGCAGTTTTCTGAGTTGAACTTGATGTTACAGTCTAATACTATTTAGAAAATTTTAGTTTGGGCTCTACTGTTTAGCTTTTGTTTTGCTGCTGGCAATTTCTTGAATTTCTAGAATTTATGAGACTAAACATAGATCTTTATAATTTTTCTTCTCCTTGTTTCACATGGATATGGGATAGTAAAATTCCCATTCCAACTATTCATTATGTAATTCATTATGAAGAATTATGTGAAACATTTTTAAACATTTGTATGCTTAAAAATTACAAATCTTTATATTGGAAACCTTATCAAATTTCAGTCATGCAGTTTACAGATGCAGCCACAATAGATATAAAAATAGAAACGCTATTTCACTTCAAATGATATTTACAGAGCTCAGTTTTAAAAAATCAATCAATAGACGGTGGTTAAATAAACTACTCTTCAACCTGCAATATGGAATACTGTGCGACACTTAGAAAGATGAAGTTACTTCTTAATTATTGACCTGTGTATATCTCTCTAAGGCTTGTTTTTAAATGGAAAAAGTGAATCGTGAAAGAATATGTATAACATAACTTGGTCACATTTAGGCTTTTAAAAATTATATTTTTATAAGTATGAATAATGTAAATGTATAGCAAAATGAAAGGATGCCTACTAGTTTAGTAAGTCATTACCAGAGGAGAGGGAAAGCAAAGCACAGAAGCAAAATTCTAAATTATAAAAATGTATCAATATAGTACTTATCAATTTTAAAATGTAGTAATTATCTAATTTTGTCACAACAAATAATCCACAACAAAAATTCTGCCTGATGTCTAAACACTGATCACTACCTCTTTATTAACAAAAATTTTTGACATCACATAAATGTTACAAATACACAAATTATTATGATTTAGGCTATCTCTTATGGATATGGATTTAAAATTCTTTGTGCCAGTGGATTAAATTTTTTTTCTATGATTTTATAAAGAATTGCTAACTTCTCATGCCTGTAATCCCAGCACCTGGGAGGCCTAGGCAGGTGGATCACTTGAGGTCAGGAGTTTGAGACCAGCCTTGCCAACATGGTGAAACCCTATCTTTACTAAAAATACAAAAATTAGCTGGGCGTGGTGGCAGGCACCTGTAATCCCAGCTACTTGGGAGGCTGAGGCAGGAAAATTGCTTGTACCTGGGAGGCAGAGGTTGCAGTGAGCCAAGATTGTGCCGCTGCACTCCAGCCTGAGCAAGAGAGCAAGACTCTAAATAAATAAATAAGAAGTAACTAAGTAAATAAATGGAATTGCTATCTTTTCTGTGAAAAGTTTTTATTCAGTAATTGTAATTTTTATCCATTCACATTTTTATAAAATGAAAGAACTCTTAAGACTATATGGATAAAATCAAGCTATATAGCTTTTTAAGTTTAAAGAATAACTTTGAAACATTAATTTTAATTTTTTATGAAATTTGGCTTTCTTTTATTAAACCTGATATTTGTTGAATTAAATTGAACCTAAGTAGTACCCATCCCAGTAGTTAGTATACTAGATAGCATAATAATCAAGAACATCTACACTTATAATTAGATGTTGTTAAGAAATTGACTTTTCTTCTTTACAACTATTTACCAGGTTACTGAGAATCAAAATTTTGTGTTCCTGAATGGACATAGAGAGCCAGTGATTAAAATACGGAGTAGAATATTTCTCTAGGTGAAGAATACACATGACCACCTAGTTTGGTTTCGCTGTCAGCAGATACCACCCCAGATTTATTCTCATGCTGTTGAAAGGCATAGTTCCAAAGCCTCTGGTTGAGTACTTGAAATAGCAATTTTATATTTCATATTAGGGAGAGATCTGGTTGCCAAAAGTGACATGGTTACTTTTTAAATCTTAGATAAGGTACCAGATCAAGCCTCCTTGTTTCGATAGATATGGTAAACAATTATGCTAAAGAAATAGTATCTTGATCTTTTTTTTTTTTTTTTTTTTTTTTTGAAGACGGGGTTTCACCATATTGGTCAGGCTGGTCTTGAACTCCTGACCTCAGGTGATCTGCCCGCCTTGGCCTCCAAAGTGCTTGGATTACAGGCGTGAGCCACCGCGCCCGGCCGTATCTTGATCTTTAAAAAAGTATATGATGCCTTTTAATATATGGGAACAGTCGATCTCTTTATGGTTCTCTATTTCTCTTTATAACTATCATTAGTAATATATATATTTCTTTATTTTTGAAAAATTGTTCAGGATTGCTTTCTATAGAACTTCCTGTGATGCATACCATTATGCTTTACACGAGTGCTTAATATTTTCAGGGACCAAAATTGTTAATGGAGTTAAATCTTTTATTTTTAAAGTACATTTGAAAAAATTATCAATGTTACCCTCTTTTTTGTTTCTTGATGACAAAAATATAGTATATGCTCACAGAAGAGAAGTTATCCAACTGTATATATAGAAGTTTTATAATAGTTTGTCATTTTTTAAGTAGACTGTTTTTAATCTGTTAGGTTCAAATGTGTAACAATTTGGGCTCTTTTTCTTTCTAGTTACTGGACCACTATCAGAATTGCAAATAGCCTATGTATGCAGAGAAACTTTGCAGGTACTATATTTTCTTATGTAGTTAGAAAGGCAGTTCTAGATTGACAATTGATAACTGTAACATGATAGTCTACCTTAAAGAGAAAGGGTAAAACAAAGTGATTTTTCTGTTAATCTTTTATAATTCTGTAAAACTAGTTATTTTTCTTTGATGAATGAATTATTTTAAGCTGATGCTGACGTATATAGTGATCATATATGGAGTTCCACTTTGATGCTGATGCACACCATGATTATGTGAGGTAGTGTACTTTAGAGCACATGGCCCTCAGTTGTGAAAATTGGTTTTCTTTTCTTTTTCTTTTTTTTTTTTTTTAATACAGGGTTTCACCAAGTTGGTCAGGCTGGTCTTGAACTCCCGACCTCAGGTGATCCACCCGCCTTGGCCTCCAAAGTGCTTGGATTACAGGTGTGAGCCACCGCACCCAGCCGAAAATTGGTTTTCAAGAATGAATCACCAAACCTCTCAGTTGTAGCAAGTTGTCTAAGCGTTCCCTTCAAGTTTATGGCCATAAAAGGAAGCTCTTCCACAAGACATAAGGGCTTTTACTATTTCTCTTGAAATAAAATAAATTAGCACAGCATTAACCCACGGTATTATCTGAAAACCCTAGTTCTGTGTGATATTAACAAGTGTCATTGATAGCAGAATCCCTTTTTGTAAGTTTGATTACCATTGCATTAAACAGATTTCTTTACTTCAGGGACTGTGAGAACTTTTAGTATGTTAAAATGGGTTATGAATATTCAATAGGATATAGAGTATGTGGTATTTCTCCCAATTTATTTATTCAGCCCTGAAAGACTACTCATTGAGAAAATTAGGAATTAACAATTTTATACATGTACTTTAGGAGGAGGGAATAAGTAGTAGTGATTGTGGCTTTTATTTTTGTAATTTACAACTGATAATTGTTAATCAGTGCTTCTATCTCTACATTTCCTAGATTGTGTAGTTTGTTTAGAAATGAAATTGATAATTATGTGTTGTTCTTTCATATTTTGCAAAATGGGAGATTGAGTTTATCTAGTAAAAAGTTCTATTCAGTTTTGAAGAGTTGGTTCCCACATGCTTTAAAAGACATAATCACTGCCAAATCTTACTGAGAGATAAATGAAAGTAATATATCTAGCGCACACACACACACACACAGAGACATATATATACAGAGAGATGTATAATATATATATATGTGTGTGTGTGTGTGTGTGTGTGTATTCCTGTAACGTTTACATAACATAGAAATTACTTTATTGTATCTACATAAAATACAAACTTAATCATACACTCATAGCAGAGTATTGACAAATGCATTTTCTTTATAATTTCTAGAGTTCATTGTTTCCCTAAGTACTAAATAAAGTACTGAGTGGAGGTGAAAAACAAAAAAACAAACTTGGATTTGCTCTCTGACCCTGGTATATGACCATGACCTTTTATATAGTTCTAATTCCCAAAATACAATCCTGTACTGCATAACATTTCCGTCAATGATGGGCTACATATACAACAGTGGTCCCATAAGATTATAATACTATATTTTTACTGTACCTTTTCTATGCTTAGATATGTTTAGATACACAGTAATTGCCATTGTGTTATACTTCCTACGATATTAGTACAGTAATGTGCTGTGCAGGTTTGTAGACTAGGAGCAATAGGGCTATACATATACCCTAGGTGTTCAGTGGGCTATGTATATATATCAGCCATGTTTGTACAAGTACCCTCTGTGACACTTTCACAACAAAACTGCCTAACAATGCATTTCTCACAATGTATCCCTGTTGTTAAATGATGCATGACTATATAAAATGAGGCTTATTTGCCACAACATGGATGGAACTGCTGGAGATCCTTAGGTTAAGTGAAATAAGCCAGGCACAGAAAGACAAACATCACATGTTCTTACTTATTTGTGGGATCTAAAAATCAGAACAATGAACTCATGGACATAGTAGAAGGATGGTTACCAGAGGCTGAGAAGAGTTTTGATATGGTGGAGGGGATGTGGGGATGGTTAATTGGTACCCCCCCCCAAAAAGAATAAGTCCTAGTATTTGATAACATCAACAGGGTGACTATAGTGAATAGTAACAGAATTGTATATTTTAATATAACCAAGAGTGTCATTGGATTGTTTGTAACTCAAAGGATGAATGCTTGAGGGGATGGATACCTCGTTCTCTGTGATGTGCTTGTTTCATATTGCCTGCCTATACCAAGTAAATACCCCATAAATATATACCTACTATGTACCCACAAAAATTAAAAATACAGAAATTAAAAAAAAGAAAAAAAACTAATATGAAGCTTAGGAAGGGAATACCTCCAAGATTGTTTCCAATTTTATAATTCTATTATGCAGATAAACTTCTACAGCTGGTTAAAATTGAGTAACAAGAAGTAGATTTACCATGCTATACAAAATAATCAATGTAGGTAAAATATATGAATCAGTGATTTTCAAGAAACTGAACATCAGGTAATGAAGGACAATGAGGCCTGAAAAATAGGAAATAAACCAAGGAAGCCATGTTATTGCCCCAGCTTATGGCCTAGGGAAAATTTCCAGGCCACAGGTAGGGAAAAAGAACCCAGGTGGGGTCCCAAGCCAGTTAGAGTATTTAAGATAGAGTATTGGAGAGTACTTCAGAGTATTGGAGTATTTTTGAAAATTCAAAAATATACAGCACCCAACAAGGTAAAATTCACAATGTTGGGCATCTACTCAAAGATTACCAGACATGCAAAGAAGCATAATAAAATGAAAATTAGTACCAACAACCCACACTGGCAGAGATGCTAAAATTAGCCAACAAAAACATTAAAACAGTTTTAATAACTATGTTTAAAATGCTTAACAAGGCCGGGCATGGTGGCTCACACCTGTAATCCCAGCACTTTGGGAGGCCAAGGCTGGCATATCACGAGGTCAGGAGTTCAAGACCAGCCTGGCCTATATGGTGAAACCCTGTCTCTACTGGAAAAAATATATATATTACATATATATATACACACACACACATATATATATAAATTATATATATGTGTGTGTATATATATACACACACACACACACACACACACAAATTAGCCGGGCTTGGTGGCATGCACCTGTGTAGTCCCAGCTACTCAGGAGCCTGAGGCAGGAGAATCACTTGAACTTGGGAGGTAGAGGTTGCAGTGAGCCAAGATCGTGCCACTGCAGTCCAGCCTGGGTGACAGAGTGAGACTCTGCCTAAAAAAAAAAAAAAATGCTTACAAGTTGAGATATGGAAGGTATAAAAAGGGCCCAAGTCAGACTTCTAGAGATGAAAACCACAATGTCTGATGGAGTTAACAAAGGATGAAATTAATGGATGATTAAATATTGCAAAAAACATATATTAGTTTGAATGTGAGGGCGTGGAAATGGGCCGGGCATGGTGGCTCATGCCTGTAATCCTAGCACTTTGAGAGGTTGAGGTGGGTGGGTCACGAGATCAGGAGTTCAAGACCAGCCTGGCCAATATGGTGAAACCCCCTGTCTACTAAACATACAAAAATTAAGGTGTGATGGCATGCACCTATAATCTCAGCTACTCTCAGCTACTCAGGAGGCTGAGACAGGAGAATCACTTGAACCCAGGAGGCAGAGGTTGCAGTGAGCTGAGATCACGACACTGCACTTCAGCCTGGACAACAGAGCAAGAATCCATCTCAAAAAAAAAAAAAAAAAATGGAAAATATTTAAAATGAAACATGGAAAGAAAATAACTTTTTTAAAATGAAGAATATCATTAAAGCTGTAGGACAATTTCAAGTGGCCTAATATGTATGTAATTGGTGTCCTTGAAGGGACAACAAAAGTAAAAGGGCCAAAATTAGAAGAAAAAAAAAGAACAGAGAAGAAAATTTTCCATATTTGATGATAACTATTAATATGAACCCACAGATCCAAAGTGCTCAACAAACCCTGAGCACAAAAAAAAAACATGAAAAAAAGTACACTAAGACACATGAGTCAAATTGCTTATTTGATTAGAACATCTTAGAAGCATTCAGAACAGGACTTAGATATATAAAGGAACAAAGACAAGGAAGATTTATTGTTAGAAATAAGTGAGAAGAGAGTGGAAAATCTTTTAAGTACCAAAAAGAAACTGTCAACCTAAAATTCTGTTCCTAAAGAAAATCTCTTTCAAAAACAAAGGCAAAATAGAGTTTTTCAGACTTATAAACACTAAAAGAATGAATCACCAACAGACCCATCCTACAAGAAATGTTTAAGGAAGTCCAACATTATGCTCAAAGGAAATGCTCATTGGAGCAATTTGGATTTTCTGTTTTCTGATTAGGGATACTTAACCAGTATATATTCTACAAGTACTAAAAAAATCTGAAATCTGAAACACTTATGGTCCCAAGCATTTTGAATAAGGGATATTCAGCCTGTACTTACAGGGAAATTTATAGCACTAAACAGAAGCTCTCAAATCAATATCCTCAGCTTCCACCTAAGAAGCTAGAAAAAGATGAGCAAATATGATGCAACATAAGGCGGGAAAGCAAATAAAGATCAGAATAGAAATAAATGAAATGGAAAACAGAAAAAATAGTAGTAGAGAATATCAGTGAAATAAAAGTCTGATTCTTTGAGAAGAGCAATAAAAATAATAAACATCTAGACAGATTGATCAGGAAAAAAAGTAAAAAGAGAAGAAACAAGTGATCAGCATCAGAAATGAATGATGGGATATCATGACAGAATTTACAAATATTAGATAACAAGACAGTATTATGAACAGCATTATGCCAATAAAGCCTACACCTAGATAAAATGGGCATTTTCAACAGGAGGTACAAAATACCAAAGCTCACTCTATCAGAAATAACCTGAATAATCTTATGTGTGTTCTCACAAAGAAAACTCCAAGCCAGATGATGCCATGCAATAAATTCTACCAAACATGTAAGAAAGAAATAATGCCAATTCTATATTTACCTTTCTAGAAAATTGAAGAGCGAGGAATAAATCCTGAATCATTTTGGGTCAGCATTATTCTGACATCAAAATCAGACAACAATCTTACAAAAGAACAAAACTGCAGACTAATGTTCTTCATAAACCTAGGTGCAAATATTAAAAGGTTTATCAAAGGTAATCCAGTAATATATTTTAAAAGTTAATACATCGTAAACAAGTGGAGTTTATTCTAGAATGCAGTATTGGTTTAATATCCAAAAATCATTTCATCTTAACAACTAAAAAAGAAAAACCACATTATCATCACACACAGAAAATCCAACATTCATTCTGATAAAAATTCTGAGCATGCTAGGAATAGAAAGGAACTTGGTCAACCTGATAAAGGGTACCTGTGAGAAACCTATGACTAAATTATACTTACTGGTGATTCCTCAAGGACCAGATATTTTTTTCCTCCAAGGTCAGCCAAACGGTGATGAAGTCTGCTTTTACTACTTCTTTTCAGCATTGCCCTTCCTAGAGGTTACAGCCAGTGCAAAGAGAAAACAATGAAATAAAAGGCATCTGGATTAGAAAGTAGGAAGTAGAACTCTCTTTATTCACAGACCACATTATCATCTATATAGAAAAAGGAATAAAATCTCTAAAGTAGCTACTAGAACTAATAAGTGAGGCTGGAAAGATTGTAAGATTCAAGATCAATATACAAAAATCAATTGGATCTGTATATACTAGCAACAGACAATCAGAGGTTAAAAGAAAATAGCATACAATAACCTAAACAATATGACATTCTTATGGATAAATATGACAAAAGATGCATAAATACCTGCGTACATAAAACTACAAAATGCTGAGAGAAATTAAAAACCCAAATAAATGGAGAACTATATCATGTTCATGGACTAGAAGACTGAATACTGTTAAGATGATAATTCTTCGCATATTGACCTATAGATTCAGTACGACCCCAGTCACAATTTGAGGAGGCTTTTATTAAAGAAGTTGACATACTGATTCTAAAATTGCTGTGGAAATGGAAAATACCTAGAATAGTCAAACAACTTTGAATACCTGATCTATAGTGACAGAAGGCAGATCAGTGTTTGTGAGGGTTGTGGGGAAGAATGGGAAAATTATAAAGGAGCACCACATACGGAAACTTTTAGGGATAATGCATATGTTCAATATCTTGATTGTGCTTAGTAAAATATTTCTGATTTTTATCGGAAAATAAATTAGAAATTTTCTGGCTGGGCATGGTGGCTCACGCCTGTAATCCCAGCACTTTGGGAGGCCGAGGCACGTGGATCACTTGAGGCTAGGAGTTCAAGACCAGTCTGGCCAACATGGTGAAACCCCATCTTTACTAAAAAATACAAAAATTAGCCGGGCATAGTGGTGCATGCCTGTAATCTCAGCTACTTGGGAGGCTGAGGCAGGAGAATCGCTTGCACTCAGGAGGTGGAGGCTGCAGTGAGCCGAGATCACTGCCACTGCACTCCAGCCTGGGCAAGAGTGAGAGTGAGACTATGTCTCAGAAACAAAAACAAATCTTTAAAATATAGTAAACATTTATTTACTTATCTAGGTTTTTTCTCCCCTTGTTTTCCTTATTCAACAAGAATTTAAGTAGAAAATTTAGGTTTGTTTATGGTTTTGCTGATACATTCTTCTTTTTTTTTTTTTGTAACTTTTAGGGTCTTGCCTATTTGCATACTAAAGGCAAAATGCATAGAGATATCAAAGTAAGTTCATTTAATACATTTAAACTGACAATTCTATTGGAAGAAATTTTATGATGCTAATATTTGTACTTTTGTTCTAGGGTGCTAATATTTTATTGACAGACCATGGCGATGTAAAATTAGGTATGTTATTTCAGATTCCTAAGATTTTTTCCAAAAATTTTAATGACATTTTAATAAAATTTTTATAAAATTTTAAATGAGAATTAGCATTATATAAATTTAATTTTCATATTGAGTCACAATAATGTTTAAATTTTGACCCAGTAATTTTACTCCCAAAACTCATTTTAAGAAAATTAAACCAGCCGGGCGTGGTGGCTCACGCCTGTAATCCTAGCACTTTGGGAAGCTGAGGTGGGAGGATCACCTGAGGTCACGAGTTCAAGACCAGCTTGACCAATATGGTGAAACCCCATCTTAAAAAAAAAAAAAAAAAGAAAGAAAATTAAACTAAAGATGGAAAATCAAAATTCACTGAAGCATTAATCATACTACTTATGTTAGAAAAAATGCAAACATAGTCTAGCAATAAAGTAACTATTAAACTATGATAAATCTATTCAATAAATCTATTCAATTGAATAGATTTCTGTGAATGTGTAAGAGTAATAATATCTGTGAATGTGTAAGAGTAAAACTGGTATGTTAAATGACAAAACTGGACTGTATTTTATTATTTTTCAGCCACAGATTTTTGTGTGTTACTTTATTTGTTTTGAAACAGATGGTCTTACTGTGTCATCCAGGCCGGAGTGCAGTGGCTCAGTCATAGCTTACTGCATACTTGGACTCCTGGCCTCAGGTGATCCTCCCACCTAATCCTTCCAAGTAGCAGGGATTACAATACAATCTTGTTTAACTACAACACTAAGAACATTTATATTTAGAAAAAATGACTTTAAAAAAAATAGTACCAGAATGCTATCCTTGTTGTATTAGGATAAAAGGAATACAGGTGTGTGCTTTTCCCATGTATTTTATTTTTTGGGCTTTTTTTCTCTTTTCCCCAAATTCACTTTACTGTGTTTATAATAAAAATATTTTTTAATTTTGTTCTTAATAAAGTACATTTTCATTGTAGTAAAGTACAATAAATTGTTTTTAATAAGTATGTTATGAACTAAGCAAGAAGAGATTTAGGTGTTTAATTTATGTACATTTTTCTAACATTAATAATTGAATTATTGATAATGCCATGTCTAAGGGTGAAAGTAAAAATGTTGTTTGGTGTATTGTAAGGAACTAAAATTTTCTGTTTTTTTCCTCACCAGCTGACTTTGGTGTGGCTGCAAAAATAACAGCTACTATTGCAAAACGAAATCCTTCATTGGCACCCCTTATTGGTAAGACATTACTGTGATTGAATTTTATACATTTTTATTTCTTCATGGTTTAGTGATCAACCTTGATACTTGGTAAGAGAAGTGATCATTAAAAGTCGTGAGATTTGCATACTCCTTGATACTACCAGAAGTTCTCGTTGGGTTAGGGAAGTTTGATGCTCATATTTATGGTTCAGCCTTTTCTCTGTTAAGGTGCTAATAATTTTTACTATTCCTGTGATTTTATATTGAGAGGATTTTAGGTATGAAATTTTCGAAAGATTTGCCCACTGTAATTTTCTTACCTTTTCTTCTGGTATTGCTTTTATTTTAATCTAGGACTTTTCCACTTTAAGTTCCAGGGTACATGTGCAGGATGTCCAGGTTTGTTACAGAGGTAAACGTGTGCCATGGTGGTTTGCTGCACCTGTTGACTCATCACTTAAATTTAATCTATGATTCTTCTTCCTGCTTGTTAAAACTCCTGCATCCTACCTACCATTAGTCTCACCAGTCACCAGACTCTTAGTGCATTCCACCAATTACTGACAAAATAATCTTTCTAAAACACTGCTTTCATTATTGACAGATGATAGAAATAAAAAGCCTCATAATAAAACCTTAATATGTAAAATAGTGAATGTTATAAAAGGCGACATTTACAGTTTGTGTGAAAGGTTGGAATCTTTTTTTTTTCTGAGACAAGGTTTCATTCTGTCACCCTGGCTGCAATATGCACAGCTCACTGCAACCTTGACCTCCCAAGCCCAGATGATCCTCTCATTTGAGCCCCCTAAATTGCTGAGACTACAGGCATGCAACATCACAGCTAGCTAATTTTTTGTAATTTTTTTTTTGTAGAGACAGGGTTTCATCTAAAACTCCTGGGCTGGTCTAAAACTCCTGGCCTCAAGTGATCCACCTCCCAAAGTGCTGGGATTACACGCTTGAGCCACCACACCCATCCAATTTGGATTCTTTAATGTACAGTGTTTGGGTAATTTATTATTTGAAAAGAAATTTAAGTAGCTTCGTACCTCATACCTGGTGTCAAAAAATTATTTGAAAAGAAATTTAAGTAGCTCCGTACTTCATACCTGATGTCAAAAATTCATATATGGAAATAGTTAAGTATAAAAGTGAAACCAAAAAACCACCAGTAACTATCTGTTTTAAGAATTGAGGAAGGCTTTCTGAGCATAAAGTATAAAACCTTAAAAGGAAAGGTTGATAGGTTTAACTACATGAGAATTTAAAACTTGTGTATGTCCACCAGCTTAAACAAAATTAAAAGTCAAGTAAAAAAACAGGAAATATTGTCTAAAATATACCAAACTAGGTTTAATAGTTTTAATGTGTAAGTTCGTATAAGTCGATAAAAAGAATGTCTCATTGGAAGCAGTTAGTAAAATAATACATATTATATATCATAAAGTATGATAATGGTTCACAGGAAGCTACAGATTTCATTTTTTTTCCTAAACCAACTCTGAGCAAAGAAAATGGCATAGACTTATTTGTGCCTATAGAGAGTACTTTTTCCATAAAAAAGAAAGGTAGAATATATCTAATAGGTGAAGGGTAACCAAAATTTTTCACATGAGGCCAGTAAGAAAACCCCCAAAATTAACAAAGACTCAGTTTTCAATGACATTAATCACAAACCAATTAAAAAGCTACATAAAAATCTTACCCACATATTAGAAATATATTTTAATTCATCCATAAATCCAACAACCTTTTAGACATACAAAGAAAAATTTGTATTAACTGACAAGAAAAAAAACACTATGTATTAAATTCATTTACTGTCACTTAAAGGATGTCTACAGAATTCTCACATCAATATTTTCATGGAAAGTAAGTGGAAATCAATAGTCCACAGATCCTCATTAAGAATGAACCACTGATAAACACAATATGTTTATAACTTGTATAACATTTCATTCAAGTGCATGTTTTGAGCATTGGGCAGTGTTTAATTTGCATTGGGCTTTCCAAATTATATACGATTTCTTTTCAATAGGTGTTTTCAGATGACTTTTGAAATAATTATTAAAATGGAAACTTATGTGTTTTGCCAACTACTAGGATTTAGATACAGAATACATTTTTATATTTATAAGATTCATCTGCAGTGTGCATATATCATGTGTCTTTGAATGTACCTGAGAGAAACAAAGGCATCCCTGCATTCTGTATGTTTACAGGGTTTTTCAGAAATTGACTTCTTATCATATCTTCAACTAGAACTGGAAACACCGAGGACATTACCACATTGTTTACATGCATATTTTCCCCCAGTATAAGTTTTTTATATTTTCAAAGGGAAGTGGCAAAATTACATGCCTTCCCGTATTCCTTACCTTCATAGGGTTTTCTTCAGTATGAGTTTTTTTATGTGTTTAAAGGGAACTGGAACATATAAAGGCTTTACAACATTTCTCATATACATACGGTTTTTCCTCCAGTATGATTTTTTTCATGTTTTCAAAGATAACTCAGGTAATTGAATGTTTTCTCACATTCCCTACATTCCTAGGATTTCTATGAAGTATAAGTTATTTCATGTTTACATACAGAACTGGAATATCTGAAGGCTTTATTGCATTTTTTATAATCATAGGGTTTCTCTCCAGTATGAATTCTATCATGTGTTTCAAGGTAATTGAAAGGACTGAAGGCTTTACCAAATTTTTTGTTTACCTTTATAGGGTTTCTCTCCAGTATGAGTTTTTTCATGTGTTTGAAAGGAACTGATGTCTGAAGGTTTTACCACAATTTTTACATTCATAAAGTTTATCACCAGTATGAGTTCTCTCATGTGTTTCAAGGTAACTGAAACAACTGAAGAATTTACCACATTTTTTACATTCACAGGGTTTCTCTCCAGTATGAGCTCTTTCATGTCTTCTAAGGGAACTGTATTGATTGAAGGCTTTACCACATTTTTTACAATCATAGGATTTCTCTCTAGTATGGTGTTATTCATGTCTTCACATGGAGCAGAAATGACTGAAGACTTTACCACATTTTTTACGTTTATAGGGTTTCTGTCTAGTATTATTTCTTTTATGTTTCTGAAGGGAACTAGAAAGAGTAACTCCCTTACCATATTTCTTATATGTAAAAGATATTTCACCAGTGTGAGCCCTATATGTTCTTCAAAGTAACTAAGACAACTTAATTCTTTCCCACATCCTACATTCATAGGGTTTCTCTCCAGTATGAGCACTTTGGTGGTTATGAAGGTAACTGGAATATCCAAAGGCTTTATCACATTTCTTTCATTTATCAGGTTTTTCTCCACTGTGAGTTCTTTTATGTTTTTGAAAAGAACTGCAGAACCTCAAGGCTTTACCACATTTCTTCCATTCACAGGATTGTTATCCATTGTGAATTACTTTATGTCTTTGAAGTAAATAGGGAAATTTAAATGTTTTCCCATGTTTCTTACATTATGTAATGGCCTGCAGGTCACGGCTTGGAGCATGTAACTCCTATAGACTTCTTTGTTCCTTCTTACTCTCACTGCTTCGTTTAACTAACATAAAAATATATATATTCTGAATAATGTTTCCCTTAATGAACAAATTAAATGACTTTTTTCTATCAAATTGGGAAATGTTTGGAACTATGGTCATACTTACTATCACTAGGTATTTGGCAGTGAAAGTAGAAGTTGGTAGAATGGGGGTTAGGGAGGGAGAGCATCAGGAAGAAGAGCTAATGGATGCCGGGCTTAATATTAATACCAAGGTGATGGATTGATCTGTGCAGCAAGCCACCATGGCACACATTTATCTGTGTAAAAAACCTGTGCATCCTGCACGTGTACCCTGGAACTTAAAAGGTGAAGGGGAAAAAAAGGAAGTTGGTAGAACAACTTTGAAGCATAATTCGATGGTAGTGTTTATCAAAAACTAAGCAATGTTTATCTTCTTTATTCTCAGTAATTCTACTTCTAGTAATTTGAGAGGCATACAGAATTATACATGATAAGCTTTATCACACTTTTAATGATAAAAATTGAGGGAAAATAACACAACAGGAATTAGCTAAGGAAATTACATACATTTATTCAATTGAGTGGAATAATATGCTGCTATTAAAGATTATGTTGTAAAAGATTAATAGTCAACAGATAGGCTTATGATATGTCATTAATTTTAAAAAGCAAGATTCCAAGTAGTATATGCAATATATCATTTTATAAAAGGGGGTGTTGTGTGTGTGTGTGTGTGTGTGTGTGTATGTGTGTGTGTGTGTGTGTGTGTAAAAATTGTGGATGGAAATGTGTGACACAGGAACTCTCTTTGAGTGGGATCATGCTTAACTTGTTTTCTTCCATATTTTTTTGTATACTCCAAATTCTTTTCAGTCAACATATATCACTTTAAGTAACAGAAAAAAGCCTCAATAAGTATCAGTTAAATGAAGATATAGGTGAGTTAGATAACCTATAGGATTTCCTTTGTCCCATCAGAGTCCCTCGCTGTCTATGACTGTCCTTTTTGTGAACACTCTTTTCTAGTCTAAATTGTCTATTTTTTTGTACCCTGACTATATCAGGTAAGATACTAGTACTTTAGCTTTCTTTACTTCTTCCCTAAGATACCTTTTTTCTGTGTTTATCTTAAGTCCTCCCCATTCTTAAGAGGGCCACACACTACTTTTCTATACCTGTGGCCAACTGATTGACTGTAGTGTCTCGCTGAGCCAGGAAGTGCAACAGTGATGGTGAACTTGACATTCCAGTTAACCACCGCTAACTGATTCCAGTGGGTAGAAGAGATGAAACCTGTTTGATTTCTCTGGGCTCCAGCTTAGCCTCTTTCCTCTGTGAAACTTGCCTTCAGTTATCTTGCTCCATGGTCATCGTTTTCTTCTCCTTACTCCTATACCCATTATTATGTGTGTAGCACTTGCATGTAGTACACATCCATGTGTTCACATTTTTAGTATACATACTTTATATCCTAACCACACTTAATTTGAGAGACAATGTGTTAGTATAACTTTTTGTAGCCTAAGTAAATATAAAAGCAACTTGTACATTGTGGATATTCAATTCAAATTAATTGAAGTTAAGTTAGTAAACATTTGAAATGATAAAAGAATATTTCCCCTGAACAGTATTATCTATGCTTTATAACTTCAGATGCCTTCTACAATACTGACTCCCAAACATGTACCTCCAACTTCAGTCTTCTGTATATTCACCAGTTGTTCAATAATAGCTCTATTTCAATATCCACAAGTATTCCATCCTCAGATTTATATCTTTTTTTTTTTAACTTTTTTTTTTATTGCATTTTAGGTTTTGGGAAGAACATTCAAGATTGTTGCATAGGTACACACATGGCAGAATGATTTGCTGCCTTCCTTCCCATCACCTATATCTGGCATTTCTCCCCATGCTATCTCTCCCCCAACTCCCCACCCCCCACTGTCCCTCCCCTATTTTCCCCCAACAGACCCCAGCGTGTGATGCTCCCCTCCCTGTGTCCATGTGTTCTCATTGTTCAACACCTGCCTATGAGTGAGAACAGGCGGTGTTTGATTTTCTGTTCTTGTGTCAATTTGCTGAGAATGATGGTTTCCAGGTTCATCCATGTGCCTACAAAGGACACGAACTCATCATTTTTGATGGCTGCATAATATTCCATGGTGTATATGTGCCACATTTTCCCTGTCCAGTCTATCATCAATGGGCATTTGGGTTGGTTCCAGGTCTTTGCTATTGTAAACTGTGCTGCAGTGAACATTTGTGTGCATGTGTCCTTGTAATAGAACGATTTATAATCCTTTGGATATATACGCAGTAATGGGATTGCTGGGTCAAATGGAATTTCTATTTCTAGGTCCCTGAGGAATCGCCACACTGTCTTCCACAGTGGTTGAACCAGATTTATATCTTAAGTCAACTCCTTTCATTCTGTTCCCTCTGCTACTGCCTTTGAAAGTTTTTGGGTGTTTTTTTTTTCTTATATTTTTGAAACAGGCCTCTAACATATCTGCCTGATGGATTTCACCTCATTTCACACTATCCTTCATCTTGCCATAAAGTTTTAAATTGTTTGCCCTCATAATTAAATCTTTGACTGGGTCCGCTTCATTTTCACGATAAAGTCTAACCTTTCTTATGTAATCAGTAAATCACTTATGATCTAGACTCTCTCAAACCATGTGTTTTTTTCCTGTCCATTACAGACTTATTTGTAAAATAAGACAAAAATGAATTTATGCATTTGGACAAGCATAGATGTTTACTCTCCATTTCTGTATTTATCACAGACTGATAGCCAGCAGTGTATGGCCCCTTACCAATTTGCAGGTGATACATTGAGCACTGTCCTGTCAGCTTTCCTAGTCTCCCTGAATTCATACTCGTTTCCTCTGACTGAAATGTCCAGGCTCCCCACCCTACTTAGAAAGTCTCACCTCCTTTGGGAACTTTTCTTTGACATTCACAGAGATTTAGGTATTCTTTTACTTTTCCCATATTATGTAACAAGATTCACAAAAACAGAAACTAAACTAAAACAAGATTTTTCCTTAGATCATAAACATTCAGAGGAGGGCATTCAAGATTCTTAAATAATGAATTTTAAAAGTGTGTATGTTCGTGAAATAGAGATTTAAGCCTTTACTTAGTAAAGTTTCTTCTTTCCTAGTAAACACCTCTCAGCCTCCTTCCCTCCAACAAGTCTAGTGATTATAACAGGAAGTAACAGATTCAGATCAGTATTCTTAACAATAAAACTGTTACATTCATTGATTCCTTCTAGGATGGCCCCAGAAGTTGCAGCAGTAGAGAAGAATGGTGGCTACAACCAACTCTGTGATATCTGGGCAGTAGGAATAACAGCAATTGAACTTGGAGAACTTCAACCACCTATGTTTGATCTTCATCCAATGAGGTGTTCTCATTATTTATAATTATACAGTTATTGATGAAGCCTTTAGGGAAAGTGAAATGCCGATAGCTCAGCATCAAGCTCATTTTTAAGAATGAAAAATAGTAAAGGTGTTGTAAGGGATTTAGGGATAATTTCATGTGAAACCTATTGTGGGCTAATCTGAAGGTATTTACCTCAATTCATTGTTCACAATTACAGATCAGTCTCCTTGTTCTGTTCTTCTTCTCCTTCTCACTACTGTACTTGACTAGTCTTTAAAATAAATAAATAAAACCTGTCTTGTACTGCTGCTTGTAAAATAACAGAGAGTAAGTTGTCTGTAGTGTTGGAAGCTTTTCCATAAAACAAATTTCCCTTAATAAGCACACTAGGATATGACAGTTAACATTATCATAAGACTTTTTGAGTCTTCATGTTCATTCTTCTATCAGTTGATGTTGTTGTTGTTTTTGTCCTCTGTGAAATTACAAGTAAACAATAGAACGCAGATGAGACTTTTCTAGTTACGTTCGATTTTGTTTTTTTTAATTTTGTCTAGGAATAATGAAGAGGTATCTATGCCGAATATAATTATCATTTACATTCTTAAGATGTATTGTCTCAGAAAAAAAATTTTGAGGGCTTCTGAAAAGTTTTGATACTTTGACAGAAAAGATAAATTAGGCTAAAATTGAAACTTTTAAAGTAAATGGGATAAAGCTAAAAAAATTACAGAATGGGGAAAGTGTTCTCCTAACATGATGGGCAACAGATTAATATATACTGTATAATGAACTCATTCAAAGACTACAAGCATAAGGTAGATTAAGGTTTATGAGCAAGTACCAGATACGGGAAATTATTTGATCACATAAGCAGCTAAAAGTAGGTATCATATATATATATATATATGATACCTACTTTTAGCTAGAATGCTGATAAGTACAGACCTTTTGGAAAATACTTCGATGTTATTTGTTAAGGGCAATAGAGATGTTTCGGTGATTTTAAGAGTTATGCATTTCAGGATAACAAGGGGAAAAAAATCTAAATATATAGCAACTGGTGAATTGTTAAGCAAGTTATTTAATACTTAAGGGCAGCAATTACATATGTATGAACCAAAGCAAAATGGAAAACTGATTATTAGTAAAGAAAAATTATAATTACTAATGTAAATGTAATTGGTAAACATTTAGATAAAGACTAAAAAGATTAGAAAATTTTAAATAATAGAATGGTGGGGAATATAGATTTTTTTTTCATTTTTCCTTTGAATCACTCAATTTTTAAAAAGGAAAAATATCTTTGTTATGCTAGAAAAAGAAAGACTAAGGAATATGCTAAGAAACCTGGGATTTTGTAGGAAACGCTGAAATAGAGCATTTTAGAACTTCCTTCTTAAATCCTCTGTCCTGCTACCCCCATAGTGCATAAAAACGAGGATCACATGTGAGTTTATAGACAAAGTCCTCTTGTAGATTGGCTTATGTATTTAATATAACGAGAGAATGTGGGAAATAATTGTCCAAGAAAGGAAAACAGTCAGGAAATTGATATAATTTGCCTATACGCCCAAAATAAATATGGAGGCCAGTCTTTAGTTAAACATATATCTTAATGTTAGAGTAACATGTCATCTCTATGTGTTAGAGAATTATATACAATTTAATATAGACACGTGCTTAAGATATAATACTAGTTACATATGTAATAGTATAGTAAGAAAACTCTTTTCTGGCATTGGGTAGGTTTGCTTTGTGGATAAGGGCTTATTGGAAATTTAAAGAGAAATTTTTTTGTAGGCTGTCTAAAGTATTAAAAATTTAATTTCCATATCCCAAAATAGTTTTCATCTTTGCCTACATGTGTAGTAGTCTTATATAAATTCATTACAGAATTCATTCTAATTGTTAGATGTAGTAATTTTGATATTGTTCTTAAACTATAATTTTTATTTCAGGGCTCTCTTCTTAATGTCAAAAAGTAATTTTCAGCCTCCAAAACTAAAGGACAAAACAAAATGGTGAGTTAAGGAATATATAGTTTTATAGAATTTTACATTCGAAAGGGGTATAGATTCAGTTCCCATATTTTATAGATAATTAAACAGAAGCCCATAGACATTAAGCAGTTTTCTCAAAGTTACACAGCTAAGTTGCTTGCAGACCTATGGCAATGATCTGGATTTATTTTCTGTTATTTTTATTTATTTATTCGTTTATTTATTGAGACAGGATTTTGCTGTGTTACCCAGGCTGGAGTGCAGTGGCATGATCATAGCTCACTGCAGCCTCAAACTCCTGGGCTCAAGAGATCCTCCCTCCTCAGACTCCTGAGTAGCTGGGCCTACAGGCATGTACCACCACACCTGGCTAAGTTTTGTTTGTTTGTTTTTTGTAGAGACAGGGTCTCATCACTGATCTCAAACTCCTGGCCTCAAGGGATCCTCCCACCTCAGCCTCCCAAAACACTGGGATTACAGGTGTGAGCTACTGTGCCCAGCCCAGTGTTTTCTTTTTCCTTCCTTCCTTCCTTCCTTCTTTCTATCCTTCCTTCCTTCCTTCTATCCTTCCTTCTTTCCTTCCTTCCTTCCTCCCTCCCTCCCTCCCTCCCTCCCTCCCTCCCTGCCTTCCTTCCTTCCCTCCCTCCCTCCCTCCCTTCCTCTTTTTTTTTTTTTGAGTCTTGCTTTGTCACCAGGCTGGAGTGCAGTGGTACGATCTAAGCTTACTGCAATCTGTGCCTCCTGGGTTCAAGCGATTTTCCTGCCTCAGTCTCCAAAATAGCTGGGACTACAGGCGCACACTACCACACCCAGCTAATTTGTGTATTTTTAGTAGAGACAAGTTTTCACCATGTTGGCCAGGATGGTCTTTATCTCTTGACCTTGTGATCCCCCCACCTCAGCCTCCCAAAGTGCTGAGATTACAGGCGTGAGCCACCACTCCTAGCCCTGTGTTTCTTTATAATCCAGTGTTCTCATAAAACTCAATCATTTTCTTAGCTCTTTAGCAGATTGGGTAAGAAGTGTGGTGAGCAAAGAATTAGAAGTGAATATATTAAGATTTTGAAGAAACATCTATTTTTGCCCTGGATTCCTTTACTTACATTAATTACACATTGACTTTTGTGGAAGGTGATACGAAAAGAGCTTCCAGATACCATGACACTTAAAAATCAATTTCTGTTGGTTTTTCTCTCTCTCTCTTTTGTAATACTCAAAAAGATTATTACTTATTTTCATTCTAATTCCTTCATTATCTTACAAAGTAAAGGAGTTCACCTATCTTTATAGTCCAAAAAAGTGTCATCAATTGATTAATAAAAATTAAAGATTATTTTTCTGGTAGTATCTTCCCCATATATTTAATGAAGGAAGCCATACAAGTAAGTTTCCAAGTTCTTAAATTCTGGAATTTGTTACCTAGATTACATGGATCTTTGAGGATCTGTGAGCCCCCAAAATTCTATGTGTATATCCATTTTTCTAAGAAGACAGTCCATAGTTTATTTCATATTCTAAGAGGCCCCTCCCCCACAAACAGGTTCTAAACCACTGCTTTATGTTTCAGTAGTCTGTCTTAGCATAGTTTTATTTAGGAATCAAGCCATTCTGGGTATGGTGACAGGAAATAAGCAAATCACTGGAAAGAAAGGAGTTTATATTCTGCTGCTAACTGTATTCCTTTGTATTGATACTGGGGTGCTTCCTATTATTCCCTGTTGCCCTAAGTTCCTAGGCATCTGGAACTGAACGGTTTTATGACAGGAATGACTGATATTCATTCAGCAGTGAATGACTGTTAGCTATAAATGCTAAATTCACAGTCAGATTTCAGAGCAATTACTACCATTGGAGGACTTTTGCCAGTCTCAGATACTGACTCCATGTTATCTCTGTCACAAGCCACCAAATCTGATGCAGTGATTTGATTTCTCTGCAGAGAAGTGCTGTGTGGTTGTTGTCATTGCTGATAAATGCGGTTTTTTTATCCCTTTAATTCTTACTCATTCTCTCCAGTGGAATCTTGGTAATGGTAGAAATACCTTTTTTGTGTCATTTATTAATAATCAAAATGTGATAACTTTATGTCTTCTCCTTTCCCCACTTCATCAATGAAGGTGGCAGAAAACCTTTCTAGTTGCTAAAATTGCTCCCCTCTTCTTTGGCTTCTTTCCTAAGAAATTCATTTGCCTCTTTGGGACTTAAATAGTCTCTTAAATTACCCCATGCCTACTCTCTGTGCCATCCATCTCTTTTGGTATAGCACTACATTTACATACTAGGTAAATCACACAATGAGAAAAGGACATTTTTGACTCCTAAGTATTACCTAGAAAGGAAGGTCATATATCATACAAATGACACAGCCTATCCATTTCTCATTGTTAGTGTAATTTTTGTGGTTGCATGTTACTGCTCTGTTACTTAATTGTATTTTATTTGAAAGACAATACTGACACAGATGTTTCCAAGGATATATTGTACTTTGGATTTAGTTTTCTTGTATTATATACAACTAAGTGGGCCCAATAAAAAATCATGGTGTTTTAGACTGACTTACTGTTCCTAAGTTAATTTTATTTAATAACACCAAAAAGTAATAATAGTGAAATATTTTTGTACATCTCTTTTTATTTGAAGGTCATCAACATTCCATAATTTTGTCAAAATAGCGCTAACCAAAAGCCCAAAAAAAGACCAACTGCTGAAAGACTTCTGACTGTAAGTCATTGAAATTACAGAGAGTTTTCCTGTAGTCATGAATTAGACATATCAGTAGAACAAACGTATTTAGGTTTTTAATACAAAAATGTTAGTGATCTCTTACAGCAGGAGTCAGCAAACTTTCTTTCTTTTTTTTTTTTTTTTGAAACGGGTTCTTACTCTGTCACCCATAGTGGAGTGCAGTGGCACGAACTCAACTCACTGCAACCTCCACGTCCTGGGTTCAAGCCATTCTCCTCCTCAGACTCCTGAGCAGCTAGGATTACAGGCGCATGCCACTACTGCCTGGCTAATTTTTGCATTTTTTAGTAGAGATGGGGTTTCACCATGTGGCCAGGCTGGCCTCACACTCTTGACCTCTGGTGATCCTCCCGCCTTGGCCTCCCAAAGTGCTGGGATTACAGGTGTGAGCCACCACGCCTGGCCAGCAAATTTTCTACAGTGGATCACATAGTAAATATTTTAGACTTTGTGGGCCATACAGCCTCTACCACAACTACTGAGTTCTGCCATTATAGCATAAAAGCAGCCATAAACAGTGTATACATGTGGGTATAGTTTTAATACTCAATAAAACTTTGTTTACAAAAAGAGACAGTCGGTGCACTAGATTTTCCCTACAGGCTGTAGTTTGCTGGCCCCTGCCTTAGAGAAAACTTTAAAATGTTGCTGTCGGCTAAAATGAATTGCTTTTCTTGGCTTCTCATGTAAATTTATAGAATACTCTGTGCATATGCGTGTGTATAAAATACTTTTATATTAAAAATAATCAACGATGGCTGGGCGTGGTGGCTCATGCCTGTTATCCCAGCACTTTGGGAGGCTGAGGTGGGCGGATCACGAGGTCAGGAGTTCAAGACCAGACTGGCCAACATGGTGAAACCCCATCTCTACTAAAAAACAGAAAAATTAGCCGGGCATGGTGGCTTGTGCCTGTAATCCCAGCTACTTGGGAGGCTGAGGTAGGAGAATTGCTGGAACCGGGACCCGGGAGGCGGAGGTTGCAGTGAGCCAAGATTGTGCCACTGCACTCCAGCCTGAGCTACAGAGTGAGACTCCATCTCAAAAAAAAAAAAAAAGAAATAGTCAGTGATTACAACAACCTAAGAAAGCTTTACTGAAATGCCAATATTTAATTATGTATGTCTTTGTACATTAGCAAAATATTATAGAATTCAATGTATGCAAAATAGGACATACATGCTTTTTTTCTTATTGTGATTTTAGACCATACCACAGTATTCATTTGCATCAACATAATGATAGGAGTAATGAATGTCATTGGTATAGCCATATCTAATCTGTATTAACTTAATATAGATTAGAGAACTTTACATAAAGAAATTACTTTCTAAATTTACCCTACAAAGGCTCTTTAGTTTTATATAATATATAATTATGGATTCTCTGATTAATATTTTTACTAATACAGTCTCTGTTTATTTATATTAGTAGACTCCCATATGCTTATCTCTGTTGGTTACTGAATGAAAAAATGAAGATAGCATTTTCTGTAAGCCATAGATGCAAAGCCATACTCATGAAATTTCATTTTGTTTTCTTTTACTTAGCATACTTTTGTTGCACAGCCAGGTCTCTCTAGAGCCCTAGCAGTTGAACTGTTAGACAAAGTGAACAATCCAGATAACCATGCACATTACACTGAAGGAGATGATGATGACTTTGAGGTAAGGAAGTGTTTACAGTCTTATATTTGAAAACAAATGTTTTATAAGGCCTTAAAGTTTGCTTTTTTTCTTTGTCTTCTGGGTCTTTTAGTTTAGTTAAAACAGGTTTAGCTACAGAGATTAATAGTGTAAACTATACTTTTCCTGCATATAATTATCAGTTGATACTTTTTTTATTGTGGTATAACCAGTTGATACTTTTTTTATCCTAGATTAGGATTAGTTCTTAACATTATCTCTTTTTGTGTTCTTAGTTTGGTTAGCCTGAAGTTTTGGTAGCTGAGATTGAAATCAGGTGTTCCTCTGCAGAAATGCAGAGGTGTTTTCCCTTTTAGTGATCGCCCTTCTTTTTGACCTCAGCTTCTGTGTGTGTGTGTGTGTGTGTGTGTGTGTGTGTGTGTGTGTGTGTGTGTGTAAAGGACATCTGTTTCCAAGAAAATAAAAGTTTTAAGAGACTTGCTTTTGACTAAGAAAACAAAAGTTTAGCCACAGCACATAATGCATATTATTTCTCACAAAAGACACTCTTTAGAAATCTAGCTGCTTATTATTGTAGTTTCCCTAGAATTCATATTAATAGAATACAAATAATTTTAAAGAATGAAGCTGAAGTTCCCATTGGAAAATACTGCCCTTTTCAATGTTTCAAAACTATTATTTCTTATATAATTAGTTGTAGGGCTATTCATAACTATACTTGCCTTCTCTGAAAACATTATAGAATTATTTTTAATGTATTTTCTATAACAATACAACTTGTCAGGAAATCAGGGATGAGAGACTTCCTCTTCATTGGCAGGTATCTACTTATGGCTCTATATAGCACAACTGTATTTTTTTGCCAATCTTTCTCTCCTTGTGTTCCTTCTTCTCCTTTTATGATGTCATTTTATTTCTAAGTTTTTTTGAATCTGTCTCTTCATGTCCATTTTAGCCTTTATTTCCCTTATATCTCTACCTTCACTAAAGGAAATTTTCTATAATAATACAGAGCTAGACACCATCTGTCAAACCGTGTTTGAAATGTTGGGCTTTAGTCTAAGGGTAGCAGAAAGCCATTAAGGAGTAAGGGAGTGACATAATCAAAATGTGCATTTTTTTTTTTATTTGAGGCGGAGTCTTGCTGTGTCGCCCAGGCTAGAGTACAGTGGCGCGATCTTGGCTCACTGCACCTCCGCCTTCCTAGGTTCAAGCAATTCTCCTGCCTCAGCCTCCCGAGTTGCTGGGATTACAGACTCCCTCCACTGCACCCGGCTAATTTTTGTATTTTCAGTAGAGATGGGGTTTCACCATCTTGGCCAGGCTAGTCTCGAACTCCTGACCTCGTGATCTACCCACCTCGGCCTCCCAAAGTGCTGGGATTACAGGTGTGAGCCACTATGCCCTGCTAAAATGTGCATTTTTTAAAGATCTCAGTGACTTCAGAATGGTGAATTTATTACCAAAAACCTGTTAAAAGACTTGAAATTATACAAGATAAAAATAATGGTAAATTAGGCTGGTAGAGTAAGGATGGAGAAAAGTGGATTAACTTAAGAGTTATGTGAGGGAGTTGATGATTGGATGAAGGCACAAAATTAAGGAAAAAGAAAAGAATTACTACAAGATTTTGACTTGAGCAGTTGGATGGATATAACCATTTACTAAGATAGGAACACTATGGTAAAATCAGGTTTGGGAAGAAAGATGAGTTAAGTTTTATACTGAAGAAGATGTTGCATAGAACTTCCAAATGGAAAAGTCCAGTAAGGAGCTAGATATGTGGTTGCAGCTTGTAGAGAAAAGTTTGGACTAAAAATACAGGTTTGAGGCTGGATATGGTATGCCTATAATCCCAGCAGTTTAGGAGAGGCCAAGGTGGGAGGATCACTTGAGTCAAGGAGTTGGAGACCAGCCTGGGCAACATAGTAAGACTTTATCTCTACAAAAAAATTTTTTTAAATTAGCCAGGCTTTATGGTAGGTGCCTGTAGTCTCAGCCACCTGGGAGATCGAGATAGGAGGATCGCTTTGGTGCAGGAACTCGAGGCTGCAGTGAGCCATGATTGTGCCACTGCACTCCTGCCTAGATGATAGAGCAAGACTCTCTCAAAAAAATAAATGAAAGTAAATAAAATAATAAAAATATAACTTTGAGAACCATTAGATACACATGTAGTTGATTTGTTAGGAGTAAATGTGATCACCCAAGGGAAGCACGTAGAATAAGAAGGGAGCCTAGCGCAGAACCTGAGATTTCTCCCAAAATTTAAGGATCAAGTAGGCAAAGAGCACTAGCAGGAGATTGATAAGGAACATTGAAAGAAGAAGAAGAGTTTCCGGTGAGAACATAGAAATTAAGTTAAACTAGTTTTTGGCTTGAGGTGATAGTGTTTGATGAGTTTAACGGGGATAATTTTCTAATAGAGGAAGGGGGAGCTAGATTGAGTGGTTTGAAAGATATGTATAGCCATTCATTTATGAAATTCAATTGTGAAGGGGAGGATAGGATAGAACAGTAGCTGGAAGGAAATGAGCTAGAGAAGGATTTTTTTTTTTTACATGTGTGTCGGGGGACAGTGATTATGCTTATGAATACTGTCCAATAGATAGAAGATTCAAGGGAAGTGAGATGGAAAAGCAGAGTCCATGAGAAGGAAGGAGGGAGTGGCGTGGATCTAGAATATGAAGGACTTGATCTTAGATAAAGCAACATTCTTCTTCCATGAGAGAGGGGGTGCTTGGTAATGCAGTGTAGCTGGTGATTTCTATTTTCTCTGTGAAGTAAGTGGTGAGGTCATCTGTACGTGTGAAGGAAAATGGGTAGGTTTGAAGAATGTAAAGAAGGTACAGAATAGTAATTGAGGGGAATGGAGGGTTAAATGACTAGAGAAGTGTTAGTGGGCAAAGCTGGAGCTCACATTAGATGAATTTTCAGTGTGTTTTGCTCTGTAATTTTCCTCCAGCATGATTGATACCCCAGATGTAAACACAAAGGTAACCAGTTGAGTTTATCCCAGGACTGGCATTTGCTGTGCCAGTATACTAAAAGACAGTGGGGCAAGGGGAATTTAGGACTTTTGCAAGAGATTACTTGAAATTATGTACTGTCAGACATAAACTGGATAAGGACAGATGTTGATGGACAGTGAGAAAGTAATGGATCAATGGACTTGATATTCCAGTGGGAACATTAAACAAGTTTAATGGGAGTAAGAAAGAGAATAAACTCAAACGATCAGAGATTTGTAATATAGAGGAAATTCATGTATCAGAGCTGATGACAGGGTCCGAGATGTGATCTTCAGGAGCTGAGAGTACATTGAAATATGTAAGAATGTCATTAAAGATGGGATCAGAAAATAAGTCGAGAACAATGGATCCTGCTGGGGTTTTGAAGTTCCTTGGTGTCTTGGTGGATATTGAAGTAAGCGGGGAACAAATGAGCCACTTTCAGAGCCATCAGTGAATGAGAGTGAATCGTCAGAAATTTGGTAAACAGGGATTGAGCTGAAGGCCTAACTTCAAAGGAGCAGAAGGTTCTGCAGGTCAGGTAGAAGTAGTTTGCTTCTCACTTGGCTTACTACAATGTTCTTACTCAATCTCCCTAAATCCTATATTTCTTCCCTCTGTAGTCTCATACATACTTAACAGATAACTCTTAAAGCCAACACTGGCGATGCCACTTCCTTGCTGTAAAGTCTCCAGAAATTTCTTTTGCCAGGAAACTAAAGGGAAGAGCCCCAGACTGACATTTACAGCCTTTGATGATCTGGCTCACCCTCCCAGTCTGTCTTTCCATCTTTGTCATCTCATTACCTAATCTTCACTGCAACCAAATAATAACTAACCCCCACGCCCAACAAACACTCCACAATTTCCTGTTACTTCTTACATCACTTCGTTCATATTCTTTCTGCTGTCTAGAATGCTTTTCCCACATCACTGCATATTCAGTGCCTACTGGTACTTAAGGCCCCAGATGAGATTACAGCTTTCATGAAGAACTGTACCCCTTCAGGTCAAAGTCATTTTTCCCTCCACTGGGCTTTAATAGTAGTCCATTTATCCTCTTAATGAAAGGCACTTGCCATTTTCTTATATGTGTATATTTGTTTGTCTTATCTTCCTGGACTGTAAGCTCTTTGAAGACAAGATTTGTGTCTGTCTTTGAATCTCTTCAGTATTTTATACAGTATAAACATGGAACAAGTGAAAAAACTTCCAGAGTATCTCAGCGTTCATTGTATTTGTTTTATGTTTATCTTATAATTTACTAGTAGATACTCATATTTATCAATAAATGATAATTTAAGAAAGTTTGACCTTTTAACTTTATCACTGAAATTTGCTGAAGTATATATATTATGCTTATATTCACAGCCCCATGCTATCATTCGTCATACCATTAGATCTACAAACAGGAATGCCAGAGCTCAACGGACTGCTTCAGAAATAAATTGTATGTGTTTGGTTTACATTTTTCACTGGTGGTTTTGGAGGGTTGTGCTGGGTGTTCTTGTATGTTTTGTAGAATAATAAAATTGCAGACTAATTAAGGCTACATACTTCAGCATAACAGACTACTTCTAAAATAGGGGTTGCTTTTCTGGTTTTGATGGAATTCCCTTGGTTTGTAATTTTTGAATAATTTTTAGTTTTTAATTATGGAGATAATCATGCCCAATGCTAAAAATCTACAAGAAAAAAAATACAAAATTAACGTTATACACAATCACATCACCCAGAACCAACCCATAGTTAATATTTTGCCACATTTCTTTCATTTTCCATGTGTATTTTTACATGGCTGAATTTATGCTATGCATAAAATTTCACTTAATAATAGAAGTATTTTCCATATATTAGCATAAACTTTATAACCATTCTGTTTAGCAATTGCTTTCAGTTTCATTAACTGATATATTTTAGTTAGCCAGTTTACTCTCACTGCACATTTGGGTTGGTTTCAGGTTTTAAAAATCAGATTAGCACTAAGATGAATCTTTTCTAAAGCAAATATTTCAAAAGAGAGATTTTTTTTAATGTAATAAATTAATCATTGGCAGATGAAAATTTCCTATCGGTATTTACCACCTTAGCCACATTAATTTAGAACAAAAGATTTGTAAAGAAGTTTTAATTTTTCTCTGGTTTATTGCCTTAAATGAATACTTATTCTGAGAGATTTAAAGTAGTTTATGATAAAATAGGGTACATGACTAACAAAATCAAATAAAATTGGAAACCATACTAGAAGGAAGATAATTCATTAAATATTGGAGCTAATTAGAATTATTGCCAATGTGCATTTTGTTGTAAGTCTGAGTTTTCATAAACCCAAACATTTCTATCTTTCTGGGTACAGCTTTAAAACTCTTAGTCACTGGAGAGTTAGAGTATGTTTCCTTTCTCAGTTGTTCCAATCAGCTTTTTCATAATTAAGCCAGTAATTC
The DNA here is from genome assembly GCA_036589455.1 of Ateles fusciceps. Lineage (NCBI taxonomy): Eukaryota > Metazoa > Chordata > Mammalia > Primates > Atelidae > Ateles > Ateles fusciceps. The sequence continues at coordinate 8,703,075 of JAZHEH010001212.1, forward strand.
AAGATTTAATGTCTTTGTTAGTGTCAGATTGATGATACCTTCTTATGCCGTTCTCTCATTACATAGTCTGAGATGAACTCTGTGGGCCTCAAATACCAGACAGAAAAGGAGCAAAGTTGATAATCCATTGTAACAAGATTTGCTTTATTTTATGTGCTTCTGTAGTATTTCATTACTGTAGTCTGTTTTATCTGTCTTTTCTTGTATAGTTTTGGGGTTCTGTGTCTTATTTAGCAAGACTTTCTCGATTCCAAAGTTATAAAATAAATTTTCTATTGTTTCTTCTTATATTTTTAATTTCATTTTTTAAATATTTAAAAATCTGGTATAAATTATTTGGTAGAAGGTATGAAGTATAGATTCAACTTGAATTTCTTTCTAGATGACTACTCTTTTGTTTCATATTTATTAAAAATGCAGTCTTTCTACTCATAGATTTGATATGCCATCTTTATTATATACCAGATTGTCATATATATTTTAGGATTCTTTCTGGAAATTCTATTCTGTTGCATAAATGTCTGTTTTTGTGCCAGTAGCATACTTTTGATTATTATGTCTTTATAATATCTGTTAGAACTAATCCTACTCCTACTCTCTGCCCCTCCCTAGCACACACACATATATACCTTGTCACACTTCTTTTTCATTATGACATTAGCTATTGTGTTTTCCCCCACGTAAACTTAAGAATCGGCTTATGTGGTTAAAAAAAACTCAGTGTTTTTTACAGAGATATTATTACTTTGGGAGAGTTGACATATTTGTGATATTCAGTTTTCTTAAACAAAATAGGCTTTTTTAGAGATAAGATCAAGATTTAGTTATTTTATATTCCATGAGGATATCAGTGCCCAAAATACCAATATCCTCATAGAGTGAGCTGTATGTACTTAAAGCACCAGAAAGAAAGTGGTAGAGTAGCAGGTCACATTATTAATGAGTTGTCTTTGAAGTTTTGCAAAACTTCTTTTGTATTTATCAGGAGTGTTTTACCACTTTACTTTTATTTATTTGATAGATTTTATACTATTGATTTCTACTTTTTTTTTTTTTTTTTTTTTGAGATGGAGTCTCACTCTGTCGCCCATGCTAGAGTGCAGTGACACGGTCTCAGCTTGCTGCAACCTCTGCCTCCCAGGTTCAAGTGATTCTCCTGCCTCAGCCTCCTGAGTAGCTGGGATTACACACACCCGCTACAACACCCAGCTAATTTTTTGTCTTTTTAGTAGAGACAGGGTTTCAACTATGTTGGCCAGGCTGTTCTCGAACTCCTAACCTCATGATACGCCCTCCTCGGCCTCCCAAAGCTCTGGGATTACAGGTGTGAGCCACCACGCCTGGCCTCTACTCTGTTTTTTGCTTCAGTTTTTAAATTGAGGTGGTAACTTATATACAGTAAAATGCTCAAATCTTAAGAATACTTGAGCTGGGTGCAGTGGCTCACGCCTGTAATCCCAGCACTTTGGGAGGCCGAGGCGGGTGGATCACGAGGTGAAGAGATCGAGACCATCCTGGCCAATGTGGTAAAACCTCGTCTCTACTAAAAATACAAAAATATTAGCTGGGCGTGGTGGCATACACCTGTAGTCCCAGCTACTTGGGAGGCTGAGGCAGGAGAATTGTTTGAACCCAGGAGGCGGAAGTTGCAGTGAGCTGAGATCACGCCACTGCACTCCAGCCTGGTGCCTGACAACAGAACAACACTCTGTCTCAAAAAAAAAAAAAAAGGAAGCATACTCCAGGATGAATTTTTAAATATGCATACTCATGTAACTACCACCCAGCTAAAAATACGAGTATAGAACATTATCAGAATCTCAGAAGGCTTCCTTATGAGAACCTTTCCAATCAGTATTCTTAAAATCTATACTCCCCTGCCCTCCCTCTGCCCAGGCTAATCACTATTCTGATCTCTGTCATATAAACTGACTTTTACCTGATCTTGACCGTCAGGTAAATGGAATCATTCAAAAAGCACCCTTTTGTTCCTGGCTTTTTACTCAACATTATGGCTTTTAGAGTCATGTGTAGCAATAGTTCAATTTTCACTATACTGTAATATTCCATTGTATGACTATACCACAATTTATTATTCTTCTGTTGATGAGCATTTGATTTACTTCTGGTTTTTGGCTATTATGACTACTGTAAGCATTCTTACAATGTATTTGCAGTGGACATAAATGATTATTATGAACCACACCCAATCAAGTCTTAAGACCACCAGGGACAATGTGTAGTCCAGCAAAGTCAGGTTTATTGACTCCTTGCAGTGATGGACAACACACACCAGAGGAACCGAACCATTCAGGATTTCATCAAACAGGAGAAAAGAAGTACAGGATTTTGGAAAGAATAAAGTTCAGGTGAAATTTAAGGGATGACTTAAAGCAAAGTAGGGATGTATATGAAAGGGTGAACATCAGGTCTCTGCTGTAAAAATAAACTCAGAGTGTGTTTCCTTGGAAACTTGTTGAAGTGTGTTCAGAAATGCCTTTATTTGAAGCTCTGCGTCTGGATTGGAAATTGAGTCTGTTTCTCTGTGTCAGTAATTTAGGCCAGGCAAGAATGGGATGATTCATTCTAAACATGATTTCACAGAGCAATGTTTCTGGCAGTCATTGATTTTAGAGAGAGAGATTTCTCAGTTAGAAAGCGGTGTAACTCAGAGAGGGTCATTATATGAAACTTTACGTGTGTAAAATGTCCTTGGGAGAAATACTATTTCTTGTTGACTCTGCATTTGGATTTGTGTCTGTCCTTTCAGCCTGATGAATGGCAAGGCAGATTTCTTACTTTCTCAGTCTGATTCAGATATGAGTGTATTAGCTAAATTACCTTATTTTGGGGGGAGGGGGGGGGTCATCTGAAGAGTATATTAGTGGTTGAGCCCAATTACCTTGGAAACCAACTGATTACATGGAATTGGCACCAAGGGAAGATAGGAGGTATTCACAAAGAGTATAAGCCTAACATGAGTTGACTCATGAGTAAATTTCAGCCAGGTATTAGACTCATACTCCAGACTGACTAAGACTGCAAAGGGCAATAGTAAGAATAGGGACTCTACAGGTATAATTAAGAAGTAACAAGCATCTGTCAGTAGTCCAAAATCTCCAGCTACTAAAAGGTAGGGAATGTGACTAAGAAAATAAAGTACTGTTGCTGCAGTTTAAAGTAAGACAACCAGTGGCTCCAGTTATCTTTCCATGGGTCTTGGGTAGACCATCCACTTCCATCTGACTGAGTGCAAGCTCTCTTCTTTTTGTAGTCATCTGCTTCGGAAAGATTCCTTGTCACCTCTTTTTGAGGTGTCCTGCTTGGACAGTCTTCCAGTGATTTAAGATTGGCTTATGTCTCTATATTTGAGAGACATGAATACAGGGATCAACACCCAATTTTACCATTGCATTAGTTATTAACAGTGCCTGGCAAAATTCTATTTACTGAGGTTAGAGGGCAGTTTTCCAGAAGACCATCTCTGAATTTTAATGTAAAGGTTGCTTCAGAGGAAATACTTCCTGAACCTGTTTGAATGGAAAACTATGTGTACTATGAGTTCTGGTTAATAACTGGAGATATAAGATACGTAGACACTTGAGTTGGTGGCAGTATTTCTAAATATATAGGATGCTCAGATTTTGGTGCATTGAGAGAGAGTTAATGAGCTCCAGGGGAACTGCCCTCATTTGTCATTCGGGCAAAGGAGAAAAACAACCCTTTAGGCTAAGGAAGTCCCAGGATTTCCGAAAATTTAACCAGCTTCAGTTTGAGATTTCCATTTGTCCTTTTTATCTTACCTGAAGGCTAAGAGTGATAAAGGCAATAGAGATTTTGAGTAAGATGTACAGATGCTCCCCCATTTACTATGGGGTTACGTCCTAATAAACCCATTGTGAGTTGAAAATACCATAAGTCAAAAAAACATTAAACACACCTAACTTACCAGACATCATAACTTAGCCTAGCCACCTTAAACATGCTCAGAATACTTAACGTTAGGGTAGCTGACTGGGAGCTGTGGCTTGCTATCACTGTCCAGCATCTCAAGAGAGCATCATATCATATGTCACTAGTCTGGGAAAAGATCAAAATTCAAAGTACAGTTTCTACTGAATGCATATCACTTTTGTACCACCAGAAAGTCAGAAAAATTGTAAGTCAGGCCTTCATCAGTTAGGAATCATCTGTATTGTCTTACAAGTCTCCTTAGTAACAGTTGTAAAGAGGTAAGTGTTTCTATTTCCAGAAAAGTAATCAGAGATTTCCCAAGTAGGAAGCACAAACTCAAGCCACATTTTTTTTTTTAACCATTGGTCTGGTTGAGGCTTTTTGACAAGGTATATTCATCCTAAAAATAGACGTATAATTACCAAATAAAAGCCTATATTGACAGAATAACTATTTTGGGGGGGGAAAAAAAAACCTGAAGTATAACATACCTGTATGTTCTTCTACATCAATATTTTTTAAAGCTGCCAATTACAACCCAATTTATGACATCAACTCGGTTTTTTAAAAAAGAGATGAGGTACTGCAATATGAAATTTTTGTGGGTTTTGTTTTGCTTGTAAGCAGTTTGTGATGTGTCTAACTGCATTTTTTTTTGTGTGTTCTATCTTGGGTTCATTGAGCCTCTTAGATATGTAGGTTAATATTTTTCATCAAGTTTGGAAAATGTTTGGTCACTGTTTATTCAAAATTTCTGCCCCAGTCTCTCTCCTCTGCTTCTGGGACTCCAGTTATATATGTTGGAACACCAGATGTTGTCCACAAGTCATGGAGGCTTTGCTCTCCCTATCTTCTCCCTGTATCCACACTTAAGTTGTTTTTTATTTGTTTGTTTTGTTGTTTGTTGTTTTTTTCCACTGTACTTCAGTTTTGTTTCTGTTGCCCCCGACTTGAAGCTCATTGATCTTTTTTACAGTGTTGAGTCTACTGCTAAGCCTATTCAGTCAATTTTATTTCAGCCAAGCTTTTTTTGGATCTAGACTTCCAGTCATATATGTAATATACCTGTATACACACACACATATAATTTCTGTTTTTCTACTGAGATATTCTGTCTACTCACTTACTGTGTCTATCTTTTCTCTTAAATCTTTGAACATATTTGTAATAGCTGTTTTGAAATTCTTGTCTGCTAATTTTAACACCTTTGTCATCTCTGGGTTTGTTTTTATTAATTTGTTTTCAACCGATTATGGTTTCTATTTTCTAGCTTCTTCACTTGTCTTTTTTATTGTATCTTGGACAGTGTAATAGTGTTGAGCATCTGGATTTTATCCTCTTTCTTTAAAGAGTTAATTACCTGGTATGTCTACTTAATCCTTTCAAGGTTTATGTCAGGTTTTAGTAGAGTATTCTGCAAGGTCTTTCCTCTGGTAGAAAGCCAGATATTTTTCCTGGTACTGTGGGATCTTCAGAAGCTCACAGTGCTCTGTTGGCCATTTTCTGAGCTACCTTGCATAGTCTTACTTTGCTCTTGGTATTCAGCCAAAGACTTAAGGAAACCTCTTTGCATATTTTTGGAGTTCCTCCTTTATACAACTTTCTTATTTCTGATATTGTGTCCTCTTTCTAAGCAGCCCCAAATTCAAATCATTGTTCCCTTCACCTTTTGAGACTGTTACTTTCTCTTTGGGTACCATTTTCTTGTGTCCTAGTTTGCAAAGTACCCCCAGGCAGAAAATCAGGGTAAATATGGCTCTTACCACCACGTATTTTCTTCCTTTAAGAATCACAGCCCTGTGGTGTCTGTAGTGCATTGCCTCCAAACAGTGGCTTTAGTTTGTACACACACAAACATGCAAACATGTGTAAGTGTTACATGTAGATAGTTGTTTATACAGAAGGGTAAGCCCAATTTCTGTTATTTAAAAATGGCCAGGCATGGTGGCTCACATCTGTAATCCTGGCACCTTGGGAGGCCTAGGTGGGCTGATCACCTCGGGTCAGGAACTCCTGAGGTCAGGAGTTCCAGACCAGCCTGGCCAACATGGTGAAACCCCATCTCTACTCAAAATACAAAAATTAGCTGGGCGTGGTGGCCCATGCCTTTAGTCCAAGCTACTTGGGAAGGTGAGACAGGAGAATTGCTTGAACCTGGGAGGTGGAGGTTGTAGTGAGCTGAGATTGTGACAGTGCACTCCAGCCTGGGCGACAGAGCAAGACTCCATCTCAAAAAAAAAAAAAAAAAAAAAAAGTAATATTTTCACATTTATGCCTTTTATAATGCATCGCTAGGCCTGCTTGCCAGTGGTTCTGGTTGTCACAAAAACAAACTTTAGCTCATCTCTGTTTCAAAAGACTAAAGAGGTTCTTTATGAATTATGGTAGTAGTTCTTGAATTCAGATTTTTAAAAATTATGTTAAATAAGTCATTAATGACCAAGGGCTTTTTATTTTAGATTTTTTTAAATAGATACTATGTTTTATGTAATATCTTCCAAACTTCTGTTGAAAAATTTATGACATGCTGTTTTTGTTTAATATGATAGATTATGTCAGTGCTTTGTGTTTGCTTTTTACAAGTCTTGTTTTTAGGGATAAGGACAACTGGATCATATTTGAAAGTGCTTTTTCAAAGAATTTTGTTTACTAAGATTGTATTTAGGAAATTTGCATCTCTATGATGCAAGTATGAGTGTTTAAAAAAATTTGGGAGCTTTTAGTCACATTGGATTTTAAAATTTTGAAATTTTAAATACTTTATGAGGAAGTAATAAACCCTCCTTTTCTCTGTTTTAGAACATTTTATACAAAAGAAGTTAGTCTTTGACTATTTTGAGTAATTCTGAAGTCAGTATGACTAGACCAAATAAAATACATATTTAGCAAAATATATCAGATTCCTGAATGCCATTGTGACATTTAATTTGACAGAAGTCATTTGTTCTTTTTAGATAATTTATAGGTAGTTTTCTTAGTTCATCTCTGCCATGAAGCTATAGCTTAAACTGTCTCAAAATAGTCTACAGCATAGAGAAAATCCTTAAAGTTTTGACTTAGTCATTTACTTTTAATGAATTTTTTTAAAATCTCTTCTATACAAAAAGAACTGTTTGTGTAATTTCCTGATTCCAACCAACAATTAAGTAGAGATGCTAAGAAGACCCAGTTTGTTACTTACTTTTGGTACGCATAGCAAAGAGGTACTCTAGTAGTAAAAAAATAAGATATTTTTGTCTTCTCTTCTTTCCCCTCTTCTTTCTCCCTCCCCCACCCTATATACAAACTCGTCATTACATTTCTGAGCTCAGCCCTTTGAGATGCTGAGCTTGTCTTGTACATACCTGTTATATATTTTGCAGTTGACAAATTGCAATTTGAACCTCCTCCTAGAAAAGAAACAGAAGCACGGGATGAAATGGTAAGAATTAATTTTTAAAACATTATTTTTACATTAAGATTTGGGAAAACTTTTTTTTGAGTTAGTTGTACATTGATCAGGAAACAAAGTGATATACTCTTTTAAGCATTAATTTTGATAATTTTTCCCATATTAAAAGTTTTTTAAAAGTTTATAGTTGTATTTTTACTAGAGCACAATGTAATATACTGTTTCAGCCATTCATTTTAACCTCCTTAGTCTTTTGAAGGTTTTACATGTTATTAAATACACAGAATTTGATTCTTAGCTTTAAGCCCTCAGGACCTTTTTTTTTTTTTTTTAAATACTGATTCTGTTTGGTTTATAGTAAATTCTACATTCTGTATTGCCTTACTTTTTAAAATGTATTTTATTTGTTAATATAGCTTCTTTTTTAACTATTGCTTCTATTTTGAAGTTACCGTTTAGTTACCTCTTTCCTTATCTAAAAGGAAAAAGGTGGCCAAGTGCAGTGGCTCACACCTGTAATCTCACCACTTTGGGAGGCCAAGGTGGGCGGATCACCTGAAGTCAGGAGTTCCAGACCAGCCTGGCCAACATGGCGAAACCCCATCCTACTAAAAATAGAAGAATTGGCCAGGCGTGGTGGCCTGTTCCTGTAATCCCAGCTACTCAGGAGGCTGAGGCAGGGAGAGTCACTTGAACCCAGGAGGCGGAGGTTGCAGTAAGCCAAGATCAAGCCACTGCACTCCAGCCTGGGCGACAGAGCGAGAGTCTATCTCAAAATAAATAAATAAAAGGAAAAAAGTGAAAAAGCAAGATACTAGTAGAGTTAGCCTAACCTAGCCTATTGAGTTCGTCCTTAATGTTTACAAGTAGTGCTCTCTTACTGTAAATGTTGCTGCATGATAAAGCCCCAATTTCCATGCTAACAGGAAGAAGTAGCACCAATAAATTTGTGACAATTTAGTAATATGATATTTAGTTCTCCATGCTAACAGAGTAATCAGGCAGATAATTCAGTTATTTTCTTTTACTGTTTGTTTTGGAGTATACTCACATATTGATAAAGAAGATTTATCACATTTGAAGCTACATTAGTATGTTTATGGAATTTCTTAAGTTCAAGTCAACTGATAATGAGTCATTGACCTAAATATGTCAAATGACAAAGCAAATCTAGCTGGAGATTAAAAAATTGATTGAATGCCAAGATGATTAATAATTATGACACTGGAATGTTTTCTTTAATCAAATAAAATGGTTAATATCTGTTACAAAATAACATTTTAAACTATCTTTAAAGGGATTGTCATCAGACCCAAATTTCATGTTACAGTGGAATCCTTTTGTTGATGGTACAAATACTGGCAAGTAAGTTGTTTTCTAATTTAATAGCTGTATTTTATTTGATTACATAAGAGTATGGGGCATGTGATTTATTCTAATAAGCTTTAATTTGCATTCTTGAAAAAGTTACATTATACCTTTAATCAAGGTAAAGGTTTTGACTTTTACCAAAAAGCATCATGTATTGATCATTAAGGTTTTTTGTTTTGTTTTAATCAGAATATACTATGTAATGATAATTTACTGAAAGGTGAGTCATATGGTATCATGGAAAAAATACTGTAATGGAATTAGAAAGCCCCAGTTTTGTCTCTCCCAGTATATTACCTCAACAATTAAGTGAGGTGGCTGGCCTTCGTCGTGAGTTGTTCTTAACTTCTCTGTGCACTGCAGTTGCCTACAGAGCTCTTTAGAAATACAGATTCCTAGGTTCCCCACATTAGGCCTATATGTCTGGGGTTAACAGACTATGGCAGTCCACAAACTAAGAATGGTAATTACAACTTTAATGGTTGAAAAGAAATCAAAAGAATAATAATATTTTATTACACATGAAAATTACATGAAATTCAGATTTCAGTGTCCATAAATAAGTTTGTTAGAATATAACTATGCTCATTTGTTTATGTATCATATATGGCTGCTTTCATACTATAACATCAGAATTCCATAGTTAAAACTACCGTATGCCTCTCAAAGCCTACAATATTTACTCTCTGGCCCTTCATAGAAAAAGTTTGCCAACCTCTATAGAATACATTCTTTGGGTCTGGATCTAAGAATCCTGAAAGCCTTCTGATTTATTGCAATGACTGTGGATAAGTGTGTGGGACCAGTGGACTAGATAAGTGCTTCTCAAACTTCTTGACCTGGAGAACTTATTGAAAGGAAGATTCTTACTTAGTAGGTGTAAAGAGTACATTTGGCAAAGTTCCCAGGTGATGCCAGTTCTGCTGGTTTGAGGACCATACTTTGAGTAGCAAAAGGTTTGATGATATATACCCACTTGAATCTATGGGTCCCAGCTCTAAAAATCTGAATCAGTTTTTTACTAAGAAGTTAATTTAGTTTTTATTACCTATGAAATATAGCAAAGCATAACCGTAAAGTAAAATAAGACTTTGTGTCCACTTTTTTAATTTTTTTTTTTTTTAATATATATATATATATAAAGACGGGGTTTCACCATGTTGGTCAGGCTGGTCTTAAACTCCCGACCTCAGGTGATCCACCCACCTTGGCATCCAAAGTGCTTGGATTACAGGCGTGGGCCACCGCGCCCGGCCTAAATCTTTTTTTTGAGACAGAGTCTTGCTCTGTCGCCAGGCTGGAATGCAGTGGCGTGATCTCGGCGCACTGCAACCTCTGCCTCCCGGATTCAAGCGATTCTCCTGCCTCAGCCTCCCGAGTAGCTGGGACTACAAGGCGCATGCCACCACGCCCAGTTACTTTTTGTATTTTTAGTAGAGATGGGGTTTCACTATGTTGGCCAGGATGGTCTTGATCTCTTGACCTCATGATCTGCCCACCCCAGCCTCCCAAAATGCAAGGATTACAGGCGTGAGCCACTGCACTCAGCCTAAAGTATTTATTTTATAGACATACTAATACAATTTGACAATATGAGTGAGGTTTTAGGTCTTCCTAAAGATTTTATACTCTGCATTGTGATGTGTCTTTTACATCCTTTGTATAGAAACTGATTTAATACATATTTAATAGTATCTATATTTTTAGTTATGGTCATTTATCATCATCTAAATTGCATTTTTTTTTTTGTATTAGGTCAACCTCAAAACGTGCAGTACCACCTCCCCTACCTCCTAAGGTGAGCTACTTAATGATTTTGAACACTAAATCTTTATTTAAATAATAGTTAAATTTTTTAAATAATTGTTGAGTTTTTTCAGAATTTTCTTAAATGTATTTTAGATGAATACGGTTTTCTTCAAAAGGAGTATATGATGGTGTAAAATATATAATAAGAAGATTTCATGAGAAATACAATATTTTTAATAGCTATTAGAAAAATGCGGCTGGGCGCGGTGGCTCACGTCTGTAATCCCAGCACTTTGGGAGGCCGAGGCAGGCGGATGAGTTGAGGTCAGGAGTTTGAGACCAGCCTGGCCAACATGATGACACCCTGTCTCTACTAAAAATTCAAAAATTAGCTGGGCATGGTGGTGTGTGCCTGTAATCCCAGCTACTCGGGAGGCTGAGGCACAAGAATCGCTTGAACTCAGGAGGCGCAAGTTGCAATGAGCTGAGATCAGGCGACTATACTGCAGCCTGGGTGACAGGGCAAGGCTCCGTCTCAATTTAAAGAAAAAGGCAAAAATAGGTTATTACTTATTGAAGAAATTACTTGACTACATGGAGGGGCAACAGAGTTTATCATTTATCACTCTTATTTATGATTATAGTTTGACATGTTAGTGGAGTCATTTTTCTTGATTGTTTCTAGTTACTATTTTGTGGATTGTTGATATATTAGTAATAAAAATTTTATCAGTTTTGAATTAGGGCTCATTAAAAATCACATGGCAAGTTGATAGTTGTGTTGGGGCAGTAAATCACCTCTTACTTTGCTCACTTAACCCAGTGAATTGAACTGTATAGAAGAAAGAAGAAAGGTGCATTCCCTTTCCCTAAGACTCTGATGCCTAATGATAACTAACTGTTAAAGTACTTTTTTGTCTTTGTACCACTAGCCAAGGATAAGCATTTACCCTGAAGACAACTTTCCGGATGAAGAAAAATCATCAACTATAAAACATTGTCCTGATTCAGAGAACAGAGCTCCCCAAATTCTCAGAAGACAGAGTAGCCCAAGTTGTGGGCCTTTGGCAGAGACTTCCTCTATTGGTATGGCTAGCAGTATTAGCAGCCATGGAGTACATATGGCTAGATATTGTTACCTGGGTGAATAAATCAAAGTGAAAACTGAAATGAAAATCATTCGTTCCTATTAAAAAATATATTTTTTTCTTTAGTCAATCCTATTACATCTTAAAGCTTTGTAAAGGCTCTTTAATTTCACATGGATGGGCTACAAGTAGATTCAGTTCACCTCAATCCGAATCTGAACCCTTACTAAATACTTATTATAAGATATAGAAGGGTGAATGCATGTTTCTGCCCTCCAGAACTTCAAAAGTCTATAGCAGAAGTTATACCCACATATACTAACATCAGGAAAGACAGCTTATATAAGTGTGTCCTGAAATAATTACCTGATTATAATAGAAGACCAGAGATTTCTGAGGGAGATAAAGGTGGAAAATAAAGAAGGTAAGCTCTTGCAGGATTTTTTTTTCTATAGAGACAGGGTTTCGCCATGTTGCCCAGGCAGATCTCGACTCCCTAGGCTCAAGTGATCCGCCTGCCTTGGCCTCCCAAAGTTCTGGGATTACAGGCATGAGCGACCATACCTGGTCCTTCCTGTAGGATGTTAATGGGCTTGGTGAGTCTTCAGTAGTAGATCAAATTCACTGAAGCCAGGAAATCTGAATTATGCAGTCTAATATAGTAGAAGCGTCAGCTTTTAAAGAGTATATACTGGAAGATACAACTAAAAAGGTGGATTGAAGTTCAGTTATGAAAAGCTTTGCCTGTCTGTGTCAGTAGGTCAGATTTTTTTCTTTATGATATGGATAAACATGGATTAAGACCACTGCTAAAGATGCAGTGCTACCTCTGTAGAATCTAGAGAAAGGCATCAAAGATAAATTAACTTACCTGAGAATAGAGAATATTCCCCAATAAATGATCATCCAAATGGGAGACAAGTAGTGGGGGAAAAGGGAAATAATTTGTCAAGGAAAGTACTTATTTGTGTGGTCATTCAACTTCTAACCATGACTCTCTTTAGGAAATGGTGATGGTATTTCAAAACTGATGAGTGAAAATACAGAAGGATCAGCACAAGCACCACAGTTACCACGAAAAAAGGACAAACGAGACTTCCCTGTAGGTATAACAGGCATTTAGCAATTAGTTGTAAATACTACTATATTTATCATGCAAGGGACATAGGATGTTGAATTCAGTAATTCAAGTTACCAAATTTCTAAATGTCTAAAGTTTTTTTTAAGAGTTAGAAGATCTTACACTATTAAAATTTATTTTTCCCTTAGAAACCAGCCATCAATGGCCTTCCACCCACCCCAAAAGTTCTGGTAAGAAATATTTTTATGTGAATTATTTGCCTTTTTTTTTTTTTCTCTTCAGAAGCAACAGTATATTGGCTATCAAGTACTTGAGCCTTTAAAAGTTAAGATATCATAAAATACAAAGATATTGGATGCATTTGGATATCTCCTAAATTATGTCATGTATTCTAATTTGAGTGGGTGAATTAGAATTGGCAGTGTTTCACCTTTTGTAAATACTGGCAGTTGAGTCCTCAGATTAGCGTACAAAGGCCAGTTTAATTTTAATGTGATGATATTAATAGTACCATGTCCTCTTCATTATGTGGATTAAATATCTTTCTACCCCTGAAAGTGGTTTTCACCTTGGACTATATACAGTGAAAAGGAACCAGGGAAGCTTATATTAATGCTTTTCTCCTGACCAGTCAGTGGAACTTATCTGTGAATGGGAACCCCATGATCCCATGAATGGGATGGAAACCAATCATGTGAATGGGATGGTTTATACATTGTCCTTTTTTATTCAATGAAAGTCTAGTGTATAATATAAATATCAGTCTTTTTGTCCATTATGACTATTATGGAGTTAATCTGTTACTGAATAAAATTATCCACTGTTTCACAGTAATAATTGTCGGTCCTAAAAAATAGTAGTAACTTAAAATTCCTAGACTATATCATTGATGTATGTAGATCTTTTGGTAAATTTGATATTTTTGCCATAAAATAGTGGATTAATATTGTCAAAATGTTTTGGAATGAAACCACAAGCATATGCAAGTAAGAGTGAATTTGGTATTTCATAATGATGTTAGCTATTTTCTAAGAATATATAAAATTTTCTAATCAAATAAGTCAACATTTCTTTCTTTATATATAAGATGGGAGCATGCTTTTCGAAAGTTTTTGATGGCTGTCCTTTGAAAATTAATTGTGCAACATCCTGGATACATCCTGATACAAAAGGTAAAATGTCTGAATTTTATATACATCTCCAATAAAATATTTATTGTGGGAAAGGATCTTTGTGATCAGTGACTTGAAGTTGTTTACTTTAAAAATATAACTTTAGAGATCTAATGGTATAGGAACCTGCAACAACCTAAATAGGTTAATAGGGTTTTGGTTTAAAGGCATTAAAATTTAGGAGTGTATAGAAACTATTCTTGGCCAGGCACAGTGGCTCACACCTGTAATCCCAGCACTTTGGGAGGCCGAGGCAGGCAGATCACGAGGTCAAGAGATTGAGACCATCCTGGCCAATATGGTGAAACCCCATCTACTAAAAATACAAAAATTAGCAGGGCATGGTGGCGTGCACCTGTAATCCCAGCTACTCAAGAGGCTGAGGGGCAAGAATGGCTTGAACCCGGGAGGCGGATGTTGCAGTGAGCTGAGATTGCGGCACTGCACTTCAGCCTGAGAGACAGAGCAAGACTCCATCTTTAAAAAAAAAAAAAAAGAAAGAAAGAAACTCTTCTTAATTGAAGGACTAAAGAGAAATCACAACTGATTGCATTATTAATTTAGAATTTTCTTTTACTATAAAAGGACATTATTGGGACAATTTATAATCTCAATTAGTAAGGATTATAGATTACATTATTTATTGTTTAAGTATTAATGTCCTGTGGTTATATGACTTTTTTTCTTAATGTACACAAATAATTCAAAGTGAAGAGGCATCATGTTCATAAGTTATCTTGCTCAGAAAACAAAAAAATAATTATGTAAGGAGAAGGATCAAGCAGAAGTAGTAAATGTTCAGCATTTGTGGAATTTGTGTTACAACTATTTAGGAATTGGTTGTATTATTACAACTTTTCTGTAAGTCTGAAATGATGTTAAAATAACTCTTTTAAAATTTAGATTATGTTTCTGAAGTGAGGGAAACATTTTTAGGGGCAAAAATTTGGTATCAAATAGGTCTGGGTTTGGATTCCCACTCTTGTCATTACCATGTGACTTTGAAAACAAACCTAACACCTCTGATTTTCAGTGTGATCCTTTGTACCATAAATCACTCCCAATATTCACTTTGTTTCAAGGAAGAAACAAGGCTACCCCAGTGTCTCACAACTAGCAAAACAGACTAGTCAGTAGAGGATTTCAGGAAATGTTTGTTTCCACTTAAACACAAAAATAAAGACAGGTCAGAATGATCTGCTTTAAATACCACTATTAAAAAGTATAACGGGGGAAAATATACATACATATAATTTTTTTTTTTAGAGAAAGAGTCTTGTTCTGTTTCCCAGGCTGGAATGCAGTGGTTCAGTCATAGTTCACTGCAGCTCAAACTTACGGGTTCAGGCAATTCTTCTGCCTCAGACTCCCAGATAGCTGCGACCACAGGTGTGTACCACCTCTTCCAGCTGATTTTTTTAAGTTTTTTGTAGAGATGGGGTCTCACTATGTTGCCCAGACTGGGCTTAAGCAATCCTCCTGCCTTGGCCTCCCAAAGTGCTAGGAATACAGGCATGAGCCTGTGCCTAGCCTGGAAAAAAAATTTTTATTAAAAAATTTGAAGTTGTTGCTGTCCTTGTTCATAACCTTTTAATTGATGTAATTTCCAACTTACAGAAAAATTATACAAATAGCACAAGAAACTCTTACATATTTAATCATCAGGCAAAAATCATCAAATTTTGCCCCATTTGTTTTGCCAGTATGTATACTTTTTTTTTTAATACTTGAGAATAAGTTGGAAATATGTTCCTCCCCCTGTACTCTTTATGCTTCAATGTGTATTTCCTAGGAACAAGAATTATATAACTGCAGTACAATTATAAATATCAGGAAATTTATCATTCACATAATACTGCTTTCTAATCCAGAGTCCATAGTTGGATTATATTAGTTCTCCCAATGATATTTTTTATACTCTCCATCCCATTTTTATTGTTCCAGTCTATCATCTAATTCAAGATCATATACTGCATTTAGCTTCCGTATCTCTTTAGTCTCTTTAGTCTAAAACAATTCCTCAACTTCTGATCTCAACATTTTTGAGGCCACTTTATTTGTAGAATGTCCCTTAATCGGGATATGATGAGTCCTCATGCTTGAATCAGGTTATGCATTTTTGATGGGAATAACACAGAAATGTTATTGTGCATCTTCTCAGTACATCATATCAGGAGATACATGATATCAGCTTGTCCAGATACTGGCAATGTTAATATTGATCCATTGGTTAAGGTAGTGTTCACTAGCTTTCTCCATTCTCAGGTTACTATTTTTCCTTTTCTGATTTGTAGATAATATGGAGATGCACTGAGATTATGTTTATAAATATCCTCTTGCTCGTCAGACTTTCACCCACTCAGTTTAGCATCCATTGACATCCATTGACAGTTTCCCTCTTTCCCACTTACTCATTTGTTTATTTATATCAGTTTAAACTTATGAATTCTTATTTTATTCCATGAGAGATTATCTATCTCTATTATTTATTTTCACACTTAAATTGTCCCAGAGTTTTTGAGCAGTGGGAACATCTGTGTTCTTTTGTTTGAAATGTCTTCATCATTTTTTTAGCACTTCTTTATTTTCTGGCACAGCACAATTGCTGTGCTCAACATCTACTTTTCTTGCCCCAGAATTTGAATCAGTCTTTCTCTAAGAAGCTCTGGTTCTTTTTAATAGAAAGTAATATTTAGGAACCAAGATCTGGATACCAGGTGTGCTCATTGTTTCTGATGTGTCATGATTTACAATTTATATTAACTTTTTGTTTCCTTGGTCAAAAGAATATTTGGGGCATCTTGCAAAAATGTGTAACTATAATTTAAAAATCTTAAAATACGAAAATTATGTTGAAAGGCAGGGTTATGTAGTAAGATAAAGTCAGACATAGAATATATCTATGTCAGTCTAACATAGAATATATCTACGTCAGTCTAACATAGAATATATCTGCTTTTAAAAAATAAAGGAATTGCTCACGCGTGTAATCCCAGCACTTTGGGAGGCTGAGGCAGGCGGATCACTAGGTCAAGAGATCAAGACCATCCTGGCCAACACAGTGAAACCCCATCTCTACTAAAAATACAAAGAAATTAGCTGGGCATGATGGCATGCACCTGTGGTCCCAATTACTCGGGAGGCTGAGGTGGAAGAATCACTTGAACCCAAGAGGCAGAGGTTGCAATGAGCTGAGATTGGGCCACTGCAGTGCCAACCTGGTGACAGAGCAAGACTGTCTCAAAAAAAATAAAAAATAAAAAAGTAAAGGAATTGGGGAAAGAAGTGAAGAAGGTGATACAAATTTTAGAAAATAATTTTATCTTAGATGGTTAGGTGGCAAATTCTAATGCCATTACAATGTAAAGTCATTATTTTAGTGAATGATTTCAGAAGATGATACTAAATTCTGGTAATTTATCTCAACTGTTTTAGATCAGTACATTATTTTTGGAACTGAAGATGGTATTTACACACTGAATCTCAATGAGCTACATGAGGCAACGATGGAACAGGTAATTAGGCGTTTAACTCAAGAAATTAATTTGTCACGCCTGTAATCCCAGCACTTTGGGAGGCTGAGGTGGGCAGATCATGAGGTCAAGAGATTGAGACCATCCTGGCTAACATAGTGAAACTCTGTCTCTACTAAAATATAAAAATTAGCTGGGCATGGTGGCACACATCTGTAGTCCCAGCTACTAAGGAGACCGAGGCAGGAGAACGGCTTGAACCTGGAAGGTGGAGGTTGTAGTGAGCCGAGATCACGCCACTGCACTCCAGCCTGGCGACAGAGCAAGACTCTGTCTCAAAAGAAAAAAAAGAAATTAATTTAGACAAATTGAATAAAGAAGTATCTTAATTTAAATCAATCTGGTCGGCCCCAATTTTAATTTTTATGATTTAAATATTTAAAGGGGTAAAATTGTACTCTTTACATGTTCATGTTGAAAGATTTTTTTCCTAAGGATTTGGTAATTACCTGAGAGTTAGAAAATAGTTATTTTTATACTATTTTAGATAGTATACTATTTCAGGTAGTATTTTATACCGTTTCAGATAGTATTTTAATTTAAGAGATTAAAATAATGACAATGAGAGAATCTTAATTATCTTCTTTTCTCTTAGTTATTTCCACGGAAGTGTACTTGGCTGTATGTTATCAATAATACTTTAATGTCATTATCAGGTATGTATGTGATGATGAAAAATAAACCATAGATAAGCAGAGAAATATAATTTTAATATACACTTTTTTAAATGTTTTTTGTAATTATGTATGACCAATCTAAGATAGTAACTCTGGGACTTGTGGATATTTGCTACCCACCTAGAATGGGAAGAAACTTTGGGAAAGGATCCTGTCTTAGTTAGGGCTTCACTTTCCAAACCCACCCAGCATCTAAACACCTGAAGGGTATCACAGTGCTTACAACTAGTGGCCATTCCCTTCCACTCAGCCTCCTCCACCATCACTATCACCGCTTGTGCCCTCCTTTGGGAAGTAATAGGAAAGAAGCATCTGCCATCTTGAGCAAGTTACTCTCTCCACCTCATTTATCTTAATTATAAAATGAGGATGTTGGGGTAACAGTACAGCTTCATGAGGTTGTAAAAGTTAAATGAGATAATATCCAGAGTGCTTAGTAAACTGTAGAGTCTTACACAGGTGTTTGCTGGTGACATTCATGTTTTTCTGGACACATATGAACTGTCTTGGACTGATTCTTTAAAGTCTTCTAAACAAGATTCCAGAGTAACCTATTTTTGTAGGTTATTATTAGGGGTAAATGGGTGGAGAGGTGGTGTTATAGACTTTTTTTTTTTTTAACTCTTACCTGTGGAAAAAATATTTCCTTATATTTTAGATTTAAATGACTACCAAGAAGGTTACTGATTGCTTTCATTTTGGTAGTAGAGTACAAGATAGTTTATTATTATTTCTCTATAATAGAGATTTTTAAGAATCTGTATATTTGAACTAATGACACTGTTTATGGAGAACATACATTTGATTGTGTGTTAAATGGCTTCTAAAAAGCTGGGGTCCTCAAAAGAATATTCCTCCAAATCTTTTTTTACTTTTGTTTGGTAAAATATTAACATATTACTGTTATTAAAATAAAGCCAATTCTGTTTGAGTTAACAATTATGAATTGTATACATAGAAACTTTTCTCTAACTCTTACTGCTTTTATCCCTACTCATACTTGTTTTGGGAAATAAGCTTAAAAATTACACAGGGTACATCTTAAGTAGCAAAGCTCAATAGGAGAAAACATTCACATGCATGTATGTGTACGTCTAGCTGCCTGGCTAGCTGGGTAGCTGGCTAGCTGGGTACATAGCCATACTATGTAGATAGAGGAAGTAGAGAAAGAAAGGGTGGTTAGTGTCTAGGCAGAATATTTCTGTTCTAAGAAAACACATATAATTTTGTTGAAGATAAAACTGTGTATTTGTGTGTGTGTATATATGTATGTTTAATAATAAAGAGATAAATGTTGTTTTGTATTGTTATATATTATCATACCATATATAATGAGAAATCAGAAGATGCTTACCGTATCCATCCCTCTTGCTTAATACAACCATATTTTTTATTATATGAAATAGTAGCTGTGTTACCCTTGTATCATGGCTTATAATATTGGTTGGTTTTACTTTTTAAGTATTTCACGTGTTACCCTGGTGTCATGGCTTATAATATTGGTTGGTTTTACTTTTTAAGTATTTCAATCTGTTATATTTAAGACTTCATTCACAATGATTTTTAATCCAAGGTAATTTGCTAAGTTCTTGATAAATAGGTCTGTCTCAGAGAAATAATGATAATATAGCTTTATAGAATTTTTCATATTGTATTAAAATAATCACGTGTACATCATTGTAACTCAGTCTGTAACATAAGATTTTGTACAACAGTGTTTACTGTTTTCTTTTTCTTTGCTGGCATGATTAAGGTTTAGTCTGCCTAGATCACCTATTAATCACAATGTACCTAATTTATATATTATGAATTAAAATTATTAATTTAAAAACATTTTATCTATCATCTTGCAAAATAGTATTAACTGAGGGTTTTTTGTTATGTGTTTTTCTGTTTTGCTTGGCTTTTTGAACATTACTGGACTCCTCATTTTAGAAGGTAATTATGTTTTCTTTTTTCTCGAAAATTGTATTTCTCTTCTGTAAATGATCCTTAAAAAGGTAACCTGTTTTTCTTTTATAGGAAAAACCTTTCAGCTCTACTCTCACAATCTTATAGCTTTGTTTGAACATGCCAAAAAACCAGGATTAGCTGCCCATATTCAAACTCATAGGTTTCCAGACCGCATACTACCAAGGTACAAAATATCATTTTGATTCTACTGAATGAGGGGAATTAGTGTTTATTTTAACAATAGCCAGTATTCCTTGCCCAGTAAAGCACTTTGTCTTAATTTTCAAAGGTAGTTTACACTAAAGTGTATTACATCTGGAAAAGCTCAATGTTTTCTGAACTTGACCATGAGAATCAACTGTGGAAGTTTTATAATACAGATTATCAGGCCCTTCCTCAGTCCTAGATCAGATAGTGTGGAGTCAGGATCCAAGACAGTTTTTTTAAGCTCCTTTCTGCCTGGTTTTGATGCAACTGAATCACTGTATTACAACCACTGCCATAGAGTGCATTTATATTGTCTTATGTTTTCAGAAAATTTGCTTTAACAACAAAGATTCCTGATACAAAAGGCTGCCACAAATGTTGCATAGGTGAGTAAATGGTATTTCTCAAACTGAATGGTTAAAACTTTTAACATCTTCAAAATTACCTGAAGAGTCTTATGGAATCAAATAGGAAGGACAGTAGGTTTTTAAAATTTGTTTTTAGTAAGAAGTTAAGCTGTCATTGAATTGAAATACAAGAATATAAATGGCATAGAAATGCTTAGAAATAACAACCTTTGTGTTTTCTCAGAGCATAGTTTCCTGAGACTGTATCTTTGCTAATATTCTAGCTTTCATTGATTTAACATTAGCCATCTACCGGTTACGACCTGTGTTTTATGAACATGTTTGCAGGCGTTGAGCCAACTATGAAGTTAGAGGGAACAGTTCACACAAGAACACCCTCACTTCTGATACCAACTGCAAGTTGAGAGATTCCCAAAACTACCCCCCAGAATAAAAAAATCCACTAGAAGATATCACACAAGTTACTGAAAGCAGTTGTACTCATAGTTATGATTACAGTTTAGAACATGGGAAGATACCAATTAAAATCAGCCAAGGGAAGAAGTACATAGGGCAGAGTCCAGGAAAAGTACCAAATGTGGAGCTTCTGTTGTCCTCTCCTTCAGGAGTAACGGATAGCATTACTTTTCCAGCATTGATATGTGGCAGTACACACAACCATTGCCAACCACAAGCTTATTCGAGCCTCATTGTTGAGAGTTGTTACTGGGGCTTCATCACAAAGACATTGATAACCACCTTGCTGATCTCAGTATGCAGCCCCTCTAGAGGTCATCTGATGCTGCATGACCCAAAGCCCCCACCCAAAATCACATTTTTGGTATTTCTGGCATGACCAGCCCTCACATTAAGACTATCCAGTGTGGCCAGTCCCCATCCTAAATCATTAATTGTTATATTATCCAGTGACCTCCTAGACCTTCAGAGTCCCCCCAAAGACAGTCCTGTCAAGCGTGACATTCCAAAGACTTAGCAGTTACCCCCAGAAGCAGGACAGAGACCCAGATGTCTTTTTGGGTGAGGTTAAATTCTTTAGTACATAATTATCTCGTTTAACCCTTAAACAACTCCATGATACTGATTACGTCGCTAGTAAGTAACAGAACTTAGAAATCAGATTCATGTTCAGTGACTTCAGATCTTGGATTCCTAATTTGCTATTTATTCTTTTGTTTGATCTTACACGTTGTTTGAACTTACATATTGATATTTGTGCCACATAATTGTTTCACAGCGTAGTCCATACTCTAAAACAAAAACATTTAACCACAAATGTGCTATAAATATAAGCACATGATATGATTATTTTTCTACGAAGAATCATGTCAATATCTGTTATCAGATTCCCAAGATCTGTGATGCACAAAAGGCCTAGAAGCTTACAATCTAAGATACAAACTCATAAAATACTTTAGAGTTTAATGCGAATAACTATTCTTGTAATCAGTGATTATAATTATCAGTGGAAATCAAATTGGGGAGAAGGAAAGAGCAATATGAATTTTTGTAGATTTGAGTCAAGGAAGGTCAAGATGAATTAATACATACAAGATGAATTATTTTCATCTTAAGTAGACATCTGTGTACTACTATACCAAGACGAGATGCATTTCATTTGCCTCCTAGACCTTGTCAGAACTCATTCTTTCAGTCAGTTTACTAAGAAACAGCTTTTTGGGGAGGCCAAGATGGGAGGATCATTTGAGCCCAGGAGTTCAAGACCAGCCTGGGCAACATAGTGAGACCCCTATCTCTTTAAAAAAAAAAAAAATTGAAAAATTAGCTGGCCATGGTGGCATACACCTGTAGTCTCTGCTACTCAGGAGGCTGATGTGGGAGGATTGCTTGAGCCTGGGAGGTTGAGGCTGCAGTTAGCTGTTATTGTGCCACTGCATTCCAGCCTGGGTGACAGAGCAAGACCCTGTCTCTTAAAAAAAAAAAAAAAAAGAAAGAAAAGGAAAGAAGGAGGAAGAGAGGGAGAGAGGAAGGGAAGAAGAAAAAAAGCTTTTTAGATTGTATATTAGTGCTTCTAAAAAGTTCCTGTGTTTAAGAACCTAGTATATTAAACTTGTTTAGAAGTAAACGTATGTAATTTAAAATTGAGCTAAGAAAATAAAATGGAAAAGGTAATGAAGCCAAAAGAAAAGACACAGTCTTTTATTTTCCTCCCACTCTTGTCATCCTAGTTAACAGATACAATAAAAGTATTCAGTGTTTTGAGTGTGTCTGCTTTTTTGTTTGTTTCTTTCTTTGTAGTCAGAAACCCTTACACAGGACATAAATACCTCTGTGGAGCTTTACAGTCTGGAATTGTTTTACTTCAGTGGTATGAGCCAATGCAGAAATTCATGTTGATAAAGGTATTATTTCGTTCACATTTTTCTCCTTTAGGAAACACTAGTGTATAACTGAAACTAAAATTAGAAGATCCCAGTACTACTATCTAGGGTCAGAACATTTATAGTTATGTGTAGTTGTTTATTTGATTTAGGGGTTTTTGTGTTCTTAACATTTACTCTTTAACTGATATTAATAAATTTCCAGAACTATCAGTCATAAAGATTAATATGACCAATTCTCTGCAACACATTTTTATGGAACATTCATCCTTATCATCTTAGAGGTAGTCCTTTTCAGAATTAGATAAAGGAAGAAGATGGGAGTCTTTCTGTTGACTTTATTCAGCAATGTTGTGAGTGGGGGAGATTGTTTTTCTAAATTATGGCTCTATTGTTTATTTTTTTCAGCACTTTGATTTTCCTTTGCCAAGTCCTTTGAATGTTTTTGAAATGCTGGTGATACCAGAACAAGAATACCCTATGGTCTGTGTAGCTATTAGCAAAGGCACTGAATCAAATCAGGTAGTTCAGTTTGAGACAATCAATTTGAATTCTGCATCTTCATGGTTTACAGAAATTGGTGCAGGTAAGTATTTTTTACCTTATGTTAGAATATTGATACTTTTGTATATAAAAGAAGCAAAACACCAGTGTGGGCTCTTGTAAATATTCAAAACATAGTTTCCCAAGTAAGCCCATAGAATCATGTACGTATATTTATGATTTCTATTTGTCAGAGGTAGTTTGATACAAATTATTTAAACAAAGGAAAATTTTAATGATTCCTGACAGGGAAAAATCTTAGTTGTTACCAGTGAATCTTTGGACTTGCTAAGTAAACACATTTTCCTTTGAGATGGAGTCTCGCTCTTGTCGCCCAGGCTGGAGTGCAGTGGCGTGATCTTAACTCACTGCAACCTCCACCTCCTGGGTTCAAGCGATTCTCTTGCCTCAGCCTCCCAAATAGCTGGGATTACAAGTGCCCACCACCATATCCAGCTAATTTTTTGTATTTTTAATAGCAACGGGGTTTTCACCATGTAGGCCAGACTAGTCTTGAACTCCTGACCTCAAGTGATTAGCCTGCCTCAGCCTCTCAAAGTTCTAAGCAGTTCTTAAAATTTTATCAGCTTCTCAAGCAAAGAACTTCCCTTATCATGTTTTAGTCTGTCATCACCCCTTTTAGAATCACTGAATGTGGTTTTCAGACTTGAAAAGGCTTCTTAGGTGTGGCTTCTGAGCCTTTCCATTTAAATCAGACACACCTCAGTGAAAGATCTGAAAAAAAAATGGGAAGTTTATTCCTAGACTTTAAAATTAGAACAAATCATTTCAATAAATCATTTTTTAAAATCTGCATAATACGTGAAGTGGGTGGGGAGAGGTCTTCACTTTGCCAGTTTCCTGTTTGTTGTGCTGGTGCATTATTTGGTCATTTATAATCCAGGTTTATTAGGCCATTTTTACATATGTCAAGCATTAGTTATGGCTGTTTCATTACTCACCACTGTTGTATTCTTTACTGCCTTTTGAAGAAGTCTGTTACATGTATTATGAGTTTGATACTTAATGCTTCTTATTAAAGAACGTTTGGCTTTCAATTATTTACAGGCTAAGTTACAAGAACTCATTATAATATAGAACCTACACTAAATTCAGTTTGAAAATAAGAATCAGTATGAACCAGTGATATCCTAATAAATGTCTAACAGTAGGCTTTTGGGGTACAACCATTTATTAGAGTTGCCTATTTCTGTGGTACAAATACTCCAGCCATGGGCAATTTCAAACTACCATCCTGATGTCATTTGGCTCACAAAATTCCTGAAAATTCAACAACTCAGTATAGGCCAGTTCCAGTAGGCACTGGTCTATAAACATACTCTGTATGAACTAAGAGGCTATCACTTGAACTGGCAAGTTGCAACATTAAACTCCTATTCAGGACTCTTTTAGGCTCAGTCTGATTTATTATTGCAATGTGCTTATCTCCAAGAATGGTCCTTAGCATATGGTCAGCCCTCAGTAAATATTTGTTGAGTGAATGCCTGAACATAGAGTAGCTAAGAAAAACTGTTTTTGAAGTGTTACCTGAGGGACAGTTTATTGATTCTGTAGATCTGGATTTTTCACCATGTATAGGCTTTAGAAGGTCCACAAATACCCCAAAATATTATATAAAATTCTGTGTTTATGTTTGAATGTGAAGTTTTCAAGGGAGACAATGCATAGGCTTCCCAAAAAGAAGATTAAGAAGGACTGCTCTAAATAATCTAAATTTTTTTTCTTAGATTCAGCTATACCATTCAAACAATCTGAGTGCTTAAAATGTATTGTTTTACCAAAATTTTTTCAATGTTATTACACCTGTCAGCAGATGTTAGAAGCAGTCGTTTAAATATCAGCAAAGTGATGAGATTTGTACCCTGCAAAGATTTTGTTACAATATTGTTCATTATGTTACTCAGTGTCCTCTCTGTAAAAGAACTCCCGCCTACCTATAAACACATCCCTATGCTAAGAAAATAATTATAGTTTCATTAATCCTGTGCATTTTTGAGTCACTGGCTTATTTTTATTTAAGATTTGCTGTGATTCCCCAATTGATCTTGTTTCTATCTCCCATTGGCTATATAAAATGTAGAACAAAATCTAGCTATTATATGTAGCATGCATCTTACTTTTCCTCCTCATATTTAACCTTTGCTTCATTTTATTTTTGTGACTTACCTTCGAGAGCTAGCTGAGATGTTAATTAAAGGCAGTACTGAGGTTTTTTTCAACTGAGTTAGCCATGCTTGACAGAGTTGTCCTCCTAAATTGATTTACATGCATTTTTTGAAAGATAACATCACAAAATATAAATTCTGTGTTAAATTTCAAAGACCAATTTTAAATCACAGCAAAAGTCAGGATTTATGTTTATTTTCTAGGCTCTAGGTTTTAAAATATAATTGTAACCTTGTTTTTCACTCCCTAAGGCAGCCAGCAGTTAGATTCCATTCATGTAACACAGTTGGAGAGAGATACCGTTTTAGTGTGTTTAGACAGTAAGTACTATTTTTAAGTTTATTTTGAGTATACTACTTGATAAAGCAATTCTTTTAATGGAATTTATTCTGTTAAACCATAATTCAAGATTTTAACTTTTTTTTTTAACTACAAATGTGACTTATGTGTAATTTGTAAGGGAAAAAAAATCACCTCTTATGGCTAAATATTTGAGCACCAAGGTAGCCATTTTTAAAGAAGAGATGTGCTTTTTAAAAAATGAGAGTGTAAATATTTAATATACACTGTATAAAAAGAAAATAAAATAATAGCAGAATCGCCATTTAACAGTGGAGGCACTCTTCCAGTATTTTTTGCCATTTGGCATACTCTGACTTGAGTTGCACTTTATTAAGATTATATGATATCCATGTAAAATCCACATATATCAAGTTACATTTATTTTAGCAGATTTGCATGTCCAGTCTTGACTTGTTTTTTTTTTTTTTAAGAATTTGTGAAAATTGTAAATCTACAAGGAAAATTAAAATCAAGTAAGAAACTGGCCTCTGAGTTAAGTTTTGATTTTCGCATTGAATCTGTAGGTAAGTCTCCTTTTTCTCAGAAGTCAGTTTGCAATACTTATGATTATTAAAATTCATTCTGTACTTACGGTTGTCTAGACCAGCACTGTCTCATAGAAATTTCTGTAAAGATAGAAATGTTCTGTATCTGTGCTCTTAAATACAGTATGTATTAAACACATGTGGCTCCTAAGTACCTGGAACATGACTAGTGCTACATTTTAGTTTTTTTACATTTTAATTAATTCAAATTGTAATGTAAATAGCTACATGTGGCTGGTCGCTCCCATATTGGACAGTGCAGGTTGAGATCATAATAAATCTTTTATTGTTGTTTCCTGAATATTTACAACTTGTAATCACTTCTAAAATTTCTGTTCATTATTCCCTTTGCTGCATTAAGTGAATTATACTTCTCCTAATTCTTTCCCAATAATGAAGGTATTTGTGTGATGTAATAACAGTGTTAGATATGCTATAATTCTTTACCATGTTAGATTCTGGGTAGTCTGTGTTGATATTACTGCTTTTGGATCTATTTATATATAAATAGCTAGTTCTTGCAGGACTTGTAAACTTTTATGCCATTTAATTTGCTTCCTTGTCGATTAATGTTTTACTCTCTAATACTCATTGGTTTTATGATGAAAATTATTACAGTTTATCATTGTTTGCATGCTCATTGATCATATGTCAGTATTTTCCCCAGGAGTGACAAAACTTGTGAAAAAAATCATAAGTGGAAACATTTTTAAACATTTCATAATATGATTCTACCATAAATCAAAGGCGTTAAAATGACGGTGGCAATTTTTATTTGGGCCGTAAAAAATAACATGTACTTTATAATTACATACTTTTTTTTTTTTGAGTTGGAGTTTCTATCTTGTTGCCCATGCTGAAGTGCAATGGCGCAATTTTGGCTCACCGAAACCTCTGCCTCCAGGGTTTAAGCAATTCTCCTGAGTAGCTGCGGTTACCAGCATGCGCCACCACACCCAGCTAATTTTGTACTTTTAGTAGAGACAGGGTTTCAGCATGTTGGTCAGGCTGGTCTCGAACTCCCAACCTGATCTGCCCCCCTCAGCCTCCCAAAGTGCTGGGATTACAGGCATGAGCCACTGCGTCTAGCCTGTAATTATATACTTTTAAAAACACGATTTTCATTACTTAGAAATTTTTTTATTTTTAAAAAATATTTTAGGCCAGGTGTGGTGGCTCACACCTATAATCCCAGCACTTTGGGAGGCCAAGGTTATTGGATCACGAGGTCAGGAGATCGAGCCAACATAGTGAAACCCCATCTCTTAAAAAAAAAAAAAAATTTAATACATATCTCTCAGTCGGAGTTTACCCTATCACAAAAAATGTTTGTGCCTCTGTGTGACATTTTACATGAAAACATTTTGCTTGTGATTGGGAAATTTACTTTATTAAAGCAGAAAACCTAAACTTTCTGTAGATGTCAAGACAAAAGGAATTTTGGAAACTAGTTTGTTCTTTTACTCCTTTATGTACTACTAGCTATTACATGCCAATTTGGTTCTAATATTTTTCAGAGAGATTCTAACATTGGAATCCTTAATTCCTCTTGACTTTCATTGAAACACACACACTGATAATTCAACTTTTTCAGATGTGCCAAATTATTTGGGTAATCTTGTTACACAAAAATTTGTTCCTCCTAGGCTACCATCTTTTCTTGCCAATAAACCTTGGAATAATTACAAGAATCCTCCTGGGAAAAAAGAATGCCTTTACCACACCTCTTAAAAATAAAACCAGTAACTGGGTTTTTTATTTGTAGTGAAATGTGTGATTTGTCTTTGTCTCACATACTTTATTTTTTATTGAGCTTAATTATGTTCCCAGAACATTCTTACATTAACTTTTTACAAAGGCATTAGTGTAATAAAAACAAGTAACTTTCAATGGCTTTTCTCCATCACCTTTAACTATGCTTTTCTACATCTACTTATCTCTAATACTTACATTATAATGGTTAAATACTACGAATTTTATGTAAGAATTGACTCACAGATCCTAAATATTCAATGTGTGGTTAAATGTTGGATTGTGGGGCAGGTTTATTTTGTTTTATTTTAGTTTGTTTTGTTTTATTTTATTTTTCTGTGATGAAGTCTCGCTGTGTTGCCCAGGCTGGAGTGAAGTGGCGTGATCTCGGCTCACTGCAGCCTCCTCCTCCGGGGTTCAGGCAATTCTCCTGTCTCAGCCTCCTGAGTAGTTGGGACTACAGGCGCACACCACCATGCCTGGCTAATTTTTGTATTTTTAGTAGAGACGGGGTTTCACCATACTGCTCAGGCTGGTCTCTAACTCCTGACCTCAGGTGATCCACCTGCCTCAGCCTCCCAAAGTGCTGGGATTACAGGGATGAGCCACTATGCCCAGTCAGGTTTATTTTTTTTAATTTCTTTTGTTACACAGAAAATGTGAACATAAATAAAAGATGCTTGTTTAAAACTACTTCTGAATATGTTACAGTATTCAAACAACAATGTTTTAAATGCAAAAGCCCAGTTATATATGTTTTTATGATTTTATTCGACAAAAGAAATTAATATGCCAACATCCACCTTATCAGAAGTTAGCTCATATTTAAATGAACAGCTTTTATATGTATCTTTGAAAACTTGCATAACCCTACCTCAGTGAATTACTTGAGCTTAGGCATGTTTTAGCCACAAAAATGTTGAAAAATAATGGTCTAGACATTGGACTTTTGCACTAGACACTTAAACAGCCTTATATTATCATTTATTAAAAATAGAGAAAATTAATAGTGAAATGCTCTGTGCTTCATATTAGTTTCACTTCTCCCTTATCATTTTTAGTATGTCTTCAAGACAGTGTGTTGGCTTTCTGGAAACATGGGATGCAGGGTAAAAGCTTCAAGTCAGATGAGGTAAGACTTCTCAGATTATCTCCACTGATTCACACTAACAATTTTAAATGTTGAAACTCTCATTTTATACATTTCTTCTCTGGACCTACATTACTGTGTTTTGTGCTTTTAATGCTATGAACTGGTAGAACAAAAGAGCCAGTATTTTCCCTTCAAATATATTCACTTTTGTATCATATTTAAAAATTCTCAGTGGCCACTAGGAATTGCAAAATAGAGGTTCACACAATTTCATTTCTTTAATTTGTTATTTGTAAATATGGTTGCTAAGCTTGTAAAACTTTTCTAAATAAGGTTTTTCCATAATCTATAAATATGTAGCTTCTTTTTAAATATATTTTAAGACCTAAATTAATACATACTAGAGCATAGGACTAAGGGAAATTAAGAAAATTGATTCATTGGCCAGGCGCACTGGCTCATGCCTGTAATCCCAGCACTTTGGGAGGCTGAGGCAAGGGGGATCACAAGGTCAGGAATTTGAGACTGGTCTGGCCAACATAGTGAAACCCCATCTCTACTAAAAATACAAAACATGAGTTAGGTTTGGTGGTATGCACCTGTAATTCCAGCTACTTGGGAGGCTGAGGCAGGAAAATTGCGTGAACCAAGGAGGCAGAGGTTGCAGTGAGCCAAGATTACGCCGTTGCATTCCAGACTGGGCAACAGTGCAAGACTCTGTCTCAAAAAAAAAAAAAAAAAAGGAAAATTGACTCATTTAGTAACTACTGAGTACCAACTATATTCAAGACACTATTATGTAAATAATATCAAACTCATATACCTACTGTGTTCCAGGCATTTTACAAATATTTGCTTATTTCAGGCTCAAAATAACCCACTAGAGGTAGATGCTATTCATATTGCCATTTTTACAGCCACAGAGTGGTTAAGTAACTTGCCCAGAGTTACATAACTAGTGAAGTGATAGAGTGTGGATTTGAAGGGTCTCTTTAAATCACTTCTAGCTGAGATAATTAGGATATATTTCATGCAGGAGATAGGATTTGGGCTTCCAACTTGAAGGATGAGTCCTACTAGCTAAGATAATACTTAACAGAGATATTTCCCACTTATGTGAGTACTTGTGTGATTCTTCTAACCATGGCCTAACAAATTTGTGAACTTACTTAAAGCGCAAGAACTTCTTCTGTTTGCATTTATCTTTAGTTTTATCTACACTCTTATTTATGTATAAATGAATATTCCTACCTCTTATGTGAATGCAGAATTAGAATGCTTCCAGGAGGAAACGACATAAACCAGCTGTCTTTGAATATACAAGTTTGTCAAGTTACTGATATATGTCACTAAATGTCACCAAGTCCCTGCACTTGATGAAACCTACGGTCTTATTTATTATCATATGGTTATTCTTAAATGCTGTTTTCATTTTGTCATTCCTATGGTTAGAAATCTACAGAATATCCTTGTTTCTTACTATATCATGAAATACTGATTCCATATCCTAAATATCTATTTTTAACTCATCTTTTTTTTTTTTTTTTTTTTTCCCCTGAGCTGGAGTCTCACTCTGTCACCCAGGCTGGAGTGCAGTGGCACAATCTCGGCTCACTGCAACCTCTGCCTCCCGAGTTCAAGCAATTCTCCTGCCTCAGCCTCCTGTGTAGCTGGGATTACAGGCATGTGCCACCACATAAAGCTAATTTTTGTATTTTTAGTAGAGACAGGGTTTCACTATGTTGGCCAGGCTGGTCTCGAACTCCTGACCTCAGGTGATCCACCCGCCTTGGCCTCCCAAAGTACTGGATTACAGGCGTGAGCCACCACACCCTGCCTATTTTTAACTCATCTTGATTACCTTTTTTTCAGCTTATGTTCTCATCCTTCAACTTGGGCCTAGCTGAAGCCTTAACCTCTTTCATAAAGTAATAATACTCAGTCACTGCAGTCCACAGTGATTAGAACATCTCTGAACTTAATACTCTGAAAATCACCTCCAACTAATACAGCACCTAATTTATTTTCTGATTCAAGCTTATTGTGTTTTTCCAAGTAGACTGCAAACTCCTTGATACTGGACTTTTTTTTTTTTAACTTATTTTATATCTACACTGTCTTTGTGTGGGTCTACTTTAAAAGTAGACCCTAAGACAAGGACTGAAATACAGGTAGTTTATTTGAGAATAGATTCCAGAAAAAAAGTGATAGAGTGAGGAATGGAGAATAGAGAGGAGCAAAAAGCCAATAAAGAGCACATTAATAAGCTAGTTCCCACTAGAGCAACCAGGGCTTAATCCAGTGAGAACCACTGAGGAATGAGGTAAAATACACCTCAGAATTGACTCATTTGTAGGTGAGGAGGCTGGAGCATTTATGCACCAACTGCTATTGGTGAAGGCCTGCCCCCAGGTATACAAACTGCGGGCACTTTGGGATAGTATCTGCACATGGCTGAGCACCCTCTGCAGCTTTGTAGAAAGCAGAGCAGAGTATATAGGGTCTTGCTCTGTTGCCCAAGCTGGAATGTAGTAGTGTGATCATAGTTCACTGTAACCTTGAACTCCTGGGCTCAAGCGATCCTCCCACTTCAGCCTCCTGAGCAGCTAAGACTACAGACATGTGCCACTATGCCCAGCTAAAATTTTTAATATTTTTGTAGAGACAGGGTCTCACTATGTTGCCCAGGCTGGTCTCAACTCCTGACCTCAAGCCTTGGCCTCCAGAGGGGCTCTGCAGTCAAACAAACCTGTATTCAGGTCTCGAGTCTGCGCATTATATGACCTTGAACAAGTTATTTAATCTCTTTGAGTCTTAGTTTCTTCTTCAATGTAATGCATATCATAAGGAGTTCTTCTGAGTGCTTGACCCGTACTAGATGTTCCATAATGTGGGTTCATTTCTAATAATATGCAGTCAAAAAAACTTACTGGGATTTATTTTATTTGAGGAATTAAGTCTACCAAAAACTATTTGTGTTAATAATTGCTCTATCTAAATTAATTTTAAATTATTAAGGTAATATGGGGACTAAGATGTTACTGATAGGTATTTTTCTTTCATAGGTTACCCAGGAGATTTCAGATGAAACAAGAGTTTTCCGCTTATTAGGATCAGACAGGTAATAGTTTGGTTGTATTAATTTAATTACCAAAGGAGTTCAAAGATCATGCTCTTATATTGTCAGTCTGTAATTGTTTCAAACAAAACTCTTAGAAGCTCATTGACTTAGAGAAATTTCTCTGTGTCTTTATTGAGAGATTGAATAATATTTTAATAAGTTGACTAAGCAATCTTTTGTCAGTGTGAGGATTGTCATTCTAGAGACAACTGAGACAAAACGTGTTGATACGGATGTTGATGTCCCTAGTACCATGAGAGCTGCTTCAGGCCCCTTTGTCTTCATTTCTTCCTGGCGTGCTGCCTTCCATTAACTATTAGGAATATGCACCTCCTGATATTTGCTTTTATATTAGAAAATGTTTGATTCTGGCCGGGCGCGGTGGCTCACGCCTGTAATCCAAGCACTTTGGAGGCCAAGGCGGGTGGATCACCTGAGGTCGGGAGTTCAAGACCAGCCTGACCAACATGGTAAAACCCCGTCTATAAAAAAAAAAAAAAAAAAGAAAATGTTTGATTCTGTTTCTAAGGTTAGTCTAAGTTTAAAAGAATTATGTGGTCTCTTTATATCCCAAGTAAAAGACAAGTTGCAAAACTGTCATGAAAAAAATGTAGTAGCTGTAGCTTTTGATATCTAAAATCTACTGCCTACTTATTTTGTTTTGTAACTAATAAAATACCCATTCCTTCTTCTTTACCCACAAAAGTTGTTACTGCATCAAAATTGGTTAGAGTGGTATACGTTAGTCCTGAGACAAGGATTGAGAACCTCTGGTCTTCAGGTTCACATTGCTTAAGTTTTAGACACTTGAGGAAGGAGGGGGAAGTGGAATTACAACTTCATAAAAATTTTGAAGAGAGTTTTATAGGAGAACAGGGATTTTTCAAAAAATGATGACTACCTCAGTGAATAGAAGAGGTAAGCCTGGCCAGGCGTGGTGGCTCACAGCTGTAATCCCATCACTTTGGGAGGCCAAGGCAGGCAAATCACGAGGTCAAGAGATTGAGACGATCCTGGCCAAAATGGTGAAACCCGTGTCTACTAAAAATATACAAAAATTATCTGGGCATGGTGGCACATGCCTGTAGTCCCAGATACTCGGGAGGCTGAGGCAGGAGAATTACTTGAACCCAAGAGGGGGAGGTTGCATTGAGCTGAGATTGCACCACTGCACTCCAGCCTGAGTGACAGAGTGAGACTCCATCTCAAAAAAGAAAAGAAAAGATAAGATAAGATAAGCCCATAGAGCATGGCAACTTAGTAACTAGTCAGGCAACAAAAAGAGAATTTGAGGATCATCTGGTAAATGACTCTGGAAGTAGAATGAGAGCCTCTTTGCTTCTCCAGGAAGGACTGACAGAAGAATTGTGGGCTGGGCATGGTGGTTCACACCTGTAATTCCAGCACTTTGGGAGGCCGAGGCAGGTGGATCACTTGAGGTCAGGAGTTCCAGAGCAGCCTGGCCAACATGGTGAAACCTATCTCTACTAAAAATACAGAAAGCTAGGTGTGCTGATGTGTGCCTATAATCCCAGCAGGAGAATCACTTGAACGTGGGAGGCAGAAGTTGCAGTGAGCCAAGATGCACTCCAGCCTGGGTGACAGAGCGAGACTCCGTCTCACCAAAAAAAAAAAAAATTGTGGATCATCCGTTGATCCTGGTGCAGATAATCCTTTAATGAGACCGAGTATGAGAGAGTTCTGCTTGGTAGAGGTTTGGCATCAGAAGCCATTTCTCTCAGTTCCTTGTTTCCTTCTTTGCCCAGAGCTTTCTCCTTCACTATTCCCTTCCCCTGTTTGTAGTCTCTCTCCACTCTATCATTATTTGCTCTAAAAAACTACTTCCTTCACACTACTGCCTTGTTCTGCTTATCTTCTTACATGGGCATCTCCTTGATTATATATATATATATATATATATATATATATATATATATATTTTTTTTTTTTTTTTTTTAAATAGAGATGGAGTTTCTCCATGTTGGTCAGGCTGGTCTCAAACTCCCAACATCAGGTGATCCCCCCCCGCCTCGGCCTCCTGAAGTGCTGGGACTACAGGTGTGAGCCACCATGCCCAGCCCTCTAGAGACATTTTTCTCTGCATGGGTGTAGTGTTTTTTATTCTGTTCTCAAACTCTCTTCCCCACAATTAAAATGTTTGGAATAGCACTTGATTTTTTTTTTTTCTATCAGTCTGTTGATTGGATTCTTTATCTACTTTTGTCTCAGCAACTAGGGGAGAGGGGCCCCATTTCATACTTTTTTTAAAAAGTTATTTCAAATACCTTGAAGAACAGTTTGGACGAGTGTCTCTTAGAGCCCTGTTTTATTCTCTTGGCTTTTCTTCCATCCTCTTCCTGTTAGTGTAAATTCCTGAAGTATTATATTATACCTTTTGTTGGCATAAATGAGTAAGCAGATTGTGTTTGTTGTTTTTTGTTTGAGAAGGGGTCTCTTTCACTCAGGTTGAAGTGCAGTGGCACAATCACAGTATACTGCATCCTCAAACTCCTCAGCTAAAGGGATTCCCCCTCAAGGGATTCTCCCGCCTCAGCCTCCCGAGTAGCAGGGACTACAGGCGCAGGCTTCCCCACCCAGCTAATTATTTTATTTTTTTGTAGAGGGTGGGGTCTTTCCATCTTGCTGAGGCTGGTCTCAAACTCCTAGGTTCAACGATCTCCCTGCCTCAACCTCCCAAAGTTCTGGGATTATAGATGTGAGCCACCACACCCAGCCCTAAATTTTTTAGATGGAATAAGATAATGAGACTATCCCAAAATGTCTTCAATATTTTATTTTCATCAATTCTTACTGTGTTTTAGAGCTGTAAAATGTAAAGCTGAATTTGATTGTGCATCTTTGATCCTTATGTAATCTTACTGAAATGTGAACAATGATCTTCTTTCCTAGTTTGAGTTTAGTATTTGATGTGTAAAATCTGTAGTTACTCTTAAGCCCTCTGTTTTGGTTTAATTACAGGGTTGTCGTTTTGGAAAGCAGGCCAACAGAAAATCCTACTGCACACAGCAATCTCTACATCTTGGCTGGACATGAAAATAGTTACTGAGCAAAAGAAACTGATCTCACATGACAGGAAAATGAATATACTCCACTGAAAGCAAAAATAAGGAAATTCAGTACAAACTGCACTATGATTTGCTTTAACTGTTGTGGGTTATATTGCAAATGATCTGTACTTTAGGGTAGAATTCAATATTTTCTGCAGCTGGAAACAGCTAGTCTTATCTCTTGCCACTGTGTGGTGGTTATATCAAGTTTGCTTAATAAAAGCTATGAGACAAATAGTACTCTAGTTCCAGGAAACACAGTCTTTTTTTAAAAAAAAACAATAATGTTTGTAACAAGGGTGCCATGGTATTTTTAGATAACTCATGATTATCTTGAGAGAGAAATTTAGTGATCATTTTATACCATGTCTTACTCCTTCTTAATGAACATAAGTTGATAAATTCTCAAGCAAGGTTTTCACTTTTATATTGGCCATTCTGTACGTTTTTGTAAAATAGAATATTTAATCCTTATTTATTAATCTCTTGCTGGAGTGGTATAATGTATCTAACTTTTAGCAAAGGAGGGTTGCAGAGCAGCTTAAATTTTTTTATAATGTACAAGAATTTTGTTTATCTTTTAAGAGTAGTCAAGTACTTTGAGTTTTTGGGGGTTCAACACACACATTCAGTTTTGTTTAACAAAAGTATTTTATAATACAGTTTCATACAGAATTACCTTAAAAGGGAGTTTTATGTTTTCAGCTATAAATAGTTGTAAGGGATCATACCGAAGATATTGATGATGGTCGAAATATTCTTAGAAGGGGTGTGTATGTCTAGGTGTGTCTACCATGTGTATGTATTCTTGACAAGCAGTATAAAATACCTGTGATTTTTCTTTACATTAGGGATAATGCATAAGGAATTAATCTTTATATATATTATCATCCCTAATGTGGGGGGAGGGGGAATATTTAACTGCCCATGATATGTATTTTACTTATATTATGCCAGAGAGGAAACTATAAAGTAATTACACATGTAATCGGGTTTTTCACATACATAGGTATTCAATTTGAGTAGGTTTAAGAAGAAAAAAAAAATTTTTACACGAATTGAATTCTTGATAGGATAGTATCAATAAGTATTTAAAAGCCAGTATTCTAAAAATATTAAAGGGTAGGGGCATTTTTGAGTTTGTTTTTCTTTTGCTATTGTTAATACTCAAAATTAAAATGTTACGTTGGTACCAATTGTCTTAATGCATTTATTGAGAACAGTTAGCATTGAGATGGTGAACAAGGAGTTAGCAATAGCAAACTATAGAATTATTTTGACTAAGAGGAAAACAGTATAAGTATCTCATTCAATATTTAGCAATTCTGTAAGTATTATCTCCGTTTTTGAGATGAGGAAATAAGGGTTTAGCAAGGTTAAGAGATCTACCCAATTTGCACTGCAAGTTAGTAGCTGAGCCTGACCATGAGTCTGCTGACTCTGTTCTTTTCACTATGCAATATGCAAACAATAAAATGTTATACAAATGAAATATAAAGTTATTTATTCTTTTAAAATGCCCATATGATATGATTTCAGTAAGTGTGTGGCTGTTTATTTTGGATGTGTTAAGAATACTGGATACAGTAGATGACAGGGGGGACCATCCTCAAAACGGGACATTTACACGATGGATAAGAAGGCCAGCTTCCTCCTTTTCTTACAGAATCCTGGCAGCCAGATCTTTACCATCCTTCAACAAAATATTGAAGAGTCTTCTCTGTGAAATCTGACCAATGCGAGTGAAAAGACCTAATTAAGATCTTGATGTCAGATGTGTCTTGGCTAAACTGCCCAGCTAGATAACACTTCAGTGAAAATCATAGTTGGCGTACCCAGTATCCCACATTGTATCTAGAGTTTGCAGTTAGTCTTTTAGTCCTGTGCTGTTAAAAATGAGCAGACAACCAATGATCACAAATAAATGAAAGAGAAAAAACAGTCTGGGGGAAAACAGAGGAAACAGACTGTGCAAGGTACGGAAAACGTCGAAAGGAAGAGTATCTTCAGAAGGGTGTTGCAGCCGTGAGTCAAGGGCAGAGCACTTTTAAAGTCGGCTTTCAAGAAAACAAAAAGCTCTTAGAAAACAATACGACAGCATAACTGAATAATTCAATTAGAAGGCTTAGAATATAAAGTTGAAATTTCTCAAAAAATTTTTAAAAATGAAAATGTTGAAGAAAAAAAGTTAAGAAAATGAACAGCCCAGGAGATTTAATATCCAATCTTCCAGAGTTCCAGAAAGGAAACAGAAGAAATCATTAGAGCGTTTCAATAATTTTTCCAGTATTAAAGAATATCAGATTCTAGATTGAAAGAACACAGTGGATGAAAAAGACCTTTACCAGAGCACATCATTATGAAATTTCAAGGACACTGGAGTCAAAGAGAAGATCTACATTTCCAGAGAAAAAGGTCAGGTCAGATACCAAGGAATATCAGGATACCTTTATTTTTATTTTTTAAGACAGGGTCTTGCTCTGTCACCCAGGCTGGAATGCAGTGGCACAGTCTCGACTCACTGCAGCCTCCACCTCCCAGGCTCAAGCCATCCTCCTGCCTCAGCCTCCCGAGTAGCTGGGACTATAGATGCCCACCACCATGCCCAGCTAAATTTTTTTGTATTTTTTGTAGAGAAAGGGTTTCACCATGTTGCCCAGGCTGGTCTCAAACTCCTGAGCTGAAGCAGTTGGCCCACCTCAGTCTCCCAAAGTGCTGGGATTGCAGGCATGAGCCACCACACCCAGCCCAGAATAGCTTTAAATTTGAACAGAAGAAATGCCTTCAAACTTCTGAAAGAAATTTCCAACCTAAAATTCTGTATCTGACTAAATGTAACATAAAGATCAAATAAAGAGTATAAAACAATTTGCCTCCCATATATCGTTTCTCAAGAAGCTACTAAACAATGTGCTTCATAAAAAGGGTATTAACCAAACAAAGTGACATAGGATGCAGGTAATGGGACTTAGTGCAGGAGAGAAATGAAAGAAATCCCGGATAGAATATGCAAGGTTGACCACTACACCAGGTATAGAGAGTATATTGAAGCATATCAGAAGATCCTGGTAATACATTTTTAGAAAGATTAATAAAATATCTGATATGTCTCAGTATCTTCAGAGTGAGGCAACCAGCAAAGTAAGAGGTTCCTCCTGAAACAAAGCCTGAGTTAAGAACATGGCTTAGTTTATTTTAGAGATCCCAGAAACTAGGAGTGAGGGACTTGTGATATTGTGAAGAAGAAAGGGGGAAAAGTCAGGTATAAAAAATGGTGTATTATTTTTATTTCTATTTAGACAATGGGAGCTTGATTCCACCAGGTCCTCAAAGAATCTATGTAATAGATCCCCGAATTGCCTCTTGAAAGACAAGTGATTGGAGCATTTATCTACACACTGTCATTTTTCATTCATCAAGTTGCTGCAAAGGGCATTATCTCCTTGCACATGGGGCAGTTTGAACTTGGGCACAGTAGGCTCCTTAAGTATCAAAGAAGACCCTGAGACAGAAAGCTGAAAGAGTAGGAAATGGGTCTTCAGTTCCCATGGAACTGTCCACTGGTACTGGCTGGAATCATAAGGTGGATGGAGGAGATGCTTTTTAAGGCTCCAGGGTTGAATCAGTGATGACAGTGATTCTGAAGAAAAACTAATCAAACAAAAAACTGCAGTTAACTCCAGGAAAGCAAAATGGCCAGAAAAGAAAAATAATGACCAGTGGTTGATGGCATAATAATGTTAACAAAATATTCATCTAATCAAAATTACAGTGACTATATTGGGAGAAGACATGGTATTGTGGAGGTAAGGAAAGTTATCAAATTCTCATTTTCCACAGTAGGAAATCAGTGGATAATACCTAAAAATTAAAATCAAGGGATTACATCAGACAAAAATCTGCCCAGCAAAAGAAACAGTCAACAGAGTGGGAGAAAATATTTGCAACCCATACATCTCATAAGTGGTTAACATCCAAAATATGTGGTGAAATAATTCATAGCAAGGAAACATCCTAATTTTAAAATGGCAAGGTCAGGTGGGGTGGCCAGTATCTGTGTCAAATGTCCAGAAATACTCCCATACCACCACTAGCAGAAGGGATCATTTTAGGTTTTACTGAGAATTATCAGACTGCTCCATATGGATCTCATTTAGGAGAAAAGCAAGAAAGATTTGTTAAGGATTTATTATGTTGATGTTGAGAACACGTCAACTATTCACATTCTGACCACATGTTAGTTATCATACTAAAGGTCCTAGTCAGTAAGCAAAAACTTAAAAAGATCAAAAGTTTAGGAAGGAATATAAATGCCATTATTTGCAAATAAATAAATTGTTAGCAAGTAAATTTGGAAAAGCAGCTGGATGCACCATCAAAATTTAAAACCATATATACCAACAATAAACAAAATGTAACTTTAAAAGAATACCATTTACAATATAGAAACCTATCAAATACTTAAGAATAAAATAAAGATGCAAGATCTCTACACTAAAAACTGCACAACGTTACTGAAAGAAAGTAGACCAAAATAAATGGCCAATTATGCCATATTAGTGAATTAGGAGCTTTGGTATTGTAAAGATGTCTGTGTGGTCCCAGCAGCTATTTTGTGGAATCTGACAAGTTCATTCTCAAAGTATATAAAATGCAAAGGGCCAGGAGTGGTCAAGGCAATCTTGAAGAAGAAAAACATGGGAGTCTTAGGCTACCAGATTTCAGGAGTTACTATAAAGCTACTGTAACAGTTAAGAGAGTATGATATCAGCACAAGATAAATGCAATACAGTCAAGAATCTAGAAACAGGCACACTTCGTCACTTCATGTGTGACTAAGGTACACTGCAGTGGAGTAAAGAAAAGCCTTTTCAGTAAATTACACTGAAAATGTATTGAAAACAATAATGGAAAAATCAAATACATTTTGACTGCTACCTCACGCAAAAGCAAATACCACATGGATTGTAAATAATCTCAAATATAAAACTATAGCACTTAAAAGAAAACACATCTTCATGAATTTGAGGTATGCAAAGATTTTTTTGAACAGAACATTAAGTTTTGACTATGAAAAAGTTGGTAAGGCTGGGTGCGGTGGCTCACACCTGTAATCCCAGCACTTTGGGAGGCTGAGGTGGGCGGATCACCTGAGGTCGGTTTGAGACCAACCTGACCAACATGGAGAAATGCCATCTCTACTAAAAATACAAAATTAGCCTGTTGTGGTGGCACATGCTTGTAATCCCAGCTACTCGGGAGACTGAAGCAGGAGAATCATTTGAACCCGGGAGGTGGAGGCTGCAGTGAGCCAAGATCGTGTCATTGCACTCCAGCCTGGGCAACAAGAGCGAAACTCCGTCTCAAAAAAAAAAAAAAAAAAAAGTTGGTAAAATAGACTTTATTAAAATTAAGATTCTCTACTCAAGACGCCTTTTAAAAAATGAAGACAAGACACAGAATGGAAAAAGAGGCTTGTATTACATATAGCCACAAAAGATCTCCCAGAAGACATAAAGAACTGTAATCAATAAGAAAAAGACAGACAACTTGGTAGAAAAAGGAGCAAAAGATTTCAAGCAGGCACTCCACAAAAGATAGCAGCCAAGTAGTCAATAAATATGTGGAAATGAATTCAACTTAATTGATTATCAGATAAATGCTCCCTTCAAATGGATGCTGGCTTGCTAAAAGCACCAGATGTCTTGTGTATCTGTAAACAACCACTTGGTGAAGCTTAAAGGCAAAAGCACTAACCACATTTGAGTGAAACAGTTCATTAACATTATCATATTCAACCACATATTCTTAGTAATTTTGCTGATTACTAAGCAAAATTACTAAGCAAAAACACTGAGTAAGATTTAGCACACTGTAAATGTGACATTTGACTTGGGTATATGACTTTATCCTGGTTGTGTTTCTTAAAGCTAAGTCTTCCTGGATTAGTTACCGCACTGTGATTATCTTACAATGACTAAAAGACCCGAGAGAATCCAGAGATTTCTGTTGATCATGGAGCACCTGCCGGGATGCCAGGACATCCTGGCCATTTGACATGCAAATGGTCTACATGAAGCACTGACTCTGTGTCAAGCTTTCAAGTCCATAATTATTTCTCAGTTTGTGGTTTCTGAAAACTCACAGTGAGTAACAGTGTCCATTTAAATTCCTTAAAGTCCAGTTCCCAAATCTTCCCCAGGATTTCACAACCTTGATATGGTTTGCCTTTGTCCCCAACCAAATCTCATCTTGAATTATGAATTGTGGCTTTGCATCTTCTAAAGATTAAAACTTAAGCTAAATTAATCACATGGAATTTTATGTTAGATAGAATTATTAGGGGAGTCATAGAGCTCCTTTGAGGTTCCTAAAATTGTGTTACACAGCTGCCTACACTAATAGCCTTATGTCACATCAGGAAGTGATGCTTACATTTTACTGACAGAAAAGAGAAAATCAACATTATTGGCACCTACTCTAAGCCAGGCACTGTGTTAAACATTTTACATGAGAGATCTGATTTCATCTTCAAAATGAGTCAGTGAGACAGCTATAATTATCCCTATTTATAAGTAGAATAGAAAAATACAGTAGATACTTCTCATGTTTTGTATTTGTCTTCGAAAACCCTTCCTATATTAATTTCCCACTCTGTGAATCTGGTGTCTCCAAAGAAGCCCAACTCCCTTTCCCAGCACCTAGCAGCTAGGGTGCAGGCTCCCCCAACCAGACTGACTCACACAAGTCTCGGTCTGAAAGCAGCGCAAGGAAACAGGTGCTGTCCGAGACCATTTTTCTTACTTGGATGGTGGAGAGGAGTCTGGCCTTTAGGGTAGGAATGATGCAGAGTCGTGTGTATGGCATCCAGCATTAGCAGAGCCAAGTGTAGTGCCAGCAGCAGCAGTGGCAGCACTAAAGTCTGGCCGAGGCAGTCCTGCAGAACAGTTTTGTTATTATTTCTAGCTGTGTAGGCTCCAGATCTGACTTTCTGACCCTCTTGGAGATTCTCAAGCTATTTAATATGCTTGAATAAATTCCTTTCTGCTTAAACAAGCTGAAGAGACTTCTGCAGTTGGCAACTAAGCGCCCATAATACAAATGAAAACCACATTGAGATACCAACTCATACCCACTAGAATGGCTACTATCAAAACAAACACAGAACAAATGCTGGTGAAGATGTGCAGGAGTTGGAACCCTTGTATACACTTTTGGTGGGAATGCAAAATGGTGCAGCTGCTGTGCAAAACAGCAGCAGTTCCTTTAAAAATTAAAAATGGGAGTACCATATGATCCAGCAATTCTATTTCCGGTATCTACGCAAAAGAATTGAAAGCAGGGTCTCAAAGACACTTGTACACTCGTGTTTATAGCAGCATTAATCAAAATAGGTGGAAGCCTGGGTGGAAGCAACCCAAGTGCCCACTGGAAAATGAATGGTTAAACAAAATGTTGTATGTACATGCAATGGAATATTAT
This sequence comes from Ateles fusciceps, assembly GCA_036589455.1. Lineage (NCBI taxonomy): Eukaryota > Metazoa > Chordata > Mammalia > Primates > Atelidae > Ateles > Ateles fusciceps. Next base: position 8,746,091 of record JAZHEH010001212.1, read on the forward strand.
GCACTCTTAAGAAATAAGGAGGTGGGTACCGTGGCTCACACCTGTAATCCCAGCACTTTGGGAGGCCGAGGCAGGTGGATCAGGAGTTCGAGACCAGCCTGGCCAATATGATGAAACCCCGTCTCTACTAAAAATACAAAAATTAGCCAGGCGTGGTGGTACACGACTGTAGTCCCAGCTACTTGGGAGACTGAGGCAGAAGAATTGCCTGAACCCAGGAGGTGGAGGTTGCAGTGAGCTGAGCTCGCACCACTGCACTCAGCCTGGGCGACAGAGCGAGACTCCATCTCACACACAGAAAAAAAAAAAGGAGGAAATCATGCTACATATGTATGCCTTAGACAAACATAGTTGACCTTGAGGACACTATGCTAAATGAAATAAGCCAGTGACAAAAGGACAAATGCTATATGATGCCACTTATAAGAGGTACCTATAGTAGTCAAATACATAGAAACAGAAAATAGAATGCTGGTTGCCAGGGTTCTGGAAAATGGAGAATTTTCTTTAATGGGTACAGAGACTTAGTTATGCAAGATGACAAGAGATCTGGAGATGGATGATAGCATTGGTTAGTACTGAACCGTACACTTAAAAATGGTAAAGATGGCAAATTCCATGCTATGTGTATTTACCATAATTTTTCTTTTTTTTAAAAAAAAGGTTGACAGTATCAAGTGCTTGCAAGGATATGGAGCAACTGAAACTTCCATATGTTGCTGACGGGAATGCAAAATGACACAGCAATTTTGAAAACGCATATAGTAGTACCTTAGAAAGTTAAATTTCCATTCACCGTACAATCTAGCCATTTCAATTCTTGGTATTTACCCAAGAGAAAAAAACACATATGCCTACAGAAAGACTTCTCCAATAGCCACAAGTCAGGGATGGGGGAAAGGGCAGCATGTGGTATGCTTATGATGGAATGGTTCTACATCTTGATTTTATCAATGTGAATATCCAGTTATAATACTGTACTACGGTCTTGCAAGATATTATTACTCGGGGAAACTGGGTAAATAGTATACAAGATCTTTATGTGTGATTTCTTTTTTGTGTTTGTTTTTTGAGACAGAGTCTCGCAGCATCACCCAGGCTGGAGTGCAGTGGCACAATCTCAGCTCACAGCAATCTCTGTCTCCCAGGTTCAAGCGATTCTCCTGCCTCAGCCTCCTGAGTATCTGGGACTACAAGTGCATGCCACCACACCCAGCTAATTTTTATATCTTTAGTAGAGACGGGGTTTCACCATGTTGGCCAGGTTGGTCTCAAACTCCTGACCTCAGGTGATCTGCCTGCCTTGGCCTCCCAAAGTGCTGGGATTACAGGCTGTGAGGCACCGTGCCAGGCCCTCTATGTGTGATTTCTTACAACTGGATGTTTACAATGCTCTTATAATGAAAGTTTAATTAAAAAAAAAAAAAACTTTAAAAGCCAGGTGTGGCAGCACACACCTGTAGTACTAGCTATTTGGGAGGCTGAGGCAGTAGGATTGTTTGAACCCAAGGAATGCAAGGCTGCATTGAGCTGTGATTGTGTCACTGTAATCTACCCTGGGCAACCAGAGCAAGATCTTATCTCTAAAAAAAAAAAAACAAAAGAAAAACAAATTTTAGACATATTCTTGGCCAACAAACAAAGGAACGTTCCCTGGTTTTTATTAAGCCAAGAAAGGGTAGAATTCAGATATGAACCCAGGTCTAGTGGGCTCTCGGGCCTTTGCTCCTCCACCGTGTGCTGTCTCCTTTCAAAAAATTCCCCCATGAGCAGTCGCACGATGTGATGGCAAGGGTGCTGCTGTGACTGGGAAGCATTGGGTTTCTCCAGTAGAAACGCTCGGAGTGTGGATTACGACCCTGAATGACTAAATAGATGTTTTCCTTTGATAGCTAAGCCTGAAATGAATCCCTAAACTTTAAATTGTTTTCAGTGAAGTAGGGAATACATTTTAGTAGTAAATAAGTTTCTCACCTGAACAGAAAATAATACACAGGGATTATCGCTGTCATGATGATAAACGCTAACATGGATCTAGCACTCAATCCTCACAAGAACGTGAAGAGGTAGCTCATTTCAGTGTTGCAGACAACACAAATGAAGCATCAGGAAGTTAAGTAACTTGCCCAAGTTCTCACAGACAGTTACTGGCAGAGCTGGATTTGATCCCAGACAGTCTGGCTCCAGAGTTCACCTCTTGGTGGGGAAATCAGGTCAGATGATATTGTAGAAAAATTAATAGGTTGTTTAAGGTGAAGGATTTCTTTTATTATTTTGGAGGAATGCTGTTTAAATGTATATTTTTTACGAAGACCTACATGTGGATTCACTTTAGATGCCTCACAATAAATATCTCACTACTAATATTTGACAATGAGCCATTCCTATGAAAGCTATTTACAATAATAGGACTTTCACATGTGGTTGTAACTCTGATCTTCACACAATCCTTGGCATGCATGCAGTTTAGAGATAATCTTACGGAACTATGTAGACTTTTTTGATTAATACATGCCTAAAAATTCAATGGTTGTCATGGAAAATGTACCTTGGGTGCCAGAGGTTTTTGTTTATATAACTAGTTATACAGACACTAATGAATAATCATCACAGAGTTTCTGAAAGGGAGGAGAAATGTAACAGGACTTACAGTATTAACTCAATTTTTTAAAAGATGCATTTCTTAAGGGAAAATATCATCCTAAAATTCCCAGGGACTCTCGTGGGGCACTAAGTAGCCAAAACAATCTTGAAAAAGAACAAAGTTGGAGGCTCCACACTTCCTGATTTTATAACAAACTACAAAGCAACAGTATTTAAGAAGGTGTGGTACTGGCAGAAAGATAGATGCATTAGTTCGTTCTCACACTGCCATAAAGATACTACCTGAGACTGAGTATAAACTACCTGAGACTGAGTATAAACTACCTGAGATTGGGTATATGCTTGCTTTATAAACAAAGGAGGTTTAATTGACTTACAGTTCCACGTGGCTGGGGAGGCCTCAATAAACTTACAGTCATGGTGGAAGGCAAAGGGGAAGCAAGGACCTTCTTCACAAGGTTGCAGGAGAGAGAAGAGAGAGCAAAGGGGGAAGAGCCCCTAATAAAACCATCAGATTTTGTGAGCATTCACTCACTATCAGAGGAACAATGTGAGGGAATTGCCCCCATGATCCAATCACCTCCCTCCCTTGACACATGGGGATTACAGGTCCCTCCCTTAACATGTGGGGATTTCAGTTCAAGATGAGATTTGGGTGAGACACAGAACCCAACCATATGAACAGACATCAATAGACCAAGGGAGCAAAACAGAGAGCCAGAAATAAACCCTTGCATATCTGCACAAATAATTTTTGACAATAATGCCAAGACTACAAAATGGGGAAAGAACATTCTCTTCAACAACTGGTGTTAAGAAAACTGGATATCCACATACAAAAGAATAAAATTGGACCATTATCTTACACCATATACAAAAAATAAGCCAAAATGGCCTAAATGTAAGACCTTCATGTAAGATCTAAAGACCTACATGTAAGATCTTCAATTATTAAACAAAGACCTAATGTAAGATCTTCAATTATTAAACAAAGACCTAATGTAAGAAGAAAACATAGGAGAAAAGCTTCAGGACAATGGATTTAACCATGATTTCCTGGATATAATACCAAAGGCATAGGCAGTGAAAGAAAAAACAGATAAACGGAATATCAAACTTAAAAACATCTGTGAGTCAAAGGATCCAATCAACAGAATGAAAAGGCAGCCTACAGGAGAAAGTAATTTAAACCATGTATCTGATAAGAGATTAATGTGCAGGGTATATTAGGAACTTCTACAACTCAATAACAACAACAAAAACAAAACAAAATAACCTAGTTAAGAAATGGGCAACAGACTTGAATAGACATTTCTCCAAAGAAGATATACAAATGGCCAATAAGCGCATGAAAAAATGCTCCACATTACTCATCATTAGGAAATGCAAATCAGAACCTCAATAGAAAATCACTTCACATCCATCAGGACAGCCACTATCAAAAGAACTGACAGTAAGTGTTGGCAAGGATGCAAAGTCAGAACCCTTGTATGCTGTTGGTGGGAATGTGAAATGGTACCGCCACAGTGGGAAACAATATGGCAGATCCTTAGTAAATTTAAAATAGGTTCACCATATCATCCAACAAGTCCACTTCTGGGTATATATCCAGAAAGATTCAAAACCAAACCTTACAGAGGTGGAAGCAACCCAAATGTCCATCCACAGTTGAATGAATAAAGAAAACGTGGTGTATACACACAACGGAATATTATGCAGCCTTAAAAAGAAGAAAATCTTGTTACATGCTACAACATGAATGAACCTTGAGAACATTACACTAAGAAAATTAAGCCAGTGACAAAAGGGCAAATATCATATGATTCTACTCACATGAATTAGCTAAGTCATCAAAATCATAGAAAAAGAAAGTAGGAAGGTTAAGGTTAGAGTAACCAAGGGCTGAGGGAAGAGGGAATTCCTGTTTAGTGGGTAAAGAGTTCCACTCTTGGCCGGGCGCGGTGGCTCACGCCTGTAATCCTAGCACTTTGGGAGGCTGAGGTGGGTGGATCACCTGAGGTCAGGAGTTCCAGACCAGCCTGGCCATCACGGTGAAACCCCATCTTTTAAAAAATAATAATAATAAGAGTTCCACTCTTGGAACATGAAAAAGTTCTAGAGATCTGTGTACAACAATGTGAATATACTTACACTATGAAACTATACACTTAAAATTTTGAGCCTGGTGCAGTGGCACATGCCTGTAGTCCCAACAATGTAGGTGGCTGAGATGGGAGGATCACTTGATCCTAGGAGTTCAAGACTGTAGTATGATCATGCCTGTGAATAGCCACTGCACATCAGCCTAGGCAACATAGTGAGAGCTCATGTCTGAAAAAAAAGGAGTGGCTGGGCACGGTGGCTCACACCTGTAATCCCAGCACTTGGGAGAGGCCTAGGTAGACGGATCCCCTGAGGTCAGGAGATTGAGACCATCCTGGCCAACATGGTGAAACCCTGTTTCTACTAAAAATACAAAACTTAGTTGGGCATGGTGGCGCATGCCCATGGTCCCAGCTACTCGGGAGGCTGAGGCAGGAGAATTGTTTGAACCTGGGAGGTGGAGGTTGCAGTGAGCTGAGCTCACTCACACCACTGCACGCCTGGCAACAGAGCAAGACTCTGTCTCAAAAAAAAACAAAGGTAATAAATTTAATGTTATATGTTTTTTACCACAATAAAATATAATGAAAGCATTTCAAAGAAAACCAAACCAAAACAAAAGAAATGGGTGCATTTCTAAAATAATCTGTATGAAAAGAAATTCATGTAAAGTGAGAAATATTTTTAAAATGCAAATAATTCATACTTCCTGTCCTTCCTCCCCCTCCTTCCCATTTTGTCATGCAATATTAAGGGTATTTCTGTTTTCATATTGGGTTCCCTTAAGGTAGATTTATAGTTCTTTAACCATAATTAGAGCTACCTAGTTTGAAGCCAACAATACAGCAGCATGGGAAGAATACAACTTGAAATTGTATTCTAGGTTCTAGGCCTGTTTATTCTCACAAATTTGCTTTTTGACTCTGAATAAGTGATTTAAATTTTCTGTATCTGTTTCCTCAAATGCCAGATGCACCCTCTCTCCTCCACAGACCCTTGTGAAGTGTTTTTAAAAACAAAATGTACAGTGTAAACACCAGCCCTCCAAGTTCTCCTATCTCCTTTCCTCCATGGAGGAACACCCCCTGGGTGCCGAGGCAGGAGAGTTTGCTCTGCAGGGAAACACAGGGTTTCATCTTGACAAAGTGGCTTCTTAGTCTCCAGTACCCAGCATGGTGTCTGACACATGTCAGCAGGAAAAGTTGGCTTTCCAAACTGCTGATTCTGTGTTACAGCTTTTAGCTAAATTCAGAAAGTAATTAATGTTCTTTCCTATTTATTCAGTCTCCTAAATTTACCCTTTGCAGGGCTTTTCCCTAGAATACAATGATGCCAAAGTCTTGATACTGCAGAAATGTTCATAGATGGCCTTATGATTAAGTATGGTTAGCAACCACCTGTCCAAAGTGGAAAACAGATGTATAACTTGAGGTTTTGAGACTTATTTCCTGAAGAGGATCATATTCATTGACTCACCGACTGGTAACCCAAGGCTAGCCACATAAACATTCCAGGGTTTTAGCGTTAATATTGCTGAGCTCTCCTGGCATGTGGGTTTGTTGATGAAAGTACTGGTGGTTCTTTGAAAATCTGAAAATGCAGCTGGGTGTGGTGGCTCACGCCTGCAATCCCAGCACTTTGGGAGGCTGAAGCAGACGGATCACCTGACGTCAGGAGTTTGAGACCAACCTGGCCAATGTAGCGAAACCCTGCCTCTACTAAAAATACAAAAAAATTAGCCAGGCATATGGCGGGTGCCTATAATCCCAGCTACTCAGGCAGCTGAGGCAGGAGAATTGCTTGAACCCAGGAGGCAGAGGTTTCTGTGAGCCGGGATCGCACCATCGCACTCCAGGCTGGGCAACAAGAGCGAAACCCCACCTAAAAAAAAAAAAAAAGAAGAGAAAAGAAAACCTGGAAATGCAAAAACAGTGTTAAGACTCAGAAAAGAGGCCAGGTGTGGTGGCTCACACCTGTAATCCCAGCACTATGGGAGGTCCAGGCAGGTAGATCACTTGAGGTCAGGAGTTCAAGACCAGCCTGGCCAACATGATGAAACCCTGTCTCTATGAAAAACACAAAAATTAGCTGGGTGTGGTGGCACACGCCTGTAGTCCCAGCTATTTGCACCACTGCACTCTGCACTCCACCCTGGACGACAGAGTGAGACCCTATCTCAAAAAAAAAAAAAGACTCAGAAACAAAAGATTTTAGAAGAAAAGGTACTTTAAAAGGACTAGCTCATCATATATAAAGTACAATAAAGGTCCGGCGTGGTGGCTCATGCCTGTAATCCCAGCACTATAGGAGGCCGAGGTGGGTGGATCACTTCAGGTCAGGAGTTCGAGACCGGCCTTGCCAACATGGTGAAACTGTCTCGACTAAAAATACAAAAATTAGCCGAGGTGTGGTAGCGCCTGCCTGTAATCCCAGCTACTCAGGAGGCTGAGGCAGAAGAATCACTTGAATCTGGGAGGCAGAGGTTGCAGTGAGCCAAGATGGTGCCACTGCACTCCAGCCTGGGTGACAGAGAGAGACTCCATCTCAAAAAAAAAAAAAAAAAAAAAAAGTACAATAAATATCTAAAAGAAAAAAATACATACAAAATAACTAAGGTTAATTAGAGAATGAAGACACTTTATTTTACTGTTGGCCGAGCCCATATATAAAAACAGAGGTGATAGGCTTCTTTTAAATTTAAATCGATTTTCCCTATTTACATTGATTCAGCAGGGTTTGTTTTGTTTTGTTGTTGAGATAGAGTCTCGCTCTGTCACCCAGGCTGGAATGCAGTGGTGCAATCTCGGCTAACTGCAACCTCTGCCTCCTGGGTTCCAGCGGTTCTCCTGCCTCAACCTCCTGGGTAGCTGGGACTACAGGCACACACCACCATGCCTGGCTAAGGCTAATTTTGTATTTTTAGTAGAGATGAGGTTTCACCGTGTTGGCCAGGCTGATCTCGAACTCCTGACCTCAGGTGATCCGCCCACCTCAGCCTCTCAGAATGCTGGGAATACAGGCATGAGCCACTGCGCCCGTCCAATTCAGCAGTCTTTTCTGTTTCCAGATAAGGGGAGAGTTATTTCTATGCCTGACTTTGTAACCTTCTAGCAGTAACTGGTCTAGAAGAATGCAGCTGACACCTGGCTTCTCTTCAGGATGTTGTGTATTGGGACTAGACCAGCAGGTCTGTCCCACTGTTAGCTCTCTAGGGCATCCAAGGACAGAGGATCTATCTGAAGGCATTCTTAGTTGTTCTAACTCCATTCACCATCGCCAGAGATGGGCTTTGGAAACAGGCGGAGTTGGGCTTGAAACCTGTGTTCAGCCCTTGACGGCAGGGTGGCTTTGTCTCTATTGATCAATCTCTCAGAGCCTCAGCTTCTTCTTTTATAAAATAGGCCAATTAATAATCGCAGTCAGTTAACAAATCCATGTAACATTTTCATAAAGATCAGACATCACGTGGATACTGATCCTGAAATGTGTCCCTAAATGGTAGTTACTGTTGTTTATATGGACTCTGGAAATAATTTCCTTTCCAAATCCACTTAAAGCAGAGATGGTAAATTCAAACATTTCCTCAAGCTGCTGTACAGTGTCATTTTAAGATGACAGTGACTCAACTCCCCTTTCCTTACAACATAACTGAAAAAAAAAAAGCTTCAAGCATTGACCCTGGGTCCTGCAGTCAGATGAGGCTTCAGTGTTGCGCCCAATCTCATGGAAGTTCATTCTCCTGGTGCTGAAGCTGCACGCACATGAAGATGCTGAGCTACCACTAGAAGGGAGCATACAGGCAAGACCCATCTTCCTGGCAGCCTAGAAGAAAGAAGGAAGGTGCTACACTGTGCATCACTTTAAGTGCTTTGCATCAGCTCTCAATGTCCCGCACATTAACTCAATAATCCTGACAACCACTCCAATGCATTAGGTAGTATTAGCAAAATGGTTAGGAGAAAAGATTCTGCCTGCCTTCCAATATTGACTTCACAGCTCACTAGCTGGGTGTCCTTAGGCTAGTTACTAACTATCCTCTCTGACTCAATGAGACTTATCTGAAAACTCAGGGTAATATTAATGCCTATCTCCTGGGGTTATTGTGAGGCTTGTGTATCAAATATTCTTAGCATAATTCCTGCCACAAAGTAAGCACTGATTAAATAATGTTGTTGTTGTATAGGCAATAGTAATTATCTTGGATCAGATCAAATACCAGTAAGAAGGTAGAAATCCTGGTCTTCTGACTCTAAATTCCAGGCTCTTTCTGTGACCATGTGTTACTCTACTGAATGTTTATTGTTTCCTTAAATGAGTCAAATACCATAGAACAGTTTGTGCTGTTCTGGGAGCACTGAAGTATTCTCACTAATTATACAGAACTGCAAAGGCAGGAGACTCACTTTTAGCGACCACTATTAGCAGAATATAATGCTATTTCACTTTGCACTGGCTTCAGGAAAAGACCCCACATAACAGACCATTTTGGAGATTCCCAAGAGCTATACTTTCCAGGAGTTATATTTCTTTGATATCAAAACCAGTGTCACACCCGCCAGCAGAAAGGACTGTCAATTTCACTAGAGTCTACATGATATTCTCTCTTTTGTGCTAAGTGGTGACAGCAACTGTTTATCTCCCTTTCCAAGTTGTTTTCTAATAGTTTGTTTCAAATTCCTCCAGACAAAACAACTTACAGCTGCAAGTCACGCTAGCTTTCTGGTTCACTGCCTACTTGGGCACAAATAACCAGTACACTGGCTCCCACTAGGCCTGGCACAGTTCCAGGCTCTTTGGGTACTGAACCTCTTGGAGTCCATAAAGTTAATTTTCCAGACAAACTTGATTTAACCTGGTATGAACTTCAGACGATGTAGCTCTGGGGGAAATTCACACTGACTTTCTCACTTCATTTCAAAATATTTTTTTAATTGTCAAAAAGAAACATTCATGAACATATACCATATTCTTTCTGGGTCATAAAACAAAATAAAACATTTCAAAGAATTTAAGTAATGTGAAGTGAGTTCTCTGAAAATAATGGAGTTAGTCGGGCGTGGTGGCTCACACCTGTAATCCTAGCACTTTGGGAGGCTCAGGTGGGTGGATCACCTGAGGTCAGGAGTTCAAGACCAGCCTGGCCACCATGGTGAAACCCCATCTTTAAAATAATAAAAATAATAATAATAAAATAAATAATGAAATTAAACTAGAAATAAATAACAGAAAGATATCTTTAAAAATCCCCAAATAGTTGGAAAATTAACACACTACAAAAATAACCCATGAGTCAAAAAGGAGGTCACAAGGAAAATATTTTGGGGCCGGATGTGGTGGCTCATGCCTGTAATTCCGGCACTTTGGGAGGCCAAAGCAGGCGGGTCATTTGAGGTCAGGAGTTGGAGACCAGCCTGGCCAACATGATGAAACCCCATCTGTACTAAAAATATAAAAATTGACTGCTCTTGTTGGTGTGTGCCTGTAGTCTCAGCTACTTGGGAGGCTGAGGCGGGAGAATCGCTTAAGGTGGGAGGCAGAGGTTGCAGTGAGCCGAGACTGCACCATTGCCCTACAGCCTGGGTGACAGAGTGAGACTCCATCTCAAAAAAAAAAAAAAAAAAGAAAATATTTTGAACTGACTGACAATGACAATACAGCATATCAAGATTTTTGTTATGTATTTAAAGTGGTGCTTACAAAGAAAATTATGGCATTAAAGGCTTATATTAGAAGGCCAGTTTCAGTGGTTCATGCCTGTAATTCCAGAACTTTGGGAGGCTAAGACAGGTGGATTATCTGAGCTGAGGAGTTGGAGACCGGCCTAGGCAATATGGTGAAACCCTGTCTCTACAAATCATACAAAAATTAGCCAGGCATTGTTGCACACCTACTTCGGAGGCTGAGGCAAGAGGATTGGCTGAGCCTGGAAGGCAGAGGTTGCATGAGCTGAGATCTCACCACTGAACTCCAGCCTGGGTGGCCGAGCAACACTGTCTCGAAAAAAAAAAAAAAAGAAAAAGAAAGAAAAAGCTTATGTTAGAAAAGAAAACAGGTCAGGCATGATGGCTCATGCCTGTAATCTCAGCACTCTGGGAGGCCAAGACAGGAAGATCGCTTGAGGCAAGAGTTTGAGACCAGCCTGGGCAACAGAGAGGTACCCCCCATCTCTACAAAAAAGTTTAAAAAATTAGCTGAGTAGGGTGGTGTGAACCTGTAGTTCTAGCTACAGGAGAGCCTGAACCCAGGAGTTTAAGGTTGCTGTGATCAGGCCACTGCACTCCAGCCTGGGCAACAGAGTGAGACCTCTACATGCACATACACACAACACACACCACACAACACACACACACACACACACACACACACACATCTAAAATTAATGATTTAAGCTTCCATCTTAAAAAAAAAAAGAAAAGAAAAGAAAAGAAACTAGAAAAAGTAGCTAGGCCCGGGTGTGGTGGCTCACACCTGTAATCCTAGCACTTTGGGAGGCTGAGGTGGGCAGATCACCTGAGATCAGGAGTTTGAGACAAGCCTGGCCAACATGGTGAAACCCTGTCTCTACTAAAAAACACTAAAATTAGCCGGGTATGGTGGTCATGCCTGTAATCCCAGCTACCCGGGAGGCTGAGGCAGGGCTGCAGTGAGCCAAGAATGCACCACTGCACTCCAGCCTGGGTGACAGAATGAGACTCCGTCTTAAAAAAAAAAAAAAAAAAAAAAAGAGGTAAACACAAAGCAAGCAGAAGGAAGGAAGAAAATAATAAAGAGATGAAATTAGTAAAATTGTTAAACAGATAATAGAGGAAATCAATTAAATCAAAAGCTAGTTTCCTTAAAAGATCAATAAGATTGATAGGCCTTAGTCAAAGTGAGGAAAAAGGAGAAAAAAATGTACCAGTATCAAGAATAAAATCTAGTACACTCCTACAGCTCTTACAGATATTAAAAGGATAATAATGTAATAATATTATATTTAAAAAATTAATGCCTATAAATTTATTTAAGTGAAATAGATGCCTTAAAAGACACAAACTACCAAAGCTTTCTCAAGAAGAAGTAGACATCCTGAATACCCTATATTTTATTTTAAAAACAGAATTTGTAATTACAACAATTTCAACAAAGACAACTCCAGGCCTAAGTGGTTTTACTGGCAAATTCTTCCAAATGCCAGGTGTGGTGGTTCACTCCTGTAATCCCAGCACTTTAGGAGGTTGAGGTGGGCGGATCACCTGAAGTCAGGAGTTTGAGACCTGCCTGGCCAACATGCTGAAACCTCGTCTCTACTAAACATACAAAAAACATTAGCCGGGAGTGATGGCACGTGCCTGTAATCTTAGCTACCTGGGTGGCCAATGCAGGAGAATTGCTTGAACCTGGAAGGCGGAGGTTGCAGTGAGCTAAGATCACGCCACTGCACCGCAGCCTGGATGACAGAGCAAAACTGTGTCTCGAAAAAAAGAAAAAGTCTTCCAAACATTTAAGGAATTAATACCAATTTAAGGTAAACATCTCTAGAAAATAAAGGGAAGGGAAACACTTCCCAACTCATTTTCTGAGATCAGCATTATCCTGATACCAATTAGCAGATATTACAAGAAAACTATACATCGATCTCTCTCAAAATGTGAATGTAAAAATTTGCAATAAAATATTACTGATCAAATCCAGCAACATATTAAAATGATAGAATCATAAATAAGGTAGGTTTATCACAGGAACGGAAGGTTGGTTCAACATTTAAAAATCAATGTAATTCACTGTATCAACAGACTACATAAAAAAATCAGGTGGTGCACACCTATGATTCCAGCTACTCAGGCCTGGCAGAAGTGGGCGGATTGCTTAGGCCCAGGAGATTAAGGCTACAGTAAGTAGTGATAACACTACTGCACACCAGCCTGGGTGACAAAGCGAGACTCCCTCTCAATTAAAAAAAAGAAAAGAAAGAAAATGTATATGATCATCTCAATAGATGAAGAAATGCATTTGATAAAATTCAACAACCATTCATAATTTTTAAAGGCAAACGAAAACACTCATCTAAGCAAACTAGGAATGAAAGTGAATTTTCTAAGCCTCCTATTAATAAAAGTCTTCTGTGTTAGCTACATATGGCTGCATAATAAATTACCCCAAAACATAACAGCAAACACTTGGTTTCTCGAGGTCAGGAACCCCGGTATGGCTTAGCTGGGTGCCCCTGGCTCAAAGTCTCTCACAAGGCTGAACTTGTATTGTCAGCTGGGGCTACAATCTCATCGGAAAGCTCACCAGGGTTGGGTGGTGGGGGGAGATCCGCTATCCTCAAAAGGCTACATACGGTCTGATTTCATTTATGTGACATCTGGAAAAGGCAAAACGAAAGAGACAGAAAACAGATCAGTGGTTCCCATTTGCAAACAGGTTCAGTTCACAGGTCACCTCTAGGTCTTCCCTGTACTGGGTTTCCAGAGCAGCCACCAGCCCTCTTTCCTCAGCTCCAGGCTGCTTTCTGAACCCTACCTGGAGTTAGATTTAGTAGCATGCTGCTTGACACGGGATTGGCCCCTGTTTCATAGACACTGTGTTAATTTTCTCTCCTCGAGAACTGCTCCCAGGGCAAGTACCCGCGTTGATGTTGGCACTAGGAATGGGGTGGATGATAAAGTGTGAGGCAGTCTGCCCAGTGGCATTGGACCTGATTTCATGATTTACCCAGGTCCATCCGATTCCCGCCAACGTGCTCAGACGTGAGCAGTACGAGTCGGCTGGAAGAAGGATGGGGGAAAGGAACCGAAAACAGTTAAGGCAGGCTCTGTAAGCTTCCACCTCCCACACTAAAAGAGTCGGACAGCAGAAGACTGCAGTGGAACCCTCCCTGCTGGGGGGAGGAAAGTGCTGACTTTAACCAGTTTCTGCGGCCTCGCCTTCCTCTTCTTTCCTTTCTCCCTCTCATTCATTCACTGACGCCGCAGCGCTGATCACGGGCACAGAAGCGGCCTCCAAGGGACTAAAGGGAATAACCGCGGCTCTGAGGTGTGGGGACGGCGGCTCCAGGGAAATGTGGGCCGCGCAGGAGGGGCTTCCAGCGGAGGCGTCTTCCCCGCAGACGTGGTTACAGCTGCGCTTTGCTTGACTTACGGGAGTCCGCAAATCTAGCAGGTCTGCTTTCCCGGGAGCGGGACGTGCAGAGACTCGGCCCGCGGTCAGGACAGCTCCCGTAGACGGAGGGCGGCCCCCGGGGCCCTTCCCTGCAACCGGGACGGCGTCCGAGCTGGGCCGGGCCGGGGGTGGGAAGCCGGGGCCCTGCAGCCCCGCCCAGACCAACCCGGGGCGGGGGCCGGTTCCCATAGGGATCGCGGGCCGAGCCGCGGCGGGTCGAGCAGTGCGAGAGGGAGAAGGCGAGGCGGGAGCCAGGCCCGGCCCAGACCGCCGAGGCGCGGTGAGTCCCCGCTGGCAAGGAGGCGCTGGCGGTCTCGGGCCAGCACGTGGCGCCGCTCCAGGCTGCGCTGCGTGGCCGGGGTGCAGGTAGGGGCGCGGGAGCCGGGCGCTGGGTGGTCTCCTACAGCCGGGCCTCGCCGCCGCCCCCTGTGGGGAGCCAGGAGGTGTCTTCTTGCCGCAGGGAAATGAGACCCGAAATTAGAACCCGGGAAGCCCTCGCCCTCCCAGTGCTCCAGCCAGCTCATGTGTCTTAGTTCGGATGAACTATAGCGTTAAAAAGATAGATTGTCTTACAGCTCGGCTGGTTTTAGGAAGGCAGGTTACATTTTAACTTGCAGGGTATTTAACGGGCGATTAAAATCGGGTTATCCCAGGCAGCGAACTCTAGGCCGTTATTCCTGATCCCGTTGCCATTGCCGACAGGGGTCCACTCCTCATTCCTTAAACGTGTGCTGTTCTGTTCTAGACCCGTGACAAACACCCATCGTTGGGTGGGGCTCTAGTAAAGTCCGTTCGCGCCAATATTTTATAAGCGACGTTTTCAAACAATGTGAAGATCTGATTTTTTTTTTTTTTTTTTGGCAGAGTCTGGAACTGTCGCCCGGGCTGGAGTGTTAAGGTGCGATCTCGTCTCACTACAACCTCCGCCTCCCGGATTCAAGCGATTCTCCTGCCTCAGCCTCCTGAGTAGCTGGGACTACAGACGCCCACCACTACACCCAGCTAATTATTTGTTGTTTTAGTAGAGTCGGGGTTTCGCCATGTTGGCCAGGCTGGTCTCGAATTCCTGACCTTGTGATCCACCTGCCTCGGCCTGGAAAAGTGCTGGGATTACAGGCGTGAGCCACCGCGCCCGGCCGAAGATCCATTTTAAGATTTATTCCTCTATGATGGAGAAGTATGAAAAAATTGGGAAAATTGGAGAAGGATCCTATGGAGTTGTTTTCAAATGTAGAAACAGGGACACGGGTCAGATTGTGGCCATCAAGAGGTTTCTGGAATCAGAAGACGACCCTGTCATAAAGAAAATCGCCCTTCGGGAAATCCGAATGCTCAAGGTAATTGATTCACTTTTCCTTTTTTTCTTTTTTCGAGATAGGGTCTCACTCTGTCACCCAGGCTGGAGTGCAGCGATGTGGTCATAGCTCATTGCAGCCTGGAACTCCTGGGCTCAAGCCATCCTTCTGCCTCAGCCTCCTGAGTAGCTGGGATTACAGGTTCTAGCCACTACTCCAGGCTCCACTTTTTCTTTAAAGTGAATTTTTAGAGATGAAAGAAATAAAATGAGTCATGTTATGTTCAAAGAATGTCATGGCACAAGTCACTAATTATATAATCAACTAGAAAGGAGAAACAAAAGTGCCAGGTAAGGTGGCATTCACTTTTAGACATGCTGTGGGACATTTTATTTTTCTTCGCAATAGTTTCTCTCCCACTGTAGACCTGGCTTTTCAATTTGATAGTTTTGGAGTGTAAGACAATTCAATTTTGCTAGCATTGTTGATTTTTAAACTTCTAAGGTATTTTTTATTGGTATATTCAGTCTATTAAGAGAATTAATCATTTACCTGTTTTCAAACTGCTGGGTAGCTCACAGATTTTCATTATACCTCATATGTATTTACTGCTGAGCATCATCATGTCCTGTTTCTAGAAAGAAGCCTTCTTCTTAAAGAAGTGAACTGGTCACTTTCTAATTTTTTTTTTTTTTTTTACTTTTTGTAGAGAAGGCATCTCACTATGTTGGCCAGGTTTGTCTTGAACTCCTGGCCACAAGCCATCCTCCCACTTTGGCCTCCCAAAGTGCTGGGATTACAGGCGTGATCCATCGAGCCTGGCCTGATCACTTTTCAATGTGTATTAGTTAACCCTAAAAATACCATGATATCAGAGGGGGGGGGGAAGGTATTTATTACAAGCTGAAAGTGTGCTTTCCTCTAATGGAGAGACTTCTTTACAGAACTTCTGTGAAGATGAAATCCAAATCGCAATGTGAAAGGGGACATGTAATGAATACGGTGGAGGTCAACTTTGTTTCAGTTATGGCCTCTGTGTTCTGACCTGTATAACTAACTACATGACAAGAGCAACTTAGTGAGAGAGAGATGAATGAAACTTCCAGGGGATTTACCATTATTCTTGCTTCTCCATTTTCTCCAGATCACTCTAAAAATCTTTTGCCCTTGGATAAGTGTGTGGGGTCACTTCTAGATAAGGAACCTAAATGGGAAGTAGCAAGCTTTGGATCAATTGAAATGGGTGGATAACAGGGCGACTTTTCCATTTAGGTTTGGAATGTTCTTAACTAGCAGGATATTATCTGTTGAGAGGGGATGCTTCCAAAGCCCCCCCAGGGGAGTGCTCTCTTAGGAAGGGGTGAGACTTGCAGGGTTTGACCATCCTCCTGCCTGGGTCACTCTACCCTTACGCTCTGTACACAGGGAGGCTGTTGGGCATTTTCACTTTCTCAGGCTTTCCCTAGGGGAGGAGGTAATCATGACATTTCAAAGGTTCATTTACCTGAAAGAAAAATCTGTTTCTTGCAAAAAGATACTCTTTTTCTGATTCTGAAGATTACTTTTGTGACTTCACCTTTCAAATCTCTCACCATGCTTTATCAATACTACATTCACAGTGACAGCTCCCCAAATTAATTGAGTTATTCTAGGATGGAGACTTTGCCTCTGTATCTCCAAAACACACTCGTTGGCATAGCTAGGCCTCCAACAAATGCTTTGTTGGACTGAAAAAAATAGTTAACAAAATACTCTTAGGAAAGGTGGATTTGCCAATGAATTGGGAAGTCAGATGTGTTCTCTTAACTGAATATTGATGTACTGCAAAGGATGGGTTTGTGTACACGTGAGCCTGATTTCAGAGCATGCAGCACCCCACTCTCCAGATTAAGTACACAGATGTAGGCACCCCCTGATGTCTATGAAGTGGTGGGACTAGATCACGGGTAGAGTCTGTCCCTTGAAGCTGTAACTTTTCAGAGTTGTGTGATATTCCTAACACATATTATGTACTATGCTGGGCACGGTGGCGCATGCCTGTAGCCCTAGCTACCTGGGAAGGAGGCTAAGGTGAGAAGATGGTTTAAACCCAGCGGTTCAAGGCTACGGTGAACTACGATTAGGCCACTGTACTCCAGCCTGGGTGACAGAGTGAGACCCTGTGTCTTATAAAATAAAGATACTTAGTCAATATTTGCTGAGTAGGTGAATTCAGAGTATGGGAAATAAACATTTTATTTTCTCCATTTATGTATTCAGTAGTCATCGAGCCCCAGTTGTGCCTAAAACAATGTTTATGCAAAGTTGTACACCCTGTGTTTCAGAAGCTCAGCTCTTGGAAGGGAGGTAGGATGATCTGCCGTTTGGCTCTCACTCCTGATAGACTGGGTTCCCAGTGAGCAGGGCATGCGTACTCTTGCCTGGTAAGAACTCTTTAGGTGCTTGTTGAATGGTGAAAGTAAGTAATTGGGGACATGTTTGAGCTGAACTTTGAAATGTTTAAGGAACATGGAATGAGACATAAGGCATTCAAGGCAGACACTGTATCCTAGGAAAAGATGTGTAAGTGGAAAGCACAGTGTATTAAGGGAACACAGGTAATTAATAACCCCAGTGTCTTGGCCAAGATGCCTGGTGGGTGCTAACAGGCTGGGGGAGAGAAGGAAGGGGGAAGCCAGGGTCCAACAGGATCAGGTTGTTGAGAAATGCTGAGTGTCTGATAAAATATATTGTTTGCTAAGAAGAACGATAGCAAGGAAAATCTAGCTGCCCCACCCCCACCAAGTGATAAGTACATTTGTATGCTAATGGAATAAATCCAGTAGAGAAAAAACTTGATTTTGGAGGAGGGAGAGAATTGCTGGAGCCATGACCTTGAGTTACTGACATCAGCCATATCAACCATAAATATAATTGCATAAAAAAAGACAATTTAGGCTGGGTGTGGTGGCTCAGGCCTGTAATCTCAGCACTTTGGGAGGCCGAGACAGGCAGATCACCTGAGGTCAGGAGCTTAAGGCCAACAGGTGAACCGCGTCTCTATTAAAAATACAAAACTAGCTAGGCATGGTGGGAGGCGCCTGTAATCCCAGCTACTCGGGAGTCTGAGACGGGATAATTGCTTGAACGCAGGAGGTGGAGACTCCAGTGAACCGAGATCGCGCCACTGTGCTCCAGCCTCGGCGACAGAGTAAGACTGCTAGATTCTTTATGTACACTTTCCTTAATCTTTCTGTAACAGGATCCACAGCTGACTCCAAGCTATGGGGTGAAACTTCTTCCACCAGGGTATTCACCGTTTTCTAGTTTGCATATGAAACATGAATTCAACTCCTTTCTATAACTTAGGTTTAAACATACTAAGGATTTATTGGATGAGAGATAGGGTGGTCACAACTAGAAGTCAGGTTACAGAGAGAGACAAGGTAACTGAAAGAAAATCACCTTAAATCAAGAAGTTAGGAGCTGGGCACGATGGCTCACAACTGCAATCCCAGTATTTTGGGAAGCAAACGTGCGGATCTGTTGAGCCCAGGAGTTCAAAACCAGCCTGGGCAATGTAGTGAAACCCCATCTCTACAAAAAATAGAGAAATTAGCTGGGCGGGGTGGCATGCACTTGTAGTCCCAACTACCCAGGAAGCTGAGGTGGGAAGATCACCTGAGTTCTGGGAGTCAAGGCTGCAGTGAGCCGTGATTGTGCCACTACCACTCCAGCCTGGCAACAGAATAAGACCCTGTCTCAAAAAAAAATCAAGAAGTCAGGCACAATGGGCTGAAGCATCACAGGCCCTGTGGTGGAAAGTGGGCAGTAGTTCTGTATAAAGCAGGTGGATGCACTTGAACTCAACACAGCCCCCTGGAGGAATATCTGTGTGTCCCACAAGGAAGGGGCTTTGTGGTTGAAAACAAATACAAACCAACCAAGCTAGAATGATTGTGTTACTAAGGCCCCAAGCCCCTGTGCTGCTGAACCTTCTCTCTGTGGAATGAAAATGGTAGGAAGAGGAAGGAAAGAATTTCAGCTGCAGTGGCAGGAGAAGTAGATGCTCCTAGAGGAGTTGGAGGTCAAGGACAGAACAGTGTCATTATGGGATCTCTGGGTAGATGTTCTACCTATGGCAGATGGTATGGGGGCATTAAAATATATTAGACCAGCATCAGTCAAGGGCTGAACACAGCAGCTGGGACATTGTCTGTGACAGTTCTCCCTCCAGAAGACATGAAAAACAAGAGAGACAAGAGGAAGGAGTCGTCTGCTCTGCGGCAGGTAGGGGCAAGGGACCTGTAGATTTGGGCAAACTGCCAAGTATGGTTGTTACCTAGGATGCACAGATTACACTAATGACAACCTTAGAAGGTAAATATTGTTATTCCATTTTACAAATGGATTCAGGATGGTTAATGATTTGCCAAGGCCTCCCGGCTCAGTGAGCTGGAATGCAGTCACAGTTCTCTCTGTCCCCAAGTTCATGCCATGCAGCTTGCCCACACCAGAACCATCCGTCACTTTACACCAAACACCATAGTCTGAAGTCTCCCAGTGACTGGTCCTCAGAATTTATACTGCCCTTTCTCCAGCAAGGCCTGAGCTGTGAGATTCGTGGCTTCCGTGCAAGGCTGAGTGCAGGCTTGCTGGAGCAACGATTCATTCCGTATCTCATTCCATAACCCTGTGGACTATTTTAGAAGGCTCAAAGCTACGGTTTGCCATCCACAAAGATGAGAATAAGCATGAGGGGGAAATGTCCATTTGAAAATTAATTATAAATATTACAATGGAATGCGGAAATTCATAATGGGAGCAAGATCGCTCATAAAGGGTGAAAATTGGTTCTTGGCAGGTAGCAAAAATATCTAACTTTTGTATTGTTTAAAGCACAGATATACATGTGGTTCATATACCGATATATAGTATATTTGTGATCTTAAAATTTCATTGGCAAGTGATTAGGAAAAACTGTGTAAAATGACTGTTTAGGGGGGACAGAAATGGAAAAAGGTACTTGGGGTGTGGGCGAGTGGGACTGTTGAGTGTATCCTCGGTGCTCTCATTTGATTTTAATTCCTATGAATGGTAGTAACTTGCAGAATGTTCTGAGCATCCTTTTCTTTCCTCTGTCTCCTCTCATCAGTAGCCTTCTGGTAGGGACAGGGGCTGTGTGACTGCATGGGGACAGGGGCTGCAGTTAGGACTGCAGTTTCTTTTCCTTTTTGGTGTGTGTGTTTTTTTTTTTTTTTGGAGGCAATCTTACTCTGCTGCCCAGGCTAGAGTGTAGTGGAGCAATCTTGGCTCACTGCAACCTCCACCTCCCAGGTTCAAGTGATTTTCCTGCCTCAGCCTCCCCAGTAGATGGGACCACAGGCGCATGCCACCACACCCGACTAATTTTTGTATTTTTAGTAGAGACAGGGTTTCACTATGTTGGCCAGGCTGGTCTCAAACTCCTGACCTCAAGATCTGCCTGCCTCGGCCTCCCAAAGTGCTGGGATTACAGGTATGAGCCACCGTGCCGGGCCTGGGACTTCAGTTTCCAATCGTGCTCGAAGCTGTGGAGCCACCCTGGGCAAGCTCTAGTGCTTCCTAGAGCCTGGCCCACCTTATCTCTACGATTTATGTCCCTGCTTGGCATTGCTTTGCTGATTTTTTTTTTTTCACACAAAAGTTTTTAGTTTATTAAGCTTCTGATGAAAAATCCACAACGGCCATAGATAACATCATTGCAGCACCTTCACTCCTTCGGCTTTTTGCCAGCACCAACATTGGCCTTTGCAGTCCCCCTGACTTTCTTCATTCTGTTCTTGCGTTCCTTTCGTTGCTTTCTTGAGGTCTTTTTCTTCTCATACAGGCCATGTCTTGCAAGTCTATGTTTGGGTTCATTTTTCTTTGCATAATCCAGGGAATCATAAATCATGCCAAAGCCAGTTGTCTTGCCACCACCAAAATGAGTTCGGAATCCAAATACAAAGATGACATCTGGTGTGGTCTTGTACATTTTGGCTAGCTTTTCCCGAATTTCTGTCTTAGGCACTGTTGCCTTCCCGGGGTGAAGGACATCAGTGACCATTTGTTTCCTCTGAAGTAGTCGGTTGGTCATGAACTTTCTAGTGCGGATAGTTACTGTGTCATTCATGATGGCGGCCTATCCTTAGCCGGGGAGGAAAAGCTGCTTTGCTGACTTTTTGCTGAGGAGAGCAGAGGGCTTGTGGGCCAAACATCTAACAACAGTAAAGCAGCCTCAAGGATGCAAGAACAGGAGAGTAGAGGGTCAAAGGGAGCACTAGCATAGAGAGAGGAAAGCACAGACAGGAAGGCAGAAGGGTGGGATTTCAACATGGTACTGAGGCCAGCAGAGGCACAGGAGGCAAAGCTCTTCACATGGTCCCCCATGAGGCTCACTAGCTCCAAAGAGCAGACCAGAAGTCCTGCTGGGCACATACCGTCATGGTGACAGGCACATGCTGTGTAAGAAGTAGGACTGTCAAGGTTGCCTGTTATCCACAGCATTTATTTTTATTTATTTATTATTTTTTAAGATGGGGTTTCACCATGATGGCCAGGCTGGTCTTGAACTCCTGACCTCAGGTGATCCACCCGCCTTGGCCTCCCAAAGTGCTAGGATTACAGGTGTGAGTCACCACACCCAGCCTCCACAGCATTTATTAAGTGCTTAATTGAATGCGCTCTGTGCCACAGCCACATCCACTAAATGCTAATAGAGTACCATGTGGATGGTCACTAGCATTAGAATCTAATTAGAACTTTCACAGTTGTAAAGACTTCTGCTCCTCAAATACTAGTTGAAGGAGTGTTTGTTAACTCAGTAAAAACCTCAGTGGAAAATCCTGTGACATCTTTCAGAATTTAGTCATTCTGTTGCTAATAGGGGTCATTTCTAGGCTCCCTGTCTTCTGATTGTTTACTTGGCTTGTTGAGGTGGATTAATAACATATGTCTATTAATTGTTTTCGCTGAGTTCAGCATTTTCTGTTAAGGATGATAGATTAACCCAAACATCTGTGGAATCACACTGTTAACATAAATGAGGGAAGCAGCCTGAATATAGGGCAAGATGCGAGGTGGAGACTGGCAAACTGGAGTCCTTGTGTCTCATCTGCAGTGGACAGCCACTGCTCAGCGCCACAGACTGCAAGGCTAGGGTACTGGGTTTTCAGTCTCTTTTTTTTTTTGAGACAGAGTCTCGCTCTTGTCACCCAGGCTGGAGTGTAGTGGTGCGATCTCGGCTCACTGCAACCTGCTGGGATTACAGGTGCCTACTACCATGCCCGGCTAATATTCTGTATTTTTAGTAGAGACAGGGGTTCACCATGTTGGCCAGGCTGGTTGCAAACTCCTGACTTCAGGTGATCCACCTGCCTCGGCCTCCCAACATGCTGGGATTACAGGTGTGAGTCATCGCGCTGCCCGCGCCCCCTCTGACCCGCATTTTTTTTTTTTTTTTTTTTTTAGAAAGACAGGGTCTCACTCTGTTGCCCAAGCTGGAGTGCAGTGGTGCAATGATGGCTCACTGCAGCCTCAGTCTCCAAGGGTCAGGTGATCCTCCCACCTCAGCCTCCTGAATAGCTGGGACTACAGGAGTGACTCACCACACCAGGCTAATTCTTTGTAGAGATGGAGTTTCTCCATGTTGCCCAGGCTGGTCTCAAACTCCTGCACTCAAGCAGTCCTCTTGCCTCGACCTCCCAAAGTGCTGGGATTACAGGCATGACTCCTCATGTCCAGCCAGAGTCTTTTTTAAAAATCTAGAAATCAGAATTTCATGTCAAGTGTCCTGGGGTTTTCCTACAACCTTTTATTCTGAGAAAAAATCAAAATATACAGAAGTGGAGAGGATAGTACAATGAATACCTGCATGCCCTTAGCTAGATTAGTTCATCAGCTGTTAGAATTTTGCTGCATTTCCTTTGTGTCTTTTTTTCATTCTGCCTTTTCAGAGACAGAGTGTCACTCTATTACCCAGTCTGGAGTGCCACGGCACAATCATGGCTCACTGTATTCTTGAAGTCCTGGGCTCAAGTGATTCTTGTGCCTCAGCCTCCTGAGTTGCTGGTGTTACAGGTGTGTGAGCCATAGTGCCTGGCTAATTTTTTATATTTTTTGTAGAGATAGGATTTTACTATGTTGCCAAGGCTGATCTCAAACTCCTGGCCTTCAGCAATCTTCCCACTTCAGCCTCCCAAAACCCTGGGATTACATGCATGAGCCACTGTGCCTGCACTTCCTTTATCTCTGTTTCTGCCTCTCTCTCTCTCTCTCTCACACACACACACACACTTTTTTGGCTGAGCCATCTACCTAAATATTTAGCATTAATCTCCTGAAACAAAGATGTTCTTCTATATAATCACATTATGATTTCTATACTCAATAAATTTATCATTGGCTCAATCCTAATATCTAATATATGGTCTGTGTTCAGATTTCTCATATTGTTCCAATAATTGTTATATAACTATCTGTAACTAAATAATTATATCCATAAATGTATATAGTTATTTTAAAAATCCAGGATCTATTAAGTCACTGTACATTGCATGACTCTTTAGTCCCTTTAATCTGAAAGACTTTTCTACCTTCATCTTTCATGATACCAATATTTTCGAAAAGTCCAGTCCATCTTTTTTGCAAATGTGTCTCGACTTAAACTAACTGGCTGTTTCCACATGATTTGATACAGGTTAAATGTCTTCAGTATGAACACTGCACGGGTGAAGCTGTGTCCTTCACACTAGCTCCCATCAGGAAGTATATGATGTCATTTTTGTCCCCTAATTGGAGGCTATCAGTTTTAATTCCTGGGTTAAGATGGGTCTGCCATATTTCTCAATTGTAAAAATAATGTTCTCCTTTATAATTAATAAGTTATCTGTGGGGTGATATTTTGAAACTGTGACTACCTTGTTCCCCAACAACTTCGCCCAGTGGATTTCTTTTTTTTTTTTTTTTTTTTGAGACTGAGTCTCGCTTTGTTGCCCAGGCTTGAGTGCAGTGGTGCGATCTTGGCTCACTGCAACCTCCACCTCCTGGGTTCAAGCAATTCTCCTGCTTCAGTCTGCTGAGTGGCTGGAATTATAGGTGCCTGTCACCATGCCCAGCTAATTTTTGTATTTTTAGTAGAGTTGGGGTTTCATCATGGTGGCCAAACTGGCTTCAAACTCTTGGCCTCAAGTGATCCGCCCACCTCATCCTCCTAAAGTGCTGGGATTACGGGTGTGAGCCACTATGCCCGGCATTTTTAATCACTGATGATCCTTGCCTGTATCAATTATTAAAAAGTTATTGTAAAACAGTTATTTTTCTATAATTTTTTTTTTTTTTTTTTTTTTTTTTTGAGACAGAGTCTTGCTCTGTTCCCCAGGCTGGAGTGCAGTGATATGATCTCAGCTCACTGCAACCTCCACCTCCCGGGTTTAAGCAATTCTCCTGCCTCAGCCTCCTGAGTAGCTGGGATTACAGGGGTGCACCACCATGCCCGGCTAATTTTTGTATTTTTAGTAGAGACGTGGTGTCACCATGTTGATCAGGCTGGTATTGAACTCCTGACCTCATGATTCGATCACCTCAGCCTCCCAAAAAGTGCTGGGATTACAGGCGTGAGCCACTGCGCCCAGCCTAGAATTCTTTGTATACTCATTAGTTATCATTTTCTGTAAAAAAAAAAAAAGAGATTTCCTTCCCTCTCCCCCTACCGCGGCTTTTAGTATCACTGTGGATTCATGGATTTTTAAAAATTCAATATGTTGGCCGGGCATGGTGGCTCATGCCTGTAATCCCAGCACTTTGGGAGGCTGAGGCAGGTGGATCACTTGAGGTTGGGAGTTTGAGACCTGCCTGACCAACATGGAGAAACCCCCTCTCTACTAAAAATACAAAATTAGCTGGGTGTAGTGACACACGCCTGTGATCCCAGCTACTCGGGAGGCTGAGGCAGGGGAATTGCTTGACCTGGGAGGCAGAGGTTGTCGTGAGCCAAGATCATGCCACTGTACTCCAGCCTGGGCAACAAGAGCAAAACTCCGTCTCAAAAAAAAAAAAAAATTCAATATGTTACACACCATCACTGTCAGTATTCTTTTTGACTCTGAAATTGTTACGCATGTAGCATTTAGGGCTCCTTCCATCCAGCTCCGGTGTCCTGACAAATGTCCATCCTTCTCTGAGCACCTGTTTACCGTGTGGCACAGCCCAACGTCCCAGGTTCATCCTTCCCCAGCCCTGGATCAGCCATTTCTCCAGAGACCTGTGGTTCCTTTTAGTGAGAAGGAAATCTCCTGACCTTAAAATGTTGACAAGTCATTTATGAGAATTTTAAACATCATTCAGGCCAAGTGAAACACATCTGCAGATAATATTTGCCGTATAAGCTGTCAGTTTGGGGCCAGAGGGACAGTACAGCTTTCATTCTCTGCAGATGTTCTCATGAGAGACTCGCAGAGATCTGGCCCATGGATGTTCATTACTAATGTATAGCTAGATGCTGGGAGTTTGTGTAAACTGGTTGTCAACAGCATAGGAGGCAAAACAGAGCTTTCCTTTGCCCACACTGATAGAAACCAAACGGTCCTCTTACCGTTATCTCTTCCTATTTGTTCAACAAGTGGAGACCTGTTTAATTTTATTTTTACAAGATAATATACTAACTGCAAATAGTAACAGGCTATTTTGTTTGTTTATGAGAAGATTTTTTGGCTTAGCTCTTGATGTATTCATCTAGAAAGATTATATTTCTGCTGTGTAGTGAACTCCTAAGTGATAAAGCTGCCACGCAAATACTTGAAGAACAACAGAAGCAGAAATCAACAAGCTGGCTGGTTACCTTCTCAAAGACTCCCAGTCTGCGAGGAGATTAAGCACATACCACCTTTCAGTGTCCTGCTGCCACTGCACACACCCTGCCACACACGGTAGACGCTAGAAAACAAAATATCACAGAGCAGGAGGAAGCAGATAAGTGATTTTTATGATTCACATTGATAAAATACGTAATTTATGCTACTGCTTTTTTGCCACTTATTTTTATTTCTAACCTGTAAAATTTCTAGGTGGACAGCGTGTTTTTGTTTTTGTTTTTTTTGAGACAGTCTCACTCTGTTGCCCAGGCTGGAGTGCAGTGGCATGATCTCGGCTCACTGTAACCTCTTCCCCAAGGTTCAAGCGATTCTTCTGCCTCAGCCTCCTGAGTAGCTGGATGCACACCACCATGTCCAGCTACTTTTTGTATTTCTAGTTGGGGCAGGGTTTCACCATATTGGCCAGGCTGGTCTCGAACTCCTGACCTCAAGTGATCCACCCACTTTGGCCTCCCAAAGTGCTGGGATTACAAGTGTGAGCCACCATGCCTAGCCAACAGTGTATATTACATATCGTAATTATAAGACTCCAAACTACACTAAAAGGTAGTAATTTTGGGAATAAAAGGCTGACACCTGACCTGTTTATCTGGCACAGGATGGGAGTTAATGGAAGACCATACTCTGTGCTCAAAGCAAGGAAGAGCTCTTTGAAGCACCAGAATGTGGCCAGATTTGCTGGCTCTAGCTGCAGCCTTTTCCTCTGATTGTTCACTGAATGTATCTAAAGTACAGCACGCTCTATACCTTCGAAGGAAATGCCAAACCGCCATAGCTACAAATCATCTGCTTGATGCTTCCCTTCCTTTTCACCCCTTACATCCCTGAGCACATGCTTCTTTGTTTAAACACTCAATAAATAGTGTGGGTCTCCAGTGCTCAGGGCCCTCACATCCTCCTACTCACGTCGGCCCCCTGGGAGCCCACCTTTACGCACTCTTACAATCTTTCTTGTCTCTTAATTTCTCTGTCTCTGCCGACCCTCGTAACTTCCTAGGTCTGGGCTGGTCCCCAACGTAACAATTATTGGCCAGGCATGGTGGCTTATGCCTGTAATCTTAACACTTTGGGAGGTCAAAGCAGGCAGATCACTTGAGCTCAGGAGTTCCAGACCAGCCTGGGCAACAAGGTGAAACTTGGACTCTACAAAAAATAGAAAAATTAGCCAGGCATGGTTTTGTGCGTCTGTGGTCCCAGCTACTCAGGAGGCTGAGATGGGAGGATCACCTAAGCCTGGGAGGTCAAGGCTGCAGTGAGTGTGTTTGAACCACGGCACTCTAGCCTGGGCAACAGAGTGAGAAAAAGAGAGAGAAAGGAAGAGAAGAGAAGGAAGGAAGGAACAGAGGGAGGGAGGGAGGGAGGAGGGAGGGAGGGAGGGAGGAAGAGTAGTAATTTTTATATGAAATGAATGGAAGCATTAAAGGCGCAAGGCTTGTGTCTTTCCCTTTACATTTTGAAAAATATTTTAATCCACCTTTTTATTTGGCAGAATTGATATTTTAGGCCACAAATTTCCTTTCAACAGGCATATTTTCTTGCTAATTATTAACTTTCTTTATTACTTATTAACCTTAAAGCCCCTCTAGTACAAATGCTCTTGGGTAAAATTGCCTGGTTGAAAATCTTTGAAATCTATCTATTTTGTTGTTGTTGTTGTTGTTGGAATAATGAAAGGCTAAGAATTTCTAAACTGGCCAGGCACAGTGGCTCACTCCTGTGATTTCAGTGCTTTGGGAGGCTGCAGCAGAAGGATAGCGTGAGCCCAGGAGTTCTAGGCTGCAGTGAGCTATGATCGCACCACTGCACTTCAGCCTGAGTGACAGACTGAAACTCTTTCTCTGAACAAACAAAAAACCACACAGAATTTTTAATCCAACAGACGTGATCAACCACCCGTAAAAACCAATGAAATAATTGACTTGATAACTGTCACTAGGTTGCTGCATTCATTCTTGGCTATGCTCGTGTTATTTCTCATTTTCGTCACGACTGTACTATTCCTTCTCTCACAGTACTTCCCACGGACCGTGTTAGTCAGTAAAACAGGTCAAGCATCCACTGTGCACATCACTGGCCTGTGCTGGGTCTTGAGAGAAATACAGAGAGACCCGCGAGCCAGGCATGAGGCTTTGTTCCTCGGTCATTTAAGCTGAAGGAGAGGCGACAGGACAGCAACACAGGTGATTAGGGAGGATGGGCTACCTCTGTTTGTCACTTGCTTCTTCCCTCCAGACCTGCTGGAGCCTGATTCCAGATGTTTCATAGTACAGTGGACAGTGGATCTCTATTACCCAGCTCACAGTGGGCAGCTCTGGGTTACTCAATCACTTGATGTCCTGTATTCAGGTGCTCACTGTACTAAGGCCCAACAACATGTCAGGAGCTAGACACCTCTACACAACTGGGTATGCCGAGTCATATGGCTTGAGTAGTAGGGCAGCTTTGACCTGCTGCAAAGTTCCCTCTTGTCTTGGGTCCTACTCAGTGTTAGCAGCCTTCTAAATCACTTGGTAAATTAGGCAGAGCAGTGCCCAAGGGCTGTATCTGCTGCCTCCAAAATCCAAAGAGACCCACCAAGAGCAATGCCATTTTTTAAATGGTAGAGGTTACAAGGTGCAACAATTTATCCTTTAAGGAGGAGGCAGCTGGGCATGGTGGTGCCCACTTGTAGTTGCAGCTATCTGGGAGGCTGACGCGGGAGGCTCACTTGAGCTCAGGAGTTGAAGGCTACAGAGAGCTATGATCATGCCACTGCCCTCCAGCCTTGAGGAAAGAACAAGGCCTTGTCTCAAAAAAAAAAAAAAAAAAATGATGTCACAACATGCCCCAGGCCATTGAATTCCTAGAATATCACTTATATGCCATTCCCCAGAGGGTTTTCTCCCACTCTCTGGTACACACACATCTTAATTGGACATCCAGAGTACTTGCCATTTCTGTTCACCAGGAGATCCAGTTAACATGATGTCATCAGTACAGTGGAGCAGCATGAGATTCAGTGAAATATCAAGACAGTTAAGGTCCTTGTGGATTATGTAGTGACAGAACGCAGGAGAGTTAGGCTTCAGGCAAGACAGTGAATGTGAACGGCTGTCCATCCCACAAAAGGTGAACTGCTTTTGATCTAACTTCCTGATTGAAATTGGAAAGAACATGTTCAGCAAGTCAACAGTTGCATGTCAAGTGCCAGAGCCTGTGTATATCAGTTCCAGGAAAGATAGCATATCCAGCCCCGATTTCTGCAATTGGAACTATAGTTGGGTTGAGTTTATAGTAGTCTACCAGGTGAGGTGAGGGGATTAGGATGGGGATCACCACCTCTGCATTCCTAAGTCTTTGATGGTGGTACTCATCACTGCATTTTCTCCTGGGATGCGGTTTTGCTTCGGGTTTGCTATTTTGACCAGGATTGTGTTGTG
This sequence comes from Ateles fusciceps, assembly GCA_036589455.1. Taxonomy (NCBI): domain Eukaryota; kingdom Metazoa; phylum Chordata; class Mammalia; order Primates; family Atelidae; genus Ateles; species Ateles fusciceps. The sequence goes on from JAZHEH010001212.1 coordinate 8,775,530, forward strand.
GGGGAGGAAGGACAGTTTCAGGAGCTTCTATCTGGCACTTTCTACCATATTGGCTCTTACTTCACAGGTCATAGAACCAATGTGAGGGTCCGCCGACGCTAAGCATATCTATCCCACTTTGCACTTCTCAATTGGAGGAAATAATCTCAAGAATGGATTCATGGAGCTGTTAAGCCCACTGTGAAATGGTACTCTAACCTGAGGCCATGATACCATTTGGGGTCCCACATATCAGTGCCAGCTCAGACCTTGTTGCCACAGCCTTTGAAAGGTCTGAGTGTTTTCTTTTCCCAGTTACTCTGGTAAATGGCCACAGATCCCTTTGAAAAGTGAGGAATACTCACAGTGGCGTTGCAGGATCCTCCTTCAAGGTGACTCAGCAACACTTTGGACTGTAACTGACTTAGATCTAGAAACTGGGCGAGGAGCTGCCGTTTTCCGCTCCAGCAGTTGATATCAACTTTCTGCTTGGTCTCAGTTTCTTCTGGCAAAGCAAGTCAGGTTACACACTATCTGCTCTTCTGTCTCACCTATAGGACCTCCAGGGTGAGATCCCATCTGTGCATTATTAGCACAGATTTCTGTGAAATAAGGTGTTCTGGCTGTGCTTCCCATTATGATAATTTTAGGTACCTTGCCACTGTTAGCACCTGGCCTCTGTCACTCTGGAATCTTATCACTTTCATCAGAACCAGAAAGCCTAGTTCCATGGTAGCACCTCTAGCCTACTGAGGACAAGCCTGTCTACCCCACCCACAGAGGACAGCCAGGGATGAGCTTCTTGAAGATGCTAGTGGCGTCCTTTCTGCTCCTTACTTCTTTAGTGGAGAGAGTATCCTCTGGACCTTCCAAGGAAACATAATCAGGCAGCGAGTTCTTCAGTCCCACATCACACCAGCCTTTCTAACGTTTCCATCTCCTTGAGTTCCCAGGCCCCTTCCTCAATACTCTGCCAAGGCAGTTCCAGCATGTCTGCCTTATCTACTAAATGCCCAACCTTCAAAGAGCTGTGCCAGCAGCACATTTAAGACTGCCTTCTGTGTGCTGTGGCTCACACCTGTAATCCCAGCACTGGGAGACTGAGGCGGGCATCACTTGAGGTCAGGAGTTTGTTACCAGCCTGGCCAACGTGGCAAAACCCGTCTCTACCAAAAATACAAAAATTAGCCGGGCGTGATGGTGCACATCTTAGTCCCAGCTACTCAGGAGGCTGAGGTGGAGAATCACTTGAACCTGGGAGGCAGAGGTTGCAGTGAGCCGAGACTGCATCACTACACTCCAGCCTGGGTGACAGTGTGAGACCCTGTCTCAAAAAAAAAAAAAAGATTGTCTTGACAGGCAGTGTCTCACAATATCTCATGCCTGTAATCCCAACACTTTGGTATGTTGAGGTGGCAGAATCACTTGAGGCCAGAAGTTTGAGACCAGCCTGGGCAAGATGATGAGACCCTGTCTCTACAAAACAAAATTTTGTTTTAATTATCCAGCCATCCAGTCACTGGGGAGGCTGAGGCAGGAGGATCCCTTGAGCCTAGGAGTTCAAGGCTGCAGGGAGCTATGATCGTGCCGCTGCACTCCAGTCTGAATGACAGAGTATGACCCTGTCTTTATAAAAATTAAAAATAAAATTTAAAAAAGAACTGTCTGCAGGTGTCCTTGTCAAGATTTAAGTCCCAAGTTTTTTTGTTTTTTTTTGTTTTTTCTTTTTTTAATAAAGATGGGGTTTCACCATGTTGGTCAGGCTGGTCTTGAACTCCCAACTTCAGGTGATCCACCCACCTTGGCCTCCAAAGTGCTTGGATTACAGGTGTGAGCCACCACACCCGGCCGAGTGCAGTGCTTCCATATCAATGAATATCCCCCTCTCCAGCCTTGCATTTCACTACTGCCATGGCCCAGCCCCCTCGAGACTGCTGCTGGTACCTATGAGGCAGGTCTTGTAATTTTTGAGTGCAGCTATTTCCTCCCAGAGCAAGAACCTTATTGCCCTACTCAGGCAGTGCTACATGCTCATCCTATTATAGGTCCGTGGGCCCTGGAAGGAGGTGGGGATAGAATCTAAGGACAGGCATCCCCCCTCCTAAGGAGGCACCTGCATCATGTGAAGGATTTTTAGGGTCTGCAGGTGAAGGAAGCAGCTCACCTACAGCCATGGAGCTGAGTCGCTTCTCCTAGCCCTGAAGGGTCAGGGAAATTTGAGAATTTCAGATTCTCAGGCTCTTCTCGTAGATGTCCCTATCCCAGATCGCAGGAATCTTCTCTTTTCTCACCATAGCCCTGACTTAGACCTGAGAGACCTGTTTGGCTGGATGTTGTCCCCTCTGTAGCTCTGCTGCTCTTTAAGTCCTGAGATTGATTTTTTGGCATAGACTGTCCTGTCTGCAGGAGAAAAATGTCTCTAAATACTGCCAGCAATACTTTTGACTCCCACTGTTGACTGTTGGTGGCTAACCTGACCCTGTCATTTTCTTTCTCTTTTCAGTGATTTAAAGGTGTTAACAAGAGCCAGCTTATTCAATACTCCCCATAGTGATCGTTGCCCCTACCGCTCATGTGCCACTGCATTGCCTAAGCAAACCTGTACCCCATTCAAAACCAGCCCTGATGAAAGCCTTCGTGACTGTGTTGCTGCAGCTCCCCCAGGCTTCCTCCCACCCCACTTACCACCAGCAGCGGGGTCCTTGTTGCCAACTGCCCCACGTTGATCCAGTTTCAGAATTCCATTCCGAAGGTCTGCTAGCTAAGGCCACTTCTGGTACCAATGGTCTTAGCCTGTGCACCTCCCCAGAAAGTAAAGTCTGAGACAGGGACTGTGTGTTAGGAGTTTATTTTGGGAAGTGATACCAGAGAGTAGGAGTAGGGAACAGGAAAGAAAACAAGGAAGTAGGAAAAACCAGTGTAACCGGGACTGGGAACTCATCCTGCCAGGCCTCGTTAAGGAGCCCAAGGAACAGAAGAGAGGCCATTGAATCACCCTCACCCCCCGTTGGTCCAACGCTCCCCCATGGAGTGTTAACTCCTGCAAGTGCAGAATCCCAGCAGCATCCCACAAGCTCTGGGCAGAAAGCAAAGACCGAGGGCAGCTGGGGTGAGGCTCTGTCAGGCTACAGGTGCACAAAACTGGCTGCTGCAGCAGTTTCAGCAAATCTTCAATTAAAAAATGACCTGAAACAATAGGAAACAAGACAGGAGAGACGACTAAACCACTGACCTCCTTGCTGTTCTATTAATATTCCAGGCAGAATCCCGCATAAAAGCGTTTGGAATGATCGCTCCTACTGCTTGGAAGGTTTTCCCAAACATCCTTATGACCTTGACCTTCTTCAGATCTTTTTTTCATTTATTGCCTTCTCAGTGAGGTCATCCCTCTTTTAAATTTTACCACTCCACCACTCTGTGCCCCTATCCACCTTGTTTATTTCCATAAGGCTTATCAACATCTAGGAACTCAAATACAAGCTTGTGGAGAGAAGAGACTTTTGTTAGCTTTGTTGAGTATATGATCTCAGATCTTACAGTAATGTCCAGCAGAGCAGAGGGCTCAGTGTATGTTCTTAACAATAATATGACAAGTGAATATATGAAAATGGAAGGATTTTAAAATATTTTTTTCATATACTTCCTGTTTTCACATATTTTAAATAAAATAGATTTTCAGGCCAGGCGCAGTGGCTCACGCCTGTAATCCCAGCACTTTGGGAGTCTGAGGCGGGCGGATCACAAGGTCAAGAGATCGAGACCATCCCGGCCAACATGGTGAAACCCCACCTCTACTAAAAATACAAAAATTAACTGGGCATGGTGGTGCATGACTGTAGTCCCAATTACTCGGGAGGCTGAGGCAGGAGAATTGCTTGAACCTGGGAGGCAGAGGTTGCAGTGAGCTGAGATCACGCCACTGCACTCCAGCCTGGCGCCTGGAGACACAGCAAGACTCTGTCTCAAAAAAAAAAAAAAAGAAAAAATTGATTTTCATATATTTTTTGTAAAATTACTCAGTAGCTTGCCTTCTTCACTCAACAATACATCATGGTCATCAGTCAACACATAGGCCACTATGAATTGTACTCTCTTAATACCTGCATAGTATTTATTATTTCATGGTCTGCATATGGCACAATGTATTTAGCCATCCTCCTCGGTTACAGGATGTTCATGTTCTTTCATATTTTTTGCCTCTACAAGCAGTGCTGGAATCCTGGTATGAATGTTTTTATGCAATGATGCTTTCATTTATAGAAAAGATATTCTTAGAAGTGGAATGCCAGTAAGAGGATGTGTCTGTGTGTGTTTTCAATAGATTTTATTTTTAGAATAGTTTGAGATTTACAGAAAGACTGAGAAGATAGTACAGAGTTCCCATATATCCTGCTCTCAGTTTTACCTATTAGAAACATCTTATGTTAACGTGGTATGCTTATTATAGTCAGTGGACCAATACTGTTGCATTAGCATTAACTGAAGTCCATCCGTACTTTATTCACGTCTTTAATTTTTTGTTGAATTTCCTGTTTCTGTTCCAGAATCCTTTCTAGGAAACTATATTACATGTAGCATTCGTGTGTCCTCAGGCTCCTCTTGGCTGTGACAGTTTCGTAGACTTTACATGTTTTTGATGACTCTGGGAGTTTTCAGGAGTACTAATCACATATTTTGTAGAATGTCCCTCTATTGGAATTTGTCTGTTGTTTTTCTCATGATTAGACCAGGGTTATGGGCTAGAAGACCACGTCCCATCCCATCAAGGGTACATACTGTCAACATGATTTACCATGATTTTTGTGTGTGTGTGTGATGGAATTTCACTTTTGTTGCACAGGCTGGAGTGCAATGGCATGATCTTGGCTCACTGCAACCTCTGCCTCCTGGGTTCAAGCAATTCTCCTCCCTCAGCCTCCCAAGTAGCTGGGATTACAGGCATGCGCCACCACAACAGTCTAATTTTGTATTTTTCATAGAGATGGGCTTTCTTCATGTTGGTCAGGCTGGTGTCAAACTCCCGACCGCAGGTGATCCGCCCACCTTGGCCTTCCAAAGTGTTGGGATTACAGGCGTGAGCCACTGCACGTGGCCCCCTTTTAAAAATTATTTTATTTTATTATTTTTTGAGACTGAGTCTCGCTCTGTCGCCCAGGCTGGAGTACAGTGGCGCGATCTTGGCTCACTGCAACCCTCTGCCTCCTGGGTTCAAGCGATTCTCCTGCCTTGGCCTCCTGAGTAGCTGGGACTGCAGGAGCGCGCCACCATACCCGGCTATTTTTTGTCTTTTTTAATAGAGATGGGGTTTCACCATGTTGGCTAGGCTGGTCTGGAATGCCTGACCTCATGATCCACCTGCCTCAGTAACTTAGCACTCTTGATGTTGACCTTGATCACCTGGCTGCGATAGTGTTGTCAGGTTTCTCCACTGTCAAGTGACTTTTTTTCTGCCATTCTATTCTATCCTGTTTGGAAGGAAGTCACTATGTGCAGCCCACTCCTACAGAGGGAGAAGTTCGGCTCCCGTCCTTGAAGGTAGAGTATCAACATAAATTATTTGGAATTCTCCTACATAGGAGATGTATCTGTTCTCTTCCATTTACTTATCTTTTTATTCATTCATTCATTTGTTCAGTCATTTATTTATATTGGTATGGATTTGTGGATATTGTGTCCCTTTGTTAAACCTCCATCAAGGTAGGGTTTGCTTTTGTTTGGGTTTTAGCACTTTATTTAATTTTCTGGTACTATAAGATGCTCCACGTTCATCCTGTCTATTTCTGCCCTAGTCCTACAGTTGGATATTTCTTTGTTTTAATTGTTTTAAATTTTACTTTATGTTCTGGGATATGTGTGCAGAACATGCAGGTTTGTTCCGTAGGTATACATGTGCCATGGTGGTTTGCTGCATCCGTCAACCCGCCATCTAGGTTTTAAGCCCTGCATGCATTAGGTATTTGTCCTAATGCTCTCCCTCCCCTTGCCCCCTGACCCCCAACAGGCCCCAGTGTGTGATGTTCCCCTTCCTGTGTCCATGTGTTCTCATTGTTCAAGTTGGGTATTTCTCCAAGGATCCCCTGGTTCCTTTTATTAGAAAATAGTATGAAAAATGAGATCTAAGCACTTGGTATACATATTGCTACCGGGGTGTGGTTCGTTCTAGGCCCTCTCAGCTGACAGAGCAAGGTAATATATATGTGTATACCAACCTGTGTACATACACATATCTAGAGTTATTTCTGTATGTGATCATCTGTGTCTTTATTAAGCTAAACAAGAGTTCGTACTGATGTCTTCCACTATAATCTGCGGAGGAATGAGACGGAACTAGATCACAGATCTAATGGGTCATTCTAGCCTCATTTCTTTGCTCATCTAGAAACTTGTATCAGCTTTTCCTCTACCCTCTTTGGTGAGGTTGTTTCATTCGTTTGTAATATAGTTAGATTCTTTTTGTCACAGTCTTCACTCTGTCCTAACCTAAATGATTTTTTAGCACTTTGCATAGCTTAAGGTTCACACATTGTGTTGTAAAATTCTATGGATTTTGCCTAATGCATAATGTCACATATCCACCATTACAGTGTCATACAGAATAGTTTCACTGCCCAATAAATCCTGTGTGTTTCACCTATTCAGAGGATGTAACCCTCCCCACATCCTCTGAACCCCTGGCACCCGTTATTCTTTTTACTGTCTGTGTAGTTTTACCTTTCCAGAATGTCACAGAATTGGAATAATGCAATGTGTAACCTTTTCAGACTGGCTTTTCTTCACTTAACAATATGCATTTAAACTTTATACATGTCTTTTGTGGCTTGCTGGATTATTTTATCACTGAATGATATTGCATTATGTGAATGTAGCACAATTTTTTCATGCTTTTTCCTATAGGAAGACAACTTGGTTGCTTCTATTTTTTGGTGATTCTCAATAAAGCTGTTAAAAATATTTGCTTGTAGGTTTTCATATGGACATAGTTTTCAACCATTTGGGTAAATACCTAGGAGTATGATTACTGGCTTATATGGTATAGCTATGTTTAGCTTTGTAAGAAATTGCCAAACTGCTTTCCAAAGTGGCCATCTGATTTTGTATGCCCATCAGCAGTGAATGAGAGATCCTATTGCTCAGTATCCTCACCAGCATTTGGTAGTATCAGCTTTTTTGGATTTTAGCCATTCTAATAGGTGTGTAGTGGTATGTCCTTGCGGTTGTAATTTGGAATTCCCCAATGACAAAAGATGTTGATCATCTTTTCATATGTTTAAAATTTCCCGTCTGTATTATATTTTCTTCAATGAGGTATCTGCTCAGATCTTTGGTCATTTTTTTGGTGCTTATGGTTTTAATGCAATAAATATTGCTAGTAACTTTCCCAGAAAGTTACAGCAGTTTGCACTCTAATTGGCGTGTGTAAGAAGACCCCTTTCCTTATGCCCTTGTCAGCATTGGATGCTACCAATCTTACATGTTTGCCCACTGGTTAGGAAATAAGTGGCATCACATCGTTTCTCTTTTTTTTTTGAGATGTAGTCTCACTCTGTCACCCAGGCTGGCATGCCATGGCACAATCTCGGCTCACCGCCTCCTGGATTTAAGCAGTTCTCTCTGCCTCAGCCTCCCGAGTAGCTGGGATTACAGGTGCCTGCCACCACATCTGGCTAATTTTCGTATTTTTAGTAGAGACAGGTTTCATCATGTTAGCTAGGCTGGTCTTGAACTCTTAACCTCAGTTGATCCACCTGCCTTGGGCTCCCAAAGTGCTGGGATTACAGGCATGAGCCACCATACCCAGCCACATCATATCTATAATTTGACTTTCTCTTGCAACCAGTGAGATTGAGCATCTTTTTGTATGTCCCTTTATCATTTATATTTCCTCTTCTGTGTATTGCCTAGTAATACCTTTGCCCATTTTCCCACTGGGTTGCCTTTTTTTTAACAATGCATAAATAAGAATTCTTCATAAGATTAGGAATATAACCCTTTATTGTAACTTTAACAAGTATTTCCAGACAATTGTTTGTCTTTTGGCATTGTTTATACTGTTCTTTTTTTTGTTGTTGTTGTTTTTACTCAAACCAACATTATTTTATTCTTTATTGTGGTAAAATATATACAACACCAAATTTTCCACTTTCACAATTTTTAAGTACACAGTTCTGTGGCGTGAAGTTCATTCATGTTGTTGTGAAACCATTGCACCTCCATAACTTTTTTCATCTTTTTCCTATTATTTTATCTTGATGTAGCCAAACTTACCTATCTTGTCTTTTTTCTTCTGAGTCTCCAATTTTGTTTCTTCGGATATTGTCTCCCACCTTTTCTCACACAAAGGTTTAAAAAATTTTTTTCTAGTATTTAAATTGTTTTTTGGCCAGGCACGGAGGCCCACACCTGTAATCCCAGCACTTTCGGAGGCCTAGGTAAGTGAATCACTTGAGATCATGAGTTTGAGACCAGCCTGGCCAACATGGCAAAACCTTGTCTCTATTAAAAATACAAAAATTAGCCAGGCGTGGTAGCATGCACCTGTAATCCCAGCTACTCGGGAAGAGGATAATTGCTTGAACCCGGGAGGCAGAGGTTGCAATGAGTCAAGATTGCACCACTGTACTCCAACCTGGGCAACAGAGCAAGACTCCTTCTCAAAGAAAATTGTTTTAAATTTTGTATTAAAATTTTTAATGAATCTGAAATTTATTCTTGTCTATGTGATCGTGAGATGTGTTTCTAATTTTCCTAAGGTAGTGACTTTTCCTAGAACCACTATCAAATAAGGCACATTTTAAAAAATGATATTGAAGTACTACCTTTGTCATATATTAATTTCCCTGAAATACTTGGAGTCTAATTCTAGACTCCATACTACTTCTGTCTGGTCTGTTCATTTCTATATCAGCAGTCTGCCATTCTGAGGAAGATGATAACGCTCATGATCATGATGATGTTTACAGGTTGATTTATTGAAAGTTTTATCACCTGGTAAAGCAAATTGCCCCCATTGATTTTTCTCCTGGGTGATTTTTAGGCAGTTTTCTTTCCATATGAACTTTAAAGTTATTTCATCTAGTTCCCATGACAATCCCTTTTGTATCCTGGTTGAAATGGTATTACATCTGCATATTATTTTTAGAAAAATGGACCTTTTTATGATATTAATTAGTTAGTGGCATTATTTTATCAACATCATACCTGTACTTCTCAAGCCCTTAAATAGGGTAAAGGTGAATTTTAGAGCTTTTTTTTCTGAATCACAAGTAAAATCGGGTCCTGCTACTATTAACTCTTATGTTGAGTTGCATGATTTAATTGAGAGCATTCATCCAGTGAGGAGAAAGAATGAGAATAAATATGAAGAGCCTTGATTATTTGTTTGTTTCTTAGTATGGACAAGCTTGAATTCTTGCTTAGTTCCAGGCCCTTGAGAGTGTGATAATACGCTGATCTAAGGATCCTTGACAAGTATCTAGAATTAATTATTTTAAAGTGGGGAGAGAGAGAACATCGCTGTTCTCCATTCTAGGTGAATGTTAAGATTAAGGATTCTTGGCCAGACATGGTGGCTCAGACCTGTAATCTCAACACTTTGGGAGGCCAGGGTAGGCAAACTGCTTTAGCCCAGGAGTTTAAGGCCAGCCTGGGCAACATGGCAAAACCCCATCTCTATAAAACACACACACACACACACACACACACACACACAAAAGTAGCTGGGCATAGTGGCACATACCTGTAGTCCCAGTTACTTGAGAAGCTGAGGCAGATCCCCTGATCCTGGAGAGGCTGAGGCTGCAGTAAGGCCTGATTGTGCCACTGCATTTCAGCCTAGGTAACAAAGTGTGACCTGGTCTAAAAAGAAAAATATTTTAAAAGATTAAGGATTTTTGCAAAAATGTGTATGTAAGTAAGACCTAGAGCCAATTTCAAAAATTTTAAAGGCTTGTGAAAAACATTTTACTGGGATAACCCTGCCTTTTGTTAGTTACCATAGTTGTGGGAGAAAAGAATGTTTTTAGTAGGAAAACAGGAAATAACCATTGAGAGAATGTTGTTGTTTCTCTCTAAAGCACTGAGAAGTGTCCCTCTATTCCCCCCCTACAAAGGACATAGACCATTCTTACTCCCCTTCTCTAGGATGGCATCACCATGTGCCCCAGTGTGTAAACCTTTGTGTCAAATGTTGTTTTTGAAATGGAGTCTTGCTCTGTCTCCAGGCTGGAGTGCAGTGGTGCAATCTTGGCTCACTGCAATCTCTACCTCCTGGGTTCAAGAGATTCCCCTGCCTCAGCCTCCCAAGTAGCTGGGACTACAGGTGTTCACCACCACACCTGGCTAATTTTTTGTATTTTAGTAGAAACGAGGTTTCACCAGGTTGGCCAGGATGGTCTCGATCTCCTGACCTCATGATCTACCCGCCTCGGCTTCCCAAAGTGCTGGGATTACAGGCGTGAGCCACCACATCAGCCACCTTTGTGTCATTTTTAACACTTCGTTCTCCCTTGTCCCTCACTTCCAGCCCATCACCACATCCTGACCATTCTGATAACAAAACACATCTCAAGAGAATGCTTCTCACTGACTCCCCTGCCTCTGCTCTGCTCCAAGTCACCACAATCTCAGCTAGCAACAGCCACTTCATCCTTTTTGCCTCCTCCAAGCCATTCTATATCCTGCTGCCGTAGTGAGCCTTTAAGAACTCCATGGTATCATATCACGTCTTGCTGAAATTCCTTCCAGTGGCTTGCCATTGCATGAGGATAGAGTGTGAATTGCTTAGCATGGCCTGCAAGGCTCTGTAGAACCTGCCTTCTGATTGGCTGGCTGGCCTTGATTCCATCAGGTTTAACCACCAGCCACACTGTCTCTGAGTTCCTGAAGTGTGTGACGGAACTCCTCTCCCGGCTCAGGGCCAGTAACTGTCTGGAAAGCTGCCATCTGTCTCTTTACCACCACCCCTGCCTTTGGTCTGGTCAAACTTTAGTTACCCTCTAGACTCAGTTCAACTGTCACTTCCTTGGGGCCAGTTTCTCTGAGACAGCCTAATTTCTTAGATTATTTGTGGCACTTCTTTGTTTAATGCCTGAGTCCTCTGTCTCATTCACCAATGCCTGATTGAGAGAAGGTGCTTATATTAGTCAGGGTTCTCTAGAGGGACAGAACTAATAAGATAGATGTATATATGAAGGGGAGCTTATTAGGAGAATTGGTTCACACGATCACAAGATAAAGCCCCACAGCAGGCTGTCTGCAAGCTGAGGAGTGGGGAAGCCAGTCCAAGTCCCAAAACCTCAAAAGTAGGAAGCCATCAGTATAGCCTTCTGTCTGTGGCCAAAGGCCAGAGAGCCCCTGGCAAACCACTGGTGTAAGTCCAAGGTCCACGAGCTGAAGAACTTGGAGTCTGATGTTTGAAGGCAAGAAGCATCCAGCACAGGAGGAAGGTGGTGGCTGGAAGACTCAGCTAGTTGAGTCCTTCCAACTTCTGCCTGCTTCTTCCTAGCTGTGCTGGCAGCTGATTAGATGGTGCCCACCCAGACTGAGGGTGGGTCTGTCTCTCCCAGCCCACTGACTCAAATGTTAATCTCCCTTGGCAACACCCTTACAGACACATCCAGGAGCAATACTCGGCATCCTTCAATCCAATCAAGTTGGATCTCAATATTAACGATCACAGTATTCTAGAGGTATTCATTGAATATATGAATGCAGCCAGACAGGGACTGGCTTCATAAGGGTGCTATGCCAGACCACATATCTGCTGCTCTGAAGTATTTTCCAGTCACCACCAATTGTCTATATGCTCCTTAAAGCTGCCATAATATGGTAAAAAGTACTCTCATACTCCTGGCCAAGGGGTAAATATGCATAATCCTTCTGGAAAGCAAAAGGGTCTTGGGACCTTTGGGCCTTGTCCTGGAGCACCAGTGTCCTGACTGTATCTAGTTAGAGCCATAAAGCTATATTACTGGGGCTCTAGATGGTGCCCAGTTAACTTCAGGTCATTCTCAGTTAATGACTCATTAACTCAATGGCTACTTCCTCAAAGAGCTTTTCCCTGGACCACACCTCACCCTCAAACCAGGTACTCTTTACCTCAATTTTTATAACATTTACCATGTCTGTAATTACTTCTCCAGCATCTGTCTCCTTTCCTAGGTTCTAAGCCCCATGCAGGTAGGGACAGTACTTTCTTTATTTGTCTTTATATACTTAGGGTTAACACTGTGCCATATGCACCTTAAGATATATAAATTGGCCAGGCATGGTGGCTCACGCCTGTAATCCCAGCACTTTGGGAGGCCGAGGAGGGCGGATCACCTGAGGTTGGGAGTTTGAGACCAGCCTGACCAACATGGAGAAACCCCATCTCTACTAAAAATACAAAATTAGCCGGGCGTGGTGGCACATGCCTGTAATCCCAGCTACTCGGGAGGCTGAGATAGGAGAATCACTTGAACCTGGGAGGCGGAGGTTTCGGTGGGCTGAGATTACACCATGGCGCTCCTGGGTAACGAGCGAAAGAAACTACGTCTCAAAAAAAAAAAAAAAAAAACCACACATATATATGTATGTATAGATAGATAGATAGATTGATAATTGTTGAATAAAATGAATAGAGAAAAATTGTTCTAAATATAGATTTAACACAAAGGTAACAATATCAATAATTAACCTTTATAGAGAGGTTAGTATTTACCTGACACTGCTATATATGCCTGTGTGTAACTGGCACTACAGTCCTTGCACTTCTTACTTTTACAGATGGAAAACAGAGGCCTAGAGAACGTAACTAACTTGGTCCAAGTGAGGCAACCAGCTAATAAGTTGTTTGTCAAAACCTTACTTATAATAGTGAAAAATTGTAAGGAACCTACTTTTTAATAGACAGATTTCTTCTTCTTATTATTTCGAGACAGAGTTTTGCTCTGTTGCCCAGGCTGGAGTGCAGGGGCACAATCTGGGCTCACTGCAACCTCTACCTCCAGGCTTCAAGTGATTCTCATGCCTCATCCTCCCAAGTAGATAGGATTACAGGTGCGTGCCTCCACACCTGGCTAATTTTTGTACTTTTAGTAGAGGCAGGGTTTCATCTGTCTCTACTAAAGCCAGGCATCTGCCCACCTTGGCCTCCCAAAGTGCTGGGATTACAGGCATGAGCCACCGCACCCAGCTAAGAACTTTGGTTTTCAAAAGGTGTATAGTAACATAGCAAGATGGGTGCAATACAAATACTTACTGGTCCCATTCAGACGAATGGATATGGCTGTGACAGTGCCCTTTACTGGCACAGTGCTACCTCTTGTGTGAGTGCCAAGGTCATAGCACCTGCAGTGCATACCAGCTGTGTCAAGTTGGGGCAGAGGAAGCTGAACAGAGAAAGTAACATCTGGAGTTGTGAGGGGCGGTGCTTTGCGGACAGGAAACTGTACACATCCTGAAATCAGAAGGAGTCAGAGCCTTCTAGGAAGTGAGAGAAATTCAGTGGTTCTGGAAGGAAGCGATAAGCAGCGAGGCTGGGGAGGTAAGCAGAGGCCAAATGGAGAAGACCTTGGGGCCTGTCCTGGGACAGCAGTGTCCTGTCGTGATCACTGCTGATTTGGACGTGGCAAGTGGGAGGCGCCAGCCTTGGCATCCATAGAAGGACAGGGGATTTATTTGGGTAGAATTGATGTATTTCTACTTTTGTTAAAAGAGCTGGCTGGGGGATGTGAGGACTAAATATAGAATGTGGAAAATGGAAAGATTCTAAGATTCAAAGTCTTGGGCTCAATGTCACATCCTGTCAAGGGAACAAATAGTGTGAAAATGAAAGTAAAGCCGAAGGATGATTATTTTTCAGTCTGAAGGAAAACCTCTGCTCTCTGCTAATTCTGTCATAAAGTTAGTATTTGGTCCCTTTTAACTTGGTCGTTGGCTCTCTGTTTCAGATGTCTTAGTCAATGCAATTCAGAGGTTTAAGACAGTAGTCAGTTATATCCTAGTATGTTTGCAAAATGTTAGTTCAGGCTAAGGGTTTTCAGGTATGATAACAAATGTGGCATTTTATAGCTTGGAGTGCCCTCAGTTCTGAGATCCAAAGGTGATTAGGAAGCTGCTTGGTTTGAATGGTGGTTGTGCCCCTTCAAAATTCATGTTGAAACTTCACCCCCAATGCAACAGTATTAAGAGGTGTGGCCACTGGGAGGCAGAGCCCTCATGAATGGGATTTAGCTCACTATTTTTTTTTTTTTTTTTTTTGAAACGGAGTCTCACTCTGTTGCTAGGCTGGAATGCAGGGGCACAGTCTCAGCTCACTGCAACCTCCACCTCCTGGGTTCAAGCAATTTTCCTGCCTCAGCCTCCTGAGTAGCTGGGACTATAGGCGTGCACCACCACGCCCAGCTAATTTTTATATTTTTAGTAGAGATGGGTTTCACCGTGTTGGCCGGGATGCTCTTGATATCTTGACCTCATGATCCACCCAATTCTGCCTCCCAAAGTGCTGGGACTACAGGCGTGAGCCACCATGCCCGGCCAGGGCTTAGCACTCTTATAAAGAGCTCGAGGTTGAGGTGGGTGCTCTCTTGCCCTTCTGCCTTTTGTCATGTGAGGACACAGCAACAAGGTGCCATTTTGGAGGCAGAGAACAGCCCTCAGCAGACACCAATGCCAGCACCTTGATTGTGGATTTCCCAGCATGCAGAACTGTAAGAAAAAAATTCTGTTCTTTGTAAATTACCCAGTCTTAGGTATTTTGTTATAGTAGCACAAACGGACTAAGACATAGGCTTTAGAAATACCTTGAATGTTTCATACTTGTTCATCAGGTGTAATATCTGGAGCAGGAATTTCACATCTTGAAAATACAGAGGGATTTTACAGAGAAAATGAGAAAAGAAAAAAGAACTGTCTTCTTTAGTATTTCCCTTGCTGGGTGCTTTTATTGTCACTGCCCATGCAAATGTGCTATAGCATACAGTTGAAGAGTTTTGATTTTCCTCCTTCTGCTTTTTATCACTATGGAATACCTGCTTGCCTGTGATTAATACCTCTGGAAACACATTGAATCACCTGGGGAATGTAGGTGAAACAAAACTAAACTAAACAGATGCCTGGCTCATTCCTACAACCAAAATAATTGAAAGTAGAGTCTCGAAACATATCTGTGCATTCATGCTCATGGCAGCATTATTCACAATAGCTAAAAGGCGGAAGCAAGCCATATCCATAGATCAAAAGATGACTGGAGAAACAAATGTGGTATATTCATACAATGGGATATTATTCATGCTCAACCTTGCTATCACCTGGGTGACGCTTGAGGACATAAAGTGAAATAAGCCAGTGTCACACAGACACATACACACACTCCATTCTCTGTCTCTCTCTATTATTCCACCTGTAGGAGGTACCTAGTCAAAATCAGAGAAAACGGAGGCCAGGTGTGGTGGCTCAAACCTATAATCCCAGCACTTTCGGAGGCCGAGGCAGGTGTTCAAGACCAGTCTGGCCAACATGGCGAAACCCCATCTCTTCTCAAAGTACAAAAATTTGCTGGGTGTGGTGGCGTGCACCTGTAGTCCCAGCTATTTGGGAAGCTGAAGCCAGAGAATTGCTTGAACCCGGGAGGCGAAGGTTGCAGTGAGCTGAGATCTCCCCACTGCACTGCAGCCTGGGCGACAGAGTGAAACTCCGTCTCAAAAAAAAAAAAAAAAAGTGGAATGGTGGTTGGCAGGGACTGGGGAGAGGAAGGAATGGGGAGTTCATGTGTAAATGGGCATAGAATTTCAGTTTTTCAAGTGAAAAGAGTTCTGGAGATAGGGGGTGGTGATGGCGGCACAATAATAGGAATTTATTTAATACCACTTAGTGCCCATGAGCTTAATACCACGGAGCTGTACACTTAAAATGATGAGGATGATACATTTTGTGTTATATGTATTTTACCACAATTCTAAAAATCAGAGGGGAAGTTAATGTGATAAAGCAACACTTGACCGGGCGTGGTGGTTCACCCCTGTAATCTCAGCACTTTTGGAGGCCGAGGCGGGTGGATCACGAGGTCAGGAGTTCGAAACCAGCCTGGCCAACATGGTGAAACCCCATCTCTTCCAAAAATACAAAAAATTAGCTGGACGTGGTGGTGGGCGCCTGTAATCCCAGCTACTGGGGAGGCTGAGGCAGGAGAATTGCTTCAACCAGGTAGATGGAGCTTGCAGTGAGCTGAGATTGTGCTATTGACTCCAGCCTAGACAACAAGGGTGAAACTCCATCTCAAAAAAAAAAAAAAAAAGCAACACTTGACTGTAAAATTCTTATGGAAAATTATCTGGTGTCACTATCAAAAAATGTTCAGAAAAGAGGAGCAACGTGCCAACTGTTAAATCGTGTAACAGTAGGTAAAATGGACTCTAATCGTGATCTGACAGCCCAGTGGAACAAGAATGGGCACTGCAGAAGGGACTCCCTGGCTGGCTGATGTGTTCTCCTGTGACTTCTTTTCTCTTAGTGTAAGTCTCTTATTTTCTTTTGCCGAAAAAAAGAGATCAGTGCCTAGTTGTAGTGTTTCCGATAGGATTATGTCCAGAAAGGGCCAGGAAGCTCGGTATGAGATTCACCTCTGCCAAAGCCAGCATTCATTCCTGGGCTTTTTTTTTTTTCCTAGACACACATTTTCAGGCACATCAAATTGGAGAGTAAATAATAATGGAATGCCTGTTACATACAGGGCCTGGTGCTAGAAGTACAAAAACACCATTTTGATAAACAAAAGAACATAGACCTGGACACTGTTGTTCACATATTCTATTGAATTTATCGTATCTGTTGATACCAGAGGACATTAAGCAATTAACTGAACAATAATTACTAAGTAAGGATTACATATTAATTTTTTATGAATTACTTAGTGATTTTGAAAGAGTAATAATTCAGGGGGGCTTTTAGACATACAGGGCACTGAACCAGTTTGAGGATATCAATGGAGACCCTAGGAAGGGGCATTTGATCTGAACCTTGAAAGCTGAGTTTCTATTAACATCTCCTCTCCATCTTCCTTCTTTTTTATTTTCCAGCCTTCTTATACCTCTCTTTGCCCTCACCAACTACCTGGGTTATAATCATCTTTCACTTACAAGCTACTGACATACAGCTTGTAAAGAGTGGTGAGATGGCCAGGCACAATGACTCACACCTGTAATCCCAGCACTTTGGGAGGCTGAGGCAGGCAGATCGCCTGAGGTCAGGAGTTTGAGATCAGCCCGGCCAACACGGTGAAACCCCATGTCTACTTAAAAAAAATGCAAAACCTTAGCTAGGTGTGGTGGTGGCACCTGTAATCCCAGTTTCTAAAGAAGCTGAGGCAGGAGAATTGCTTGAACCTGGCAGGTGGAGGTTGCAGTGAGCCTAGATTGCGCCACTGCACTCCAGCCTGGGCAACAGAGCAAAACTCTCTCAAAAAAAAAAGGTGGTGAGATGATACTGTTTACAGCCTCCTTCAATCCAAAGGACTCCTAAAGGACAAACAGCTTACTTTTTGTTGGAGCAGGATTAGAGAAAGCTGTCTTTCTCAAGTCAGATTTAGTACTCTGCTTTTTTGTGTTTTCAGCAACTCAAGCATCCCAACCTTGTCAACCTCCTCGAAGTCTTCAGGAGGAAACGGAGGCTTCACCTGGTGTTTGAATATTGTGACCACACAGTCCTCCATGAGTTGGACAGATACCAAAGAGGGTGAGTGATCCATCCCTTACAAACAAAACTAAAACACACTGGGATTTGTGAGCAAAAAGAAGCAATGACTCTTTTTAAGACTATGTAAGAACAGCCAGTGTTTGTACAACATACTCTGCTGCCAAGGTGGATGGCAGAAAAATTACCAAAAATGTTACAAAAGAGATCATAGTCATTTTAATGAAGAAACCAGCAGAAGCATCATTACATTGAACTTGATTTCTTTGGTACTTCATTTCTGCATAGAAGCGATCTTAGTCTCTAAGAAAAGGAAGGATATTAGTTAGTCCTTGCCTGACTCGGGAGGGAGAAGTGCTTGGAGATTGAAAGGAAGAGTCCAAAGGCAATGGCTACTAGGAAATCTGAGACTAAAACAAACATGGTATTTCATCGGAAGCAATCTGGGTGTCTCATCTGCTGTATTACTCAGGATTTCTCTGCTTTCAAGTTACAAAGACCCAACTGAGGCAAGCGTAGGAGAAAAAAAATGTGTTGCGGCTGTAACTGGGAAGGGTGAGAGTGACTCCGGGGGCTCAGATGATCTTACCACGCATCCCTCTCTAGCATATGCAACATCTTTGTGTGCACTGGAAGAAGGCTTGGTGAGCAGACAGGGCCTTTGTCTGAAAAAAGAAAAAAGGAGGAGAGGGTCCCTTCCTGCAGTTGAGGGCAGCCTCTTGCAGGGTGAGCAGACTGGATTCCAGCTCCCACCCACTCCTCAGCTGGGTATTTTCAGGCAGGGCAACATAAGTGGTGGCTGTTCTTTCTCTCACTCTCCCCCAGCCCTAATTCTTCTTCATTGTGCCTTGCAAATAAGCTTCCTTATATGGTGGATTTGGGAGGGTATGTGGGTGGCAGGGGATGGAAGGAGTTTTGGAAGGGAAAAGTACAAAATAAAAAGCATAGCCACGGACTTATATCAACCTATATAACTGTTCTAGAAGAAAAAGGTAGCACATGCACATTAAGTCCAGTGGAACTCCGATTGGCTCAGCTCAGGTGATGCAAGTATCCCTAGGGCCAATTACTGTGACTGGAGGAAGAGGGTGGAATGATTAGCAGGTCCTGGAAGATATTATTCAAAGAAGGCTTCATGGTGGAGGTGGCCTTGGAGTTGAAAGGGGAGGAGACTTGAGAGAAGTTGACCAGGGATGAAAAATATCCCATCCTTTCCTTTTTCGGCTCTGTTCCTGGGAGCCCAACTTTGGCTGGGGACAATACGAAGAGTGGATTATAGGACAGAGCCATGGAATGGTGTCCCACCCCATGGAATGTGAATGGCTCACATTCACACTTCAGTGGCTGGAGGCTAAGGCTCCTGCAACACCTCTTTCAAATCTTTGCCAAGGGTTTGCTCTGCTGCATGGTGATGGTTATATATGATCTGCTGTGACCTCCAGGCTTGTGGCTTGTGGTTTGTTAGTGACCATAGCACAGACTTTTCATGTTTCAGAATGTTAATTTACATAGCCAGAGAGAGCCAAGAGGATAGGCACCTCCCTTTAGAAAGTCATCGATACACAGAAATTATGTTTTCAAAGGAGAAAACATTCATATGTCGATATTTGATCTTTTGACGGCTCGCAAGTGACACTTCAATTAAACTTATTAATATAAGTTATTCATGGCTGTGTGGTACCAAAGAGATGTCTTTGATTAATCGTGTTGAGTGGCTTGGGAATGCTGATTTGTAGGAGTCAAAAGCCATGAAGGTCAGCTCTTTATTTGGCATACAGTTTGAGCAGAAGAAAAAGGGTGATTACAGTTTTGAAAGCAGATTTTTAAAAACTCCACTGGCTGAAATAGGTTATATGTTCCAGGAAACAGAAAATGCTTTAATATGGGAGTGAGAGAAACAGAAAAACCTGTAGATTACAAACCTGTAGATTGTAGTTAATTGCAAGCAACCTCATTTCCAAATGGTAAAATGCTATGGTTTGCCAAATACAAGATTTACTTAAGGAATACTGTTAAATGTGCATGTTTGAAAAATAAGATATATTCTTAACCAGATTATATCCATTTATTTTGAAGGTTGAGGCTTTTTTGTTTGCTTATTTTAAAAATAAATCACTTTTGATCATACTGAATAATCATTACTTCTCCAGTCTATTTTATTTTTTGAGACAGAGTCTCACTCTGTTGTCCAGGCTGGAGTGCAGTGGCGCGATCTCCATTCACCACAATCTCTGCCTCCTGGGTTCAAATGAGTCCCCTGCTTCAGCCTCCCGAGTAGCTGGGTCTACAAACATGCGCCACCATACCTGACTAATTTTTATATTTTTAGTAGAGATGGAGTTTCACCATGTTAGCCAGGCTAGTTTCAAACTCCTGACCTCAAGTGATTCATGTGACTCAGCCTCCCACAGTGCTGGGATTACAGACGTGAGCCACCTCACCCGGCCTCCAATCTATTTTAAATGCAATTTCAAATTTAATTTTACATTCTGGGTTACATATGCAGGACATGCAGGTTTGTTACATAAATAAACGTGTGCCATGGTGGTTTGCTGCACCTATCAACCCATCACCTAGGTATTAAGCCCCACATGCATTAGCTATTTATCCTGATGCTCTCCCCTCCCACCAGCCCCCAGCAGGCCCCAGTGTGATGTTCCCCTCCCTGTGTCATGTGTTTTCATTGTTCAGCTCTTACTTATAAGTGAGAACTTGTGGTGTTTGGTTTTCTGTTCCTGCATTAGATTGCTGAGGATAACAGCTTCGATCCATCCATGTCCCTGCAAAGGACATAATCTCATTCCTTTTTATGGCTGCATAGTATTCCATGGTGTATATGCACCACATTTTCTTTATCCAGTCTGACATCATATGAAAACTTTTTAATTTAGAGACATCATACTATAAAATAAAATTTTGTAAGCACATTCACAGCAAAGGTGAGTTAGCATTATCTGTGTGACCTTGGGTAAATTCCTTACAGGTGTCTTCACCTGTAAAAATGAGAGTTTAGGACTTGCTAAAGTTTTTTTGTTTTTTGTTTTCTCTCTTTTTTTTTAATTAAAAAAAATTTTTTTTTTCTTTTTTTAAGACGGGGTGTCTCCATGTTGGTCAGGCTGGTCTTGAACTCCTGACCTCAGGTGATCCGCCCGCCTTGGCATCCAAAGTGCTTGGATTACAGGCGTGAGCCACCACGCCTGGCCATACTGGCTAAGGTTTAAGGGGACTTCTAGCTTTATAATGCTATGAATTGATTGATGATCAAGTACCTGAGGGGTCAGAAGACTTCAGTTATCTTTCAGTTTCATATTTGATTTGTTAGACAATATCAACAAAGAATAAGCTACTGATGCTGGTGTTGCCAGGTTGGGTTACCAGCATGCTTGGTGCCAGGCGGGATCCCCTTAGGTTAGTATGCTTACCCTCAGAATGTCCTGTGATCACTTCTTATATTTCTAAGTACAGATTTCTAAAATACAAAGTTGAACATGCCACCCCCTACATAGACTCCTTTAATAGCTCCCCAAAGCTTACTGGTATGGGGAAATCCCCCCCAGCATGAAATACAAGATCTCACTCACTCTAGCCCCTCCACTCCCCACCAGTTTGCCCATAATACATGACCCGTCCTACCAAATCGTTTGCATTCTAAGGTTCAAGACAGGCTGTTTGCTCAGCAGGCGTGGGTTTCCCTACTTTCTCCACTCTGCCTGGAAAACTCCTGCTGTCTGTCTTACAGCTCACATTTGACTCCTTTATGATGCCTGCCAGCACACTGCCCTCTGTAACATCTTCTGGGATTGTTTATTTACATATCCTATTCGCCCAGTAAACTACAAAATCCCACGGGCAAGAGCTGGGCCTTCCTCACCTGTGTATTCTCAGTGTCTTCTAGCTGCATATTTGGCACTGGGTACATACCCCGTACTTGTAGAATGACTGAATTAGCAAACTAATAAATTGATAGTTACAAAATGATTTTAAAGAAGGATAATCATAACAATGTTTGGATTTTCGTTTTAAAACAGTTACTTTGATTTAAAATTTCTAAAACCTAATATTGTCAAAAGAGATTATGAAGTATACTGCTAGAGCAACCTGTACAGAAGGCAATTTGGCAATTTGGCAATTTTGCATGGTATTAAAAGTCTTAGAGGCATTATCTTAAACCCAGCAAGTCTGTTTTGAATAATTTACCATAAGAAAATATTTCAATATATGTGCAAAAACTTAGTTACAAAAGTATTTATTGTTATGGGACATTTTTAAGTGTTAAGAAAAAACTGTGATCAACTGTAATGTCTAACCATAGAGAATTAGTTAAGTAAATTATGAGAAAGCTTTAGATAGACTACAGTAAACTCATTAAGAATAATGCTTATACTAATAGATGAAACTATGTTGACATAGGAAAATGTTCATGAGTTGTCAAATGAAAAAAAATTATACTATAATAAAAATATATGTATCATTTTCATAGAATTTACATGATACGGGAAAAACAATAAGTATGAACATTACTAATGATTAGTTATGAATGTTATATTTTTCATTTTATTTGTGCTTTTATAGTTTTGATGTTTAATTTATTACCATAGTAATGTTTTAATGTTTAATTATTCAAAATAATTCTTGCCAAATCAGATTCAAAGACTTCTCATCTGACCCTGAAGTGGACACTAATTCATCTTCTTACTAACATGCTTGTGACTTCTGGTACTGCCTTGGAAAGCTTTTGGAGACGATCCAACTTCATGTTGCTACTAACACAAGCAAGTTTATACCACAAGATACGTATTCTGTTACAGTAACATGAATACATGTCAGTTATAATTCCCAGCACTTAGGTTTATGTTTTCATATTTGTCCCCAAACACCACCATTTCTTATCTTCTATAGAACTTAAAAAGCTTTGTACCTATTTTTCTATAAATGCTTGGTCTCCCTGTGTCAAATGACTGGCTTGGATGTTTTCTCCTCATTTTTCTGCCTACCTATAAGTGCAGTCAGACATAAGATTTCATTGATTCTTTGCTGCACAGATTTAATTACCACCAGTTCCTTCTCTGAATAATACAGTTTGTTCAAAGAATATCTCCTGGGTAAAGTGTATTACCACAAGTTTTCAGTTGCTGACAATGAAATTCCAGAAATTTTATCTCTCTTTTTTAGATTAAAAATGTCATGTTGTTCGTTGTGAATTTTTAAAGCAACACGAACATATTGAAATGAAGGGGTAGGGGTGGTGGCTCATGTCTGTAATCCCAGACCTTTGGGAGGCCGAGGCAGGCAGATCACCTGAGGTCAGGAGTTCGAGACCAGCCTGGCCAATATGGTGAAACCCCATCTTTACTAAAAATACAAAAATTAGCTGGGCATGGTGGTGGGCACCTGTAATCCCAGCTACTCGGGAGGCTGAGGCAGGAGAATGGCTTGCAGCAAGGAGGTGGAGGTTGCAGTGAGCCGAGATAGCACCACTGCACTCTAGCCTGAGCAACAAGAGCAGAACTCCATCCCCCCCCCACCACAAAAAAGAATAAAATCAATAGCTTTACATACTGTTCTGCATTTATTTTGTTTTTATTTAGTTAAAGTAGTTAATTTTAGAAACAGGGTCTTGTTGCTATGCTGCTCAGGCTAAACTTGACCTCCTGGGCTCAAGCAATCCTCCTGTTCCAGCCTCCTGAGTAGCTGTTACTACAGGTGTGTGCCACCACACCAGGCTGCATTTTTAAAAAATGTACTTTGGGCCAGGCACGGTGGCTCACGCCTGTAATCCCAGCACTTTGGGAGGCCAAGGCGGGAGGATCACGAGGTCACAAGATCGAAACCATCCTGGCCAACATGGTGAAACCCCATCTCTACTAAAAAAAATACATAAATTAGCTGGATGTGGTGGGGCGCACCTGTAGTCCTAGCTACTTGGGAGGCTGAGGCAGGAGAATCGCTTGAACATGGGAGGTGGAGACTGCAGTGAGCCGAGATTGCGCCACTGCACTCCAGCCTGGAGACAGAGTGAGACTCCATCTCAAAAAAAAAAAAAAAAAAAAAAAAATGTACTCTGGTGCTTTCTCCCTATCTATACATATCTACCTTTATATTTTAAAATGGTCATATAGAATTCAATTGTATGAATATACAATGATTTCCTAGTTCAGTCTCCTTTTGATAAATATTTAGATTGTTTCCAGTTATTTTCTATTACTAACCATGCTACAGTGAACAACCATTTTTGTAAATATTTCTTTGGGATAAATTCCTAGTAATGCATTCTTTTTACAAGAGCTCGGCCAGACCCCCGGCCCTTCCCATCTTTGTGATAGCCTTGTCTTGATGAATGCCAGTTGCTTGATGATCTGTGTCACAAGCATTAGACAAGCAGCAGTGGAAAGGATGACTTCTGTAATTGAGAATGCTGGAAAGAGATACATGTTATTTCTTCATCATCTCTGAAGAATTTCACATTTCTGAAGAATTTTTAAAAATCATTTTGATCCCTTCACTTTCATAAAGTAGTTGTTTACATTTCTCTCTGTCTAATTTTGTTATTAAGACATTAGGATCACAGTACAGCCTCCCCTAAAAACTTGGAGAGACAGAGACTGCTTTCTCAAAGTTATTTTGTGAAACTAACACATAATGCATCAGAGCAGAGATATGCAAAGCAACCTTAAAGAGATAGAATGGCTCCTGGGCTTGTTAGATTTCATTGACTTTATGTTTTGTCTAATGATAAATTCTTCCAAATGTGGAGATGGAAGCAGTTAAATGATCTTTGCTTAACAGCAATAACCAGTCAAATTGCCTACTTTCCCCCATTCAAATTCTTTGCTCATCATTCTTGACTTTCTTTATGAAATTGTCTACAAAGAAAGAATGAGCTAGTACTCAGAATTTGGGCATGGGTGAATATGTTGGCACTCTAGTATTATATGTCAGGCTAATTTGTTTAATGTTCACTTGCCCCTTGGAAATGGATACTGTCTTGGTGTGCTGACAAAATTGAGTGTCTGTATATGCAAGCCTGAAAACCTTTAGGCAGCCAAGCTTTTCCAAACGAAGCACCACATTCTCTGTGTCCTGTGATGAGATGGCTGTTTTTTCCCCCTCAATTCTGTTCTTCACTTACTATATATTTTTCTATATATGTTGCATTATAATCTTTAGATCTATTGTCAATGACTGTAAGATATTACGTTACCATTCCTCTCTGGTTGAATACTGAGTTCATTTTCAGTGTTTGGTCTGATAAATGATTCTGATGTAATATTTTCCTACAAATAGATTTTTCTTCCTTGGTAATTTTCCTTTAGAGATTCTCAAAGTGGTATTCTTGAGTTGTAAATTTTGCCAGGCTAAACCAATTTACCTTCCCACCAAAGATATGGATTTATATATATATTTTTCCTTATAGTCATGCTACCTTAGGTTCTGTTATTAAAAGAGTTGATGTATGAATTCTATCAAACATATAAGAAAGAAATAATAGTAACCCTATCCAAACTCCTTCAGAAAATATGAGAAGGAACATTTCCCAAATCATTTTATGAGGCCACTATATGCTGATGCCAAAACCAAAGAAAATGACAGATGAATATTCCTCAAGAATTTAGGTAAAAAATCCTTAGCAAAATTATTAACAGACCAAATCCAGCAGTATAATGAAATGTAAAAGAGTGATTAATATACTGCTATTCTTGAAATATCAATTTTTAGACATCAAAGGCTTTCTATTACAGATGAAAATTTAGCTCCCTGAAATCACTGTCCCCTGTGCTTCCTGTTCTAATCCTCCAAAATGGTTACATTAAAATTGCATTAATTCAATGTTTACTGTTCCCATTATTGTGCCTGTGTAAATATTATAGCTAAGCATTGTACCATACTAGGGCTTCCTTCTGTACTTTTCCCTCAAATTAAATCTTACCAAAAAAAAAAAAAAACCTTGCCTTGTTTTAAAATTTGCTTAACATTCTTTAATCCTATTGCCAATTCCTACCCCGCCCCGCACTTTTTTTTTTTTTTTTTTGAGAGTGCAGTGGCCCAATCATAGCTCGCTGGAACCTCTGCCTCCCATCTCAGATTCCTAAGTAGCTGGGACTACAGGTGCCTGTCACCATGCTTGGCTAATTTTTTGTATTTTTTGTAGAGATGGAGTTTCACCATGTTACCCAGGCTGGTCTCAAACTCCTGGGCTCAAGCAGTCTGCCCACCTCTACCTCCCAAAGTGCTGGGAATGCAGGCATGAGCCACTCACTGAGCCCAGCCCCCACTCATTTTAACAGCCTCTCAACTTTACTTTTCCACAGGATAGTTAAATCACGTAATCCATCAGTTCCATTTTTTTCTTGGTGATGTCTTGCCTTTAAGCCTCCTTCTCCTTCTGCCTGGCCTGCTATACTCAAGACCTGCTGTCCAGCTGTGTCCCTTGGATTTCCTTTTGCCATCATCCTGGGAATTCCTGCCACATTTCTCTTGTCAGATTCATTACTTCCTGGATTTCTTATCTTCCTCTTTCTGGATTTACTTACTTGTTTTGATCAAGTACATCCATCTCTAACTAGTTAAAAAGATGATATAATCACACAGAAGTCTAGACTCCAGGGATTTCAAATGACACCCCCCACCCCCCCTGCCCACACGCTTCCTTGGAATCAAGCAGTTGGGAATCCTTTATGTTCTTGGGGGGGTGAAATAAAATTCCCAAAGCAGGCAGGAAGAATGCCATGAGGTAACACCAGTGGAGATCTCAGCAGTGTGCCTATTCTACACATCTTCCCACTAGCGAAAGATGGGTTCCATCCCCCCCCTCCCCCAGAAGGAGTGCCTCTGGGGAGCTGGGCAATAGCCCAGTGGGCTCTGGAGGGACAACTGGAGCTCTCAACAAGGCAACTGAACTGAAGACCTCAAGGAAGACCACCTGACTACCTATGGATGTGCCTGCTTGAGCCCCTCCCATCTTGGTGTGGGACAGAAAGAAAAGAACGGATTCTTGCTTGCTTTTCTTATTCCTTGCCCAGATCCTCATTTCTAGGTCTGGGGAGCTGACATCTTCCAGAGTTTAAAGCCCACCAAACCAGGCTCAGCTGGCTGGGAGTCCAAAAGGCCCAGGCTGGAGACTGTCCAGCTCCCTTGGAGCACTATTTACTAGGAAGAAAAGCTGGGGATATATATGGCTTGTCTAAAGTTCAATCACCTAATCCCGTTGTAGAGAAGAACCAGGCCCAAGAGAAAAGCTCAAGCCCCTTCTTCTCTCATAGGCTAAGGTTGAGCATATGCATGATTCCTCTAAATGGAGAGCTTGCCTTGGAGGTAGAAGGGCTATTTACAAGCAATAAAGAAAGAGAAGGAATTGAGCCCCTTGTCTTCCTGCCTGTTCTAGCCCTTCCCCATTCTGCCCTAGAGCTCAGTCACAGCTACTATTTAGCACCAATGTGGAAACAAATATCTTAAGGTAGAATGAGTTCCCTAGCCTTGCTAGCACACGCAATTTTAAGAACATCTTCCTTAGGTCAGGCATAGTGGGTCATGCCTATAAGCCCAGTGTTCTGGGAAGCCAAGGCAGGAGAATTACTTGAATCAGGAGTTCAAGACAAGCCTGGGCAACACTACAAGACGCTATCTCTACAAAAATTAAAAAGTATCAGCCGGGTGTGATGGCTCATGCCTGTAATCCCAGCATCTTGGGAGGCCGAGGTGGGTGGATTACCTAAGGTCAGGAGTTTGAGACCAGCCTGACCAACACAGAGAAACCCCTGTCTCTACTAAAAATACAAAATTAGCCGGGTGTGGTGGCGCCTGCCTGTAATCCCAGATACTTGGGAGGCTGAGGCAGGAGAATTGCTTGAATCTGGGAGGCAGAAGTTGCAGTGAGCTGAGATAATGCCACTGCACTCCAGCCTGGGCAGCAGACAGAGATGTCTCAAAAACAAACAAAACAAACAAGAACAGCAACAACAAAAACAAAGAAGAGAGAAGAACAAAGAAAATCAGAATATCTGCCTTAGCCTGAAGGGTCCAGCCAGTCACCCAGACTCTTCCAAAGCTGTTACGTTTGTTGAATATATTCGTACTGATTTAAGGTGGCATGAGGCGGGGGCATGGCGATGACACCCCTCTCTTTGCCTGGCTCTTGTGTCACACTATCCTGTCCGGATGGGCTGCTTTTGACACCTGGAGTGCAGTTATCCCGTCATCTCCCTCTGCTGTCCTCCCAGAGACTCCTCCTGCTTCCCTCCTGCACTGGGTCTCCATCCCACATAATTTCCTTTTATAATGGACTGCTCCTTTTTGGTGGACTGCATCCAGGAGGGCTTCCCGAGAAGAGCAGATGAGAGGTACAGGAAGAAATCAGAGGTTGAGACCTTGCCCTTGCATGCTTAAAAAGTCTTTGTTCCTAATCTGCCTGCTTTATTGGTAAAATAAACAAAACAATAATAATAATAAAAAATAAAAAGATAAAAAGTCTTATTCCATTCTCACACTGGATTGGTATTTTGTTTGGGTATAGGCTTGTCTGTTGGTTTTTGGTTGAAGACAATATTCCTTCAAAATTTTGAAATCATTATTTTAGCATCTTCTATCTTCTAGTGTCGAGAAGTCTGATGCCACTCTATTTTCTGCTCCCTTATGAAGTCCTGTTTCTTTTTCCAGAAGCTTGTAGGAAGCTTTGCTTTGTGCTGTTTTTGATTATGAAACTCATGAGTGGGCCTTGATTTTCATCCATTATCCTGGCACTTGCTGGGCCTTTTCTGTCTCAGAAAAAAATTTGAATTGTTTTGCTATTGACTTCCTGTTCATTGTTTTATGTATTTTCTTTTTCTTGATCCTCTATTATTTGGGTGTGGACTCTTGGACTGGTCCTTTCCTTTTCTTATAGTATCCTGTTCTTATTTCATAGATACAAAAACAGCGTTTCTTTTCTCTCTGAGGATATTGATGGTATTTAAAAATATTTAAAAATTTCTCTTCACACTGCATAATTTCTGTTACTTTTAAGTTGCTTTTTTTCTGTTTGTTCTGGTCTTCCACTTTCTGATTAGAGGCTTTTCTTGGATATTATATAATCTCTGTTGTGTGCTCATAGTTAAGAATAAGAAACTATTGGAACTTCTGAGCTTCACTACGGTTTTCTAGCTGGGCCATTTGCTGGGGGAATCCCAGTGTCAGAATCTTCAGATCTTTCCCCCTGAGCTCCCAAAAAGTCTTTGAATAGTTTGCCTGGAGAGTGAAGTTGGCCTGCCGGGTTTCTCAGAGTCTAGTGAAGGAAGAGGGGGTGGGGAATCCCAGCACTCAGCATTTTGTATGTGTACACTCCTTTAATTACCTGTTTTCAGAACAGTATCCACAATCTCATGTATGCCAAGTGTCCTCTGCTTTATCCTCTCCAGAAACAAAGCTCCAGCCTTCTGCCAGGTAGCGGAAAGAGTGTTTCTTATGGGCAAATAATAGAGGAGGGGGATCTAGGGATTTAACTATTTCCTAAACAGACTTTCCCACACTCCTTAGCTCCTAGTTCCGTAGGGATCTTGGCTGCTACTTCCTGAGCCTTTTGAGGATTCTTTCGGGGTAAATTGGTTGGTTTTCCGCCTTCCCTCTCCTGGCTTAGATTTTTGCTTTCTAGGATTGTTAATTATGTTTCCTTCAGTTGCCTTCTGGATTCTGCATTACGTTGCTTTATCTCTTCTCCTGTCCTCTCTGACCTTGTGAGGGTTTGTCTTCAGAAGTCTTCAGCATAATTCTAGTCAGGTTTCGGGAGGGAATGAAATTAGCTGGGCTGTTCAATCCATCATCTTAATTCAGAAGTCCTTTGAAGCACTTTCTTCAGTTGGTTCTATGACACCGTATTCTCCTGAGTGTTGACTTATTCACTTGATGCTCTCAACTTATGCGCCCCTTTGGGGCCCCCTTCCTCTTTTGCCCTCTCTGTGGTGAAGGATCTCACAGCTTCCTTCCGAGCTCCTCTTCTTTAGCTGGATTCACTCCTTAATTGGCTTCCTTCAGTCCTAGGCCCCAAATACTACCCATACGCCTTGCTTCTCAAACTTACATTTCCAGCCTGACCATCCTTCTGAATTTAGAATCGCTGCTGACTCAGTCTTCCCTGGGGTGTCCAGTAAGCGTTCCCTTCCCCCAAGCCAGTTTCTCCTCCGTGTTCTCTGGAGTAAAAGGCACCACCATGTACCAGTCATTCTAGCTAAAAACGTGATGTCATTGCTTGATTCTTCTCTTTCTCTCACATCGAATCTCTCAGAAAATCCTAGAAGTGCTATTTTAAAAATGTAGCCCAAATCTGGCCACTTCTCACCACCTTAACCACTATTTTAGATGTTCCCTTAACCAGAGCAGCCGTTTGGGCTGCCCTATATGACGTGGTCCACCGCTGCTAGCACAGCACTCTCATGCCCTCTCTCTTTCGCGCTCTCCGAGTCCAACACCACAAAATGTATTCTATCTATTTTTTCCCCTTTTTATAGTTGTAACTCTCTTCTCCAACAGAGAAAACCTGGCCCCTCTTATTATCTGAGTGTTTCAGCTAAAAGGAATCTCAGAGTCTGAGGCCTCTGCATTCCAGAAAAGGAAATGAGTAAGGAAGTAAAATGAGTAGCCAATTCAAGATGACACTAGGTAGTTTGTACAGAATTTTTACATTTCAGAATTTTGTAATTCTGGAGATTAAATGTGCTGGGGATTAAAGAAGCAATAATGATATGTGACTATAGTTTACTTTTTTTTTTTTTTTTTTGTGAGACAGAGTCTCACTCTGTCACCCAGGCTGGAGCGCAGTGGTGCGATCTTGGTTCACTGCAACCTTTGCCTCCTGGGTTCAAGCGATTCTCCTGCCTCAGCCTTCCAAGTAGCTTGGACTACAGGCACCTGCCACTACGCCCAGCTAATTTTTTTATATTTTTAGTAGACACGGGGTTTCACTGTGTTAGCCAGGATGGTCTCGATCTCCTGACCTCATGATCCACCCGTCTTGGCCTCCCAAAGTGTTGGGATTACAGGCGTGAGCCACTGCACCCAGCCTACTTTTATATGCTCCTTTTATATAATTTATTAGGGGAAATGTTTGCAGGAACTAAAGTTGCCTGGTACTATGTCACTATAGGTAATCCTATATTAATACTTAATTTACAGGCCAGGCACGGTGGCTCATGCCTGTAATCCCAGCACTTTGGGAGGCTGAGGTGGGTGGATCACTTGAGATCAGGGGTTCAAGACCAGCCTGGCCAACATGGTAAAACTCCATCCCTACTAAAAACACAAAAATTAGCCAGGCATGATGGCAAATGCCTGTTAATCCCAGCTACTCAGGAGGCTGAGACAGGAGAATCACCTGAACCTGGGAGGCAGAGCTTGCAGTAAGCTGAGATCATACCATTGCACTCCAGCCTGGGCGACAGAGCAAGACTCTGTGTCAAAAATATATTCCACTTTTCTGGACAACAATGTAGAGGTTACGGGGAAGGCTGAGGCAGGAGGATCCCTTAAGTTCAGGAGTCCAAGTTTCAGTGAGCTATGATAGCACCACTGCCTCCAGCCTGGGCAGCAGAGCAAGACCTTGTCTCAAAAAAAATAAAAAGTGGAGGCTGGGGAGACGCATTTCCCCTAATGTATCATCTTAGTTGCATTTTTCTAAGCCTTTTTTCTTGATAGTGACTTTCTCCAGTGTCTGTGCCTCTATTCCACTCACACAAGGAAAAGAGAATTTGGAGAGAAGCAAATTCAAGCCTAGGGACAGAGTCCCGGTCCAGCAATGTCCAACCATCCTTCCCGGAAGTGGCCTCTTCCTTTCCTTCCTGTGATCCCACTCTCTGTTCAAACACCCTCTGATCTGCTTGAAAGGATTTCCTGAATGTCTGGACTGTGACAACAGTGGCCTTCTAGCCTCTCTCAGAGGTTAAAAGTGACTTCCTGTGGTCCCCTTAACACAGCCTACTCAAGAGTTTCCTCTGTGATTTACTTAGTTTTGGCTGACCAGAGCAACGTTGTTGAATGATGTATCAAAGTAGTAAGTCCAGCCAGTGGGTTGGGGGCTCAAAAATAAATGCAGGCTCTCTGTGGTTCATTTCTTTCACTCCCTGCCTTGGTTTGTTGTTGTTTTGTTGTTTTAAATGCTCCCAGGCGAGGTGTCTCTTCCTAATTCACACAAAGTACCTGCTGGGACTACTGGTTGCCCTGGTAATATAAGATTTGAGTCGGGGAAGAAGCACTGGGAGCAGTGGCTTGGATTTTAGCTGGTGTGATGGAGGAGAGGGTAGAAAGATGTAAGTAGGGTACATCTGGCTGCCATGGCAGCATGGGGAAAGCACCAGGATGCCTCGGGTTTTTACATTATTACTAACATTTGTTACATGGTTTGCAATGTAAAGCTCTTCACTATAATCAGTAAAGTCTTCATTATCTAAACAAACAAACAACAGCAATGCTGCTCTGAGAGACCGTGTGCCCACACATGGAAGATGAGTCCTGCTTCAAAGCCATCGGTTTGGGGCAACTTAAATAAACAGCATCTTTTTTTTTATTGCATTTTAGGTTTTGGGGTACATGTGAAGGACGTGCAAGATTGTTGCATAGGTACACACATGGCATTGTGATTTGCTGCCTTCCTCCCCATCACCTATATCTGGCATTTCTCCCCCATGCTCTCTCTCCCCAACTCCCCCACCCCCTGCTAAACAGCATCTTTTGTGCTGAATAGTAACTAACTTTCCATCAACAAAAAATTCCTTGTAGAAATGGAGCTCAAGTTACCAGGCAGTTTCCCAGTGGTTATAAATACTTGTTGAAATCCCTGGAGGTTTTCATGTCCTTACCTATAGAATTAGATGTTTGCATATGAAAAAAAGCTCATCATCACTGGTCATTAGAGAAATGCAAATCAAAACCATAATGAGATACCGTCTCATGCCAGTTAGAAATGGTGATCATTAGAAAGTTGGGAAACAGATGTAGAGGATGTGGAGAAACAGGAATGCTTTCACACTGTTGGTGGGAGTGTAAATTAGTTCAATCATTGTGGAAGACAGTGTGGCAATTCCTCAAGGACCTAGAAATAGAAATACCATTTGACCTAGCAATCCCATTACTGGGTATATACCCAAAAGATTATAGGTCATTCTGCTATAAAGGCACATGCACATGTATGTTTATTGCAGTACTGTTCACAATAGCAAAAACTTGGAACCAACTTAAACGCCCATCAATGATAGACTGGATAAAGAAAATATGAATAAAGAAAATATGGATAAAGAAAATCATAGACTACTATGCAGCTATAAAAAAAGGATGAGTTCATGACCTTTGTATGGACATGGATGAAACTGGAAACTATCATTCTCAGCAAACTAATACAGGAACAGAAAACCAAACACTGCATGTTCTCACTCATAAGTGGGAGTTGAACAATGAGAACACATGGACACAGGGAGGGAAGTATCACACACCAGGGCCTGTCAGAGGGTCGGGGGCTAGGGGAGGGATAGCATCAGGATAAACACCTAATGTAGATGACGGTTTGATGGGTGCAGCAGACGACCATGGCACATGTATACCTATGTAACAAACCTGCACATTCTGCATATGTATCCCAGAACTTAAAGTATAATAATAATAGTTTAAAAAGTAGATGTTTGCATCTTTGTTAACCTGTTGTCCCTAGAATTCAACGGTGTGCTGGTCACACATTTTTACATTTTAGATTCATGGAATGACTGATGAGTAAGATGACTATGTGTCCCTAGGGTTTTTTCACTACTAAAGCCTATCTTGGTTTACTTTTTCTTTTCCTGAGCTGAATTCCATGGCTACACTAAAGAATGTGTTTGTGCTGCTTTATTTTTATTAGGGTACCGGAACATCTCGTGAAGAGCATAACTTGGCAGACCCTGCAAGCTGTAAACTTTTGCCATAAACACAATGTAAGTCTCATGATCTCTTTTGAAAAGCGAGAAGGCTCCCCTTAAGCTGAGGTGCAGCCTTGTACAAAGTTTATATCATACTTTTGTGGGTAAAAATTTTTACCCAAATCTTCATAAGGCTGGTTGGGGGAAGTAGAGGCTAAAAATGCCAACCTAGGTATTCCTTCTTGCTTAGGTTATATAAAACGTGCATTTTTATGATTTTAAGAAACTAGTGCCAGGCATGGTGGCTCCTGGATGTAATCTCAGCCCTTTGGGAGGCCAAGGCAGGCAGATTGCTTGGACCCAGGAGTTCGAGACCAGCCTGGACAACATGGCAAAATCTTGTCTCTACAAAAAATTTAAAAAGTTAAGTGAGTGCAGTGGTGTGTGCCTATGGTCCCAGCTACTCAGGAGGCTGAGGTGGGAGGATCGCTTGGGCTGGGGAGGTAGAGGCTGCAGTGAGTCAAGATCATGGCATTGCACTCCAGCCTGGATGACAGAACGAGACCCTGTCTCAAAAAACAAATAAACAAACCCACCCAGCCACCCACCCACCCACACACACACAAATTAGTCATACATGTATACTGATTAGAAACCACTCAGATTTAAGGCAGAACCCCATTCACTTGGAGTCTATATGGTCTTGTACTCCCAAAAGTCTGCAAAATTAGGGGAAACCGCAGGTGACTCATGGCTGCCTAGCAGCATTATGTCAGTTGCAGGAGGTGGAGCCCCAAGCGCAGTGCAAAGCGCTAGTGTCTGCTTTGGTGAGATACGAGTGTTGAGTCTGGATCCAGTGAAAGCCTGTGACACTCCTGGCCACAGCTGGCTGGCAGAGGCAGAGTAGACTATTGCCCAGGTGACATGACTTAACAGAGGCCGGGAAGCCTGTTGCTCCATCCAGTGCAACACTGCCCACTGCCTGCACATAGAAACCAGATTCCAATGTTAGAGCTTCGTTTTGGCCATGAGTGCAATTTCACTGCAATACTTTATCCTACCCAACTGCCAGGGTCAATTTAGGTGGTAGGGCTAAATCTCCTTCTTTATGTTGTTCCAAATGATTTTTCCTGATGCTGCATTCCCGGAAGGAGGAAGTATGAGAGTAGACAGCACTTCTCCCTGCGGAGCCTCCAACTAGCTAAAGGCTATAATATTTGTCATACACAGGGGAGAGTGGACACCCATATTGTTAATTACTGTGACTCAGCACTCTCTTGAGAGCAGGCTTTAGGATGGGGGAACAAGAGAGACTGCACCGAGACCCTGGTAGGGCAGATCTGGGATGATAAAAACAAATAGAATGCATACCACAGTTCCCTGGAGAGTCCCAGACGCTCTGTTTGGCTCCATGTGCTGATGGGGGTGAGTGCAGAAACTTGTAAAGAATTCCCGGAACAGAATCGGAGCACATACTTGCTTACGAGTACTTCTGACCATATGTCATCATGATATTCATGGTGTACCCATTTATAGAAATATGTGAAGCCAGTGATAAAAGAATAGAGATCTCAGGGATGTGAATTGCAAAGAACCAGATAGATTGTAATAAAATCCCAAAATTGTTTTATTTCACCCCCAAATTTTCCAGAATAATTAATACCTATGCGGAAACACTGACACTGATCTCTCACCCTGAAGGTCCTCTGGAGTGAGAACTGGTCATGCCCAAGAAACACCCAAGTCCTCTCCAGATTCTTAAGTCAAGAATAACCCCAGGGCTTCAGGCTGCAGGATGATCTACCATTCTCCTCCTGAGAGGAAAACACTTGGGAAAGAGGAAGATTATTAGGGATCCCGAGCAGTATTTTGACCCAACTTTAAAAAAAAAATGTAATTGTTAATTAGGCTGTTGATTTATTCTTTGCCTTAAAAATTGTCATTTAATGAGAAAATCATGTGAAGTTTCTCAAACGTTCTTCTCTCTATCACCCTGTTAAAGAATGCTGGCTGTGTGCTGGAAACCACGGGTGATTTGAGTCTAAATGATGGAGCGGGGCCACATCCTGAGGGGTGGCTCCAGCTCTCGGAGCACTTGTGTGTGGGACACAGCTGACATCTAGCGACTCTCCCCAGAGAGTGAGGGCTGCTGCCTACTCTTGTTTATCTTGTCGGGGTGAATGTCAGAGCTGGAAGGGAGATCTCTTGGCAAGCTGTGGTTGCCGCCCTTCTCTTCCCAGCTTATCTCAGCAGGCCCAGGGCTTGTCCTGTTTACGAGACCAACTGTGTTCTGTTCGCAGTTAAACGAGGTTGTGAATTCTGCTTATGCACCAATTTGCAGCTCCTGCAGTGGTGATGCTGGCCTCTCCCGGAGCCTTTCAGCATTTTCCCTTTCACCTAGAATTGTCAGATTAAATACAGGACTTCCACTTAAATTTGAATTTCAGATAAACAAGCATAACTTTTTAGTATAAGTACATCCCCCAAGTGCTTCACGGGATGTATTATACTAAAAAAAAAATTTGCTGTCTATCTGAAATTCAAATTTAACTAGGTGTCCTATATTTTTCTTTGCTAACACTGGCTACCCTACTTTCATTTTCCTTTCACTCTTCTTGGTTCTTTTGGGCCTTTTAGGAATCCGGGGTGATTCAGGCTCTGACAGGCACGGTACTAGATTTATTTTAGGCTGCTCTTTTGCTGTTGTCCAACAGGCCAAGGAAAGATTTAAATGATTTCTCCAATATTTGCTAAATAGTCATGTGTTTCATTTATCCCATATATAGTTCAGCTTTAATACTATTTTTGTATTGTTACACTAGTGCATACATAGAGACGTGAAGCCAGAAAATATCCTCATCACAAAACATTCCGTGATTAAGCTTTGCGACTTCGGATTTGCTCGGCTTTTGAGTGAGTATTGAGATTTTCTTTTGTTAAGTATAAAAGACAGAAAAGTTCTTGATCCAGTAAAGGATCTAAATGTTCTAGAAGTATACAAGCTAGTATTTGTATATTTAGGGCATAAGTGTGCTATCAATTATAATTGTGTAATTACTGAAAAGGTGTAGATACATACAGTGGTTTACATATGTATGCTATGCATAAATTATACCACAGTAAAGTGGTTATTAAAAAACGTTTCTTACCTTCCTGGTTTCTACCATTTCTTGCTAAAATAACACTTTTCAGAAGTGCTACTTTAGAAGACTGTCTTTCAACCTTGGATGCAGATTAGAAGCAACCGCGGAACTTTTTTTTTTTTTTTTTTTTTTTTTGAGACAGAATCTTACTCTGCTGCCCAGGCTGGAGTACGGTGGCACAGTCACAGCCCACCACAGCCCCGCCCTCCCCAGCTCAGGTGATCCTCCCACCTCCTGAGTAGATGGGACTACAGGGGTGAGCTACCACACCTGGCTCAGTTTTGTATGCTTTTGTAGAGACGGGGGTTTCGCCATGTTGCCCAGGCTGGTCTCGAATTCCTGGGCCCAAGCAATGCACCCACCTCAGCTTCCAACAGTGCAGGGATTATAAACGTGAGCCACTGTACCCAGGGAACTTTAAAAACTGTGCCCTATACCCCCCAGACCGTTCCCAGGGATTCTGTTTTAATTGGATTGGAGTGTGGCTGGAGCATCTGTCATTTTAAAAACGTGATTTGAATGTGCAACTAGAATTGAGAACCAGCGATACAGAAAGGCCACAAGACTGGGCACAGGCTTGACTTCTGAGCTCTCCCCCTCCAGTTTCGATTCCAGCCTTCCTCTTTGTTTTCCATGCCCCAACACTGGCCAGCTGGACCGAGTGACTATTATACAGACTACGTGGCTACCCGGTGGTACCGCTGCCCTGAGCTGCTGGTTGGGGACACACAGTATGGTCCCCCCAGTGGATGTTTGGGCAATTGGCTGTGTCTTTGCTGAGCTGCTGTCAGGAGTGCCTCTGTGGCCAGGAAAATCAGATGTGGATCAGCTCTATCTGATTAGGAAAACCTTGGGTAAGTGGTGTTTTTGTCCCATGTTTTGGAAAACTGGGTATTTCCCTGCGTTAGGGCAGGGCAGAGCCAAGTTACCAGTCTCACCTAATGCCCTTTAGGGCGTTAGTTAGGAAAGAGGAAAACTGGAAGCCTCATTTAAATGACTCCGTTAAAGGTGGCCATATTTGTTTTAATTATTGAGTATTCACTCATTGTCCAAAAAGACCTAAGATTCTTGAGCAGTTTGGATCAAGTTAAAACATTAATAATGATCATAACAACAATAAAAACTCATATTTCTGAAAGGGCTTAGCAGTTTACAGATTGCTTTCGTGGTTTACCTCATTTATGATGATGGGGTAATTCAGCTGAATGTCCTTAACTCCAGCCTGCCTGACTAGTTTGGATTATTCAGACTCTATGGAGGGTGATTCCCAACCTTCTAAGTGTCAGGAGGAAGCCTGGTTTTGATGTCTCTCTGCCCATCTTGCTTTCCCCACCACAGTACCCTTTCCTTTCTCTCTATGCTCAGAGGCAGAGGGGGAAGGGCAGGGGGAGGAGAAGGGAGGGAAGGTGAGGAAAAAACCCATCAGTGGCGATTGCCCTTTTCCAAAGTCAGGGAGTTTAGACACTACTCCCTTGAGTATCTCAGTTTAAAGTAAACTTTTCCTCCTGTAAACTCTTGTAGCAACTGCCATCGCCATGCCTTGCCTTGTAATCTTATCTTCCCAAAGACACTGTAAACTTCCTGATGGTGAGATCATGTCTTAATGTTTCTACTTACCCTCTACCAGTGTCTGCACATTGTAGGCAGTAAATATTTGCTGATAGCGTGACTTTGTTCAGTGACATGGAAGGCACTTTGTAGGCCTTCCAGGGTCACTGAGCCTTTCTTGGCTGTGTTTCCTGCAGTGATTTTAGGACAGCTTCCCATGTCACCCCTCTGGCACTAGAGGAAGAAGGAATTGCACTCATGATGCAGCTCACTGAGATCTGGCCAAGGCATTAGAGGGTATATTTTGCCTTCACCAAAATGAGGTGAGGCAGCAGTTTTTGCATTTGAGTGACAGGTAAATTTTTAGGACGCATCAGTAAAATTAGATAATTTGATACCCTGGAGTAGGAATTCCCACAGTGCTCTGGGAAATGGGCCTGGTTGTGACCCAGGAGAATATCTTTGAGTATCTCCTTATATTCTCTGAAGAAAATCCCTCTTCAAGTGTGATACAGAATTTTACATATAGGTGATTTTAGCTGATTTGATGGAAATGTGGGCAGGAGGATCTTCCTAGAGTTCCCTGGAATATAGAAATACTTTTTGTTTCATTGCTTCACATTGTAAGTGCTTCTAAACAGAGATGAAGCGGGATTTCCAAGTGAGCACTTATTGGTGAAATAAGAAAAGTTGGTCCCCCATGCGGAATGTGTTCCTTCTAGCTAGAAAATGCATGATCCCCTCCCCTCCCCCTCCCTTCCTCCTCCCCTCCCTTCTCCTCCCCTTCCTTCCCCTCCCCCTCTCCTCCCTTCCCCTCCCCTCCCCTCCCTTTCCCTCCCCTCCCCTCCCCTCCCCTCCCTTCCCCTTCAGATATTTATTGAGTACTTGCTGTATGTTAGTAAGACACTGCTATAAATGCTAGGGCAATACAATTCTATCTTGACCTATCAGGATTCAGTTAATATGATTTTGATTTGTGGTTGTTGCCCTTTTGCTGTTTTTGTGTGCATGTGCTTCTGAGTTGTTTGGTTTGGGTTCCTTCGGTACACTGTAGGCTCTGAGAACAAGAAGCTGAGAGCAAGAAGCTTGAAGCCCTCAGTTTCTGTTGCTTGCCTCCTCCGTGCCTAACACAGTGTGCTGTCCACTGTAGGGATCAGTACAGGCTGCTGAGGGTTGCTTGAATGCCTCTCCTTCTGATTGCCTGAGAACACTGCAGTGTCCATAGATATGGGCACAGACAAACACAGCATTGATGGAAGAAAACCACAGATGAGTGTTTGCTAACCAATTTCACTTACTTTCTTTCTTCTTGTCCAAAGGAGATCTCACTCCTAGGCACCAGCAAGTGTTTAGCACGAATCAGTACTTCAGTGGAGTGAAAATTCCAGACCCTGAAGATACGGTGAGTGACCCATTTTGGAGAGGGCTCTGTAGGCCAGGCTAGCTAGGCTTTGGTCGTTATTCACCTCCTTGAGTCCCACGGCTTACCCTGCATTGGAGGTCAGTCTAGAGAGAAAAAGAAAATTGGAGCAAATTGGATAGCAAGACCTTAGCCTTAATGCTAATTTACAGACTGTTGATAACAGAGTCTAGCAAGCCTGTTGCACAGGAATGCAGAGCTGCCTGCTGGAGCCACACCTGTCCTTTATCATGTTTTAGCAGTTGAACCTGGGTAGCTCAGAGCCAACCAACCTTTAGACGTAGACTTATCCAGCTAAAGTTAACTACTTTTTCCTCAGCACTGTCCAAATTCCCTACTTACTGTGCCCACTCTCTCCAGACCATGGGAAAAATCATAATGAATTTACCTGGGCTGGGTGCGGTGGCTCACGCCTGTAATCCCAGCACTTTGGGAGGCTGAGATGGGTGGATTACCTGAGGTCAGGAGTTCGAGACCAGCTTGGCCAACATGGCGAAACCCTGTCTCTACTAAAAATACAAAAATTAGCTGGGCATGATGGCACATGCCTGTAATCCCAGCTACTCAGGAGGCTGAGGCAGGAGAATTGCTTGAGCCCAGGAGGTGGAGGTTGCAGTGAGCTGAGATTGCACCACTGCACTCTAGCGTGGGTGACAAAGCGAGATTCATCTCAAAAAAAAAAAAAAAAAAAAAGAACTTACTTGACCAGCCTTACTCTGGTGCCTGCCCTCTATGGCCAACTCAAATGGAGGAAACCCATTTTTTAAAAACTGAAAAATTGGAAATGTTGATACCTTTAATCTACTTCCAACAATTTATTTCAGTGAAACCATTATCTAAGAGCATAAAGATGTAGCATTATTTAATAGAAATTATTTCCTTTAGTATTCCATCAGTAGGGGATTAAGTAAGTATAGTACATCCTTACAATAGAAATACCTCATCAGGCCGGGTGTGCTGGCTCATATGTATAATCCCAGCACTCTGGAAGGCTGAGGCAGGTGGATCAAGGGCTTGAGACCAGCATGGGCAACATGGCAAAACTCTTGTCTTTACTAAAAATGCAAAAAGTTGGCTTGGCATGGTGGCATGGACCTGTAGTCCCAGCTACTAGGGAGGCTGAGGTGAGAGGATCACCTGAGCTTGGGAAGTTGAGGCTGCAGTGACCTGAAATTGCTGCACTGTAGCCCGGGCGACAGGAGTAAGACCCTGTCTCAAAAAACAGAAAAAAAAGAAAGAAATACCACATAGTAGAGCTGGGTGTGGTGGCTCACACCTATGATTCTAGCAACTCAGGAGACAGCTAAGGTAGAAAGACTGCTTGAA
The DNA here is from genome assembly GCA_036589455.1 of Ateles fusciceps. Lineage (NCBI taxonomy): Eukaryota > Metazoa > Chordata > Mammalia > Primates > Atelidae > Ateles > Ateles fusciceps. The sequence continues at coordinate 8,816,464 of JAZHEH010001212.1, forward strand.
CACAGGAGTTCAAGACCAGCCTGGGCGACATAGCAAGACTCTGTCTCTACAAAATATTTTTAAAAACGAACTGGGGTTGGTGGCACATGCCTATTGTTGCAGCTACTTGGGAGGCTGAGGCAGGAAATTCACTTGAGTCCAGGAGTTTGAGGTTATAGTAAACTATGATCATGCCACTGCACTCCAACCTGGATGACGGAGCAAGACCCTGTAAAATAAAATAAGAAATATCATGTAGTAAAAATAATTAGATTTATATGTATTCACCTGGAAACAAAAGGCCACGGCATATTTTTAAATGAAAAAGAAAAATGTGAAAACAGTGTAGGCTGGGCGTGGTGGCTCATGCCTATAATCCCAGCATTTTGGGAGGCTGACACAGGTGGACTGCTTGAGCTCAGGAGTTCCAGACCAGCCTGGGCAACATGGTAAAACCCTGACTCTACTAAAAACACAAAAATTAGCCAGGCATGGTGGCACACACCTGTAGTCCCAGCTACTAAGGAGGCTGAGGTGGGAGGATGGCTTGACCTTGGGAGGTGGAGGTTGTGAGCCGAGATCATGTCACTGCACTCCAGCCTTGGCAACAGAGCCAGATTCAGACTCAAAACAAAGACAAAAACAAAACAAACAAAAAAACCACTTCGTAATTCAACAAAGTTTTAATAATATTAATATGTACATAATGCATATATACATATATTTACATATATAAATACAAAATAATATGGCAACATCTAGGAAATCAAAGAGATTTTTACATCTGTGAAATAAATGGCTGCAAGGATATGTATCAAAATATTAACAGTGGTTATCTCTTTTTGGTGGGATTTTGGGGGGTAACTTTTTTTATGTTTTTTTATATTCTTGAATGTCTTCTAATGAGGCTGTATTGTAATCAGAAACATTTCAGAGCAAGTTTGTAAAATCCTGAGTTTCTACTGTCTGAGGCAGGTATTTTCAAAATGAAACTAACCCTCCAGCTGCTCAATAAACCCTTCAGTTTCCAGATGGAAGTTCTGTCTCTACCACTTGTGTTTTGTTTCTTCCCTGACTTCTTGGCTTGTCCCACAGTGAAAGCTTCTGCTTCTCCATTGCCTCCTCCTTTTGCAGCACTAGCATTTGAAGTGGGTCTTGCTGGGACAGAGGGGCAGGAATGACACCTGGCATATGGGAGGTGACCCTTCTGGCTTCCTTGTGACCTGGACATTTCCAGCTCTGCGCTAAATATCCCTAGTGATTTCCTGTTCGCTTGTCTGTTGGTGAAGCCTCAGAAATAACCCAGGTTTCATAAATGTAAAGAGCTTCCCATGGTTTCGAAGAGGTTGTCCTGCAGATTTCCTGTTGACAGAAACACAGGAAGAAGGAGTGCGGGGGCTGCACTGTTGAACATCTGCACCCCAGTCCCTCTGCCTGTCAGTAACCCTGACAGGGGGAGGCCTGCTTGCTTCTAGGGCTGTGAAACTGCTCAGCAGGCAGGATGGGCCCTCGCATATCACAGCCAACCAGTCAGCATCATCCAGGCATTGTTGCTGAGACAGCAGAGCTCAATGATACAGCAATGGCATGTCAATCCCCAGTGATGCTCAGATTCAACCAACAGAAAGAACAAGAGAAATATTTAAGCTATGGAGCATGGGTGGGAGTATGGGGGTGCAATGGGGGCTACTGTCAAGGGCTAATATAAATCTGCTTTAGGATTTTTTTCTCCTGTTAAATGTAGGGAACTCCAAAACAGAGGCTCTTCTCTCCAATTCTTATCAATGATTAGTATGTGCACAATCCAGAATTGGTTATTGGGAGCTAGTTCCCTGTCCAAAATACTACTGTACTATGAAAGTCAGCCACAGCACCAGGTCTTTGTTTGATGAGATGAGCCTGGCCAGTCACTCCAGCTGGCAGCTCACACACTGCCACCTTTATACACACAATGCACTGCAGTCATTTATTTTGCTCGGCTTGGCTGGCTCTTATTTTCTCAGCCTCCCTGCTCAATTAGCCTTTGTCAGTTGTATGTCTCTTTAACTGGTTTGTCTGCCTGACATTGGGCATTCCTCCCATATATAGTGTTAATCCTGATTGTCTCCAGCATGTGACTAGAGCAAAATAGCCTTATATGGCCAAAGGAGATTGACAAATACCCGTCAGGAGACTCTTTAAACAGTAGGCTGATAAAGGAAACAGCAGGAGACAATAGTGTTTATTCCAGAAAATCAAGAAGCATCTGTTCACCTGTGAGAATAATATCTATTTTGCAGCTCCCTTTATGTAATCAGGGCTGCCTTTTTTTTTGAGACAGGGTCTTGATGCTGGAGTGCAATAGTGCAATAGCGCATTTATGGCTTACTGCAGCCTCAATCTCCCAAACCCATGCCATCCTCCCACCTCAGCCTTCCAAGTAGCTGGGACTACAGGAGCACACCACCACCCCTGGCTAGTTTTTTGGTATTTTTTTTTTATAGAGACAGGGTTTCGTCATGTTGCCCAGGCTGGTCTCAAATTCCTGGGCTTAAGCCATGAGACTGTCTCGGTGCCCTGAGTGCCTAGATTACAGGCGTGAGCCACTGTACCCAGCTGGCCACATTTCTATAATGCCACAATAAATGCCAAAAATTATTCTCAGGAAAGGCAAGTTATATAAATTAAGGCCAAAAAAAAAAAAAACTGTTCAAAGTTTTTTTTTCGTTAGTATTTTTATTTATAATTTGCAATGTGCATTGGTATCAGTGCGGGAAGTGAAGGGAGTGATGAGAAAGTAAATTTTGGAAAAGCAGTTTGGAGGTGGGGAGAGAAAGTGTTTGTGAAACAGGCAAAGGGAGATTGTTTTAGGCAGGAGGTGGGGTGGGCAAAGGGGTGGAGGAGGTGAGGAAGATGCCAGGAAAATGTTTGTATTAAAAGATTTAATTCGAGGTAACCTTAATTTGAATACATGCTGTAAATTAAAAACCCCTTTTCTTTCAACAGGAACCACTTGAATTAAAATTCCCAAACATCTCTTATCCTGCCCTGGGGGCTCCTAAAGGTAAAATTGTAGCTTCCAACAGACCAGGAAGCACACGTCAGTTGTCATCCTTGGGGGAATCTGAATTACTTAGGTCAATCCATGCAACCAAGTGTTCCTTTCAGAATTCTTCTTCTGGCTGGGCACAGTGGCTCACTCCTGTAATCCTAGCACTTTGGGAGGCTGAGGCAGGCAGATCACTTGAGGTCAGAAGTTCAAAACCAGCCTGGCCAACATGGTGAAACCCTGACTCTACTAAAAATACAAAAAATTAGTTGGGCGTGGTGGTGCTCACCTGTCGTCCTGGCTACTCGGGAGGCTGAGGCAGGAGAATCGCTTGAACCTGGGAGGCAAAAGTTGCAGTGAGCCGAGATTTTGCCACTGCACTCCAGCCTGGGAGACAGAGCAAGGCTCCATCTCAAAAAAAAAAAAAAAAAAAAAAAAAAAGAATTATCCTTGGAAGAGTATATTTTCAATTTTTAAAATGGATCACATTCTACTAAGTGAAAATATTTGCAAGTATTTTTCACTTTAAGTAAACCTAACATTATATTTGAAGTCTAAATTTACACAAAATAGAAATATCAGGGGGGTGGTGATTGTTTTACAAAGGGATCCTTTTCTTCAGAAATGCTTAGCTGTAGGATCCTTTTAAATAGGTAACTCCCTGGTACATTTGAAGTACATTTAAAAACTTGATTTATATATACATTTTAGAAATATAGCTCTTATGTAAAATGAGGTGTGGTATCAACTAAAATGTGTACAAGTTACAGTCAGTGTCCCACGTGGTTCAAAAACTAATAGATTTACTGATATATTAAATGATTTAATATAAATGATAATATAGCTGTTACCCAAAAGGGGTCCCAATCAGACCCCAAGAGCGGGTTCTTGGACCTCGTGCAAGAAATAATTCAGGGCATGTCCACAGGGTAAAGTGAAAGCAAGTTTATTAACAAAGTAAAAGAATAAATGAATGTCTACTCTATAGGCAGAGCAGTGCTACAGGCTGCTCCACTGACTATACTTACAGTTATTTCTTGATTATATGCTAAACGAGGGGTGGATTATTCATGAATTTTCCAGGAGACGGGCAGGGATTTTCTGGAACTGAGGCTTCCTCCCCTTTTTAGACTACATAAGGTAACTTCTGGGCATTGCAATGGCATTTGTAAACTGTCACAGTGCTGCTGAAAGTGTCTTTTAGCATGCTAACACATTATAATTAGTGTATGAGCAGTGAGGACAATCAGAGGTCACTTTCATTGCCATCTTGGTTTTGGCCGGCTTTTTACCACATCCTGTTTTATCATCAGGGTCATTGTGACCTGTATCTTGTGCTGACCTGCTATCTCATCCTGTGAGTAAAAATGCCTAACCTCCTGGGAGTGCAGCCCAGTAGGTCTCAGCCTTATTTTACCCAACCCCTATTCAAGATGGAGTTGCTCTGGTTTCAACGCCTCTGACATAACCAACAAAAATTGAGTCAGTTCCTTGGAGTACGTAGTTGTGAAATTTAATCTATCCAAGAATGCGCTCCATGGCCTACTTAGCGGCAGTGAAAATAGTTAAGAATGATGTAATGTAAAGGCATGTACGTTATGCCTCTCCTTATATACATGCTTATATATACTTATAATGCATAATAAACTATTTCTGGAGTGATACACCAAAAAAAAAAAAAAAAGTAGCTGATTTTAGAAGGGTGAATGGAACACCTAGAGTGGTGGAGACTTTGCTGTATGCTGTATGAATTGTATTTGTCATCATGTGTAAATATCATTTTTAAAATAAAAACACTAGTTTTTGCAAAGTACATGCAAGGGACCAAACTGGCTAAATGGATTACCCCATTTGGCCACTGAGGTAAACTCTAAAATTATATCTTACTCTCCCAGGATAGAGTACCAATTGCCTCAAGAACAGAATAAGGTGGATAAAATGATTTTTCATTACTACTTCTAGAACTGTTTATTTAATATATGATATGAGTGACCATTTAGGAATGACTGGATGGAACTAAAGACATGACTGGTGTGTTTTCCTGCCTTTTCCACCTTCTTATTCCAACTAAAGAGTTTCATTTTTCAAAGAAGAAAAAAAATGACATTAGTAAGTTAATACAATTTTAAAGAAGAAGAAGGAATTTTCTGTTCTTTCAGGGCTGTCTCCACATGGACCCTAGTGAGAGATTGACATGTGAACAGCTGTTGCACCACCCGTATTTTGAAAACATCAGAGAAATAGAGGATTTGGCAAAAGAACATGACAAACCAACAAGGAAGAACCTAAGAAAGAGCCAAAAGCACCACTACTTTACAGAAACATCCAAGGTGATAGTTTCAGCTGATCTCCTACCTGCCACCTGGTACAGAGAGTTGGAATCTTTACTTGAGAATGGCAGTTGTGGCTTTCAGCTCCAGCATTCTCATTCCAGCACTAGGACACACGTCACAGGGTCTATCAGCCAGGGTCCCAGGGATATCTGTCTCCTGAAGCCCCCTCTCCCTGAATCCTAAAGGTGCCCTTGTCCTGCTGTTTCCTGCTGCCACACAGGGGCCAGGGTTTCCGGCCTGCATGAGCACAGGTCTCAACAAGGTACATGAGTATGAGTCCAGCTGAGCACACGTCTTGTACTTTGGAAAATGAAATCAGATTTTCCCCAGGCAGTTCTGTGTCATCATGTTCACCTTCACTATTAACTAACACTCCAGGTTTGTCCAAAAAAAGGAGCTGTTTTCCTCCCTGATCCTTTGTCAGGGTTGGCTAGGGCAAATACAGTGATGAGTGCTTTTGGTGATATCAGCAGAATGCATTTAACCAGAGAACAGCATCCAAACTGCACAATGGGAACCTGTGAAGAAGCCTGACTGATATAAAATGGCCTTACGTTAAGCATCTTGTGATAAGCCCAAAGCTGTAATAATTTAGAATGAACTGTAGTTGGAACCACAACTGCTCCTGGGTAACCTCTGGATCTGCCTAGGTTCTCCTTAAGCTATAATTTATCTTGCCTTAGTCTCTCCCCCTTGCAGCTTCCACTGCCCGGCATGCTGAATGGTACCAGGGTTGTGTGTGTGAGGCTCAGAGGAGGGAAAGGGGGAGAGTCCATGAGGAACAAGTACAGCATGAACTCCAGGGCCCTAATGTAGATCACAGTTACAAAATTAAGAATATTTTAATTTTATTCTCCATCATATATGACCCAGGTAGCAAAACAGGCCAGAAATAGACTCCCCCAGAATTATTCCTTATCTCAGTATTACTTTGTATTCAAGAGCAAACGGTTTTGATGGAAATATTTCTTCTTGAAAAAATAGGGAAACTCCACTATTTGGTGTATTGCCTTTTTTTTCTTTTTGAGACTGAGTCTCATTCTGTCACCCAGGCTGGAGTGCAGTGGTGTGATCTTGGCTCACTGCAACCTCCGCCTCCCAGGTTCAAGTAATTCTCCTGCCTCAGCCTCCCCAGTAGTTGGGATTACAGGCACATGCCAGCATGCCCAACTAATTTCTATATTTTTAGTAGAGATGGGGTTTTGCCGTGTTGGTCAGGCTGGTCTCGAACTCCTGACCTCAGGTGATCCACCCGCCTCGGTCTCCCAAAGTGCTGGGATTACAGGCGTGAACCACCACACCCAGCCTAGTGTATTGCTTTCAAATCCTGAAGGAATCAGTTGATTTAAAAGTACTAAAAAGTACCTTTCTGAGGGGTACGGCTGAAAATTTTTTTTCTGCAAAGGAAAAGTACTAAAAAGTTCCCTTTTTTAGGGATACCTAAGGACATACAGTGCAATACAAAAAATACAGGTGTGTTCTTACTTTCATTTGACATTGACAGTAAATTCAAACATTTTCGGGAAGCTTGAAGGAAACAGGTTTGTCTTTTGTCTTTAGAGATGGAGGTCTTGCTATGTTGCCCAGGCTGGTCTCCTGGGCTCAAGTGATCCTCCCACCTCAGCCTCCCTAGTAGCTGGAACAAGTGTGCACTGTGCCATGCTTGATTTGCCTTTTTAACTAAGGGAAGAGAATAAGTAGGCAACTTGCCTAGGTGCTGGTTACCAGTTTTCTGCTATAAGACAAGGCATTGGCTTAAATGATCCCTAAGATCTCAGCAAGCTCTCAACTCCTGTAAATCTATATTCTTTTCCCAATAATGTTAACATGTAAGTTTTCCTTTTTCATATTCTCTAAATCTTCTTTAATGTGCATGATTTTCCTTTTTAATATAAAACAAATCTTTAAAAGGAGAAGCAAAGACCAAATTGCAACATTTAATCCTCTCTCAAGTCCTGGAATCTGTGCAAAAAAAGTATTTCTGTACTAAAAAGCTTAATTACCTCTTTTGTGATTCTAAATAATGGAAAAAAATGCATAGCACAGTTTTGAACCTAATTCTGTGTTTTGCATTTTCAGTTGCAGTACCTACCTCAGCTAACTGGCAGCAGCATCCTTCCAGCTTTGGATAATAAGAAGTACTGCTGTAATACCAAGAAACTTAACTACCATTTTCCAAACATTTAAAGGTGCTAGGAGACATGATTTTAAAAGAGGAATTGATAGATACTCTGAAGAAAATAAAACTTATACAGTTGATTGAAAACAATTACAATGTTGAAAACATATCAGGAGAAAACATAAGCAAGAAAACTGGGAGGCCACGTGGCATGATATGAAGGGAAATTCCAGATCCAGTCTTCCATGCTTGATAATGGTGTCCAGAAAAGAAAGAAAAAACCTGTTTGGAGTTTCACCTGTATTTCAGTTTATGTAAGCAGCCGAGCTTATGGACAGCATATGAACTGTCCCATACCTATGGCAAAACTAGATGTCAAAAATGGTTTATGTTTCAGTTGTACCAAATGTCACACAAGAAAAATGGACTACAAAATACCTATATATCCTCCGATCTCTGTTGTCTTGACTCCTATCTCCTGCCTCTCAGATTGTTTCAGCATATTTAAGGCTAGTTCTATTTCTTGAAATCAAAATGTTTAAAATCCCATTTCCTGCTTGCTCTATTCTTGATTTTTATACTTTAAAACATTTTGTGGGTAACACTTAGGTTCAAAATATTTAAAAACATATGAGTTATCACAAAGACTTGGTAATTTCTATATTTAATTATATGTTTATACATTTCATTCTTTATAAGGATGTACCTTAGTCACTTTTGCAGGCAAGGTGGATTTACTATAATCTGTCTACATTTATTCACCCAATTCCCCTTGCAAACAATGGGATGAAGCTTGGCAGCTGATTAAGGCAGTCAAAGAGTAGAGCAAGACCTACAGGCTTTGCAGGAACTGAACCTGTCCTGAAAATAATTAGTACTTCATTCTATCCGGCACAGCCTTAGACCTGGTACGTCTATAGGCAAACCTGTAATATAGTGATCTGGGTTTCAGAAGAAATTGCTTGTGGGCTTTGACATGAGTCATGAAAGACATGATGTTTTCCCTGAAACATCTTTTCATGCTATGTATGTGGATGTATGTATATATATGCTATCCTAACAACTAATATATTACAATAAGTAGTCCAAAATTGGGGATTCACAGCTTTGTACAGTGAGACTTAAAATGATGACACATATATATTTGTGTGTATATATATATATATATATATATATGTGGATCCTTCCACCTGAGCCTCCCAAGCAGCGGGGGACTACAGGCATGTGCCACTATACCTGGCTAATTTTTTTGCATTTTTTGGTAGAGAGGGTTTTGCCATGTCGCCCAGACTGGTCTTGAACTCTTGGACTAACGCGATCTGCCCGCCTCGGCCTTCCAAAGTGCTGGCATTACAGGCATGAGCCACTGCGCCCGGCCAAAACGACATAATTAGCTTTGATTGGGCCTACTGCTTTTAATCAAAAAGCTTTTTCATCCTTGTTCCCTGGACACAAGGACAATATGAAGCCTGATGTCTGCCTTACAGCTCAACACTATTTCTGGTTGATGTGCTGCCACCATTCCTAGCACTTCTCAGCCATGGTCTTCAAAGCTGTATTTCACTCTATTTTCAAAGCATTTCTTCTGTATTCTCATTTTCTTGTTAATTTTCTTCCTGATGACGTCTGACCCCATTCACTTACTGTTAAGTAATCCACTGAAGTCTGGTGTCTGTTCGATAATTTTGACTACTCCAGGCACTTTGATGATATCCTAAGGCTTCCTAATGTAGTTTCTTGCCTAGACCTGATAGAGGGTTAAATGCTAGTCCCAGAATTATTCAATTCCTATTAGCCTTGATTCAGATGACAAGGAAGAATATCCAACTTCCGTGACTAGTTAAAATTTTTCTTTTTTTCCCTTAACTCAAGAAAATGCACTTGATGGAGGCAGGTGACTATAACTGCCTAATTGAGCCAATAGTTTTACTGAAAAACATTTAGAATAGAAAAGTAGCTCTGGACTAAATTGTGAATCAGTTGTCTCACCACACAGTAATTAAAGAAACCTGAGAAAAGGCTTATTTTTCTCTAACGAGTTCCATTAAATTTATGCTTATATTCAATTTAACCATATTTATAATACTTTTATTCAAATGCATGAAATCTCTACTGTACCACGAGACTGTTCCACATCCTTTTATTTACTTTTCTGATTTTTAAAATGACAGTGGCAATTAGTAAACAGTTTACCATTTATTTATGTGCTATTTGTATAAGCTGGTTTTTAAACACACAAAAATTAATTTTTCTACCTGAAAGCTGCATCATAGAAAGTATTTATTTGAAAATTATTTTCAAGTTTATATTCAACAGCTTAATAATGTTTAAACCAGGCCGGGTGTGGTGGCTCACACCTGTAATCCCAGCACTTTGGGAGGCCTAGGCGGGTGGACCACGAGGTCAGGAGTTTAAGACCAGTTTGGCCAAGATGGTGAAACCCCATCTCTACTAAAAATACAAAAATTAGCTGGGCATAGTGGTGGGCTCCTGTAATTCCAGCTACTTGGGAGGCTGAGGCAGAGAAATGCTTGAATCTGGGAGGCAGAGGCTGCAGTGAGCCAAGATCGTGCCCCTGCACTCCAGCCTGGGCAACAGAGTGAGACTCCGACTCAAAAAAAAAAAAAAAAAAAATGTTCAAACCACACAGACAGAAATCTATAAACAAGCAGGCAAATAACAGTAATAGAATCAGGGCCATTTCACACAGGTAACAATAAAGACCTGTTTTATCTATTTTTGAGTTTTTTTTTTTGAGACAAGGTCTTAATCTGTTGCCCAGGCTGATGTGCAGTGGTGCCAGCATGGCTTACTGCAGCCTTGACTTCCCAGGTTCAACTTTTTAAGAGACAGACAGGGTCTCCCTCTTTCACCCAGGCTGCCAGGGTGGCGTGCAGTGGCCATGATCATAGTTTACTGCAGTCTCAAACTCCTGAGCTCAAGTGATCCTACCACCTCAACCTCCCAAGTATCTGGGACTACAGGTGTGCACCACCACGCCTGGCTCATTTTTAAAATTTTTTGTTACCCAAATTGGTCTCAAACTCCTTGCCTCAAGTGATCCTCCACCTCAGCCTCCCAAAGTACTGGGATTACAGGCATGAGCCATGACACCTAGCATAAAGCAATTTTAGGTTTTAAGAAAAACCTAAGCATAGCCTACTGGTTTTTATGATTGTTTCCTTTATTATATTGCAATCTGCAAAACTATGTGAATTCAGCCAAATAGCTATGTCCAGTTTTAATAAAATACTAGCTTAAGTTTACAAAATAGACAAATTAAGCAGCAACTGTTGATTTTGAGAAAGGATGTATGGTATGAAGAACACAAGAATGCAGGATCATGGGAAATGCATGCAAATCCTGGGAAGCAATATGTAATGCATGCCTCAACAACCACTGAACACTTTGCATAACTGATTCCATCAATGAATCTGTAATTTAGCTTCTAATTTCTCATAATTGTGCATTTATGGTAGTATGCTTCACTAACTTTAAAGTTTAATGTAAATTATTGTTATAATACAATAAAAATATCTGTTGTTCAAATAACTTTAAAGGATTCCAAATAAATATCTACATCAAAAGATATCTATAGATTTACATATTAAGTGAAGAATATATTAGAATTAAAATGTTACCTAGTTTGCATTTTTCTTTTTTCTTTTTCTTTTTTTTGAGACTTGAGTCTCGCTCTGTTGCCCAGGATGGAGTGCAGTGGCACAATTTCGGGTCACTGCAACCTCCACCTCCTGGGTTCAAGTGATTCTCCTGCCTCAGCCTCCAGAGTAGCTAGGATTACAGGCATGTACCACCACACCCAGCTAATTTTGTATTTTTAATAGAGATGGGGTTTCACTATGTTGGCCATGGTTGGTCTTGAACTCCTGACCTTAGGTGATCTGCCCGCCTTGGCCTCCCAAAGTGCTGGGATTACAGGTGTGAGCCACCATGCCTAGCTGCATTTGTCTTAAAGTGTATTAAAGTACATAAATTCTCACTTCCAATTTAGTAACATTAGTCAGTCACATCTGAATATTTTCTACATATGATACACTCTCCACTTCTAAAATGTCAAGATATGGAATCCTTATAATTCTATTGATGATTATATAATATTAATTGACATTTAGAATCAACAGTTTCAAATGATCCTTTATATTGAAATAAGACATATTCTTTTACTTCAATTGTAATTTTAGTTCCAGAGAAGGCAGTGCTGTCTTAAAGGTTTGGACAAGATTTTCTTTTCTCTTACTCCAGGAAGATCACTTAACAACAAATATTTGAGGTTTCTGCAAGTAAAGAAAAAAGTCACTTCAATTTGGCCAAGAGCATTAAAAATAAACTCAATTTACTGACTTAAAGAAAATTACATAGAAATGAATCTATGTCACCCTATGCCTTAAAAATGACTTTCAGAGAAGTAATCTTAGAGATGAAATTCATGCCAAGAAGTAACACAGACTTTGGGTTATGTCAGTATTTCTAGCCAAATCATTCTAAAAAATATATATATTTATAATGACATAGATATCCTTTGCCTGTGAAATATGAAATGTGAAACCCCAAAAGGGCAAAAACTGCGGAAGTTCTTAAAGGTACTTAAGTTTCCACCAAAAGATGAAGCTTTGAAGCCTCAACTAATGTAAGAGATGAATAATCTAGTACTTTTGATCCTCATGTTTAAAATTTCTCAAACCTCCTGTGATACTGAGGTTTCTGGTAGATCCATTATATATTAAAGCATAACTACATTAATTAGATTCAGAATTTGAATGTGGGGATCTCTAAAATAGGGATTTGATTGAACAAATTTCTGTTCTTTTTATCATGCTGATAAGACTCAGAATATTACAATTTTAGAGTTAAACATTCCTTGCTAGTATTATCTGTTTTTGCATTTGGGATTGGGTGACTTGCTCCAGGCCATGGCATGGGTCTGGCTGGTGGCACAAGAGGATGTAGAACAGCTTTCCTAACTAGTGGATGCGTGCTTTTGATGAGCATTATAGTGTCAGGCAGTGTTCTAAGCTCTAGAGACAGAAAGGTGAATATTTCAAGGTTTGTTTCCCTCAAACAACATAATTACAGGGTAAAATGCTAATAGGTATACACCAAATATCCTGAAAATATCAAAAACATAGGGGAGATTGCTTTAAAAAAAAGCAGAGAAAGCATAATCGTTGATGCTTACTGAGGGCTTACTGTGACAGGCATCATGCTAGGTGCTTAATGTAGATTTAATTTTTAAAAACATACTCTATAAAAAATGCAATAAAACATTAATGGATTAAGGTTGATAATTTTAACTGTTTTAAAGTATTACAGATGAAAGTGAGGTCATTTTTAAAAATTATCTTTTTCAGAACTAAAAAGAGACATCACCCCTCACAGTCGGTTAAATTCTAACTATTCACCTTAACAGCATTATTAAGTTTCCACTTTGGCTTTGATCATCTACCTTAAATGACGCAAAGCAACGATGCCTTTGTCTGTGATATTCCCACAGGATATTATTTCCATTTCCAATATGCTTTTTCGTAAATTTTCAAGTTGACTAAGTTTCAGCAAACAGCCATCCTTGATATACTGACACTTGCACAGCCTTATTTTTTCAACATGCTCTAGGCCCTCTGGGGGAGAAAAAGTACAGATTAAGAATCTGCTTTACCATTAAGATGACAAACTGTCCTGGTTTGCCCAGGACTAACTTAGTTTTAGGACTGAAAGTCCTATGTCCTGGGAAACCTCTTAAGTCCCCTGAAAACTAGAATGAGTGCTCACCCTATTAACCATATAAGGAATTCACTTGTGCTGATGAACAGGGCCATTCCGCAGTCAGATGCCCACACACTGGAGGAAAAAAATGCCCACATAGGGGCAGGCACGGTGGCTCACACCTGTAATCCCAGCACTTTGGGAAGCTGAGGCACGTGGATCGCCTGAGGTCAGGAATTCAGACAAGCCTGGCCAACATGGTGAAACCCTGTCTCTACTAAAAATACAAAAATTAGCCGGGCATGGTGGTGCATGCCTGTAGTCCCAGCTATTTGGGAGACTGAGGCAGGAGCATCACCTTGGAGGCAGAGGTTGCAGTGAGCCGAGATTGTGCCACTGCACTCTAGCCTGGGCAAGAGTGAGACTCTGTCTCAAAAAAAAAAAAAAAAAACAAAAACAAAAAAAAACAAAAAAAAACCCACATAAGCAGAAGCTGTGTGGATATAATTATCCCTGCATTATTGAGGGCTTCTCAATGATAGAAGTTTGACAAAGATAGTTTGACAAACAAGGCCCTGGGTTTTAAGTCAATAAACCAAAGAATAGAGACATATAGAAACAAGCTTAGTGAGAGGAGGAAGGAGACCAAGGTGTGTGTAACCTCAGTTTAATTTGAAAATAAATATCAAACGCAGGAAGAAACAAACTTGGCTGTACTGAAATGGGCAAAAAGGACATACCTATGACTATAATCGTGAGTCAACTGCAACAAAATAGTCACTGCAAATCACCTGCATTTCCTATTAGCAAAATGATAGGGTAGTTACCCATGTGATCAAATCCAATGCTCATGATACAAGAGTCGGTGGCATCAATCGCCTGAATCTTGTATTTGTCCAGAGGGCCTGTTGGGAGGTGGTTGTAGTCCTTCTGCCACCTCTCCTGACCATGGTAGCGTACCATGGCCCCACAGCGCAGCAACCACTCGGATGCTGCCCTGTCAGGACCAACGTCCTGATGCGCTCATAATCCACCCTGTTTGCAAGAGAAAAAAAAGCAGTTGGCTTTTACAATAATTACTAGCTTGTTAACTATATTCACTGACATACAATGTAGAACGTAACAAATTTTCAAGTGACTGAAGAGGAAGATAAATGTATTAATGAGATCCATGCAAAAAAACCGCAAAAACTAAAAAACTATAGTCCATCTGCTAACTTTTTTAGTTTTGTTTTTGTTCCCAAGTGAACACTGTCAAGGCATATTATTTTTATATGACTTTATCAAGTCAGACACAAGTTTTCATTGATTCGTATATAGTAGAGTGTTTGATACCACAGATATTTAGTAACTGTTCTAGGAATGGCTATACTTGGTTAGAATTTCTATTAATAACAAAAGATTAAAGAGAAAATAATTCTGAATTTGTGTTCAAATTAATCTCAGTAAGTGATATTTATTAATTTCTACATATGCTTTTTTTTCTGTAGCTCATGATTACAATGCTGTATTAAGCAATAGGAAGGAGGATTCGTTTCACCAGCTTCAAAATAATATTTTTAAGTGTGCCACCCACTAATTTTTTGAAAACTTGATTTACTTTGATAGAATTCAAAAGGTTAACTACATTCCTTTAAAAAGCCATAAAAATATTTAAAAATTATATTTAATAAGTTTTTCTGATTATAAATTTTTTTTTAGAAAACTTGAAATATATCAAAAGGACAAGTAAAAAAATCATTGAACTTCTGCAACTCAAACAGCCACAGTTAATATTTTGTAATCTATTCTGCTGTTTTTCCCATGTTTGTGTGGGTTTTGTTTGTCTGTAAACAAAATTAGGATCACACTGCAAATTGTTAAAAGAACATTTGAAATACAAGAAATAGGCCGGGCGTGGTGGCTCACGTCTGTAATCCCAGCACTTTGGGAGGCAGAGGCAGGTGGATCACCTGAGGTCAGGAGTTGGAGACCAGCCTGGTCAACATGGTGAAACCCTGTCTCTACTAAAAATACAAAAATTAGCCAGGTGTGGTGGCAGGTGCCTGTAATCCCAGCTACTCAGGAGGCTGAGGCAGGAGAATCACTTGAACCTGGGAGGTGGAGGTTGCAGTGACCCAAGATCGTGCCACTGCACTCCAGCCTGGGCGATAAGAACAGAAAACAAACAAACAAAAATGAGAAATAGCCAAACTAGCTATTGGAGACTTATCCAGCTGTAACAATCTCCACATCTCTTCACTTTATTTAGAGTAACTTACTTAAACAAACAAACAAACAAAATGAGAAATAGCCAAACTAGCTACTGGGAACTTATCTAGCTGTAACAATCTCTACATTTCTTCACTTTATTTAGAGTAACTTACTTATTAAACACTGCATTCAACCAGCTCCAGAAGTATCTGGAGTCACATGACCATGGGAGTTTCTTTAATCCACACAACTGCTGGGAAACTTTTCCAAACAGCATCATTTGATCTAGACACACAAAACAGTACTTACATTAGATCATCATCAGGGTCCTATACATACAGCAACTTACTTCACAACTTCAGAGTCAACGCTCTTGTACTGATAAAGCTGATGACCCACTTGCCACTCAACACTTATTGAGCAAGTCACTCCTGTTTCTGCTTCTTGGGTTTTTTTATTTGTTTGCTGCAAAAAAATGAGGAGTTGGACTGGATGGTGTCTAAGGTTCCTTCTGGCTTGAACATTAAGTTCCACTGCTGAAACCTCAACTGGAGTCTGTTTGTTGTACTGCCACCTAGTGTCCATTTAGACACTGTAGTTACGTATTTGCTGAAACCAGCTCTACTCCCCATTTGTATTTCCAGTATCAATATGACTTACTAAAATCACGAAAAAGCAATGTGTCGAGGTTAAGATGCTTACATCCAGAAGAGAAGAGGGAGACATGAAAATAGATCTACCTATGACAAGGCTGCAAGTGGTGTTACCAGAGCCGTGTAAACAATAAAAATGTTTCAGGGCAGCTGGAAAAGCCTGGGCAAGTGACTTCACCTTTCTAACCTCTGGTATTCTCATTTGTAAAATGAGATGATTTGCTTAGATAATTTCCAGCTGTCAAAATCTATAACCATAATTTGAGAAAATGATTCCTGGAGTAGGTTTCAATCTAATTTACCTCAATTCAAGTTTCTCTAGTAGTGTGCTAGGTGGTGTTTGCAAGGGACTGGGTGCAGCAAGGGGGATGGGGAGACAAAGATAAATGAAACACGGTGTTTGCTTTGAGTATCTGACAATTTAATGCAGGGTGGAGTGGGCTAAGACACGTTACCAAGGAGTTAAAATAAGTGACGGAACTTGATAAATGTCTCAAAAGAGTTAAAACAAGGACAGAAAAAATTTCAACAAAGGTGCCAGGAAAAATTATGCCAGATTATTAGCTGAAGCAGGAACATTTAAGGCATGTTATTTTCAGTTTCACTAGCACATGTGAGTCATGAGAAGAGGCAGGCAACTTGCAGAGTCAGGTCATGAAGGGTCTTGCATGCTCACCAGGGAATTTGGACTGTATTCTGAAGGCAGCTGGGAGTCACCGAGGTTTTAGAACAAAGCACTGCCATTGCTACGGTTGTGCTTCAAGAAACTTATTCAGACAGCAGCATCAAGATTAAGGGTTAACAGAATGGGACAGCCAGCCAGTAAGGGTTTCAATCACATGAGGCCAGAGGAAAGGGCCTAGTTGGGGAAGGATGGGAATGATATTACAGAGTTAGTTCCATATGACTGAGTTAAGTGAGATGTAGGGGCAAGGGCTAGAGGAGTTGAAGATGACACCAAGTTTTGGTCCTGGGTTACTAGTAGGATGGTGATGCCATGAACAGAAATCAACATCAGGAGGACAGGGTTATAGGTTCAGATTTTTTATTTGAGTTTTTCATCATCTATATATTACATGTTAGCAGGATTTCTAAGTGCAGATGACCAAGAAATCACTAGAATCGGAGTCACAAAATGTTAGACCTGTAAGGAATTTAGATCACCTGGACCATGTGAGGAAACTGAAGCTCTGATATTAAGTAACTTGCAGACACCCTAAATCCTTTCTGGAACAAGGTGCGGTATTAATAAATGCATGTGTTTAAAGGGACTTGCTCAATGTTTCATGGCTAATTGGTGGTAGTGTTGAAACTTGAACCCAGTTCTCTACCAGTCTAGGGTCCTTTCCTTAGTCATTACATGGTTCTAGAATTCAAGAGAAAGAAGAGGGCTGGAGAGATGCCTGAGTGGGAAACATCTTAGAGCTGAGGAAGTAATTGAGGATGTTGAGGCCTTGAAACAGTGAGAGATGTGACCTGAGGACAGAACCAACTACCCTTTTCATTTCTTTTCCACCATAGCCGTCTTCATCACTGCAAACCTCTGCTCCACTACCTCCCTTTCATGTTCTCAACCCTTTCCAGCTTTTTGTTAAAGCTCTTTCTGCCTGTGCCCACTTTGAATAACTCTATTAGTTGTCAATCTTATTTACAAATATGGGCTTTCCCAGCTTCTATTCAGGCTATTTTCTCTTAACCTCCCTCCCCCATCACCATCAATCTGTGGAAATCCCACCCAACCTCAAGACCTTATTCAAATCCCATAACCATTCATTAATTCGCTCAATAAATGTTCATTGAATGTCTGCTATACTTATTGCAAAGGCAACAACGGTAAGTCAAAATAAACAAGAACAAAGGAGAAAGAGACACACAGAGAGAAGGACAAGGTTCCTGACCACATATAACGCATAGTTTAATACAGACAGATGACATATGAAGAGATAAATAACACCCAATGTAGTTGGATAACAGAGGTGTGAACAAATGCCTTGAGAACCTAGAAAAGGGAGTGAGAGGAAGGCCTCACACTGGAGGTGTCTTTTGAGATGGGTCTTAAACAATGATTAAAGTTTTTAGTTAGTATAAAAACAGAATCAGAATATGCAAAAAAAAAAAAAAAAAAAATTCCAGTTAGAGCAAAAAAAGAGTATGCAAAGTAAAAGAGCAAGACTCATATCTTATTCATTTCCATTTTTCTTAGCATAATGCAAAAGTTTAATAAATATTTGTTTATTAATAGTCTTCAATGGTTGACATGTTTCCATGGAGAAAGATAAAACCAGTTAAACTTATTAAGCAGGTGAATTAGAGTGGTCTTTGAAAACTTTTGCTTGATTCATTTTGGTCCATCTTACAATTTAGCTTAAACGAAAGGCCAAATTTACTTCAGCTGCAATCTCTGAAAACACAAGATATTAGATTTAAAAGATTTTAAACATAAAAATTAAGTTTATATTTGGCAATAGTGGTAAAAAAAAAATTGGTAGGTTTTTACATTCTCAACCGCAACTTTGTAATGATTTTGCAAATTATTCCTACTTGAGTCCAAGCAGTTGCCTCTGGGAATGTTTTCTAGAGGGAAAGAGGAGACCTCTAGTGGTAAGTTAGTGAATCTAGCTCTAATAAATTAAAAGTATCCAGTTAAACGCAAATTAGAAAATAACCACTACTAAATTACTGCTGCCATAGATAATCCACCATGATCAAGTGGGTTTTATACCAGGGATGCAGGAATGGCTTAACATACACACGTCAATAAATGTTATACACCACATAAACAGAATTAAAAATTACATGATCATCTTAATAGATGCAGAAAAAGCATTTGACAAAATCCAGCATCCCTTTGTGATTAAAGCCCTCAGCAAAACTGGCATACAAGGAGCATACCTCAAAGTAATAAAAGCCATCTATGACAAACTCACAGCCAACATAATAGTGAACGGGGAAAAGTTGAAAGCAGTCCCTCTGAGAACTGGAACAAGACAAGGATGGCCACTCCTACCACATTTTTTTTTTTTTTTTTTTGAGATGGTGTTTCACTCTTGTTCCCCAGGCTGGAGTGCAATGGCACGACCTTGGCTCACTGCAACCTCCTCCTTCCAGGTTCAAGTAATTCTCCTGCCTCAGCCTTCTGAGTAGCTGGGATTACAGGCACCCGCCACCATGTCAGGCTAATTTTTTGTGTTTTTGGTAGAGATGGGGTTTCACCATGTTATCCAGGCTGGTCTTGATCTCCTGAACTCAGGTGATCCATCCACCTCGGCCTCTCAAAGTTGCTGGGATTACCGGCAGGAGCCACGGCACCAGGCCCCACTCTCACCACTTCTATTCAGCATAGTACTAGAAGTCTAGCCAGAGCAATCAGACAAGAGAAAGAAATTAAAGAAGTAAAGAGGAAGTCAAACTGTCGCTGTTTGCTGATGATATGACTGTTTACCTAGAAAACCCTAAAGACTCCTCCAAAAAGCTTCTAGAACCAATAAATGAATTCAGCAAAGTTTCAGGATACAAAATTAATGTACACAAATTAATACCTTTCCTATACACCAACAGCAACCAAGTTGAAAATCAAAGAACTCAACCCCTTTAATAATAGCTGCAAAATAAATAAATAAATAAAATACTTAGGAATATGCCTAACCAAGGAGGTGAAAGACCTCTAAAAGGAAAACTATAAAACACTGCTGAAATAAATCACAGATGACACAAACAAATGGAAACACATCCCATGCTCATGGATGGGTAGAATCAATATTGTGAAAATGACCATACTGCCAAAAGCAATCAACATATTGCTTTGAGTTCATTGTAGATTCTGGATATTAGTCTTCCCATCAATGCAATTCCCATCAAAATACTATCATTCTTCACAGAACTAGAAAAAACAATTTCAAAATTCATATGGAACCAAAAAGAGCCCACATAGCCAAAACAAGACTAAGCAAAAAGATAAATTTGGAGGCATCACATTACCTGATTTCAAACTGTACTATAAGGCCATAGTCACCAAAACAGCATGGTACTAGTATAAAAATTGGCACATACACCAATGGAACAGAACAGAGAACCCAGAAAGAAACCCAAATACTTATAGCCAACTGATCTTCAACAAAGCAAACAAAAACACCAAGTGGGGAAAGGACACCCTATTCAACAAATGATATTGGGATAACTGGCAAGCACATGTACAAGAATGAAACTGGATCCTCATCTCTCACCTTATACAAAAATCAACTCAAGATGGATCAAGGACTTAAATTTAAGATCTGAAACTATAAAAATTCTAGAAGATAGGCCAGGCGCGGTGGCTCATGCCTGTAATCCCAGCACTTTGGGAGGCTGAGGCGAACAGATCACCTGAGGTCAGGAGTTTGAGACCAGCCTGGCCAACATGGTAAAACTCCATCTCTTAAAAAAAAAAAAAATGGCACAATAGACTTTGGGGGCTCAGGGGGGAAAGTTTGGGAAGGGGGTGAGAGGTAAAAGACTACAAATTGGGTTCAGTGTACGCTGCTCGGGTGACAGGAGCACCAAAATCTCACAAATCACCATTAAAGAACTTATGTAATCAAATGCTACCGGTTCCCCCAAAATCCTATGGGGAAAAAAAAAAAAAACCTAAGGAAATTCGAGCCCATGTGCATGGAGAGACAAGAATATGAATTGCAGCATTGTTTCCAATAAGGGAAATCCAGAAAAACCAATGCATCCCCCAGTGGAAATGGGAAGGATATATAGCAGCAGTCAGAACAATGGTTATCCCTTGGAAGGGAGGGCAAAGCAATGGGGAGGGGAAACAGGACTTTCAGTTGTATCTGTTTTATTTATGAGAAAAGAAAAGAGGGAGGGAGGGGAGAGAGAAAGGGAGAATTCCTCAGAGGGAGAAAGAGAAGAGAGAAACACTGAAAACAGCACATTGTCATCACTGGGTTAAATCTGGTTTATGTATACGTAGGAGTTTATGGTGTTATTTATTCTTCTGAGTTGTTTGAAATAGTGCATAATAAAAACAAGCTACTGGGACCATACAAAAAAAATTTACTGCTGCCATAAATAATCCAGGAATTCAAATTATGAAAACAAAATTAAAAAAACCTTATCATCAAAACATGGCTTAGAGCCATATGTAACAGTGTCTTAAAAAGTTGCAATTTTACAAGTTAGAGAAATCCAGTCATCTAATGTGTAACTCAAAATCGGATATATACAAAGTGTTTTCTCAGTAGATTTGATGGAGAGTTTCTCTGTTTGCATAAAAAAAAAAAAGAGTTTTTTTTTTTTTTTTTAAAGTGGAAGTTCTGATGTTGCATATTAAATGCAATTACTTAGTGGGCTATTCAAAGTGATAGTTAACTTGGTGGTTAAAAAGACAATTAGTGGGCTGGGTGTGATGGTACATGCCTGTAATCCCAGCACTTTGGGAGGCCAAGGTGGGTGGATGACTTGAGGTCAGGAGTTTGAGACCAGCCTGGCCAACATGGTGAAACCCCATCTCTACTATAAATATGAAAGTTAGCAGGGCGTGGTGGCATGTGCCTATAATCCCAGACACTCTGGAGGCTGAGGTAGGAGAATTGCTTGAGACCAGGAGGCAGAGGCCACAGTGAGCCAAGACTGCACCACTGCACTCCAGCCTGGGCAACAGAGCATGACCCTGTCTCAAAAAAAAAAAAAAAAATTAAACATGCACTTACCATATGACTCAGCAATTGCACTCTTGGGCACTTATCCTAGAGAAACAAAAACAAGTTAACACAAATGGCTACACTCATGTTCATAGCTGCTTTATCGATAATAGTTAAAAACTAGAATCAACTCAAATGTCCTTCAATGAATGAACAGTTGAATATACTTGTATTAGTCCATTTTAACGCTGCTGATAAGGACATACCTGAAGTGAGAAGAAAAAGAGGTTTAAAGGACTTACAGTTCCACATGGCTGGGGAGGCCTCACAATCATGGCAGAAGGCAAGGAGAATCAAGTCACATCTTACATGGATGGTAGCAAGCAAAGAAAGAATTTGTGCAGGGAAACTCCCATTTTTAAAACCATCAGATCTTGTGAGACTCATTCACTATCCGGAGAACAGCACAGGAAGGACCTGCTCCCATAATTCAATCACTTCCCCACCTGGTTCCCATAACATGTGGGAACTGTGGAAGTTACAATTCAAGATGAGATTTGGGTGGGGACATAGCCAAACCATATCAATACTGTAGTTCATCTACATTATGGAATATCACTCAGTAATAAAAAGGAAGGGACTACCGATACATGTAGTAACAATTTGGATGTATCTCAAGGGATTATGCTGAATGCAGAGTCAATCCCAAAAAGTTACATACTGTATAATTATAATAATTACATTTATGTAACACTCTTGGTATAACAAAATTTTAGAAACGGAGAAAAGATTGGGTGGGGCTGCAAAGCGAAGTTGTGGTTATAAAAGGGCAACTGGAGGGATCCTTGTGGTGATGGACCTGTGCTGTAACTTGACTGTGGTGGTGGATACAAGAATCTACACACCTGATAACCATATAGAACTAAATACACACAGAAAAATAACAGAAATACAAAACGGGGAATCTGAATGATATCAATGGATTGTATCAATGTCAATTACCTGGTTGTGATATTGTACTAGTTTTGCAAGATTCTACCACTGGGGAGACTGGGTAAAGGGTATACAGAATCTCTATTCTTTTTTTTTTTTTTTTTTTTTTGAGATGGAGTCTCACTCTCGTTGCCCAGGCACCGCAACTTCCACCTCCTGGGTTCAAGCCATTCTCCTGCCCCAGCCTCCTGAGTAGCTGGGATTACAGGCATGCGCCACCACGCCCGGCTTTTTTTTTTTTTTTTTTTGGTATTTTTAGTAGAGACGGGGTTTCTCCGTGTTGGTCAGGCTGGTCTCAAACTCCCGACCTCAGGTGATCTGCCCGCCTCGGCCTCCCAAAGTGCATGGGAATCCACAATTATCTCACAAAGTTGAATAACCATCTCTTTTTTCATCTGTGATCGAACAAGCAGGCAACATTCTACATTGTTTTAACAAATAAAGCAAACTATGTACCCCTCTTCTGGTGGTAAAATCCTTTGACCATAATAAATGCCATCAGGTTGCAAATGCCTCACTGTGCTAAACACCTGATAACCTTATCTCGTGTAATCCGCTGAACGGCGCTAAGATTAGGAAGACATTGCTATCATTCCTAGTTCACAGAGGAGGGTCTGAGGCAAAGAGGTGAAGTGATTTCCTGGAGCCACCTGACCAAAGACTGGAACCAAGATTCTAACAGGCACGTGAAGTCCTTCTGGTAATAAATTTGTATCATTCTATTTCTGTTCTGTTCAGAGCCCCATAAAAGAAGTCCAGAAGACTGCGGGCTGTCAGTCTTCGCTGTGACAAGAGACTCCGTGAGGAGCGAGGATCAGGTCCGGACATGGACCGCCCTGACGCTCGATTCGGCTAGAGCGGAGAATGGAGACGGTGGGTGCCCAACCCCTTCGCCTCCCCTAGGCCTCGTGCCGGGGCGGAGCCGAGGGGGGCGGAAGCGGGGCGAGGGCGGAGCCGAGGCCGAACGGGAGAAAGAAGCCGCTGGACCCGCCCTAACAAGAATTTTCACCGTAATCCCACCGATACTTTCTCCCGGGGCCCCGTGTCCGCACGGCGGTGAAAGTCGAAGACGCGTGACCTGAAGGGCCAGGTTTTCAGTCAGCCCAGCGTTGGTGAAGGGCGAGGGCAGAACACAACCACCACCCTCGTCCCGCCCCGCTCGGGGCCTAGCTCCTCTACTCACAGCATTGGAGGGTGGGAGGGAGCGAGCCAGTGTCCCCGCGTCTGCGGCGCCCTGGCTTGCCCTTCGCCCTCCGCCGCGCGCGCCCATTGGCCACCGCAGCCTCTCCACGTGGGACGAAAGCGCGCGCTTGATTGGCCCCGCATGAGGGGGCGGGACTAGAGTGCACTGGTCGACGGCCTTGGACGGTCAAGCGGCGGCTTCTGAGGGCTGAGGAAGGGCAGCGGGCGCAGGCGATGGTGCCAGCGTTGCGATACTTAGTTGGTGTCTGCGGACGGGCCCGCGGGGCTTTCGTCGGGGGCTTCCCCGGGGCGTGCGGGCCGGCGTCGGGAAGGCCCCTACCGCTGTATGGGGGTGGCCGCAGCGCCAGCACCAGGTGAGTGGCTGCTCGTCCTCTCCGCCGCCGGCGCTGCTGCCTCTCGCAGAGGCGTCTCGTGCTGTACCTGTGTCCCTGTTCCTACTTCCCTGTCCCGGCGTGAGCTCCACCCTCGCATCCCAGGGGCTACCAACCTGCGGGTTCATTCGTTGTATGTACGGGCGGGAGGAAAGGCGGTGTATGGAGTAGAGATCAGGAGTAACTCTGGCTTTAAACCCGTCCGCTTTCTGTTGAACTCTGGGCTAGTTACTTAACCTCCTTGAAGGCTCAGTTGTGACTGGGACCTTAGTCTCTCCTGTAGGTGGTCGTTTGGAGAATAAAAGGACCTAGCACACAGTATAAGCAATCAAATATGCACACAGTATATAAGCAATCAAATATGCACACAGTGTAAGCAATCAGATATAGCTGGCGTCTTTGGGGTTGCTTGGAAGATCTGAATACAGTTCCTGGCAGAGCCCGCTTAGAGTTGCCCCTGTCGGAAGCAGCTCATATGCTAATCAAAGCCCACAGAATTCAGTGTCCTGTGATGTATAGTTTGGACGTCACATTCGAAACCACTGTCTTTCTCTGCCCTCTGTAGAAGAGACAGTTTGTGTGAAGGATGTAAGGCTTGGAGAGGTCTTGGTTATTTTGAGGACAAGAAGGTGGACCATAGGTGGTGACTGGAGCTTAGTGGAAGACAGATGGTGTGGAATGACACGGGAGAAGGGCTACATCACAGCAAGGTTTTTATTTTAACCACACGTTGAATTTTATTCTGAGAGCCACGGGAAGCTATTTAAAAGAGTTTTAAGAAGAGGCTAGTGATTAAATGTTGATGTTCTGAAAGTTGATGCTGGCGCTGCCTGTTGGTGGATGGAGTAGAGTGGGATTCCAAAGACAGTTAGTGAACTGGTTGTTAAGGGCTGTAAAGTGATCCTTCAGATTTGAGGAGGGGGAGTGAAGAGTGGCACATGTAGTTGGAAAAAGCACATTCACTATGATAGTTTTATGTTTGAAAGTAAGAAAAGTTTATTGATAGTTGTAACGTAATCTGCGAAAACAATATGTTGGCTGGGAATCTGTACCAAGGTAGTAATTCTAAGTGGAAGGTCTACCTCCCCAAAAGCTTTTGTGTTACAATTATCCAAAGGCAGCAAGGGGCGGCTCATGCCTGTAATCCCAGCATTTTGGGAGGCCAAGGCAGGTGGATTACCTGAGGTCAGGAGTTTGAGACCAGCCTGGCCAACATGGTGAAACCTTGTCGCTACTAAAAATACAAAAACTAGCCGGGTATGGTGGTGTACGCCTATAGTCTCAGCTACTGGGCGGCTGAGGCAGGAGAATCACTTGACCCTGGAGGGGGTAGTTGCAGTGAGCTGAGATCATGCCACTACATTCCAGCCTGGGCAACAAAGGGAGACTCTGTCTTAAAAAAAAAAAAAAAAAAAAAAACAAACCCAAAAGACAGCAAGGATGAGAAACATTATTATGGAAGTTAAGACCTCCCCCTCTAAGTGAAGGTTTTGCCACCTTTAACAGAAAAGTGAGGCTTGAAGACAAAGCATAACATCATAGTTGAATGTAAAAGTAAGAAAAAAAACAGTATGAAAGATATCTCTCTGTTGTATATGCGCACTGCCACGATTGATATAGATATCAACTTGATAAATTTTTAAAAATTACAGTCGGTTCTCATTTCTGTGGGTTCTGTATTTGCAGATTCAACCAACTATAGATCAAAAATATTTGGAAAAAACGATTATAAATAACACAAAATTTAAAATACAGTATAACAACTATTCACATAGCATTTACGTGGTACTATGTACTATAAGTAATCCAGAGATGACTTAAAGTATATTGGACAATTTGTGTAGATTATATGCAAATACTGTGCCATTTCATATAAAAGACTTGAACATAAGTGGATTTTGGTATCCTTGGGAGTCCTAAAACCAATCCCCTGTGGATATTGAGGGATGACTGTATATAAAATATGATTAAGTCATACACATACAGATGTCTTAAGTATTTGTAAATGTTTTGAACACCTACCTTAGTGGAAGATTATAGAGGTTTTGGAAAATAAAAATCCTATCGTAACAATGGTTATACTTGTGGAATTTTTAAAAGCCAGGATATTTTGGAATCCACAGAAGATCTGTTTATTGTGAAAGTTGTGTAAAGGGTCAATGACTGTAAATCAGTGTAAGTAACTATAGTGGAATGTGAATGCTTTGCCTTTTATCTACTGAACTTATGTTTTTAAAAACCTGTTTAAAGGCTTGGACTTCCAAATACACTCTAATCATATTAGTAATGTTTTAGTTGACTACTGTAAGCATTTGCCAATAACTAGTATTAATGTAGTGGACCCAGAATCCCATTTTACTTGTGCTGCTCTTTTTACATCCTCTCTTTGTAAATGTGTGCGTTATTCACCATCCTTGACAACCATTTTATCCAGTCTAAAGCTGCTGCAGGAGAACCACCTGCTGAACATCACCTGGAGGTTCTCCCTGTTCAAGTTATGAGGCTCATGCACTGACAGAGGGAACTTTATCCACTATGACCCCCAAATTAATTTAAGATGCAGGATTTGATTTGTCAAGCTTATATGTTCCTAGTTGTCTAGGATCTGTTTCTGCTTCCAGATATAGCCATAGGTGTGGTAACAATTCTAATCAAATTATGTGCTTTGCTAAGGATTTTGAATTTGAAACTTAGATCACTTTTCAAAGAAAGGGCCTAATCTCTGAAATTTCCCTCTGTCTACTATTCCTAAAAGACTCTTATTTGTTGACCATCAGGTCAGTGTTAAAGGTAATCTTTTAAGTTTCTAATTGCAGAGTTATATGAATTATACATGCTTGTTCTAAATTTTGTAAATGGTTGTATACTAGGGTTTGCCATGGCAAAGATTGTGTGGTTCCTCAGCCCATTTCTAGACCAATTATTGTCCCAAGGTTTGTATTCTTAGAGTTGTTTCCTTCTCAAAGAAAAACATGTAAAAATTATTGCACACTAAAGTGTTAAAGCTTTAACGTGTTAACACATTGTCAAGAATACTACATTGGAATTTTACAAGAATAGGTAGTAGAAGCGTAATTATGCTTAACACAAAGTATAGTCACGAGCTGCATAACATTTTGGTCAACCGCAGACTGCATGTACAGTGATGGTCCCAAAGATTACCATATTTTTTTCTGTACCTTTTTTATATTTAGACATTTTTAGATGCACAGATACTTACCATTGTGTTACAGTTGCCTGCAGTATTCAATATAGTAATCTGCTGTACAGGTTTGTAGTCTAGGAGCAATAGGCTGTACCATATAGCCTAGGTGTGCAGTAAGCTATATCGTCTAGGTTTGTTTAAGTGCATTTTATGATGTTTGTACAATGGAATCACCTAGCAATGTATTTCTTAGAACCTATCCCTATGGTTAAGCAATGCATGACTGCAATCACTTATGTAACTAACCTGGCTGCCATGTTATGGAGATATAGAGCAGATTGGGCAACCAGTTATCTTGCCTGCCAGTAAGATGTAGCTGATTTTACTACTGATCAGTAATGCCTATAACTAACTTTTAAGGTTTTTTTGATGCATATAACTTTTTTTTTTTTGAGATGGAGTTTCGTCTCTGTTGCCCAGGCTGGAGTGCAATGGTGCGATCTCGGCTCACCGCAACCTCCGCCTCTGGGGTTCAAGCGAGTCTCCTGCCTCAGCCTCCTGAGTAGCTGGGATTACAGGCATGTGCCAGCATGCCCAGCTAATTTTGTATTTGTAGAGACAGGATTTCTCCATGTTGGTCAGGCTGGTCTTGAACTCCAAACCTCAGGTGATCTGCCTGCTTCGGCCTCCCAAAGTGCTAGGATTACAGGCATGAGCCACGACGCCCAGACTTTTTTATTTTTGAGACAGGGTCTGGCTCTGTCTCCCAGGCTGGAGTGCAGTGGCATGACATCGGCTCATTGCAACCTCTACCTCCCAGGTTTAAGCGATTCTCCAGCTTCAGCCTCCTGAGTAATTGGGATTACAGGTGCCCACTACCACACTCAGCTAATTTTTGTACTTTTAGTAGAGCTGGGGTTTTACCATATTTGCCAGGCTGGTCTTGAACTCCTAACCTCAAGTGATCCACCAGCCTCGGCCTCCCAAAGTGCTGGGATTACAGGCATGAGCCATCATGCCCATACTTGATTCATATAACTTTTAAGGTTTTTTTTACTTTATACATGTGAAACCAAATAGCACAGGGCCAATACATTTTAATGATTATACATTAATAATTGTCCATTGATGAAGATTATGCATGTGAAGTTTGATGAGGTCTACTGTAAACATGTATTACTTTAAAGATGACTTTCTCTTGAAGCTCATTTGATATAGTCATTGTTGGTGGCGGAATTGTGGGGCTTGCCTCTGCCAGAGCACTCATCCTGCGACATCCATCACTTTCTATTGGTGTTCTCGAAAAGGAGAAAGATTTAGGTATGTATATAATCAGTGTTGTTCTTTGGGCCTACTTGGGCATCTGCTCATTTTGTCTGTTCTGAATCTTTCATGTTGAATATCAATGTTAGTATCTTAGTTTGTGTTCTGAAAGCAGAGTGTGGGACAGGGACGTGGCTATAGGTTATTTGAGAGGTTAAAGCAGAATGTGGGACAAGGGCATGGCTATAGGTTATTTATTTGAGAGGTTATCTGAGGAAACAGGAGTGAGTGGGTGAGGAAAGTAAGACAGGGAAGGAGGAAAAGTTGTGAGAACACATCATCAAGATTGCGGCTGTGAGCTTGATTCCACTGGAACCCCTGAGGAACAATATAGTGTTTCCCAGGATTGTGCTCATTTATCCATCAGCTCCTGTCCCTGTTGGTTGAGGATTGCTGCTAGTGATGTTGAGCACCCTGTGCCCTTCTCTAAAAAAGTTACCAGAGGCCCTAAGGCAGAGTCCAAAGAGCCCTAATGGGCCCCTGAAGTGGTTTGCTGGTTATGAGAGGTGAGTTTGTGCACCAAAGTCATAGTTGAAATCAGAGATGGGCTGGAGTGATGGGACCTAGTTACCAGGGATGGCTGTTAGAAGTTACCAGTGATCTGAACAAATTCAGGGAGAATTTTACTAATAGCTGCAACTATAATAAGTTTGTTCTCTTCTTATGTTTTGTGTGAATCATGTACATACTCTTACCCTGTTTCTCTTGTTCTGTAGCTGTTCACCAGACTGGACATAACAGTGGTGTCATACATAGTGGAATTTATTATAAACCTGAATCTCTGAAAGCCAAATTGTGTGTACAAGGTGCAGCCCTCCTCTATGAATACTGCCAGCAAAAGGGAATTTCCTACAAGCAATGTGGCAAGGTATGGCATTTTACTAGGGCCTTGACTAATTTCCAACTAGCATTTCTTAGTGATGTTTAATATAATATTTTTTAAAAATTTGGTGTTTTGTTTCTTTGTATCTGTGTAATTTTTGAAATCTAATATTGGGGAATAACTAGAAAAAGATGGTGTGACTTTATGTAATTTTCTAAATAAAAGTTTTATTGATGTATAATGTATGCACCATACAATTCACCCTTTTAAAGTACAGAGATCAGATTTTTTTTTTTCTTCCCATCTTGAGGTGGATACACAGATAAGTTTTTAGTGTATTCACAGAGCTGAGCAATCATCACCATTATCTAATTTTAGACTTTTTCATCACCCCAAAAGGAACCCCATATCCATTAGCAGTCACTCCCCATTTCCACCTCCCCTGATGCCCTAGCGACCACTAATATACTTTCTGTCTTTGTGGATTTGCCTGTTCTGCACTTTTCATATAAATAGATTCATATACTGTGTGGTCTTTTGTGACTGGCTCTCACCTAGCGTAATGTTATCAAAGTTGATCCATGTTGTAGCATGAATCAGTACGTCCTTCCTTTTATGGCTGAGCAATGTTCCGTGGTATGGATACACCACATTTTGTTTATTTGTTCATCAGTTGATAGACGTATGGATTGTTTCCACCTTTTGGCTATTATGAATAATGCTGCTATGAACATTCATGTACAAGTTTTTGTGTGAATATTTATTTTCATTTATATTGGGCATATACCTGGGAGTGGAATTGCTGGGTTGTCATGTTAACTCCATGTTTAACATTTTGAGGAACTGCCAGACTGTTTTCCAAAGCTCTGTGCTATTTTACATTCTCACCAGTAATCAGGATTCCAATTTTTCCATGTCCTTGCCAACGTATATTTTTACTGCATCTTTTTTATTGTAGCCATCCTGGTGGAAGTTTTAATTTGCAGTTCCCTAGTGATAATGATGTTGAGTGTCTTTTATTTTTTCCTTTTTAGAAAATACTTATATTTTCTAAATATTAGCTGGGTACTGTGGCTCATGCCTTTAATCCCAGCACTTTGGAAGGCCAAGGCAGGAGGATCACTTGAGCCCAAGAGTTTGAGACCAGGTCAGGCAACATAGTGAGACCCCATCTCTACAAAAAATTTAAAAAGTTAGCCAGGTGTGGTGGTGCATACCTACAGTCCTAGCTCCTTGGGAGGCTGAGTTGGGAGGATTGCTTCAGCCTGGGAGGTCGAGGCTTCAGTGATCCGTGATAGTGCCACTGCATTCCAGCCTGGGTGACAGAGGGAGACCTTGTCTCAAAAAAATAAAATTAAAAATTAAAAAATTAAAATTATTATTTTTTAACCTTATTTCTTATGTAAAAGTTGAGACAGGATCTTGCTTTGTAGCCTAGGCTGGTCTCAAACTCCTGGCTTCAAGCAATCCTCCTGCCTTGGCCTCCTAAAGTGCTGGGTTTACAGGTGTCAGCCACTGTGCCCAGCCTAAAATTATTTTTTAATTGACACAAATTGTATATATTTATCATGCACAATATGTTGTTTTGAAGTATGTGTACATTGTGGGTTGGGCACAGTGGTTCATGCCTGCCTGTAATCCCAGCACTTTGGAAGGCTTAGGTGGGCGGATCACTTGAGATCAAGAGTATGAGACCAGCCTGGCCAACATGGTGAAACTCTGTCTTTACTAAAAATCCAAAAATTAGCTGGGTGTGGTAGTACATGCCTGTAATGAGAATTGCCTGACCTTGGGAGGCAGAGGTTGCTGTGAGCTGAGACTGCACCACTGAATTCCAGCCTGGGTGACAGAGTGAGATTCTGTCTCAAGAAGTATGTGTACATTGTGGAATGGCTAAATCAAGCTAACACATGTATTACCTTTCATACATTTTTTTTTTTTTATGATGCAGACACAACTGTCTGAGCAGTCTTCAAGAATATAATACATTATTAACTATAGTCAACATTTTGTATAATAAATATCCTGAACTTATTCCTCTTACTTAAGTGAAACTTTGTGTCCTTTAACAAATATCTTTCTACACCACCCCCACCTCCCTGCCGCCTCCAGCCCCTGGCAACCACCATTCTTCTCTCTACCTCTTTTGAGTTCAACTTTTTGAGATTCTACAGGTAAATGAGATCATGCAGTATTTATCTTTCTGTGCTTGATTTCACCTAAGATAATGTTCTTCAGGTTCATCTCTCTTGTCATTTGTGGCATGGGTAATTTCTGACAACAGAGATGAACCTGGAGGATATTTCTCCTTATCTTAAAGATTTCCTCCTTTTTAAAAGGCTGACTGGTATTTTTGTGTGTATATATACACATTTTCTTCTTTCATTCATCCATCAATGGACACTTAGGTTGATTCCCTATCTTGGCTCTTATGATTAATGCCTCAGTAAACATAGGAATTCACTATATTTTTGACATACTGATTTTATTTTCTTTGGATATATACCCACCAGTGGGATTGCTGGATCAGTGTTGAGCATCTTTTTATGTGCTTTTTGGCCATTCATTTAGCTGCTTTGGATAAATGTCTATTCAAATCTTTTACCCATTTAAAAATTGGGTTATTTGTCTTATTATTGAGTTGTACATCTTCTTTGCATATTCTTGGTACAGCATATTAGCTATATGATCAGGAATATTTCTTACTATTCCGCAGGCTTTCTTTTTTACTTTCTTAATGGTGTCCTTTGAAGCACTAAAGTTTTAAATTTTGATGAAGTCGAATTTATCTTTTTTTCTTTTGTTGTTTGTGCTTTTAATCTAAGAAACATTGTCTAACACTAGATTATAAGGATTTTCTCCTATGTTTTCTTTTAAGAGTTTTGTAGCCTCAGCTTCTGCATTTAGATGTATGATCACCTTTTGTTGTTGTTTTGTTTTGAGTTAGGATCTCACTCTGTTAGCCAGGCTGGAGTGCAGTGGTGCAGTCTCAGCCCACTGCAACCACTGCTGCCGCCTCCTCCTCCTCCTCCTCCCAGGCTCAAGTGATCCTCCCACCTAAGCCTCCTGAGTAGCTGGGAGCTCAGGCGTGCACCCCCATACCTGGCTAATTTTTTGTATTTTTTGTAGAAATAGGGCTTCACCATGTTGCCCAGGCTGGTGTTGAACTCCTAAGTTCAAGGAGTCCACCCAAAGTGATGGGATTACAGGCATATCCACTGCCTATAATTACTTTTGAATTAATTTTGATATATGGTATAAGGAAGGAGTCCAACTTAATTACTTTTGAATTAATTTTGATATATGGTATAAGGAAGGAGTCCAACTTCATTTTTTTTTTTTTCTGAGATGGAGTCTCGCTGTGTCACCCATCCTGGAGTGCAGTGGCACAATCTCTGCTCACTGCAACCTCTGCCTCCCAGGCTCAAGCAATTCTTCTGCCTCAGCCTCCCGAGTAGCTGGGATTATAGATGCCCACTACCACGCCTGGCTAATTTTTTGTATTTTTGGTAGAGATGGAGTTCACCATGTTGGCCAGGCTGGTTTTGAACGCCTGACCTCAAATGATCTGCTTGCCTTGGCCTACCAAAGTGCTGGGATTACAGACATGAGCTACCACACCCAGCCTCAACTTCATTCTTCTGCATGAGGATATCTAGTTGTCTTAGCATCATTTGTTGAAAAGACTATTCATTCTACATTAATTGTTTTGGCACCCTTCTAAGAGAATCTATAAGTGTTTATGGATTCTCAATTTTATTCCATCAATATATATGTCTGTATTTATGCTAGTACAGAAAATGT
Source organism: Ateles fusciceps (assembly GCA_036589455.1). NCBI lineage: Eukaryota > Metazoa > Chordata > Mammalia > Primates > Atelidae > Ateles > Ateles fusciceps. The sequence goes on from JAZHEH010001212.1 coordinate 8,849,782, forward strand.
GAGTCTTCCAACTTTGTTCTTTTTCAAGATTGTTTTTGCTATTCTGGGACTTAAGCATTTCCAAATGAATTTTGGGTGCAGTTCATTAATTTCTTCTAAAAGGAAACTGTGATTTTGACAAGGATTGTGCTGAATCTAGAGATCAATTTGGGGAATATTGCTATCACAACAATATTAAATCTTGCAATCTATGAACACAAGATTTCTTTCCATTTATTTTGTTCTTCTTTCAACAGTGTTTTGTAGTTTTTAGTGTACAGATCTTATACTTCTTTCATTAAATTTATTCCCCAATAATTTACGTTTTCTAATTTTTAATTTTTGTGGGTACATAGTACATGTATATATTTATGGGGTATGTGAGATATTTTAATAGAGGCATACAATGCATAGTAATCACATCAGGGTAAAGGGGGTATCCATTACCTGAAGCATTTATCCTTTCTTTGTGTTATAAACGATCCAATTATACTCTTCTAGTTATTTTTAAATGTATGATAAATTATTGTTGACTGTAGTCACCTTGTAGTGCTATCAAATACTAGATCCTATTTATTCTATTTAATTATATTTTTGTACCCATTAACCATCCCTACTCCCCACCCTCCACTACCCGTCCCACCCTCTGGTAATTTTTTTTCTACTGTCTATCTCCATGAGTTCAATTGCTTTAAGTTTTAGCTCCCACAAATAAGTGAGAACATACAAAGTTGTCTTTTGGTGCTTGGCTTATTTCATTTAACATGATGACCCCCAGTTCCATCCATGTTGCTGCAAATGGCAGGGTCTCTTTCTTTTTCATAGCTGAATAGTACCCATTGTATATATGTACCACATATCCTTTATTTATTTGGCTGTTGTAGACACTTAGGTTGCTTCCCAATCTTGGCTGTTGTGAGTACTGCTGCAATAAACATGAGAGTGCAAATATTTCTTTGATACATAGATTTCCTTTTTTTTGGGTATATACCTAGGATTGTGATTGCTGGATCATATGGTAGCTCTATTTTTAGTTTTTTGAAGAACCTCCAAACTGTTCTCCATAGTGGTTGTACTAGTTTATGTTCCCACCAGTGATGTATGAGGGTTCCCTTTCTGCACATCCTCACCAGCATTCGTTATTTCCTCTCTTTTAGATAAAAGCCATTTTTTGGGGGGTGAGATGATATCTCAGTGTAGTTTTGATTTGCATTTCTCTGATGATCAGTGATGTTGAGTGCTTTTTCATATACTTGTTTGACATTTGTATGTCTTCTTTTGAGAAATGTCTCTTCAGATCTTTTGCCCATTTTAAAGTCAGATTATTAGATATTTTCCTATAGAGTTGTTTGACCTACTTATATATTCTGGTTATTATCTCTTGTCAGATGGGTAGTTTGCAAGTATTTTCTCCCATTCTGTGGGTTTTCTCTTCACTTTTGATTGTTTCCTTTACTGTGCAGAAGCTTTTCAACTTGATATGTCCCATTTGTCCTTTTTTGCTTTGGTTGCCTGTGCTTGTGGGATATTACTCCAGCAATCTGCCGGGCGCGGTGGCTCACGCTTATAATCCCAGCGCTTTGGGAGGTCAAGATTGGCGGATCATGAGGTCAGGAGATCAAGACCATCCACAAGGTTAGGAGATAGAGAGACCAGTGAAACCCCGTCTCTACTAAAAATACAAAAAATTAGCTGGGCGTGAGGGCACCTGCCTGTAGTCCCAGCTACTTGGGAGGCTGAGGCAGGAGAATCATTTGAACCCGGAAGGTGGAGGTTGCAGTGAGCCGAGATTGCACCATTGCACTCCAGCCCGGGCAACAAGAGTGAAATTCCATCTTAAAAAAAAAAGAAATCTTTGCCTAGTCTAATGTCCTAGAAAGTTTCCCGCGTTTTCTTGTAGTAGTTTCATAGTTTGAGGTTTTAAATATATCTTTAATCCATTTTGATGTGATTTTTGTATATGGCGAGAGATAGGAGTCTAGTTTCATTCATATGCATATGTATATCCAGTTTTCCCGGCATGATTCATTGACGAGACTGTCCTTTTCCCAGTGTATGTTGTTGGCAACTTTGTCAAAAATGAGTTAACTGTAGGTGTGTGGGTTTGTTTGTGAGTTCTCTATTCTGTTCCGTTGGTCTACATGTCTTTTTAAGCCATGCTGTTTTGGTTACTTTACCACTGTAGTATATATAATTTGAAGTCAAGTAATGTGATTCTTCTTCCAGTTCTCTTCTTTCTGCTCAGGATAGCTTTGGCTATTCTGGGTCTTTTGTGGTTCCACATAAATTTTAGGATTTTTATTTTCTATTTCTGTGAAGAATGTCATTAGTATTTTGATAGGGATTGCATTGAATTTGTAAATTGCTTCGGGTAGTGTGAACATTTTAACAATATTGATTCTTCCAATCAATGAACATGGAATATCTTTCCTTTTTTTGGAGTCCTCTTCAATTTTTTGCATCAAATATTTCATACATTTTATTGTAGAGAGTGATAGCACTTCCTTGGTTTAGTTAATTCCTCGATAATTTATTTATTTGTAGCTATTATAAATGGGATTACTTTCTTGTTTGTTAGATTGTTTGCTTGTTGGCACATAGAAATGCTACTGATTGTTGGCTGGGTGCGGTGGCTCATACCTGTAATCCCAGCACTTTGGGAGGCTGAGGTTGGCAGATCACCTGAGGTCAGAAGCTCGAGACTAGCTTGGCCAACATGATGAAACCCCATCTCTACTAAAAATACAAAAATTAGCTGGACATGGTGGTGCACATCTGTAGTCCCATCTACTCAGGAGGCTGAGGCAGGAGGATTGCTTGAACTGGGAAGTGGTGGTTTCAGTGAGCCGAGATTGTGTCATTTTACTCCAGCCTAGGTGACAGAGTGAGGCTTCATCTCATTAAAAAAAAAAAAAAAATTCTGGTTTCTGTATGTTGATTCTGTATCCTATTAATGCAACTTTAATGAATTTGTTTATTAGTTCTAATAGTTTTTTGGTGGAGTCTTTAGGTTTTTCCAAATATAAGATTATATAATCAGCAAACAAGGATTATTTTTCTTTTTTTCCGGTTTGGACGCCCTTTCTTTCTTTCTCTCATCTGATTGCTCCAGCTAGGACTTCCAATACTATGTTGAATAACAGTGGTGAAAGTGGGCATCTTTGTCATGTTCCAGATCTTAGTGGAAAGGGTTTAAGTTTTTCCCTAGTCAGTATGATGCTAGCTGTGGGTCTGTTGTATATGGCTTTTATTGTGTTGAGGTATGTTCCTTCTATACCCAGTTTTTTTGAGGATTTTTATCATGTAGAGAATGTTGAGTTTTATCAAATACTTTTTCAGCATCAATTGAAATGATCATATGGGGCTTTTTGTTGTTGTTTGTTTGGTATTTTTTGTTCATTTTTAGAGACAAAGTCTCAAAAGCTACCTTGGCCACACCCAGGGTGTGGTGCACTGGTGTGATCTTGGCTCACTGCAATCTCCACCTCCTAGGTTCACGCAATTTTCCTGCCCTAGTCTCCTGAGTAGCTGGGATTACAGGCATCCGCCACCACACCCGGCAATTTTTGTATTTTCAGTAGAGATGGAGTTTCACTATGTTGTCCAGGCTGGTCTTGAACTCCTGGCCTCAGGTTATCCGCCCGAATTGGCCTCCCAAAGTTTTGGGATTACAGGTGTGAGTACCATGCCCGGCCTGATTGTATATTTTTTGTCCTTCATTCTATTGATACGATGTGTCACATTGATTTATTTACATATGTTGAACCATCCTGGCATCCCTGGGTTAAATCCCGCTTGAACATGATGAATCATCTTTTTAATGTGTTGTTGAATTTGGTTTGCTAGTATTTGGTTAAGGATTTTCATATCAGTGTTCATCAGGGATATTGGCGTATAGTTTTGATTTTTTTGACGTGTCTTTGTCTGGTTTGGGTATCAGGGTAATACCAGCCTCATAGAATGTGTTTGGAATTATTTCCTCCTCCTCTATTACTGGAATAGTTTGAGTAGGGTTTGGTATTAGTTCTTCTTTAAATGTTTGGTAAAATTTAGCAGGGAAGCCATCAGGTCCTGGGCTTTTCTTTATGGGGAGACTTTTTATTATGGCTTTGATCTTATTGCTTGTTATTGGTTTGTTCAGGTTTTGGATTTCTTCATGGTTCAATCTTGGTAGGTTGTATGTGTCTGGGAATTTTTTCATTTCTTCTAAGTTTTCTAATTTATTGGTATATATAGTTCATCATAGTAGCCTTTAACAATTTTTTGAGTTACTGTGGTGTTGGTTGTAATGTTTCCTTTTTCATCTCTGATTTTATTTATCTTGTTTTCTTTTTTTCTTAGTCTGGTTAAAGGTTTTTATCTTTTCAAAAAACCAACCTTTTATTACATTAATCTTTTGTATTTTCTTTGTTTCAATTTCATTTATTTCTGCTCTGATCTTTATTATTTCTTTTCTTCTACTAATTTTGAGTTTGGTATGCTCTTGCTTTTCTAATTCTTTAAGGTACATTGTTAGATTATTTGAAGTTCTTCACTTTTTTGATGCAGGTGCTTAGAGCTATAAACTTTTCCTCTTATTACTACTTTTGCTGCTTCCCATAGGTTTTGGTATGTTGTGTTTCTGTTTTTACTTGTTTCAACAGATTTTTTAATTTCCTTCTTAATTTCTTCATTGACCCACTGGTCATTTAGGAGCATATTGGTTTTGTTTGCTTGTTTGTTTATTTTTTTGAGACACAGTCTTGCTCTGTCACCCTGGCTGGAATATAGTGACACTATCACAGCTCACTGCAGCCTTGACCTCCTATGCTCAACTAGTCCTCCCACCTCAACCTCTGGAGTAAATGGGATCACAGATGCGCTACCATGCCTAATTTTTTGTTTTTGAGATGGAGTCTTATTGTCACCCAGCCTGAAGTGCAGTGGTGCCATCTCTGCTCACTGCAATCTCTGCCTCCCGGGTTCAAGCAGTCTCCAGCCTCAGCCTCCTGAGTAGCTGGGACTACAGGCACGTGCTACCACACCTGGCTAATTTTTGTATTTTTAGTAGAGATGGGGTTTCACTATGTTGGCCAGGCTGGTCTCAAACTCCTGACCTCAAGTGATCTACCCATCTCAGTCTGCAATTACAGGCGTGAGCCATCATGCCCATTTCTGACCTTTTTTTCCCTCTAGTTAGGGTCTCCGTGTGTTGCTCAGACTGGTCTCAAACTCCAGGGCTCAAGTGATCCTCTCACCTTGGCCTCCCAAACTGTTGAGATTACAGGTGTGAGCCGCTGCGACTGGCCAGCAGCATATTGTTTAATTTCCATATGGTTGTATAGTTTCCAAAATTTCTCTTATTATTGATTTTTAGTTTTATTCCATTGTGGATATTGATATATTTTTTTTTGAATTTTTAAAGACCTATTTTGTGGCCTAATGTATGGTCTATCCTTGAGAATGATTCATGTGCTGGGGGAGAAGAACGTATATTCTGTAGCTGTTGGATGAAACGCCCTGTAAATATGTATTAGGTCCATTTGGTCTGTGGTGCTCAGTAGTTTATTCTTTGTGATGCTTTTTTGAGGAGAATTGTTTGACCTTTGTGAACTCATTTTGTTCTATTGTGTGTGTGTGTGTGTGTGTGTGTGTGTGTGTGTCTGTCTGTCTGTCTGTCTGTCTGTGAATTCCTTAGGCTTTACTAATATGCAGGATCATGTCATCTGCAAATAAGTTAATGTTAATTCTTTTCCAATTTAGATGTCTTTTACTTAATTATTCTGCTTGATTTCCACGGGTTGAAGCTCCAATACTGTGTTGAACAGAAGTAGTAAAAGTGGACCTTCTTGAATTGTTCTTGATCTAATGAAGAAAACATTCAGTCTTTTGCCCTTAAGTATGATGTTAGCTGTGGATTCTCTTGATCAGATTAAGGAAATTCCTTTCTATTCCTAGTTTGTTGGGTGTTTTCTGTCATGAAAACGTGTTGAATTTTCTCAAATGCCTTTTCTGTTTCTATTGGAGTGACCATTTGATTTTTATCCTTAATTATATTAATGTAGTGTATAGAGTTAATACATTTTTGGATATTAAATTGACTGCATTCTTGTGATAAATCCCACTTGATCATGGGGTATAATCCTCTTTATATGTTGCTGCATTCAGTTTAGTAATATTTTGTTCAGGGTTTTGTATTAGTATTTGTAAGGGATATTGGTCTGCGATTTCTTATGATGTCTGGTTTTAGTAAAAGGCAAAAGATTTTATTTTTGTGAAGAGAAACCAGAACATTGGTTTTAGTATCAAACTAATATTGGATTCACAGAATTAGTTGGGAAGTGATTCTTACTCTTCTGTTTTTTTGGAAGAGTTTATGAAGACTTGGTAGTAGTAGTATTTTTTTAAACATTTGGTAGCATTTGGGAATAAAGCCCTTGGGCCTGAGCTGCCTTTTTTTTTTTTTTTTGAGAGGGAGTCCGGCTCTGTCGCCCAGGCGAGAGTGCAATGGCACAACTCAGCTCACTGCAACCTCTACCTCCTGGGTTCAAGCAATTCTCCTGCCTTAGTCTCCCAAGTAGCTGGGATTACAGGTGCCCGCCACCATGCCTGGCTACTTTTTGTATTTTTAGTAGAGACAAGGGTTTCACTGTGTTGGCCAGGCTGGTCTTGAATCCTGACCTCGTGATCCGCCTGCCTCGGCCTCCCAAAGTGCTGGGATTACAAGCGTGAGCCACCGCGCCCAGATCTTTTTTTTTTTTTAATGTGGGAAGTTTTCAATCTCTGTGTTATAGGTCTATTAAGTTTTTCTTCTCGAATCAGTTTCAGAAGTTTGTCATTCTAAGAGTTTCATTTCATTTGTTCATTTCATCTAGATAAAATTTATTGCCATACAGTTGTTCATAGTATTCTTTTATAGTCTTCTTATTTCTGCAATGTTGGTAGTTATGTCCCTTCTTCAGATAAGTGTTTTGTTGTTTTTGTTTTGTTTTTGAGACAGGATCTTACTTTGTCACCCAGGTTGGAGTGCAGTGGCGCAATCTCGGCTCTCTGTAGCCTTGACCTCCTGAGCGCAAGCGACCCTCCCACCTCAGCCCACTAGTAGCTGGGACTACAGGTGCACACTCACCACACTCAACTAATTTTTTTGTATTTTTTTCTTTGTAGAGACAGGGTTTTGCCGTGTTTCCCAAGGCTGTTTTCGAACTCCTGAACTCAAGTGATCCGCCCCGCCTCAGCCTCCCAAAGTGCTAGGATTACAGGCATGAACCACTGTCTGGCCCTTATAATTTTTAAGAATAAAAGCTCATTGTCACCATTAAAGATTCTATGATGCCAAGCATGGTGGCTCATGACTGTAATCGTAGCACTTTGGGAGGCTGAGGTGGGTGGCTCACCTGAGGTCAGGAGTTCAAGACCAGCCTGGCCAAGATGATAAAACCCCATCTCTACTAAAAATACAAAAATTAGCTGGATGTGGTGGCGGGTGCCTGTAATCCCAGCTACTCGGGAGGCTGAGGCAAGAGAATCGCTTGAGTCTGGGAGGTGGAGGTTGCAGTGAGCGGAGACTGCGCCATTGTACTTCGGCCTGGGTGGCAAGAGCAAAACACCGTCTCAGAAAAAAAAGATGCTATGAAAAATTGTAGGACCAGACTCAGTGACTCATTCCTGTAATTCTAGCACTTTGGGAGGCCAAGACGGGCAGATTGCTTGAGCCTAGGAGATTGAGACCAGTCTGGGCAATGTGGTAAAATGCTGTCTCTACTAAAAGTACAAAAAATTAGCCAAGTGTGGTGGCACATCCCTGTAGTCCCAGCTTCTAGGAAGGCTGAGGTGGGAGAATCACCTGAGCTCGGAAAGTTAAGGCTGCAGGGAATCATGAATGGGCCACTGCACTACAACCTAGATGATGGGAGTGACACTCTGTCTCAAATAAATAAATAAATGAATAAATAGATAGAAATTTAAACAATAGAAACAAATTTTTTTAAGAGACAGAGTCTTGCTCTGTTGCCCAGGCTGGAGTGCAGTGTCACAATCACAGCTCACTGCAGCCTCAAACTTCGGGGCTCAAGTGGTCTTCCTGCCTCAGCCTTTGAAGTAGCTTGGATTGTAGACATGAGCTCCTGTGCATGGCCACATTTTAAAAAATAATTTAGTAAAATGGGCCTGACGGAATCTTAAGTGAAAAGGGCAAGATATAAAAGTCTAGTTACAGTTTTTATCATTGTAATTGTTGTAAGAGTTCTTTATATATTCTAAATACTAGACCTTTGTCAACTATATGTTTTGCAAATATTTTTTCCCATTGTGTGGGTTGTCTTTTCACCTACTTGATAGAGTCCTTTGATTCCACTTCTGCTTTCAAGGTTAATTATTTATTGATTTAAGTAGCCTTTGCACCTTGATTAAAAGTGTCACCTCATGAAATTCTATTGACTCTTTGGTCTGAAATAATGACTTGTGAATTCCAATGTACCTTTGAATATGCACCTGTGTTTTCCTTTGCTGTTTTCCTTAAGTAAGGAAGAAAGCATACCTCGTTTTTCCCGGAAATAAATAGAAAAGAAATAAGTTGACAAATTTACTGTTTTCCCCCTTGCAACAGAATGCGTTAGTAAATACTTTATAATGTATTCCAAAAATAAAAGGGATTGTTTTGTCAGTTATATTCAGTGACACTGAATACCAGTTGTCTTTATGATGTGCTGATATTTTACATTTTCCTGAAGAAATAAGAAGCCCATTCTGTTTTGGAAAAAAAAAAAAGTAAAGCCCAAGCAACTTACCCTTCTCTCCCCTTTGGGATTGAGAATGTGGTAGTGGTAAGAGTTACTTACGGCCAAGATGCACATGGAGACTGTGATAACAGAAGTGGAAATTGAGCCTACATTTCATTTTTAGGGAAAATTTGTTTTAATGCCATGTTCTTAAGACAACTTTTCTTGGTGGAAGAAGAAAATAGTCATGAAGAAAGTAAGAATTAGACATGTGAAGAAAAAATCGTTTTAAAAAATAACCTTGGCCAGGCACGGTGGCTCATGCCTGTAATCCCAGTACTTTGGGAGGTGGAGGTGGGCGGATCACCTGAGGTCAGGAGTTCGAGACTAGCCTGACCAACACGGAGAAACCCCATCTCTACTAAAAATACAAAATTAGCCGGGCGTGGTGGTGCATGCCTGTAATCCCAGCTGCTTGGGAGGCTGAGGCAGGAGAATTGCTTGAACTTGGGAAGTGGAGGTTGCAGTGAGCTGAGATCGCACCGTTGCACTCCAGCCTTGGCAACAAGAGTGAAACTCTGTCTCAAAAAAAAAAATTAAAATTAAAAATTAAAAAAATAACCTTGTTTGAGTCATACAATAGTTGATGATTTTTCATTGACTTTATCTTTCATCACTGGTGATACATTCACCTCTATCCATGCTCCTTACCTTTTTTTTGCAGCTTATAGTAGCTGTTGAACAAGAAGAAATTCCCAGACTTAAGGCTCTATATGAGAGAGGCCTGCAGAATGGTGTACAGGGCCTGAGGCTGATCCAGCAGGAGGATATAAAAAGAAGGAGCCATATTGTAGGGTAAGTGATTAACCAGCTTCATGCACATGTTCAAAGGGATGTTTTCTTTTAGGGCTTAGTCCTGTGATATGGAGGCTGAGGGGTGAGTTTATAGGAGACAGGAATAATATAAAATTAGATAGATGATCCTGTCACAGATGTAGTGAAGTGATAGACAAAAGAGGGCATTGCCACAAAGTCTGGACACCTGATTTCTTTCTCTGTGAGAAAATACCAGGTCTGACCAACATGAACAAAGATAGGAGGCCTGAGACCATATGGCATGTTTGGAAAACACAGAGCAGTGAGGTGTGGTTGGGCGCATTGGGTGGTATATGAAAAAAGATAAGGGATGAGACTGGAAAGACAGGGTTAGGCCCACATAAAGGGCTTGTCATTCAGCCTTACCTGCCTATAATAAAAATCAGACACTATAGCTGCCTCCTGGTTAAGGTGAATAAGGCTGGCATGAGTTTGAAGAGTAGCTTGTAGAGTATCTTCCTTAAAACATGCCGTAGGGGAAAAAAAACAGATCTTTATTCATGAAAGAGATATGAATAGTAATATAATAGTTATTCTGCATGTTAACTTTCACTGATAGCCTTTCAGAGACTATTAGTCCAACTTCCCAGTTCCACTGACTGTTCCAATGAATGGCTAATTTTCTCCTGTGGGTAGAAATTTAACTGTTCCAATAGCTGGACTCCAGAATCCTGTCTCAGAGAATGTGACCTTGAACTCACTATCAGGCAATACTTTTTAACTTGGTTTAGAGAAACATTATGAGAAATAGGCTGAAAAATATGTAGATTATTTGACCATGTATTTGTTCATCTACATCTCTCAGATGGCACACCTACACTGCAGTGTTTTGCCTTCTCCAGTCTACTCCTTGACCCCAATTACTGTCTTTGAATTGTGCTTTGGTTTTATTGCATCAACCTATGAAGAAGGTCATTGTATCAATCACTGTGGCCTCTATTGTAAGGATGCGGTTGAGGACATAAGTTATTCACTGTGTTAAATGACATCTTGCTCTGAGAACCTGCATTAGACATTTCTCTCAGATCTTAGTTCTGAGAATAATTTTATTCTTCCTGACCAGAGTTGGTTTGTTTTTATCTTATGGACACCGAGTAATTTAACTGATTGCATTGCCCTGTTTACATTGACTGCAGGGATGCTCAGAGACATATTTGTGCCGTACACCTGCCAGATATCTAGCGCCTTAAGCATAAATTTTTATTTTTGTATACTAACTTTCCTCTTTAGTTTGTCTTATCTTTCCGTCCTCCTTTTCTATATACCCTAGTTTCTTGGAACTATAACGTACAATGGAAATCATAAATGGATAGATTAGTGATTGTTCACCAAGTGTGATCAGCACCCAGGACAACAAATAAATGTTACCAGCCTCCCAGTACTCCCCTCATGTTCTTCCACTAGGACATTGCTCTTAAGGGTAACCACTGTCCTGACCTCTTACATCATAGACAATTGAATTTTAAGTTAAGTAGAATGTTATGATATGTATTCTTTTGTATCTGACCTTTTTTTTTTTTTTTTGAGACAGGGTTTTGCTCTGTTGCCCAGACTTGAATGCAATGGCACAGCATTATCATAGCCCACTGTAACTTTGAACTTCTGAGCTTAAGTAATCCTCCCACTTCAGTCTCCCGAGTAACTGGGACAATAGGCGTGTGCTACCACACCCAGCTGATTGTTTTTATTTATTTTTTATTTTTTTGTAGAGGCAAGGTCTCACTATGGTACCCAAGCTCCTGGGCTCAAGCGATCCACCCATCTTGGCCTCCCAAAGTGCTAGGATTACGGTTGTCAGACACCATGCCCAGCTGTTTCTGGGTTTCTTAAGTTTAGTATTGTTTATGAAATTCATCCATATTGTTACATATATTTGTAGTTTGTTTGTTGTCATTGCTGTATAATACATCATTCATTGTATGTATGTAGCATGATTCATTCTACTGTTGATGGGCATTTGGATAGTTTCTAATTTGGGACTCTTCCAGATAATGCTGCTATGAAAATTCTAGTACATATGTTTTGGTGAGCACACATATACATTTTTATTGGATGTATACCTGTGAAGGAGCTTGCTAATTTGCAATTTATGGATATGTTTAGCTTTGGCAGGTATTGCCAAAGAGTTTTCCAAAGTGTTTGTCCCAATTTATACTCTCATTAGCATTATAGGTAAGTTCCATTGCTCTATATCCTCAACTAACACTTGGTATTGCTTATTGTTTTTATTTTAGCCATTCTGGTGGGTATGTCGTATCATCTTATGATTTTAATTTATATTTCCTCATGGACTCATACATTTATGCACCTTTGTATGTATTTATTGACCATTTGGATATTTTATTTTGTGAACTACCTGTTTGAGTTCTTTTCCCACCTTTGTATTGGGTTGACTGTCTTCGTACAATTATTAATTCTTACTCAATTTTAGGACATATGTAGTGTGAATATGAGTCTTTGGTTAGATATATATATATATATATATGCATATATATATATATATACAAAGAAAAAACTATCACAGATACCTTCTATCACTCTGTAGCATGTCATTTTACTTTTTTTTTTTTTTTTTTTTTTTTTTTTTGAGTTATAGGGTCGGTCTCTGTTACCCAGGCTGGAGTGCAGTGGTGTGATCACAGCTCACTGCAATCTTGAACTCCTGAGCTCAAGCAATCTTCCTGCCTCAGCCTCCTGAGTAGTTAGGACTACAGGTGTGTGCCACCACACCCAGCTAATTTTGTATTTTTATACTTTTGCAGAGATGGGGTCTTGCTATGTTACCTACGCTGATCTCAAGCTCTATGGCTCAAATGATCCTCCTGCCTTGACCTCCCGAAGTACTGGGATTGTAGCATTTCACTTTTTAAATATTGTGTTTAGATTAACAGAAATTCCTAATCTTAATGTTACCAATTTATGTATATGTTTGTCTTTTATGCTTAGTGTTTTTTTGTGCTCTAGTTAAATTTTCTGGATGCATTCAAAAACTTGGTAAGAAAAATAAAATAGAAAAAAAAGAAATCTTTGCCTAGCTCAAGGTCTGGAAGATATTCTATGTGTTTTTCTAAAAGTTTTACTGTTTTACCTTTCACATTTAGATCTGCAGTCCATTTGGAATTGATTTTCATATATGGTATAAGTTAGGGGCCAAGGTACATTTTTTTCCCCATATGGATATCCAGTTGAGTCAACATCATTTATCAAAAGAACCGTTATTTCCCCACTGTGCTGCAGTATTGCCTTTATGATATCAGATATATGGTGAGTATATGTCTGGACTCCATTCTGTTCCATTGCCTCTTCTGTGCTACTACCATAATATTTAATTATAGTAGCCTTTTTTTTTTTGAAATGGGGTCTTACTCTGTCACCCAAGCTGGAGTATGGTGATATGATCACAGCTCACCATGGCCAGCTAATTTTTAAATGTTTTGTAAAGACAGAGTCTCACCATATTGCTTAGGCTGGTCTTGAGCTCCTGGGCTCAGGTGATCCTCCTGACATGGCCTCCCAAAGTGCTAGGAATAGAAGCATGAGCCGCTGCACTCAGCCTATAATAGCTTTTTAATAGGTCTAGGTATCTGGTAGAGTAAGGCCTTCAGTTTTTTTCTTCAACATTGTCTTGGCTATTCTTGGATCTTTAGATTTCTACAGAAATTTTGGAGTTAATTTGCCAAACTCTACAAGATAACCTGTTATGATTTTGATTGAGATTGCACTCAATCTGCATGTCTATGTGGAGACAGTTTACATTTTGTAGTATGGAGTCTTCCAGTCCTTGAACATCATATATCCCTCCATTTGTCTGGATCTGCTTTAATTTATTACATAACGTATTATAATTTTCAGAATAGAATTCTGGCGTGGCATGTGTCTCTTACATTTATAGGTACAATTTGTATTTGATGTTTTCTGATACTCTCTTGAATAGTATTGTTATTTAAAGTTCATTTTTTATTTGTTTGTTGCCGGTATGTGGAAATGCAATTGACTTCTGACCTTGTATCCAACTTTCTAGTTAAATTCACTTATTGGTTTTAATTAATTTGTCTATAAATTCTTTTGGATTTTTATACCCAGGCATTTTATCTGCAAATAATAATTATTTTATTTCTTCCTTTCTGATTCATATACTTGGCTGACTCAATGTTTAATGCTAGTTTATATGTGTTTTTTGTTTATTTTTACAAGCTGCTTCATCCTTTCAGCTTTTCCTTTATCTCTGGTTGTAAAGTTAAAGTTGGGTCAAAATATGCGGGAATTTCTTAATTCATGTAAAGCTCCTAAGAAGCTGATAGTAACTAGGAGTCAAAATAGTGTTGAATGAGTTCTTCCTGCAGGGAAAGTTATAGCATCTTCATCTCCAGCAAGCCACCTATTTCTTTTCTGATACCAAGTCAGGATAATCAAAGTATTTTGCTTGTGGGATACACTAGGTCTTGTTACTTGCCTTTTCTCCCGTCAGATATTTCTTATCTGTCTGAGACAGTGAATTAATGCCTGATTTGTTTTTAAGTGAATATTTTCATTGACCATCTTATTTTGGCCACCTGGTTATTTCACACTCTGGGCAAATTCGAAATGGTCAAAGTTGGCAAATTCTGTACTGTAGGCCAAATTCATCCTGCCACCTGTTTTTGTATGGCCTGAAAACTAATGTTTTTTACATTTTAAGTGTGTTAAAAAAATTAAAAGAAGAACATTATTTTGTGATGAATTAAAATTATATGAAATTCAGCAGGATGGTGGTGTATGCCTGTAATCCCAGCCACTCGGGAGGCTAAGACAAGAGAATCACTTGAACCTGGGAGGCGGAGGTTGCAGTGAGCAGAGACTGGGCCACTGCACTCAAGCCTGGGTGACGGAGTGAGACTCTGTCTCAAAAAAAAAAAATTATATGAAATTCACATTTCAGTGTCCATAAAGTTTTATTGAAATACAACTGCACATATTCATTTATGTATTGTCTGTAGCTGCTTTTGTGCCACACAGCGTTGTTGAATAGTTGCAACAGAGAATCATAAGCCTAGTCAGAAATATTTACTATCTGTCCCTTATTAAAAAAAGGTTGCCGGGGTCGGGCGTGGTGGCTCACACCTGTAATCCCAGGACTTTGAGATGCTGAGGCGGGAGGATCATGACGTGGTTTATATTTCCCCTTTTCCTGATGTGTTACATTTAATTCATTATGTTATTCTGTTTATTTTCTTTAAGGCATATCAATCTTTTTTAGAGTGAAATGGTCTATTTTAAAACAATGGGGAGAGATCCTAGCATATTTTAAAACTAGGGTTGTGATTAACTGATAAAAGGGCTGGTTGTTTAGACTGAAGCTATGCCTCAAGGAAAAAAATGCTAGTATTAAAATTAAGAAATTAGGAGGCTGTTATGTATGTGGGAGCAGAAGGTGTATGGGAAAACTCTGTACTTTTTGCTCAGTTTTGCTGTGAACTTAAAACTTATCTTAGGGGAAAAAGAGTCTACTTAAAAAAGTTTACTTAAAAAATGTAGATTATCACTGTGATGTGTCTAGCTGTGGAGCAAAAAAAAAAAAAAGAAAAGAAAAAAAAATTTAGATTAAACCCACTTCCTGTGTCTTATCTATACAGTGCATTACAAAACTATTGAGTGTGTGCCAGGCGTGGTGGCTCACGCCTATAATCCCAGAACTTTGAGAGGCGGAGGCAGGCGGATCATGAGGTCAAGAGATTGAGACCATGTTGACCAACATGGAGAAACCCCAAATCTACTAAAAGTACACAAAGTAGCTGTCTAGCTACTCAGGAGGCTGAGGCAGAGAATTGCTGGAACCCAGGAGGCAGGGGTTGCAGTGAGCGGAAGTTGCTCCACTGCACTCCAGCCTGGTGACAGGGCGAGACTCCGTCCTGGAAAAAAAAAAAAAACAAAAAACAACGAAAAAAACTATTGAGTGTGTTAAAAGACAAAATTACAACAGATTTAAAGATCAAATTAGCTTTGTTAGTGATTCATGAATCGAGTGTTTCATTCAAAGATTTAGAAAAGGCTCATTGATAAGCTGACCAGAGAAGTTTGGCTTTATAGGCAGACAGGGGCTTAAGAAAGCAGAAACAGAGAACAAAAAGCAGATTGGTTCTTCCAAAGTTACTTTCCTTATAAGGTTAAAACAGAGAAGACTTCCTTATTAAGCTGGCTAAAACCAGCCTGTTTGGTCACTTGGCCGTTATCTCTTGTGATTTTTTAGAAGGTCTAATAAACAACTTGGCTTTGGTCTGGAGAGGAGGAGTTTTAGCATGAGCAACTCCATTTTGCTTTGGTCTGTAGAGACCTAATACAGAGGCTTAGTGCAAAACAGTGGCTTCCTATACATTTTATTAACATGTACGTCCTGAAAATATACTAAATCTATTGCTGTTTCATAGCTTCATATGATTTTGATGGAATTTGATGTGAAACTAAGATATCAGCATCTCACTGACATGTTTTGAAAAAGCTAGAAGAAAGGATTTTGAATTTTTACAACACAAAGAAATGATTGATATACCAATTACCCTGATTTGATCATTACGTATTATGTACACATACTGAAATATCATTGTGTTCCATAAATATATACAGTTATTGGCCAGGTGCAGTGGCTCACGCCTATAACCCCAGCACTTTGGGCGGCCAAGGTGGGAGGATCATTTGAGGTCAGGAGTTTGAGACCAGCCTGGCCAACATGGTGAAACCCCATCTCTACTAAAAATACAAAAAATAGCCGGATCTGGTGGCAGGCACCTGTATTTGTTCCCACTTGGGAGTTTGAGGCAGAATTGCTTGAACCTGGGAGGCAGAAATTGCAGTGAGTGAAGATCGTGCCATTGCATTACAGTCTGGGCAACAAGGTGAGACTCTGTCTCAAAAAAAAAAAAAAAAAAAGATAACACAGTGAAACCCTGTCTCTACTAAAAATACAAAAAATTAGCCAGGCGTGGTGGCATGCATCTGTAGTCCCAGCTACTTGGAAGGCTGAGGCAGGAAAATCACTTCAACCCAGAAGGCGGAGGTTGCAGTGAGCCGAGATTGCGCCACTGCACTCCAGCCTGGGCAACAGAGCAACGCTCCATCTCAAAAAAAAAGAAAAAGAAAAACGAAAGAAAAAAGTAAAAATACAATTATTATGTGTCAACTACAAATAAAAGTTTCAAAAAAATTTTAAAAAGACTTTCACAGCCGGGTGTGGTGGCTCACACCTGTAACCCCAAGCACTTTGGGAGGCCAAGGTGGTGGATCATGAGGTCGGAGTTCGAGACAAGCCTGTCTCTACTAAAAATACAAAAATTAGCTGAGTGTGGTGGTGTGCATTGGTTGTTCCAGCTGGTTGGGAGGCTGAGGCAGAAGAATTGCTTGAACCTGGGAGGCAGAGGTTGCAGTGAGCCGAGATTGTGCCACTGTACTCCAGCCTAGGCGACAGAGAGAGACACCATCTCAAGAAAGAAAAAAAAAGGCCAGGCACAGTAGCTCACAGTTGTAAACGCAACACTTTGGGAGTCCGAGGCAGGCAGATCACTAGGTCAGGAGATCAAGACCAGCCTGGCCAACGTGGTGAAACTCTGTCTCCACTAAAAATACAAAAATTAGCTGGGCGTGGTGGTGCATGCCTATAGTCTCAGCTATTCCGGAGGCTGAGGCAGAAGAATCACTTGAACCCGGGAGGTGAAGGTTGCAGTGAGCCAAGATCGTGCCACTGCACTCCAGCCTGGCAACAGACAGAGCGAGACTCCATCTCAAAAAAAAAAAAGACTTTCACTCATGTGCTCATATCAAGTATTGCCTTTAAGAATGAAACAGTTGATAATCTCCTTCAAAAGGACACGCCAATTTTTAACAGCTTTTAATTTTTATTTGCTTATGAAAAGTCTTTCAAATATTAAGATTGTTTTTAAAAAGAAAAATTACATCTGAGCTGCTGGCCTCATTGTAGATTTGGTTATGAAAATAATTTAATTGTAGAGTTTGAAAAACAGGATTATTGCTGTCCTAGTGGTATTGGAAATTGGAAAATTGGTCTATCTGATTGTTGTTTGTTGTGTATCCTTGTTAAGGCTTTAAAGATAGAAAAAATCAGAACAGGAACCTATGATTCTTTATATCATGCTTTACCGAAAAAAACAAAACTTTTCAGATGTTGTGAAGGTTGTGGATGAGTCTGGATATTGTTCTCTGCACCTGATGATGTGACATCACAGGTGCCTTGGAATGAGGGCAATGAGATACGTATGCATAGGTAATGAAATTATATATATATGTATTATGCATATTTTTGTGTCTTATAAATGAGGAAACTGTTACTTTCCCAGTGTTACACAGCTCCTAAAGAGTTCCCCACCCCAAGATCTGACTCAGAACTGGTATTTTTTCTGTTTGGTTTAACCAAAGGTTTTTTGATTACTATGTGCCAAACACTATGGTAGGCACTGTAGATATGAAGATGAATAAGGCATGGCTGTCAACCTGAAGGAGTTTATAGTGTAAAAGAAGATATAATTTTGATATAGTGGTAAGTATTCTAGTAGAGCTGGTACTCTCTCCTGTATCAGTGTTAAGGGAATGCTTTTAGCTTAGTACAAGTGTTTAAGAAAGCTTCAGAGACAAACCCCACCCGAAAGATGAATGAGTAAAGTAACTTATAAAAGAGGCATATTCTCCTTCTCTCTGAGGCCTCCACAGAAGTGACATACTTTATATAATTCCAAGTTGCAATCATTAGTGTTTACATGTATTTAGGGATGGCAATATACAGTAGAAAATGTAGTTTGATTATTTTTTAAGGTGTCTTGAGTAAAGTCTTCCTTCCCCACCAGCCTCACCACTACTATAGGAATAGTGGGTAAAATGTCCATGTTACTGGGTCACTTCTGTTTTCTGCAGGCCCCCTAGAAAGAAGTTTACCAGGGTAGCTCTAAAGAGCTTCTTAGACTAGGTCCCTTTAAGAAAACCCAAGTGTCACCATGGAGAGGCCCCTGGAAAATTTTAAACTGCCTCCGTAAACTTTGACTTGGGAGGATAACTCTTTTTATTTTTTTAAAGTACTTGCAGAGCAGGGCTACCCCACAGGCAGTATGCCCAGAGTAGCTGAAGATAACTCTTGACTGCTCCCTCTCTGGGCAAATCCTCACTGCTACTCTGACCTCTGGTCTACTGATCCTTTTGCCATTTTGTTAACACTATCGGTCAATCACATGTTCATCTGTTCCTCTGTATCCTGACTGAGATGTACTCTCAACTTTCCATGTCCTGCTTGCCTGGTTCTTGCCTGATTTGGACCTGCCAAGGCCTCAGATTTCAGTCTCTGACTTGCTGACCTGGGAAGTTCATGCCCAACCTTCTGGGTAACAGACACAGCCAGACTTTCCACTGACACCACCCCCAACTTGGCAGCCTTTACTTTGCAGCTAGGCCAGAGCATTGGATTGCTTGGTGATGGTGACTCTTTCACCTTTCTGTAACACACATGTATAGGTGGGGCACACCAACATCTAATGAGGAGGGGAAAAGCCAAGGTGAGAAAGAAAAGAAGGGACACCTTCTAGGGAAGGTCTGGAAGGTAGTGAGGAGGATCTTGTATATTTAAACACAGCCCTCAAATTCAGTCCTTCAGTAACTGAGTGTCTTCAGTGTGTCAAACGTTGTGGTGGGTAATACGGGCATAAGATGAATAAGGAAGCTATTTGGGATTGCAAAAAACTATTGATTCAGAATGAAGCACTTTTACAGAATGTTTTTATCCCTCTGTTACACTTGTCACATAATTTTATGCTAGGTAAGGAAGTTTTCATGGACTAATCTCTCTCGGTATTATCCTAAGTGAGCTTCTAAGGTTATCATACCCAAAATACTGTTTATAGGTTGATTGAGTTATAGTTACTGACGTGAATTTAGGCAATGACGAGGTCTAATGTAAAGTCTTATGTTTATCAACTGTATCAAACAGAAGGAATGATTTTCTATACTTTGGCAAATACTCTCGTATTCTAGAAATGACACGGTCAAGAAAACTCCACAGAAGTGATATACTTTATGTAATTCCAGATTGTAATCATTAGTGTTTACATGTATTTAGGGATGGCAATATATAGTAGAAAATGTAGATTGATTATTTTCTAAAGGTGTCTTGAATAAAGTCCTTCCATCCCTGTCAACCTCACCACTATTATAAGTAAAAATGATGAAGTTTACCAAACGTTGGTTTCAGTTTGTTAAAAGAGAGACTGTTGATGTTTTGGGAGTCTTTACCCTCAGTGTGACCCGTTATTAGGAAACATTCATCACAGGTCGATATTAAAGTGAAAATCTTCCAAGGACCAAGCAGGTCAATGTGTTGGAGTGATGATCAGGTGATGAATACAAGAGTGAGAGCTTTACAATAGTATTATATCAGATATTATTTTAAAACCACAACGATGATAGTGCTGTGCTGGCCAAATGTGAAAATGGCAGAATTTACCAATAGCATTCAGCTTCTGGATGTTATCCTGGATACCAGGCTACCTTCTTGGGGAAATTGATTGGGAGAACTGATACACTCACATACAAAAAAGCCAGCAGAAAATGGTGCTATTAACAATGATCACCAAAATTTAGTCAGTACTTACTGTATCAAATTCTCCTCTTATCCTTTTCTTTAGAATTAGAAAAGGCAATGACACATTCAACAGTTACTCTAAAAAAAAAAAATACAAAATGTAGATGGTACTAAGGTTGAGAATAAAAGGTACAAATAAAATTA
Source organism: Ateles fusciceps (assembly GCA_036589455.1). Taxonomy (NCBI): domain Eukaryota; kingdom Metazoa; phylum Chordata; class Mammalia; order Primates; family Atelidae; genus Ateles; species Ateles fusciceps. Next base: position 8,870,089 of record JAZHEH010001212.1, read on the forward strand.
AAGTAAAATAAGCATGTGTTACATGGGTCATTCATCTACGGATTGATGAGCATTGATTTGGACGTGTCTTGAGGGACAAATACAGAAACAAAAAACAGGCTGTTAATTTCTTGTATTACCTGAAGAAAAAGTTTGAGTTAACCACATAAAATCTTCACTCCATATTTTTAGTCTCCAAGATAGGGTCTGGGCAGCAAGTCAAAGCAATGCTCTGCAAACATTGTGAGTAGCTAGAATAACTCTCAGTTCTTACTGTGTACAACATACGATATATTACTGGGAAAATCTCACTAGAGCTTATTTAAAACAATTATTTGATGATGTGGAATTCACCTCAGATCAGATGTGAATCAGATCAGAATCAGGTATGGTGAAGGATAAATAAATAGAAAAACTCATTGTAGCAGCAAGAAGAGCCTGGCAAAATCAACTCCTCTAAAGGACAAAATTGTTTCTTGATTATAGAGATTTTGTTACTAGCAAGTATTATTTCTCTTATCTGTTATCTTTTCATAATTCTGTTTCAGGGTCTAATGGCTATTGATTGTCCACATACTGGCATTGTGGACTATCGGCAGGTGGCTTTGTCATTTGCCCAAGATTTCCAGGAAGCAGGTGGCTCTGTCTTGACCAATTTTGAAGTAAAAGATATTGAAATGGCTAAAGAAGGGCCTTCAGGAAGTATAGATGGTAAGCCATCCTTGTCTTTTCTATTGAATATAGTCAGCCCTCCATATCCATGAGTTCTGCATCTGTGGTTTTAACCAATCACAGATGAAAAATATTTGGGAGAAAAAAAAATAAAAAATAACAGTAGAACAATATATAATACAAATGAAAAAGATAGTATAACAAAAAATATAGCATTTACATTGCATTAGGTATTATAAGTAATCTAGAGGTTATCTAAACTGTCCAGAGTATGTGCACAGGTTATATGCAAATGCTGTGTGCCATTTTATATAAGGGACTTGAGTATCCTTGAATTTTGGTATTTGTGGGGTTCCTGGAACCAGTCCTCCTTGGATACTAAGGAACAGCTGTACTTATATTGTTTTTTTTTTTAAATTGGGATATTTTGGGGGGTAAGGCTGGTGGGAGGACCACAAGGAGGTAGGCTAGAGTAGGGTGCAGAACTGGAGGTAGGTGTAGCAGGGACAAGGATGAGACTGAATGTGAGAGAACTGTGACTCCTGGAGGGTCTTGTGCTGGTAGAACCAGGCCCTGGTCCAACACTTCTGACTGGTGCTAAAATCTGAACTGCCAAGGCTGTTTATGGAAAATCAGTCTCCAGACACTTCCCTGCCCTGTAGGTTAGAGTCAGAATCTCTTGGCAGTGTTTGTTAAAAATGCAGTTTTTTTTTTTTTTTTTTTTTTTTTGAGGCAAGGTCTTACTGTCATCTAGGCTGGAGTGCAGTGGTGCAATCCCATCTCACTGTAACCTTCACCTCCCAGGCTCAAGTGATCCTCCCACCTCAGCTTCCTGAGTAGCTGAAACTACAGGTGCTTGCTACTACATCCGGCTAAGTTTTCTATTTTTCTTCCTTTTAATTTTAATTTTTATAGAGACGAGGTCTCACTATGTTTCCCAGGCTGGTATAGAACTCCCAAGCTTAAGTGATTCTCCCTCCTCAGCCTCCCAGAGTGCTAGGATTACAAGTGTGAGCCACCATACCCGGCCCAATTTTTGTATTTTTTATAGAGATAGGGTTCCACTGTGTTGCCCAGGCTGCTCTTGAACGCCTGCACTCAAGTGATCTGGCCACTCGACCTCCCAAAGTGCTAGGATTACAGGCATGAGCCACTGTGTCTGGCCAGTAGCTAACATTTTTTAAGTACTTGGTGCTTTCCAAGTATCAACTCATTTGACTCTTACAATTCTCTGTGGCAGGGTACCATTTTTACTCACATTTTTTAGGGTGAGAAAACTGAGGCACAGAGAGAGTAAGAAACTTGGCTGTGGTTGTACAAGTAGTAAGTGGTGGAGTTTGGATTTGAACTCAGACAGTCTATACCTAAAGCCCACATGGTTAATTACTGAACTATACTGGACCCACACCATGTTCCCCACAAGCTGACTAATGAGCAAGGATTTCAAATTAACAAATGCCACTGGAGAGCTTCATTGGTTTAATGAAGACAGAAGAGTTTGAGAAATTGGGTGGTTAGAACGAAGGAAAAAGACTGGCTCTGAAGCACAACAGGAAGGTGGAAGCTAAGAGGCTGGACTAGGAAAGTAGGACACCAAGGTAATTGCAGAGGGGAGGTTTAGGAAAGGGTTGCTTAATCCTGACACTGTTGCTACTGGGGGCAGATTATTCTTTGTTGTAGGGGGCTATCCAGTGCACTGTAGGATGTTTTGCAGTAACCCTGGCTTCTGTCCACTAGATGCCAGTATCATCACGCCCCGAAGTGATGACAGTTACTAATGTCTCTAAACATTGGCAAATGCTCCCTGAGAGTTGGGGGTGAAGGAATCACTCCTGGTTGAGAACCATTGCTCTAGACTTACAGTTAGACTAGTTTGAACAACCAGGAATAGAAATAAACCAGTAGACTAAAGGACAAAGAACAATGAATTGAAGAATTTTGAAAGTTCCTATAAAATCAGAATTTTGTAACTATGAATGATAATTTATTTTTATTTTTGTGACGGAGTTTCACTCTTGTTGCCCAGGCTGGAATGCCATGGCATGATCTTGGCTCACTGCAACCTCTGCCTCCTGGGTTCAAGCAATTATCCTGCCTCAGCCTCCCAAAGTGTTGGGATTATAGGCGTGAACCACTGCACCCAGCCTGAATGATAATTTATTATGCTCTTGGAAAGGAGAGAAAAAAATTTCATATGACATCTCCTTTTGGTTTATTCATCTATATAAACATGTAAATTAGTCTTCCACTGTGTTAGACTTTATCACTCCTAGGGAACACATGCTATTCTGGAGAATTGTTTTTTCCTTTCTCTCTCCATTAGGAGTCTGGACAGCAAATCAAATGGTGAAATTAAAATTTGCGGAAGTACTTTGAGAGGCCAAGGAGGGAAGATCACTTGAGGCCAGGAGTATAAGACCAGCCTGGGCAACATAATGAGACCCTGTCTCTACAAAAAAATTAAAAAATTAGCTGGGCGTGGTAAGCACACACCTGTAGTTCCAGCTACTTAGGAGGCTGAGGCAGGAGGATCGCTTGAGCACAGGAGTTTGAGCTATAATTGCACGACTGCCCTCCAGCCTGGGCGATAGAGTGAGATCCTGTCTCAAAAAAAAAATTTTTTTTTAGGGCTGGGCACAGTGGCTCACGCCTGTAATCCCAGCACTTTGGGAGGCTGAGGTAGGTGGATTGCTTGAGCTCAGGAGTTCAAGACCAGCCTGAGACCCCATCTTTACTAAACTTTTTTTTTTTTTCATTTAAAATGTAAATAAAGTAATTTTTTTTAACTTGGAAAATCCTATGGTACTCAAATGTCTAGCTTACTGGTATAAGTATTTAGGTTCTATATCTCTAAATGGCAAACATAGTCAGTAGGAAAATTGGCAAACCTGGTGTCTATGTGAAGACAAAACAGGACTGAACTGATCCTTTTTATTAATAGCTGTAAATATGTCTGTGTAAAGCAGTGACCTGGAAGGTGTGGTGGCTCATGTCTGTAATCCCATGCTTTGGGAGGCTGAGGCTGGCACATCACCTGAGGTCAGGAGTTCCAGACCAGACTTGCCAACATGGTGAAGTCCTGTCTCTACTAAAAGTACAAAAATTATCTGCGTGTGATAGTGTGTGTCTGTAATCCCAGCTACTCAGGAGGCTGAGACAGGAGAATTGCTGGAATCCAGTAGGAGGAGGCTGCAGTGAGCTGAGATTGCACCACTGCACTGCTCTCCAGCCTGGGCAACAGAGTGAGATTCCATCTCAAAAAAAAAAAAAAAGCAGTGACCCATATGGCTCAATCTTAGAGAAGTGACCACCAAGGAGTAATTTCAAAAAACCTTTTTCTTATATATTCCTTTTTTTTCCCTTTTGAGTTGGAGTCTCACTCTGTTGCCCAGACTGGAGTGCAATGGCACAATCTTGGCTTATTCCAACCACTGCCTCTTGGGTTCAATCAATTCTCCTGCCTCAGCCTCCTGAGTAGCTGGGATTACAGGCATGCACTATCAAGCCCAGTTAATTTTGTATTCTTAGTAGAGACAGGGTTTCACAACCCTGGTCTTGAACTCCTGACCTCAGGTAACCCACCCACCTTGGCCCCCCTCCCCTCCCCCTCTCCCTCCCCTTTCTCTTCCCCTTCCCCTTTCCCTTTCCGTTTTCCTTTGCTTCTATTTTTCCCCCTTTTCCTTCCCTTCCCTTTCCTTCCCTTCCCTTTTTCCCCTTTTTCTTCCCTTCCCTTTTTCTTCCTTTCTTTCTTATTATGAAAGAGATGAGGTCTCACATATTGCCTATACTCGTTTTTTTTTTTTTTTGACGAAGTCTTGCTCTGTCGCCCAGGCTGGAGTACAGTGGCACAATCTTGCAATCTTGGCTCACTGTAACCTTCGCCTCCTGGGTTCAAGCAATTCTCCTGCCTCAGCCTCCCAAGTAGCTGGGACTATAGGTGCATGGCACCATACCTGGCTAAGTTTTTGTATTTTTAGCAGAGACCAGATTTCACCGTGTCAGCCAGGATAGTCTCGATCTCCTGACCTTGTGATCCACCCACCTCGGCCTCCCAAAGTGCTAGAATTACATGCGTGAGCCACCGTGCCCGCCAGCCCAGCCCATGCTGGTCTTGAGCCCCCAAGCTCAAGTGACCTGCCCATCTTGGCCTCCCAAAATGCTGGGATTACAAGAATGAGCCATTGTGCCTGGCCCAAAATGCAAATTTTAGCGTCACCCAGACTTACTGAATCAGACTGTCTGGGAATAGCACCTACTAATAAGCCTTTAGTGATTCTTAGATAAACCCAGATTTCAGAATGTCAGAATGACAGCCTAAGGTCATAAAGTGACCTGGCCATTTGGTACTCACCTGCCTCACACCTAGCCCCCCACAGTTTCAGACTGCACTTAGAGTTTGTTTTGTTTTGCTTTGAGGGCATTAATATGTTTTTATGGTCCAAATGATAGATTTTTGAGTCTTCTATTTGCTGTTGAGAAATTTGAAGGAGAAAAAAAGTAGTATTCTTTCTTCCTTGACAGTTTTTTTTTTTTTTTTTTGAGATGGAGTCTTGCACTGGCGCCCAGGCTAGAGTGCAGTGGCGCGATCTCAGCTCACTGCAACCTCTGCCTCCCAGGATCAAGCGATTCTCCTGCCTCAGCCTCCCAAGTAGCTGGGATTACAGGCACCTGCCATCATGCCCAGCTAACTTTTTTGTATTTTTAGTATAGACAGGGTTTCACCATGTTGGCCAGGCTGACCTCATGATCCACCAGTCTCAGCCTCCCAAAGTGGTGGGATTACAGGCGTGAGCCACCCCACCCAACCCTTTGACAGGTTTTTAAGGAGATCTAGGCTATCTGAATCATTCTGTCTTTCTAAATTCTAAGATGATGAGCAAAATTGTTAAATAGGATTCCTTTAAGTAGGTAGCATAATAAATCAAATTTATTTTACAAGTAGATTGTGTTCTTCATTTGCTCTATGTATGCTTTATAAAACTTTGAGATCCCATGTATCTGAGTGGGAACTAATTTAAAAAATGGTCAGTGTTTTATTGGAAGTTATTGTGTTGCGAGAACTCTTGCTTCTCCAGGAAACATGGAACCTGCAAGGAATCCAGTAAGCAACACTTGGGTGACAAGTTTTCTCATATCATAGCTTTAGCTCTGTGGGAAAATACATACTGATTTATAATGATCCATTTTACAATGTGATTTCTAGGATTATAGTTCATAGAAAAGCTATGTCTATGTTAGAGATTAGGTGGAGAATGGTTTATAAGTATAGATGATTTAAAATCAAGCTAAAAACAGCTGGAGTTTTATATGTTGTTAAGTATGAATGTATTTAATCATTATTTGGTAAAAAGTTTCAGAATAAACTGTAGGGCGCAATCATAGTAATGACAGGAAAACATTATTTAAATTTGTTACCAGTATAATATTTCAAATCATGTTGGCCTAAAAATAAATGTTTTACTTATTCTTTTTTTCAGGAATGAAATATCTGATTATTATAAAGAATACAAAGGTAAAGATTCTTAAGCAAAACTGCTGGTTACTTTCTTTCCCTCCCCTTTCTTAAAAATTAAATTAATCCACAGTGCTGTATTTTAAGTTATTGAATGACATTTGTCTGATGTAAAAGTGATGAGAGAATTTCTTTTAGGGCAGTTTAACAGCTTTTCTTTTAAGGAGGGTTTCAACTTGGGAATGTCCTCATAAAGTGGCTGTGCTGGCAAAGAACAAGATTATAAGCATATGGAGTATTTAATTTTAGGGCAAAACTGATAGATATTTTATCGCTCTGCCTACTGAGCTCCACTAACTTATTAACTCTATAAATTAGAAGACTTTGTTAGAGAGAGTATGCAGGTTGTACAGAGGGAGATGGACTGCTTTCTTTCATCTTCATATAGACCTGAAGCAAGAACCACTGAATGGCATAGAAGCAGTGGATTCCCTGTAGGTTCGCTGCATTAGGTTGTACGTAAGGGAGCAGAGTCATTAATGAGTGCTATAGAATTTATTACAGGAATAAGACCTTACACAATTGTGGAAGTTTCTGGGGAAGCAGAGAATCAGAAGAAAGGTGATGGATAAGTAATTGGGAAACAGAGCTGAATATGGAGCTGGAATTCACTGGACAGTGGGTATCTCTTTGTCACCTCATTGGACTAGGATGACCTTCAGAGAATAATGCCTGCTGACTTACTTCTGCCACCAGATTATATGCAGCTCCCTGTTTTGATCAACTTTAAGTTGGAACCATGAAGAGAAGGGGACTGTGTTGAGCATAGTTCCCAGCTTAACCAAATGGACCCAGTACAAATCCCTATAGTCTATCCTTTGTCAACCTGACATCTGTCCGTGCCCTTTATAACTTTAGAAGCGTATTAGCTTCCAAATAAAGACAGTAGTAAAAGTATGCTTCCACCCAACAAGGTGTAACTATCCTTCATAGGACTGAAGACATGCTAATTAACTCTCAAAAAATATACAAATTGGGCCAGGTGCGGTGGCTCACGCCTATAATCCTGGCACTTTGGGAGGCTGAGGCAGGCAGATCACGAGGTCAGGAGATCGAGACCATCCTGGCCAGCATGGTGAAACCCCGTCTCTACTAAAAATACAAAAAAAATTACCTGGGCGTGGTGGCGCATGCCTGTAGTCTCAGCTATTCGGGAGGCTGAGGCAGGAGAATTGCTTGAACCCAAGAGGCGGAGGTTGCAGTGAGCTGAGGTTGCGCCACTGCACTCCAGCCTGGTGACAGCACGAGACTCCGTTTCAAAAAAAGCTACAAAGTCTACTTTATCCATCCTGGATTATGTTTAATTTTTTCTAGTTCAGTTACACACCCCCTTTGAGATCCTTTAACTTAAATGCTAAGATATAAGGTTAACCACTATTTAAGCATCTTAGATTAGTTCTCAACTTGAAGCAGTTTTGCTCCTCGGGGAGCATTTGGCAATGTTTGGAGACATTTTGTTTTTTTTTTTTGAAACAGAGTTTCACTCTTGTTGCCCAGGTGGAGTGCAATGGCGCAATCTCAGTTCACCGCAACCTCAACCTCCCAGGTTCAAGTTATTATCCTGCCTCAGCCTTGCTAGTAGTTGGGATTATAGGCATGTGCCACCGCACCCAGCTAATTTTGTATTTTTAGTAGAGACGGGATTTCTCCGTGTTGTTCAGGCTTGTCTTTAACTCCCGACCTCAGGTGATCCACCCACCTCAGCCTCCCAAAGTGCTGGGATTATAGGCGTGAGCGCTCGGCCCCAGCGTTTTTGATTGTCACAACTGGGAGCAGGGAGGGGCACAGGTACTATGATTTGGTGGGTAGCTACCAGGAATATTGCTAAACATCCTTCAGTGTGGGGAACAGGCCTCCAAAACAAAGAAGTGTCTAGCCCCCAGAATCAGTAGTACTGAGGTTGAGAAACCCAGTGTTAGATAATGCGGGAATGGTAGAGATGAGTGTATTAATCTTCTCAGACTGCGTAACAAAATAGCACAAAATGAGTGGCCCACAGTTCTGGAGGCTAGAAGTCCAAGTTTAAGGTGCTGGTAGGGTTGACTTCTGGCTTGTTAATGGCTACCTTCTTACAATGTCCTCACATGGCCTCTTCTCTGAATCTGCCTAGAAAGAGAGAGCATGATCTTGGGTGTCTCTTCCTCTTATAAGGATACCAGTCATATTGGATTAGTCCCTACCCTTATGACCTAATTGAACCTTAATTACGTCCCTAAAGGCCCTGTCTCCAAATATAGTTCACATCAAAGGTTGCGGCGTCAACATATGAATTGGGGTTGTGGGGGGACACAATTCAGTCTGTAGCAATGGGAATAAAGAATGAATTAGGTAATGTATAGACAAATACATTTATTATTTTAAAGTAAAGAAGAACTCAGATTATAACATCCCTCGTTTCTGTAACTACGTGGCCATAGCCAATATTTATAATTTCCTTCCCCCTACTATTCATTTCATATTCTCTCTGCGTTTGGCAAGCATCTCAGCTGGTCATGGTTTCTAGTTTGGGGAGGTAGCTCAAACTTTCATTCCTGAAGTCTGTGCCATTAGCAGCCCTGGCTGTTTTGGGTCAAGGTAGTTTTCAGTAGCTTTTATAGCAGGATATGGGAGTACTAAGAGAAGCTTCAGGAGATACGTATTCCAGGCATATTCCTCTTTATCTCCAAGCCTAGTTGTGGTAGCAACTCTGTTTTCTTGAGAGTCAGGATTAGTTAAACAATTCAGTACAGCAATCCCCTCTTTGATGTACTGGCACGGGCGTGGTGGCTCACGCCTATAATGCCAGCACTTTGGGAGGGCGACGTGGCCAAGTGGCCAGGTGTTGCAGTATCAAATTCCAGTTTAATGGAACCACTGCTCATTCTCTAATGGAAGTATTTCTCCCTTGGGAACTAAGAACTCTAGATAATAAGACTAAACTTGTGGGAATAGAGTGCAAAAATTTCATGTAGTGGATCATCGGGGTAGTAGTAAGGAACCACCTCATTTCTACCTCAGTTTTCAGACCTGTGAATTCTGGCTGTGGTAAAAACAATACCATATATTAATCATCGATTTACAGCACACAGAGCATCCTGGAGGACATTGCCCCAGCCCTGCAAGGAGTTGCCAGCCAGCTAGTGCTATTATTTCTAAAGCCCATTTCAGTTTCTGTCACCCAGTGGCTTCAGGGTGATGGGGAAAATGGTAAAATCAGTGAATTCCATGGGTCTGAGCCTATAGCTGCATTTCATTTGCTACAGAGTAAGTTCATTGATCAGAAGTAATGTTTCTGTGTAAAATACCATGATGGTGAATAAAACATCTCATAAGTTCACACATGGTGACTTTGACAGAAGCATTATAGGCAGGGAAGACGAATTTATATTCAGAGCAAATGTCTATTCCAGTGAGAAAAAAGCGCTGCCTTTTCTATGATGAAAGTGGTCCAGGGACCATATGAGTGGCTCTGTTGATCTCTGCTATCGGCAGATTGAGCACTCAGTAGTAGCTGTAGACAGGTCAGCCTTGGTAAGTCCATGTTGCCAAGCCTATGCATCACCTCCATCCTTGCTACCATAACTATTTTTTCCAGCTTTATGTTTGCATTGTGAAATGATTATCACAATCAAGTTATTTGATGTCACATCTGTCACCTCACATAGTCACTATTTATGTGTGTGTGATGAGAACACTTAGATTTGCTATCTTAGCAATATACCATACAGTATTATTACCTATAGTCACCATGCTGTATATTAGATTTCTAGAACTTATTCATCCGTAACTGAAAGTTTGTACCCTTTGACTAATATCATCCCATTCCAGCCCACCCCCATCGCAGTCCCTAGCAACCATCATTGTACTCTCTTTCTATGAGTTCAACGTGGATTTTTTTTGTTTGTTTTTTGTAATTGTTTTAGTTTTTTGAGATGGTATTTTGCTCTTGTTACCCAGGCTGGAGTGCAGTGGCACCATCTCGGCTCACCACAACCTCTGCCTCCCTGGTTCAAGTGATTCTCTTGTCTCAGCCTCTCGAGTAGCTGGGATTACCGGTGTCCACCACCATGCCAAGCTAATTTTTTGTATTTTTAGTAGAGGCAGGGTTTTGCTATGTTGGCCAGGCTGATCTCGAACTCCTGACCTCATGATCCGCCCACCTCAGCCTCCCAAAGTGCTGGAATTACAGGTGTGAGCCACCATTTCCAGCCAGTAAGTTCAACTTTTTACATCCCACATGTAATTGAGGTCATACAATATTTGTCTTTCACTGTCTGGCTTATTTCACTTAGCACGATATCTTCCATGCTCATCCATGTTGTCACAAATGGCAGGATTTCCTCCTTTTTATGGTGAAATAGTATTACATTGTGTATATAGATCACATTTTCTTTATCCATTCATCTGTCAGTGGACACTTACGTTGTCTTCATGTCTTGGCTGTTGTGAATAATGCTGCAACGAATGTGAGAATGCAGATATCTCCTTGAGGTACTGGTTTTGTTTTCTTTGGGTGTATACCCAGAGGAAATTATATGGTAGTTCTATTTTTAATTTGGATCATATAGTAGTTCTATTTTTAATTTTTCGAGGAACATCCATACCATTTCCCGTGATGGCGGTCCAATTTACATTCCCATCAAGAGGGCATCCTACATCCCTACCAATGCTTGTTTTCTTTTGTCTTTTTGATAATAGACATCCTGACATGTGAGATAATATCTTATTGTGGTTTTGATTTTCCTCATGATTAGCAATTTGAACACCTTTACATGTATCTGTTGGCTATCTATATATCTTCTTTGAAAAAAATACATACAAATATATATTCAGGTCCTTTGCCCTGTCCCCCCCTCCCTTTTTTTTTTTTTTTTTTTTGAGACAGGATCTCTTTCACCCAGGCTGAAGTCCACTGGCATGATCATGGCCCACTTCAGCCTCAAACTCCTGGGCTCAAGCTGTCCTCCTGCCTCAGCCTCCCAAGTAGTGGGATTATAGGCACGTGCTGCCATGCCCAGCTTCTTTGCCCATTTTTTTAATCAGCTGATTTGTTCTTTTGCTTTTGAGTTATATGAGTTTCTTATGTATTCTGGATATTAACCTGTTATCAGATGTATGGTTTGCAAATATTTTCTCCACTCTGTAAGCTGTCATTTTGTTGTCTTTTTTTGCTGTACAGAAGCTTTTTAGTTTGATATAGTCCCACTTGTTTATTTTTTTGCTTTTGTTGCCAGTGCTTTTGGTGCCCTATCAAAAAAAAAAAAAATCATTGCTAAGACCAATGTCTCCCTATGTTTTCTTCCAAGAGTCTTAGTTTTTAATCTAAAATCTTTAATCTTTTAATTTTAATATTTAATCCAGTTCAAGTTAATTTTTGTGAATGGTGTAAGATAGGAGTCCAGTTTCATTCTTTTGCATGGATAGATCCAGTTTTCCCAACACCATTTATTGGAGACTATCTTTACGCCTAATCATTTAGTTCATGATGCCATCAGGTAAAGACAGGGGTGCCTAGAGAAGAGGCTAACTAACATCCACAGAGCAGGTCATCTTTTTCTACTAATTATTAAAATCATCCTTGGCCAAGGTTATTTTTCAGTGAGCATTCATATGGAACTCAAATGTCTTTACTCTCAGAAGCTATTTGGAGTGGTCCATTCATACACCTTTCTCCAGAGGTCCTTTCCCTGTCCATCCAGCCAAACCATTAGTTGTTGCACATGAAACAGCGTAGATCCATACCTCTGGCCATCTGTCCTTCTAAAGTAAGATAAACAACCAGGTGTGGTATTGAGAGATCTTCCCACTGAGAATATTTTCCTTCACCACGGTCCTTCAGGGCCACGCATGAGTGGGGCTCTGGTGCTATGGCTGTTCTTGATACCACACTTTTGTGTGGTATCAGAATATTGTGCAGAACCATTTGTAAACCTGGCCTGTATTTTTTCTTCCTTGGCCAACTGGTCATAGAGAACTCCCTGTGAGGCCATAGAGGCAAGTTGATAGGAAGGAGGCAATTTAGCAGGAGTAGGGACCATGGGAATTTGAACCACTTGCCTCTGCAACTTATATGTGCCAGCAGGACCTGTACAACCTTTATAATTCTTGATGGTGGGAATGCTGCTGTACACACACAATTTTGTTGCTTGGTGAGTCAGACGCAGCACCCAGTTAATAATAGGTAGTTCATATGGCAACTTAGTGACCTGTGGTCAAGTGTTCAGTCAAAACCAGAAGCACTTTCTCAAAAGGAGGATAGTAATCTGCAGAGGATGGTATAACTTTCCTCTAAAAACCCTGAAGTTCTGTGGTATGATTTGCCTACAGTTGCCTGCCAAGGGCTCTATAAAGCATGACTGTCTGCTGCAGACACTTCGATGACCATCACATTTGCTGGGTCATGTGACCCAAGTGGCAGGCTTTCCATTCAAAGAAGAATTAAAATTCTGTTTCTGTGCCTGCCTTCATCTAAGGGATATTTTCACTAGAGTATAGTATTATATGATAGAATATATACAGGGGCCTATGGCATACCAGTGGATATATACTTGACCCAGAGTTACGATAGTTGCTGTTCTTTATTTTGGCATTTTAAGTTACTATAGTTTTGGGGTTTCAAATTTAAATTGGGGGGGTCCACTTACCAGTTTGAAATGGCTTTATGAAAAGTTAAAAGGAATTTTTTCTTTTTGAGACAGTCTCGCTCTGTTGCCCAGGCTGGAGTGCAGAGGCACGATCTTGGCTCTCTGCAAGCTCCGCCTCCCAGATTAAAGTGATTGTTGTGCCTCAGCAACATGAATTGCTGGGATTACAGGTGTCTCTCACTATGCCTGGTTAATTTTTGCATTTTTAGTAGAGAAAGGGCTTTGCCATTTGGCCAGGCTAGTCTCGAACTCCTGGCCCCAAATGATCCACCCATCTCAGCCTCCCAGAATGCTGGGATTACAGGTGTGAGCCACTGCGCCTGGCAAGGGATTTTTTAAAATAATTTTTTTTGCAGGGAAGATTTGCTAATTAAGGATTTATACATTGGATATGGGGGGGGAAATCTGCTTCACTTATGAAAGAGCAATAGACATGCATGGTTTATTTTTGCCTACTTAAATTTTTTTTTTTTTTTTAATTAGAGACTTTAATAAAACTTAGGGAGACAAGGTCTCCTTATGCTGCCCAGGCTGGTCTCAAACTCCTGGGCTCAAGTGATCCTCCCACTTTGGCCTCCCAAAGTGTTGGGCCTACAGGAGTGAGCCACTGTGCCTAGCCTAAAAGAAATTTATGTTGAACTGATGTATCATTTGAAGTTTACCTAAATTTTAATTTGGAAGTAAAATTAGCATGTTACTGAATTTAATTATTGTTTCACATGTGGCATAAAATGATTTCGGAGACCTGTGGTAGTTTTTGATAATTTCTTTCTTGGGAACTGTTGCTTAAGCTTTTAAAGAGAACTATTAGGTTATTATATGCTGGTACTATTTTATAAATTCTGTTATTATCTTTACATCTATCATAGGACTTACCTGCATTATTTTATTCCAAGAACAAAGAACTGCCAATCTTTTACGTAGGAACTAATGATTTGTATCACAAAAATACTTCTCATACTTCTGGTATATAACTCTAGATGAACAGGAAAGATATTAACCTATTTAGAAGAAGGTATTTTTGGCTGGGTGTGGTGGCTCATGCCTGTAGTTCCAGCTACTCGCTTAAACAGGAGAATCACTTGAACCCAAGAGGTTGATTGAGGCTGTAGTGAGCCAGGACTGCGCCATTGCACTCCAGCCTGGGTGACAGAGCAAGACCTAGACAGCCCTTTTGACTTCAAAGGTCTTAAAATGATCATGGCTTAGTCTGGCTAATTTGAATTCACTAAGGAGATATTTCATCGAATTTTTGTAAAAAATATGACATGTATAACTCCTGAAAGAGGCTTAACTTTCTAGCAAGGGCAAAAATAGGATCCATATAGAGGTGAAAATTTAGCTCAATAGAATAAGGCTAAATAGTAAGGCCTGGAAAGAAAAAAAATGTTGAGTCAACTGAGAACTCCGAGGCTTCAAAAATAGGTCATCTGGGAAGAAGATCTAAGAATAAGAACAGAGTTGCTAGGTGTTGTGAGAAGTAAAGAGATGGGAATTCGAGTATGGTGGTGAATGCAGGATAAATGAAGTCATTTAGGAAATACAGTACCAAATTGGCTAAACTTGGCAAGTAAAATTAAAAATAAGCAGATGATAATCACAAAATAAAATTTACAGGAAATCATAACAGCCTAACATTAGTAGTCTCTTAGTCACTAAAGCAAACCTTATATGTAGTATGTGCTCTCAGTAAATGTGGATTGAATGAATGAGATTTCTAAAGTATCCTCAGTTTGCAAAGTAGATACTGATCAGGAAGGAGAAATTGGTTGGTGGGTAGGTTACAGTTGCAATTGAGCAGGATTATTGAGTGTGAAGCAACTGAAGAGTAACAGGGTAATTGCTCAGATACAGGAGAAGCTGGTTGCAGTACAGAGGTTGCCTTTAAATGAGAGGATTACAGACCCTTTGACTTCAGTGCCAGAGATGTTATAGATATCTATATTAATAGGTAACTTTATTTTTAAAAACAATTTTACATGCTTATGTTTTTCATGTAGAAAGTTTTGTCTTTCTTGATATTCTACTTCTTGGGTAAATCCCCATATTTGTGATTGGTATATTGAATTTTTTTTATTAATCCAAATTAAAAGCTGTGGGTTGGGTTGGGGAGCAAAAAAAAAAAATTGCTGGAGGCTATCTAAATGATGTTTGCCTCTTCCTGCAACCAATAGTTAAGAGGCTCCCTGCTAGGTCCCTAATAAACAGGTTTGTATGTATTTGTGTGCATGCATGTGTACTTTATTATGTATCCTTACTAGGTCAACCATTATTATTGCTAAAGTACAAAATTTAAGGCAATATCCTCTTACGTGCCACTGTCCTTAGTTTCTAGCTGCCACCTAAATGCTAAAGAACATATTTTGCTGATACCTGTATAGAATAGCATCTTTTAGAAAAAATTGAATTTCTCTACCTTTTTTCTTTTCTATCACCTGTTTTTCCCCCTCTTGACCTATTCTGCTCCTCTCTACTTTATACAAATAACTGTTCTTTTATTTTGCACTAGGGGAGAGGAAATTCGATGTCAGTATGTTGTGACTTGTGCAGGACTTTACTCAGACCGTATTTCAGGGTTGAGTGGCTGCATTCCTGATCCTCGAATTGTACCATTCCGAGGAGATTACCTGCTCTTGAAGCCAGAAAAATGTTATCTTGTAAAAGGAAATATTTATCCGGTAGGTAATGATGCTTCCTACTTTTCATTTTTCTCAAGCAGGTGGTGGGCATAAAGGAGATGAAAACAACTTTTACTTGGGTCAGAAGTAAGAGAGATTTTGAAGGAGTGTTTGTGTAAGCATTTCATCTGTTTCTCTTGCAGTTAAATCCCTAAATCTTTATCCCAGTGTCATGGTTATTAAATTGTAATTAATTGCCTGCAATTACACGTCTCCAGAAAGCATGAGTGCACTATGGGAAGTGCTATCAAGAAGGAATTGGATTCTTCCTCCTCTCTGGTGGAGGGAGTGGGAGAACCTTCCCTTATGGAAGTCCCTGATACCCAACGCTTTTCCTCAGTTCACTATCTATAGGTGCAGAAAAGGGACGTGGCCACTCTGTAGTTTTAGGGAGTAGAAGACAGAGGTGTTTAAATGAAGAGTTTCATTCTTCTGTCTGGAAATACCCTGGAAATGAATGAATCTCTTAAAATATATTAGGTTGAACCAGATGAAATAGTAAGTATTCAGGTATTTCATATTTCTGACCTTGACAAAACATGAATTTCATCTGCTTCAACTGCATGTATCTGTACTTTGCAGAAGCCTGTGCTATGAATGTGTGTTTTTTTCTGGAAGCTCTGATTTTACTTGCCAGTCACAGACATCCCTTGAAGTAGGACAGTTCATCTTTTTTTTCCTTTACCCAGAAAGATGCATAGATGGAACAATGTATTAGTGTTAATAGCATCAGAGTTTCTCTTTCTTTTTCTTTTTCTTTTTTTTTTTGAGGCAGAGTCTCACTCTGTCACCCAGGCTGGAGTGCAGTGCTGTGATCTTGGCTCACTGCAACTTCTGCCTCCCGGGTTCAAGTGATTCTTGTGCCTCACCCTCCCAAGTAGCTAGGATCACAGGTGCACACCACCACGCTCGGCTAATTTTTGTGTTTTTAGTAGAGATGGGGTTTCACCATGTTGCCCAGGCTGATTTCGAACTCCTGATCTCAAGTGATCTGCCTGCCTCGGCCTCCTAAAGTGTTGGGATTACAGGCGTGAGCCACCGCATCTGGCTAGCATCAGGGTTTCTTGTGTGCATTTCTAAGCAGAAGCATGTTAATGGAAAAGTACATCTGAGTACAGTTCACAATACAAATTAAATGCATGGGAGGACAGTATTTTATGTTACCAATTGAATGTTTGCATCTCTAATAACATGGAATGTGAAATGAGGCTGTTATTTACTATGTTAAATTTATAGGTCCCAGATAGCAGATTTCCTTTCCTAGGAGTTCACTTCACACCAAGGATGGATGGCAGTATTTGGCTAGGTCCTAATGCAGTTCTTGCCTTTAAACGAGAGGGTTACAGACCCTTTGACTTCAGTGCCACAGATGTTATGGATATAATTGTCAATAGGTAACAACATTATTTATTTTTTAAATGATTTTACATGCTTATATTTTTAATGTGGGGAGGTTTTGTCTTTCTTGATATTCTACTTACTGGGTAAATACCCATATTTGTGATTGCTATATCAAATTTTTTTAAATCCAAATTAAAAGCTTTGGGTGGGGGGAGCAAAAAAAAAGAACATTTAGAATAAGCATCACATTTTAACTCCCTCCAGAAAATTCTGATGAGCCAGGGTAATGTCTTGGTTAAAAAGAAGATAATGCCTAGAGTCATTCATGTATCTGGCAATCCAAATCTTGTATTCCTAACCTTCCAGTTTTATTTGTTTGGGGGCGGGGTAAATTCTCTCAAAATCAGTAGTTTCTCTCAAAATCAGTAGGTGGCTATTTAAATGAAATCATTTCAAGGCAGTCTCCATCATTTTGTAAGCCACTGGAGAAATTATTGATGACCAAAGTCATTTCCTTGTATAAGGAAACTGACAATATGATTGTGTTAAACTAAGATGCAGATTCTTTACTATTGTAAGAAATAACTGCCGGGCGTGGTGGCGCGTGCCTATAGTCCCAGCTATTCGGGAGGCTGAGGCTGGAGGATCTCTTGAGTCCAGGAGTTCTGATCGGGTGTCCGCACTAAGTTCGGCATCAATATGGTGACCTCCCGGGAGCGGGGGACCACCAGGTTGCCTAAGGAGGGGGTGAACCAGCCCAGGTCGGAAACGGAGCAGGTCAAAACTCCCGTGCTGATCAGTAGTGGGATTGCGCCTGTGAATAACCACTGCACTCCAGCCTGGGCAACATAGGGAGACCCTGTCTCTTAAAAAAAAAAAAAAAAAAGAAAGAAATAACTGAATTAGGTATTTTGTCTGGTCCTTCTAGCAATGTTTCTCTCTAAAGGATTCCACATCAAAATCACTAGAAAGCTTTTAAAGCTATACTTGAGTTTTACCCTCCATGGATTCTCAAACAGAAAGTTTAGGATGGAGCTTCTTGGCACGTGTACTTGTAAAACTATATACATATATGCATCTAAACTTTACAGAGTCTCACTTGACAATCACAGCTAAAGTTTTTTTGTTTGTTTTTTCGTTTTGTATTTTTTTTTTTTTTTTTTTTGAGATGGCGTCTTGCACTGTTGCCCAGGCTGGAGTGCAGTGGCACGATCTTGGCTCATTGCAACCTCTGTCTCCTGGGTTCACACAATTCTCCTGCCTCAGCCTCCCACCTAGCTGGGATTACAGGCACACACCACCACACCTGGCTAATTTTTTGTATTTTTAGTAGAGACGGGGTTTCACTATATTGGCCAGACTTGTCTCGAATTCCTCACCTCATGCGTGATCTGCCTGCCTCGGCCTCCCAAAGTGCTGGGATTACAGGTGTGAGCCACTGCGCCTGGTCCATTTTGGTGTTTTGAGACAGGGTCTCACTTTGTGACTCACTGCCGCCTCAACGTCCTGGGATCAATCAGTTCTCCCACTTCAGCCTCCAAGTAGCTGGAACTACAGGCAGATGCTACCATGCTTAGATAATTTTTGTGTTTTCTGTAGAGAGAGTTTCGCCATGTTACCCAGGCTGGTCTCGAACTCCTGGGCTCAAGCAGTCCACCTGCCTTGGCCTCCAAAAGTGCTGGGATTACAGGCATGAGCCACCGTACCCTGCCTCAACAACTTTACCTCAACAGAGGTAAAGTATTTTACCTCTGGCTGACTAAAGAAAACTAGGGTAGATGTCCTGTTTCTTTCATACCCTGCCTTTTAGGTGTGTTGAAGGCATGTAATATTTGCATTAGAAAGCCTTGAAGTGGGTAGGCTTTATAGAGTTCCAGTTTGAAACCAGCACTCCTTGGGAATTTGAGTTTAGAAGATGTTTACCTCTTTTTTGGGGGGGGCGGGTCAAAGTCTCACTGTTGCCCAGGCTCGAGTGCACTGGCACAATCATTGCTTACTGCAGCCTCAAACTCCTGGGCTTAAGCAGTCCTCCCATTTTCAGCCTCCCTAGTAGCTGGAGCTACAGCCACACAGCACCACACTCAGCTCTGTTTACCTCCTGAGCTGATGAGGTTTCCTTCTGATAGTGGCCAAAGGTTGATTTTCATTGGTTGGTTGATTGATTGAGACAGGGTCTCTCTCTGTCACCCAGGATGGAGTGCAGTGGCACGATCTCAGCTCACTGCAACCTCTGCCTCCCCCGGTTCAAGCAATTCTCCTGCCTCAGCCTCTTTGATTAGCTGGGATTACAGGCATGTACCATCACACCTCACTAATTTTTGTATTTCTGGCAGAGACAGGGTTTTGCCATGTTGGCCAGTCTGGTTTTGAACTTGTGACCTCAAGTGATCCGCCCAACTCGGCCTCTCAAAGTGTTGGGATTACAGGCATGAGCCACCACTCCTGGCCTTGATTTTCTTTTAATCTGCAGTGCTTCTGACTTTGCCTAGATTTTTGTGATGACATAAAAAAAGAATCTAATAATTGTAAAGGTATTTTGTAGTAATAAAAAATTCTATTCTCTCATAAAGATCTTTTTTCTCTGTTTTCAGTGGCTTGATTAAATTGGCATACCAGAATTTTTCCTATGGAGTTACTGAAATGTATAAAGCCTGTTTTCTTGGTGCAACAGTGAAGTATCTTCAAAAGTTCATCCCTGAAATTACTATCAGTGATATACTTAGGTAAGGAAAAGTGGTAAGGAGTGTAAATACAGTCCTGACCTATGTGAACTTGAGAGGTGGGTTTGTCTGACTGGGTGATAGTAAGCACCGTTTCAGAGTCAGTTCACATATACACTGAATTTTTGTTTGCTCACTTTCCCAACGTGTTATTGAATTCCCTTTGCATTACATGTGTTGGGCATTGCTACATTATGGCCGTTAGTGCTGGTCCATTTATAAGTATCTGGACTTCCTTACAGCTCTAACCTGAAATCTCCATGACAGCTTTATCGTGATGCCACCTTAGCCTTTTTGTCTATCACTCATGATAAAAACATCTTGCCTGAAATTTTAAAAATCTCTCTGGCCAGTTACTCTTGTAATTCCAAAGCCTTTTGACTTTAATTTTGTATAAGATTATTGATAACTATGTTAACTAATTAGGTAATAAACACATTAAAACATTATATTTTGATTGAGTCTTAAAACTTAAAAAAAAAAACTTTTAGGTTTGACGGTACATGTGAAAGTTTCTACATAGGTAAATGTGTCATGGGGTTTATTGTACATATTATTTTATCACACAGATATTAAGCCCAGTACCTAGTAGTTATCTTTTCTGCTTCTCTCCCTCATCCCTCCCTCCTACCTTACGTAGACCACAGTATCTGTTGTTTCTTTCTTTGTGTTCATGAGTTCTCATCATTTAGCTCCCACTTATAAATGAGAACATTTGGTATTTGGTTTTCTGTTCCTGTGATAGTTTACTAAGGATGATAGGCTTCAGCTCCATTAAAACCTTTTAGAAACACACTTGTAGACCCGGCATCTCACCTTGCTTCTTTTCTTCTTCTTTTGTTCTTTCTTGGGCCTTATTGCACTCAGGGACTCTACTTTCAGGAAAGAAGTGGAAAGCAGTGTGGTAACAATCAGAGTCCTTGCTACAGGGGTGTGGGGCAAAGTAAAGATAACTTATATCTTTTATTCTTAAAGATAAAATACTTTCTAGACTTGATCTGTAGATTATTCTTAATACCACCCAAACCTATTTTTTTCCCTCTTTGGCTAATGTTTCTAGTATTCAGCTTTTTTCCTAAGCCATTCATTAGGCCTAATCAGCAGTGTACTTTGAGGTACTCACCCTGCATTTACAATCCATCCATCCATGAATCTTCTGAGCACTAGATATCTGCCTTCTCTAACAGCTGCTGAACTAGCCTGGTAAAAAATGTCAGCAGGCTTGACTGTGTATCTGTGAAGAGAGCAATAATCATGTCAGCTGTCTCCCTTAGGGGGAGTATCCTGGTTTAAATTTGACTCTATCATTCTGAGACCAGCCTGTTTGAATCCTTAGAAGAAGTATTAAAACTCAGCTAATGTTTTTACTCTTATCTCTTTCACTCCTCTACTCACAGAAATGGAAGGGGTAAAAATATTTAGCCATTATTTTCTTTCACTCACTTATAAATAAGGGTTTTTATGTTTTCAGTGATCTGCTTTAGCAAACTTATGATGTTTCATATCTGAAAATAGATAGGTCAAATCCATTTTCTGTTACTGCTATTAATATTCCTTGGAAAACACACTAGGTGAGCATAGTGAATTCTGTGTAAAAATAGTTGCAGTGAATTCACTGCCTGTATTCAGTTACCACCCTTTCATAGAAGCCTGAGGAAAACTTTTAGATCACAGGATTTCATATAGTAGAACTGGACTTTGTTTGGGCTTGTGGGTATTAGTGAACACTCCTGTTTCTGGGTGTAAGGGTGTGAATTTCAGATACCAGTTTCATTGGCATGTAGTAGAAAAGGGCACATAGCATTGTAGACAGGTGCATTTGGAGACAAATTCAACCCAATCACAGATGACTTCCTCTTTAAGAGAGAAAAGCTGACTACATTCAGCAATTTCATTTGCTTTGTCTCTTGATTCCTGTAATTATTAAGTGCAGGAAATTATTAGTAACAAAGGGAAAGTTGTAGAAGACATGTTTTTGGGATTTTGGGGGGGGAAGATATGTTTGATACCATTTGTATAAGTTTTAAAACAAGTATAGCAAAACCATATGTTGCTTATGGATTATACATGTAGTAGGAAAATAAAAACGAGTAGGGGAGTGATAAACACCTAATTCAGGAGAATGGTTACCTCTGGGGAGAGAAGAGAATGGGATCTTGAGAGTTTTACAGAGGCTTCTATCATATCGGTAATGCTTTATTTCTTAAGCTGTTTGATAAGAAAATGAGTATTCATTGTGTTATTCTCTGTTCTTTATTATAGCCTGAAATATTAAATAATAAAAATAAGATCAATAGACTCTTCCACAGCTTGAAACCTAAGTCCTGCCTTGTCACATTTGTCTTGCAACCATATATTAAAACCATAAATGCCCTTAGTATTACAGTGAAAGCACATCAGGCAGTTGTAGATAGTAAAAGATAGTTGAAGCAATGCTTTCAGTGTGGTGTCCTTAAATTTCAGGATAGTGTCCTTAAATTTCAGTAACCACTAAAGGGCACCCAGGATGACTTCTCATTGCTTAGCTAGAGCATTTTGGGCAGTAATTTACTGGTGAACGTTAGATTGGAATGTAAATTATAATCTGTTAAATATATGCATTAGATAAACGTCTCATTGCTACATCATAGTCTCTAAGATTCTTAATGTTAGCTCTAGGCCAGGCATAATGGCTCATGTCTGTAATCCTAGTGCTTTGGGAGGCTAAGGTGGGAGGATCGCTTGAGCCCAGGAGTTTGAGAACAGCCTGGGCAATTTTTTTTTAAATTAGCTGGGCGGGTGGTGCATGCCCATAGTCATAGCTACTAGGGAGGATCTCATGAGCTTAGAAGGCTGAAGCTATGGTGAGCCATTATTTCACCACTGTCCTCCAGCCTGGGAGACAGAACAAGACCCTGTCTAAAAAAACAAATATGTGTGTGTGTGTGTGTGTGTGTATGTATATGTGTATATATATATATATATATATATATATATGGCTCTAAACTTTAAAAATTTGTTCTGTGATTAGTTTTGACATGTTAATCTAACAGCATTTGTATCTGTTAACACTGTAAAGATGTAAAAGATGAAGACATATATGTTACAGTTCTCCCTTTTTCAATTTGGAAAATGTCTTCTGTTGAGAATTCTAGAGTAAACTTTCAGGCAGGATGTTTTCATAACAAGTGATAGCTAGACTGTGTGAAACAGAAAGGCAAAAGTCAAACATTTCTATAATAAAGTTGTAATGGCTTAAGGGCTTAAGATGATCTAGATTAGGGCTTCTCAGTATTGGTGCTATTGACATATTGAGCCAAAAAATTATTATTTATTGTGGAGGACTGTCCAGTTCATTGCAGAATGTTTAACAGCATCCCTAGCCCTCTACTTGTTCTCCTAATTGTGATGATCAAAAATATCTCGACATTGCCAGATGTCCTCTAGGGGGGCAAAATCTCCCTTGGTTGAGAACCACTTGAGTAGAGAATTTGGTAACCTTCACACTATGAAATACTAACAAGAGTCTGGAGAAAATACAGCAAACATCCTTGAAATACATGTAGCTGAGAGTAAGGTAAAGTAAGGGGCATCCCAGAGCAAAAAACAAAAAGAAAATTAAAATTCATACTAAAAGGAGTTGGTGCTGATGCTGACTTGGAGAGGTGGGGATGGTTTGCTAATTTTATTAAATGAGGGGCTTGAGTTATATTTTTAATTGATGTGTGACTCACATATAATAAAATATGTAGATCTTAAGTGCTTAGTAAATTTTGATAATTGTGCAAGCCATATCCACCACACAAAACAAGATATAGGACATTGGGGGACTTGAATACTAATTGCCACTGAAGTGCTGATAAAGAAACCTTGGATCTGTACAAGGTAGAAAGTTGGAACTGAAACTCTAATGTAAGGCCCACTAGGGTCTCTTGAAAGGCTATACCCCCAGATGAAAGGAAGTCTGGGAAAAAAAATATTCCCCTTGGCACTGGGAAGTATTAAGCAATTTTGTCTATCTTGGTATTAGGGCTGGGGAGTGGGAGAAATCTTTCCAAAAATCTAGAATCCCTCACAAGTGCTTAGATTTTTGAATGTATAACACCAGCTTGGTTTAGGAGCTGTAAGCTACAAATTAACTGAAAAAGTGGAGCCAGACATTTCTGGATCCTTCTTCAAACTTTCGTTCTCCTCTCTCTCTCTCTCTCTCTCTTTCTCTCTCTCTCTCTTTCCCTCCTTGAAGTAAATTAGAGAGACTAAAAATCAGGTAATTTGACCACAGAGTGACTATTGATACTAAGCAATTATTGCTTTATAATTATTTTTAAGATTTTTTTTTGGTGGGGGGTCTCACTCTGTCTCCCAGGCTGCAGTGCAGTGGTGCAATCTCAGCTGTCTGCAACCTCCGCCTCCCAGGTTCAGGTGATTCTCCTGCCTCAGCTTCCCAAGTAGCTGGGATTAAAGGCATGTGCCACCATGGCTAATTTTTTTTTGTTTTTTTGGATTTTTAGTAGAGATGAGATTTTGCCACATTGGCCATGCTGGTCTTGGACTCCTGATTTCAAGCAATCCACCCACCTTGGCCTCCCAAAGTGCTGGGAATACAGGTGAGAGCCACCGCACCTGTGTATTTATAAGGAACTTTTTAAAAGAAATACACATTGAGGCTGGACAAGGTGGTTCATGTCTGTAATCCACTTTAAGAGGGTGAGGTCGGTGGATTGCTTGAGCCCTGGACAACGTAGTGAGCAACATGTTGGTCACTGTGTTGCTTGGGGCAGCCTGGGCAACATAGTGAGACCCCTTCTCTACAAAAAAGAAAAGACAAGAAATACACATTGAAGTGAGGTGTTATTCCATCTGGGATTTGCTTTAAAATAATCCACTGGGAGTGTTGTGGCTCATGCCTATAGTCCTAGCTACTTGGGAGGCCGAGGTAGGAGGACTGCTTGAGCCCAGGAGTTTTAATCTAGCCTAGCAAGACAACATGTCTAAAAAATAATAAAATATGGTTGGGCTCAGTGGCTCCTGCCTGTAAACCTAGCACTTAGGGTGGCTGAGGCAGGAGGATTGTGTGACCTGAGGAGTTTAAGACGGTTCAGAACAACACAGTGAGATCTCCTCTCTAGTAAAAATTAAAAAAAAAAAAAAAAAGCCAGGTGTGGTGGTGCAAACCTGTAGTCCCAGCTACTCAGGAGGCTAAGGCAAGAGGATTGCTTGAGCCTGGTGGTCGAGGCTACAGTGAGCCATGATAACACTACTGTGCTCCAGTCTGGGCAATAGAGACCCTGTCTCAAAAATAAATAAAATTAAATAAAAAATTATAAAATAATGAAATGGGTCAGGCAACATTGGCTCCTGCCTGCAATCCTAGCACTTCGGGAGGCTGAGTCAGGAAGATCCTTGAGGCCAGGAGTTCCAGACCAGCCTGGGCAACACAGCAAGACTCCATCTCTACAAAAAATTTAAAAACTAGCTGGGTGGGGTGGCATGTTCTTGTAGTCCCACCTACTCTGGATGCTGAGGCAGGAGAATTACTTGAGCCCAGGAGTTAAAGACTGTAGTGAGTTATGATTATGCCGGTGCACTCCAGCTTGGGTGACAGAGCAAGACCCTGTCTCAAAAAATAAAATAAGACTGGGCATGGTGGCTGACACTTATAATCCCAGCACTTTAGGAGACTGAGATGGGAGAATTGCTTGGGCTCAAGAGTTTGAGACCAGCCTGAGCAAGTGAGACCCTGTCTCTAAAAAAATATTTTTAAAAAACAAATTAGCTGGGTGTGGTGGTGTCCATCTGTGGTCCCAGCTACTCAGGAGTGGGGAGGACTGCTTGAGTCTGGGAGGTCAAGGCTGCAGTGAGTTGTGATTGCGCCACTGCACTCCAGCCTGGGTGACAAAGTGAGGCCTGTCTCTAAAAAACCAAAAATAAAATAATCCAGTGGAGAGACATTGGTGTTGGATGGGTATATAGATGAAACAAGATTGGCTATGTGTAAGTAATTTTTGCAACTGGGTAATACATACATGGGAGTTCATTATACTGTTGGTTTTGTTTCTTTCTTTTCTTTTCTTTTAACGTTTTGTTGTGTTTAAAATTTTCTGTTTAAAAAAAGTGCTTTCAGGATGGTAATAGAAGCAAATGTAAAACCACTGCAGAGGGACACACCCTGAATCCAGCCCCTCATAGATGATTCCCCCAGATAAAGTCCTACTGAACAGAAACTCACAATCAGAAGTTACAAACCACCGTAAGTGAGAGTCAGCAGATAAAATAAGTGGCAGAATTAGACTCCCAACAACTGTGGGTAATAGTAATAGTAGAAACTGTAAAGTAAATATGCTTCAGTTAATCAAAAACAAAAAGAAGGTAATGAAAACCTGAAAAATAAAACCAAAGGAAAAAGAAAGGCCTAGGCAAATTAGTTGGAAACCACCTAATGAGAATTTATGGAAATAAAAATATAGTTTTTAAATTTTAAAACTCAGGCTAGGCTTGGTGGCCCACTTCTGTAATCCCAGAACTTTGGGAGGTCAAAATGGGAGGATCGTTTGGGTCCAGGTGTTTAAGACCAGCCTAGGCAACATAGTAAGATCCTGTCTCTACAAAAAGTTTTAAAAATTAACCAGGTGTGGTGGTACACACCTGTAGTCCCAGCTACTCTGGAGGCTGAGGAGGGAGGATAGCTTGAGCCTAGAGGTCAAGGCTGCTGTGAGCCATGATCACACCACTGCCCTCCAGCCTGGACAACAGAGCAAGACCCTCTCTCAAAACAGAAACAAACAAACAAACAAACAAAAACGAAAAACCTCAACTGACTAGGCTAGACAGCTGGTTAGACCTACCTTAAGAGGAAATTAGCATATTGGAAGGTGACTTGGAAGAATTTAAAAAGCAAAACTGCAAGATAAAAATGCATCCATAGAAGTTAAAAGATGTGGGGCTGGGCGTAGTGGCTCATACCTGTAATCCTAGCACTTTGCAAGTCCACGGAGGGTGGATCACCTGAGGTCAGGAGTTCGAAACCAGCCTGGCCAACATGGTGAAACCCCACCTCTACTAAGAATACAAAAATTAGCTGTGGCAGGTGCCTGTAATTTCAGCTACTTGGGAGGCTGAGGCGGGAGAATCAACTTGAACCCGGGAGGCAGAGGTTGCAGTGAGCCGAGATTGCACCATTGCTCTCCATCCTGGGCAACAGATTGAGACTCCATCTCAAAAATAAAATACAGTAAAAGACATGGAAAAGAAAACTGAGAAGATTCTAGCCTGTCTCTCATAGGTGTTACAGAGAAATTGAAAAGAGGCAATCCTTTGAAGAGAGAGTACTTAAAATTTTTCTAGAATTGACAAAAAGACATCAAATTCAAGATGTACAGTGCATCCCATCTGAGTAAATAAAACTAAATACAAGATGGAAATAGACTTCCAGTTTAGTAGAGAAGGAAAAAAAGAATATAGAAAACTCAAGAAGTCAAGAAAAAGGAGGTAGAAACCTTAGAAAATCAGGATAGATAGCGTAAAATAATATGGTGGAAATCAAGCATAAGTAGTAATTACAGTAAATATAAGTGTATTTAATAGTGAAGACAGAGATTATCAGGCTGGATTTTTAAAAATCTATGTCCTAGAAAAATACTTTTAAATTTTCTTTTTTTTTTTTTTTAAGACAGGATCTCACCCTGTCATCCAGGCTGGAGTGGAGTGTAGTGGCGTGATTATAGCTCATTGCAGCCTTGAATGCCTGGGTTCAGGCTATCCTCCTGCCTCAACCTCCCAAATAGCTTGGACTACAGGTGTGCACCACCATACCTGGCTAGTTATTATTATTTTCCTCGAGACAGAGTCTCCCTATGTTGTCCAGGCTGGTCTGGAACTCATGGGCTCAAGTGATCCTCCTGCCTTATCCTCCAAAAGCATTGGGATTATAGGCATGGGCCACTATGCCTGGTCTGGACTTTATTTTTAGATTAGCAGTATAGTTTTATAAAATACTAGATTGTTCCATCATATTTGGAACTGGCTGAAGATGCCTGTTATAGCTTTTCTTAGCTGTTTTCCCAACCTGTAGTGTAATGCTTGATATATGTTAATAATGTAATACAGGACTTCTCATGAATGTGTGTTTAGTTACACATTGACCTGTTCTTGTTTCTGGACATACTTCTTTTCCTTTTTTTGAGACGTGGTCTCCCTCTGTCGCCCAGGCTGGTGTGCAGTGGCGTGGTCTTGGCTCACTGTAACCTCCGCCTCCGGGGTTCAAGCGGGTCTCCTGCCTCAGCCTCCCAAGTAGCTGGGATTACAAGCATGCCCGACCCTGCCCACCTAAGTTTTGTATTTTTGGTTGAGTTGAGGTTTCACCGTGTCTCAGATATACCATATTGCCACGCTGGTTTCGAACTCTTGACCTCAAGCAATCTGCCCCTGGGCCTCCCAAAGTGTGGGATTACAGGAGTGATCCACTCTGCCCAGGATATATTTAAGCATCTAGGATGTACATTTGCATTAAATTTAGCTATAGATGTAACAAAATACATGGCTGATATGTAACACATGAGCTATATTTGTAGCTAAATTAGCCATATGTTATATTAAATGTAGCTGAATTTAGTGGGAGTAGGGTGAGGGATGGGAAATTACTTATTAGGTACAATGTACACTATTCGGATGATGGTTACACTAAAAGCCCAGATTTCACCAGTAAGTAATATATTGCTGTATCAAAACTACACTCAGACCTGGCACGGTGGCTCATGCCTATAATCGCAGCACTTTGGTAGGCTGAGGCGGGTGGATCACCTGAGGTCAGGAGTTTGAGACCAGCCTGGCCAAGATGGCAAAATCATGTCTCTACTAAAAATACAAAAATTAGCCAGGTGTGCTGATGCGCACCTGTAATCTCATCTACTTGGGAGGCTGAGGCAGGAGAATTGCATGAACCCGGAAGGCAGCTCAAACCACTGGACTGTACTCCAGCCTGGATGACAGAGTGAGATTCCAGCTCAAAAAAAAAAAAAAAAGCACTTGGATCCCCTAAATTTATACAAACTTTTAGAAAAACAATTTGCCAGTATTGATTTATTGAGTAATTTGTTCTTTCAGTTGTTAAAACAATTAAAAGTTAAAGTAATTAGAAGTTAGCTTGTCACAATGATGTGTGCCTGTAGTCGCAGCTCCTACGTAGGCTGAAGTGGCAGGATCACTGGAGCCCAGGGTTTCAAGGCTGCAGTGAGCTGTGGTCATGCCACTGAACACCAGTCGGTGACAGAGTGAGACCCTATCTCTTAAAAAAACAAAAAAAGAAAAGAAATTTTAAATTTTAACTTAAAGCTTAAAGTTTCTAGCTTTATTGAATACCTACTGTGTGCAAGACAGATATCTAGACATGTGGGTGATATAGGGGTGTTGACACCATACTTGTCCTCAAGACATTTACAGTTTATCTTATCTGAGATTTTTTTTTCTTTTAAATTTTTAAATTTTTTATTTTTGTTTTTATTTTTTTTTAAAAGACAGGGTTTCACCATATTGGTCAGGCTGGTCTTGAACTCCCGACTTCAGGTGATCCACCTGCCTTGGCCTCCAAAGTGCTTGGATTACAGGTGTGAGCCACCACGCCCGGCTTTTTCTTTTCTTTTCTTTTCTTTTTTTTGAGACAGAGTCTTGTTCTTGTTGCCCAGGCTGGAGTGTAATGCCACAATCTCGGCTCACTGCAACCTCTGCCTCCTGGGTTCAAACAATTTTCCTGCCTCAGCCTCCCAAGTACAGGCACCCACCGCCACACCCAGCTAATTTTTGTATTTTTGGTAGAGATGGGATTTTGTTATGTTGGCCAGACTGGTGTTGAACTCCTGACCTCAGGTGATCCACCCTCCTTGGCCTCCCATTGTTCTGGGATTACAGGCATGAGCTACTGCACCTGGCTGAGATTTCAGATAATAATACTTATTTCAATCTGAAGTGTTCTGAGGGGAAAGCATATGTAATCCTACAAAGAAAACCCTGAAGTTGCCTTAAGTGCTGAAAAGGAAACATGAAAATTTGGTAGTTTAAACATTTCGTGTTAAAAGCTACTTTAGTTTGAACTAAAATGAGATCCTAAGAAAAATGTCATTGTGTATGTATGTATGTATTTATTTATTTAAGACAGGGTCTCATTCTGGCACCCAGGCTGGAGAAGTGCAGTGGTGTGATCACAGCTCAACTGCAGCCTCTACCTCCCTGAGCTCAAGGGATCCTCCCACTTCTGCCTCCCAAGTAGCTAGGACTACAGACACCTAGACACTCACCCATCACTCCTGGCTAATTTTTTTTTTTCTTTTTTGGTAGAGACGGGGTTTCACCATGTTGCCCAGGCTGGCCTCAAACTCTTGAGCTCAAGTGGTCTGCCTGCCTTGGCCTCCGAAAGTTCTGGGATTACAAGCGTGAGCCACCATGCCTGGCCACAAAAACATTATTATTATTATTTTAAAATTTGGATTTTAGGGTTTTGAATATGTGTACAAGAGTATAGGGGACATTGAGAACATAATTTTTGTAAGAAAAATAAATAATTGTAGACATTTTTAACTGTGGTTAATCAATTTTAACCTTTATGTGCTTAGAAGGAGCAAAGGGAATGTACTGACTAAATCTCTAAACAGCAGAGTTGTACATTGGACACTCAACATCAGTGTCTGGTCCTGATGTGGAGGGGGAGAAATGCTACTTTAATGAGTTCAGATAAACTATAAACAGTATACAAAATAGACATACCAGCTGATAAACTGATATGCGTCTCTTCCCCAAGAAGTTTGAGCTTTCAGTCCCATGCCTTCTTTTTGTGTTCTTTGTGGTATATCTGATTCTTTAAGTTTTTTTTATGTTTAATTTTTATGGGTACATAGTAGGTATATATATTTATGGGGTACATGAGATATTTCGATACAGGTGTGTAATGCATAATAATCACATCATGGAAGATTGGTTATTCATTCCCTCAAGTGTTTATCCTTTGTCTTATAAACAATTCAGTTACACTCTTAGTTATAAATGTACAATTAAATTATTGACTATAGTCTCCCTGTTGTGCTACCAAATACTAGGTCTTATTCATTTCATTCGTTCTATTTTTGGGGGAGGTATCCATTAACCATCCCCACCTCCCCCATAAACCCCCACCCCACACCACCCTTCCCAACCTCTGGTAACAATCTTTCTGCTCTCTATCTCTATGAGTTCAATTGTTTTTCATTTTTAGATCCCACAAATAAATACGAGCAGATGATATTTGTCTTTCTGTGTCTGGCTTATTTTTCACTTAACATAATGACCTCTATGTTGTTGCAAATGACAGGATCTCATTCTTTTTATGGCTGAATAGTATTCCATTGTATATAGGTACCGCATTTTCTTTGTCATTCATCTGTTGATGGACAATGGACACCTAGGTTGCTTCCAAATCTTGGCTATTGTGAATACTGCTGCAATAAACATGGAAATTCAGATATCTCTTTGATATACTGATTTCCTTTCTTTTGGGTATGTATCCAGCAATGGGATTACTGGATCATATGGTAACTCTATTTTTAGCTTTTTGAGGAGCCTCCAAACTATTCGCCATAGTGGTTGTACTGATTTACATTCCCATCAACAGTGCATGAGAGTTCCCTTTTTCCCACATCTTTGCCACCATTAGTTATTGCCTGTCTTTTGAATAAAAGCCGTTTTAACTGAGGTGAGATGATATCTTATTGTAGTTTTGATTTGCATTTCTCTGCTGATCATTGATATTGAGCACCTTTTCATATGCCTGTTTGCCCAGGTATGTCTTCTTTTGAGAAATGTCTGTTCAGATATTTTGCCCATATTTAAATTGAATTATTAGATTTTTTTCCCCTATAGAGTTGTTTGAGCTTCTTACATATTCTAATTATTGATCCCTTGTCAGATGACTAGTTTGGAGTAATTTGCAAATATTTTCTCCTATTCTGTGGGTTTTCTCTTTACTTTGTTGATTGTTTCCTTTGTTGGGCAAAAGCTTTTTAACTTGATGGGATCTCTCTGTTTATATAGTTTCCAAAATTCCTATTGTGATTGATTTGTAGTTTTATTCCATTGTGGTCAGAGAAGATGCTTGCTTTATTTCAAATTTTTTGAATGTTTTAAGACTTGTTTTCTGACCTAACATATGGTCTGTCCCGGAGAATGATCCATGTGCTGAGGAGAAAAATGTGCATTCCGCAGCCGTTGGATGAAATGTTCTGTAAATATCTATTTGGTCTCTTCGTTCTGTAGTGCAGATTTTTCTTCTGTCTGGGAGATCTGTCCAATACTGAAGTGGAATGTTGAAATCTCCAAGTATTACTGTATTAGGGTCTGTCTCTCTCTTTAGCTCTAATAATATTTACTTTATATAGCTGGATACTCCGGTGTTGGGTGCATATATATTTATAACCGTTATGTTCTCTTGATGAATTGATTCCTTTATCATTATATAATAATCTTCTTTGTCTCTTCTTACAGTTTTTGTCTTGCAGCCTATTTTGTTTGATACCAGTATAGCTATTCCTGCTCTTTTTTCATTTCTGTTGTGATGGAATGTCTTTTTCCATCCCTTTATTTTTAGTCTGTATGTGTCTTTACAGGTGAAGTGTGTTTTTTTTAGGCATCAGATTATTGGGTCTTGTTTTTTTATTCATTCAGCTACTCTGTGTCTTTTGACTGAAGGATTTAGTCTATTTACATTCAGTGTTGTTATTGATAAGTAAGGACTTATTCCTGCCATTTTGTTACTTGTTTTCTGGTGATTTGCAGTCTTCCTGTCTTCCTTTTAATGAGGGTGATTTTTCTCTGATGGTATGCTTTAATTTTTTTCTTTTTATTTATTTAATTTTTTGGTACCCATTGTGTGTTTTTCTATTTGCGGTTACTATGAGGCTTGCAAATACTATCTTATAACCCACTATTTTAAACTGATGACAACTTAATACTGATTGCATATACAAACAAACACACAGAAAGAAAACTAACAGAAACTCTACACTTTAACTTTGTTCCCTGGCTTTTTAATTTTTTGTTGTTTCTCTTTATGTCTTATCGTACTATGTCTTGAAAAGTTGTTGTAGTTATTATTTTTTATTGGTTCATTTAGTCTTTCTGTGTAAGACAAGAGAAGTTTACATACCACAATTACAGTGTTATACTATTCTGTGTTTTTTAG
Source organism: Ateles fusciceps (assembly GCA_036589455.1). Lineage (NCBI taxonomy): Eukaryota > Metazoa > Chordata > Mammalia > Primates > Atelidae > Ateles > Ateles fusciceps. The sequence goes on from JAZHEH010001212.1 coordinate 8,902,794, forward strand.
TGTGCTTGCTGTTACCAGGAAGTTTTGTACCTTTCTATGATTTCTTCTTACTCATTAACATCCTTTTCTTTCAAATTGAAGAGCTCCCTTTAGTATTTCTTGTAGGACATGTCTAGTGTTGATGAAATCGCTAGCTTTTGTTTGTCTGGGAAGGTATTTCTCCTTCATGCTTGAAGGATATTTTCACTGGATATACTATTTTAGAGTAAAAGGGTTTTTTTCCTTTAGCACTTTAAATATGTCATGACACTCCCTCCTGGCCTGTAAGATTTCCACTGAAGAGTCTGCTGCCAGATGTATTGGAGCACCATTGTATATTATTTGTTTCTTTTGTCTTGCGGCTTTTAGAATTCTTTCTTTTTTTTCCTTGACATTTGGGAGTTTGATTATTAAATGGCTTGAGGTAGTCTTCTCTGGATTAAATGCACTTGGGGTTCTATAATCTTCTTGTACTTGAATGTTGATATCTTCTCTAGGTTTGGGAAGTTCTCTGTTATAATCCCTTTGAATAAACTCTTTACCCCGTTTCTGTACCTCCTCTTTTAGGCCAGTAATTCATAGATTTACCTTTTTGAAAATGTTTTCTGAATCTTATAGGAGTTTTTTCTTTTGTCTCATCTGACTGTGTATTTTCAAATAGCCCATCTTTAAGCTAACAAATTCTTCTGTCTGATCAGTTCTGCTATTAAGACTATTGTTTAGCATGTCAGTTGCATTTTTTAACTCCAGAATTTCTGCTTAATTCTTGTTAATTATTTCAATCCCTTCGTTAAATTTATCTGAAAGAATTCTGAATTCCTTCTGTGTTGTCTTGAAATTCTTTGAGTTTCTTCAAAACAGCTCTTTTGAATTTTTTGTCAGAAATGTCATATATCTCCTTTTCTCTAGGATTGGTCTCTGGTGCCTTATTTAGTTTATTTGAGGAGGTTATGTATTCCTGGGTGGTGTTGATAGTAGTAGATGTTCTTTGGTGTCTGGGCACTGAAGAGTTAGGTACTTCCTGTAGTATTCACAGTCTGAGCTTGTTTGTGCCTATCCTTCTTGGGAAGGGTTTCCAGGTCTTCTAAGGCCAATAATACTGTGTTTTTTGCAGACTCATAGAGGTACCACCTTGGTGGTCTTGGATAAGGAGAGGAATTATCTGGATCACCAGGCAGAGACTCTTGTTCTTTTCCCTTACTTCCTTCCAGATAAATGAAGTCTCTTTCTCTCTGTGCTAAACCCCCTGGAACTGGGCGTGTGGTGAGGCAAGCACTCTGTGGCCACCACCACTCTGACTGCACTGGGTCAGACCTGAAGCCAGCCCAGGAGTGGGTCTTGCCCAGAGCCCTTCCCTTCAGGGCAGTAAGCTCCTTCAGGCCCCAGGCATGTCCAGAGACGGTGTCCGTAAGCCAGGGATTGGAGTCAAATACCTTAGTAGTTTACCTGATGTTCTGTTGTACTGCAGGTAAGCTAGCACTCACACCATAATACAGAGTCCTTCCCCCTCTTCTCTTTCCTTTCCACAGGTAGAGGGCCCTCTCCCTGTGGCCACCACCACCATTGGTTTAGAGGGATTCTGCCAGATCACCACCAGTATTCACTGAAAGCCCAAGCGCTCTTCCATCAGCTTATGGTGAATCCTGCCTGGCCTGGGACTTGCCCTTCAGGGCAGTGGGTTCCCCTCTGGCCCAGGGCAGTTACAGAAATGCTGTTCAAAAGTGTAGGCCTGGGCAGGACGCAGTGGCTGCCACCTATAATCAAAGCACTTTGGAAGGTCGAGATGGGTGGATTATCTGAGGTTAGGAGTTCGAGACTAGCCTGGCCAAATAGCGAAACCCCATCTCTACTAAAAATACAAAAATTAGCCGGGTGTGGTGGTGTGCACCTGTAATCCCAGCTACTTGGGAGGCTGAGGCAGGAGAATTGCTGGAACCCGGGAGCTAGAGGTTGCAGTGAGCCGAGATCACACCACTGCACTCCAGCCTCAGCAACAGATAGAGACTCTGTCTCAAAAAAAAAAAAAAAAAATGTGTAGGCCGTGACTTGGGGGACCCCAAGAACTTGTTTGTTGCTCTACCTTACTGTGGCTGAGCTGGTACCTAAGGTGTAAGAAGACAAAGTCCCTTTACTTTTCTCTCTGCTTTTCTCAAACAAAAGGAGTCTTTCACTGTAGCCACCACAGCTGGGAATGTGCTGGGTCATACCTGAAGCCAGCACATCTCAGAGTCTCATCCAAGGCTCATGACGCACTCCTTGGGTATTGCTGCTGGTTATTCAGGGCCCAGGGGCTCTTTAGTCAGCAGGTAATGTATCCTGCCAGGACTGGGTTTTTTCCCTTCAAGGCAGTAGGTTCCCTTTTGGCCTAGGGTGGGTCTAGAAATGTTCAGGACCTAGGGCCTGTAATGTAGGCCTCACAACTCTGCCCAGTGCCATATCCTACTGTGGCTGAGCTGGAATCCAAGATGTAAGACAGTCCTCTTTACTCTTTGTTCTTTGCTCCTTTAGCAGAAGAAAGGAGTCACTTCTATTGCAGCTGCCTTGGTTTGGGGAATGGATGATGCAAGCACCCCCTTAGCTATGCCAGCTGGTGTCTTCCTAAATCATATGCCACCCTAGTCCACTTACTATAAGCCCAGCCTAGTGCTAGTGCTAGTAGCCTAGGAATTGCAGTCCTTGTGCCCTAGATTGTCTTTTAAGTTTATCTAGGACCCCAGAGTGCTTCAGCCCACGGTGATGAGGCTTGCAGGGAAACTCAGGTTCCGACCACTGGGATATATGCTTCCTGTCTAGCTAGGACTGGTCCAGATGCTCCCTCCATGTGCTGGCACTGGCTGAGCCCACCATGGCTTTATTCTCCACTGTGACAGGGCAGCACTGAGTTCAATGTAAAGGCCCCCAGTCACTGTGCCGTCCCTTTCTCAAGTGCATAGGTACTCTCTCCACACCACATGGTTGCTGCAGGGGGCTGAGGGGAGGGGTGGCATTAGCGATGCAAGACCATCTTTTCTGCCCTCCTCAATGCCTCTTTTAATGATATGAAGTCAAAACTAGGTACTGTGATTGTTCACCTGAGTTTTGGTTCTTGTGACAGTGCTTTTCTGTGTGAATATAGTTAAAATTCGGTGTTCTAGTGGGGGAACCAATGGTGTAGGCTTCTGTTCCACCATCTACCTGCCTCCATAATCTGATTCTTACCTGAAATTCTTACAGTTAAATATCTCCTGTCCAGATTCCTTGCAGGATTCTATAGGGAAGATCACTTATCTTTATCATGCAACCTTCACTCTTAATGTTATAATTCTTATTTACCTCTCTACAAATGAATAGTATATAGCTCTGTGACTTCAGGCAAGTTATTTAATCTCTCTGTGTTTCTTTGCTGTTAAATATAAACTGAGTTGTTTTGAGGATTAAATGAGGTAATTTCTAGCACAGAGTAAGGACTTAGTAAATAATAGCTGTTACTATTATCTCTCTTCAGCCAGGCTGAGGTCTTAGAGGGCAGTGCCCTCATAGTGTTCTTTGTATCTTCTGCAAGTACTTGCCTGAGATGTCCCAGAAATAGTAAAAAATGTTTAATATTGTTTCCTGATTTCTTGAGTCTTGCTGGTATGTATAAGATAGAATTTTTTACACTGGGCTTCTTTGGACAAGTTTCCTAAGAGGTGCTTTTTTGTAGTTCAGAAACAATAGATTCAAATTCCATTTGTAAGTTTTAACTATTTTAACAGCAAAAATCTGTGAACTCAAATGTTATAAAATAGAATTTTAAGTAATAAAGATTATCAGTGTCTTTACAGTTGTTCATGCCTATAATCCCAGCATTTTGGGAGGCCAAGGTGGGAGGATCACTTGAGGCCAGGAGTTTGAGACCAGCCTGGTCAACGTCGTGAGACCTCGTCTCTACAAAAAGAATTTTTTTAAATTAGCCAGGTGTGGTTGTGTACACAACCAGAGGAACAGATCAAGACTCTATCTCAATTAAAAAAAAAAAGACTCTCATTGTATTAACATCTGCTAAATTAATTCATTTTTATGCTTTTCCTATCATCTTTGTAAATTGAAGATGATCCTGATTTTAAAGGGTAAATGTTAAAAACAAACTGCAAAACAAGAACTTATTGCCATTTGCAAGTATTTCTCTCCATAAATTTTAATCGTGTGCATTTTAAAAATACAAAAATAAATAGGATACAGGAATGCAACTGACACATAACCCCTGCTTTCATTGATTTGCATTACTCAGATGAGGCTTATTATTGCCATTGATTGATTTTTATAATAAATTCATTCTACAAATTTAAATAAAAATATACCTGTTCTAATTAAATGTAGACTTACCTTTGGAAAGAGCAGACATTGATTAGTAACTTGCTTGTTTTTATGTATTTCTTTGCTAAGCATTTATTATACTATTGTTATGTAATAGGTATTAGGCTCTAAGCTAACAATATAGGTTTGACAGGCTACAACTGACAGCCTTTGGTTAAACACAAACTCATTATGTTTCTACAGAATTGTGCATTTAGAAGAATACTTTATTGCTTTAAGAATCTTTAGAAACACTGACTTGTAAAGTATCCTATGTCTCTGAGTCAGCTAACTCCCATCTTTTGCTTTTGCAGGGGTCCAGCTGGAGTAAGAGCCCAAGCACTGGATAGAGATGGAAATCTGGTAGAAGATTTTGTATTTGATGGAGGAGTTGGGGATATTGGAAATCGCATTCTTCATGTGAGAAATGCACCTTCCCCTGCTGCTACTTCTTCCATCGCAATTTCTGGAATGATTGCAGATGAAGTGCAACAAAGATTTGAATTGTAAATAATGAAAGGAGCTAGGTATGCACTAAAATCTCCATGTCCGCAACAAGAATGTACTAATTTCATTCTTTAATATAAAATATTATTTTTAAAATTCCATTTTTATGTGGAAGATAACCACTGAATTGTTAAAATGATGTAACATAGAAATAATAATTTTCTACAAAAATTAGCCAGGCGTAGTGGTACATGCCTGTAATCCCAACTATGGAGGCTGAGGCAGGAGAATCACTTGAACCAAGAAGGTGGAGGTTGCAGTGAGCTGAGATTCAGCCACGGCATTACAACCTGGGTGACAGAGCAAGAAAATAATAATAATAATTTGTTTTAAATGTTAGGCTGGGGGCTGGGGCTCACGCCTCAATTGCCAGCACTTTGGGAGGCCAAGGCAGGCCGATTTTAGCCCAGGAGTTTGAGACCAGCCTGGGCAACATGGTGAAACCTTGTCTCTACAAAAAATTAGCTGGGTGTAGTGCCTGTAGTCCCAGACACTCAGTAGGCTGAGTGAGGTGAGAGGATCACTTGAGCCCAGGAGATCCAGGCTGCAGTGAGCTCTGGTCATGCCACTGCATTCCAGGCTGGATGATAGAGCAAGACCTTGTCCAAAAAAGAATTCCAGCTTGGGCAACATGGCGAATGAAACCCCATCTCTACAAAAAATAAAAAAAATTAGCCGGGCATGATTGGTGTGTGCCTGTAGTCCCAGCTACTTGGGGACTGAGGCAGGAGAATTGCTTGAGCCTGGGAGGTCGAGGCTACAGTGTGCCATGTTTGTGCCACTGCACCCCAGCCTGGGCAACAAAGTGAGTCCATGTCTCAAAAAATAAAAATAACAAAAATAAATTCCATGCCATGGTGGGATCTCGGCTAACTGCAACCTCTGCCTACCAGGTTCAAGTGATTCTCCTGCCTCAGCCTCCCAAGTAGCTATGATTACAGGCACCCACCACAATGCCTGGCTAATTTTTTGTATTTTTAGTAGAGATGGGGTTGCGACATGTTGGCCAGGATTGTCTTGAACTCCTGACGGCAAGTGATCCACCTGCCTCAACCTCCCAAAGTGCTGGGATTACAGGTGTGAGCCACCTCGCCAACCCTGAATCTCTGACTGTGTTAATGACCTGTCCTTTCCAACCATGACCTAGAGAAGATTTGGCTTTTTTAAGAATTTTGGAGGGCCAGGCGCGGTGGCTCATGCCTGTAATCCCAGCACTTTGGGAGGCTGAGGCAGGTGGATCACAAGGTCAGGAGTTCAAGACCAGCCTGGCGAAGATGGTGAAACCCTGTCTCTACTAAAAAAAAAAAATACAAAAATTAGCTGGGCATGGTGGCACACACCTGTAAGCCCAGCTACTCAGGAAGCTGAGGCAGGAGAATTGCTTGAACCTGGGAGGCAGAGGTTGTAGTGAGCCGAAATTGTGCCACTGCACTTTCAGCCTGGGTGACAGAGCGAGACTCTGTCTCAAAAGAAAAATTTACAGAAAGATGGCATAAAAATGGGTTATTTTCTTAAATCATTTTTTCAGCGTTATACTATCTAAGCTCGTTTGGTCTCTCCTAGGCAAGAAAATATATTGTAGGTTGCAAACATTCTTTTAATTTTGAAGAGTCATAAAACTCACATTATTTACAGCAACAGTATTTGTATTTGGAAATTAAAAATTCATGATTTCAAGAAAATACACAAAATCTACATTTTTGAGTGGTTTGAATAAGATTCTTATATAATATTTATAGGAAATAACAAAGCAAACTCAAAACCTTTATTATTTCCAGTCTCTTTGTAACTGATGTGGTACGGTATCATCATTACATCTAAACAGCAGTACACTGAGTGGTTATCCTGTTCTTCAGTCTCTGTGGCTGAGAACTGAAATAACTTAGAAGAGATAGGTTTTTATGAGAGTAGTTTAGAATCCTGACACTGATGTGTAGAACTCTGTAATTTTAAAAAGACATTTATCTATTATATCTCTGATCTTTAGTCACGCTAAGGCTCTCAAAATATTGGCCAAGATTGCTAATGATTCATACCTACTTGGTTTTTCAGGGCTCCTATAAACTTGTATAAGGGTATTTTTCCATTTTTGATAAATATTTAACTTTGAGGCATTCACTTTTGTAAACCGCGAAAGTGCCTTACATTCATGTTTACCTCATGAGCATTTCAAGTTGATTCCCAGTGCTGTACTATATCCTGTATATATGTGTGGTGTGGTATCTGTTGAAATGATTCTTAGAATTTAGAAAGTTAGAAAATAGAAACGTAAATGAAAATGTGGCGACCTGACTGCAGAACTATGAGTACTGAACCACTTTTAGGTGAGGCATTTTCATCCATTCTCTCTCATTTGCTCTCTCAGGATTCATCTTCTACTCTGTCGTCTTTACTCTTAGCTCTCCAAAGCTGCATGATGAATGGGTGAGAAGGATGTGCATTTTGGTTGATAGGAAAAATGTTTCTGTTTTCTTCCTTTCTCCTTCACTTCAAGCATTGGTGATTACATTGATTGAGCTACCTCATCCATTAACTTGAAAGGCTACACATCATCAGCTCCTGTTCAAGAAGTAGCACATACCGGGTAAACAGAGTAGGCTATTATTCAACACTTGGGATGAGCATCTAAAGCATTTAGGTATCATTGACAGAAGAAACAAGCCCTAATGTGTCTTTATAACAGCTGATTCTTGCAAGAAATGCAAACACAGGATATTTTTCTGTTCTATTACAAGGTTACTAAGAGGTGGAAAATATTATTCTCTATTTCATCAATAGTGCAATTGCATACACACTAAGTTGTAATTACTGGAATTACAAAAAAGATTGTCCTAATTGAAGTAGTCCTCAATCCATTTGAGTCTATACAATACCCCGAAAAATAAAAGTGAAAAATTTGTTGAAAGTGTTTTGAATATGTAGGTTATTCTGTTTATAAAGCATTTCATATGTATGTCAATAGGGTTTTGTTGTTTAATACTGATACAATATTTAAAATCTTTATGTATTTCTGACAGAATAAATGTATATAAATGTTTAAAATGTTTTAATGAGCCTTGGTGTTATAGAGAACATATTTTGTAGTTCCATAAAAACTTCATGCAAATAAATTTTTTATATGTAAAACATAAACTGTTTGCTTTATATAGCAGCCAGTCTTTTTAAAAAACTCATTTCTGGGTTAGTGGATAATGTAAAATGATGTTGAGTAGTTTACATTTTGGGTAAAAAGTGAAGCATTTTAGGTTTTAACTTCAGAGTGTTTGTGAGGAACTCTTGATGTACCAGCAGGTATATTTTTGGTGTTTCGTGTTAACGTAGGTTAACTCTTTTATCCATACATATATATGTATATCAAAGTCCTTCCCTTGATCCTGTCAGCCTTAGCACTGTTTCAGGATTTGCCTCTACTGTTGGCAGAATTCCACTTTCCCTGAGGTCATTTGAAATCTACCTGGTAGCCTGTGGGATAACCTTCACTCTTAGAACTTTCTTCAAAGGATGGTGGTGAGAGTCGGGTATACTGCCAGGCCTTCACCTGTGGGAGTTTATAGGGCCTGCTTTTGGAGGCAGTCCAACCCTGATGGCTGTACCTATGAGCTATCCCTGTAAACACAGAAGACATGGTGTCTATATTGTTTAAGGACTGGCTCTGCCCTCCTGAGCCCTTGATCTGTGTCTAGACTTCTTGGTCAGAGGTTTCCTCATGTTTCTGCACATATGCTATTACCTAAGATCTTGTAAACATGTTTGAGTTGTAATCCTAAAGTCAGTTACTAAGCTTTTCTAATACACTGAAAGGGAGATTTTGAAATATCTTCATCAATGCTTAGGATAGAAGGACAGGGTGAAGTGGCTGGGAAAGCAAAAGCTCCCTGGAGATGTTTTCAAATAGTTTGTACTCATTAAAGAGTTTAAGAATGGAAACACACCCTGAAGCCCTGAAGGGAATAACAATGTTGACACCAACCAACTTTACTTTTCTGGCCTCAAATCCTACAAAGTATTGTGGTTTTTTTAAAATTGTTGTTGTTGTTAATTGATTATATTTTTTCTTATGGGAAGGGTCTCACATTAAAGTTATATATTTATATATATGTATATGTGTTTGTGTGTGGATGTGTGTGTGTGTGTGTGTATATATATATATATATATTTTTTTTTTTTTTTTTTTTTTTTTTTTTTGAGATGGAGTCCTGCTGTGTTGCCCAGGCTGGAGTGCAATGGCCAGATCTCGGCTCACTGCAACCTCTGCCTCCCAGGTCTAAGCGATTCTCCTGCGTCAACCTCCCAAGTAGCTGGTATTACAGGCACTTGGCACCATGCCTGGCTAATTTTTGTATTTTTAGTAGAGACGGGTTTCACCATGTTGATCAGGCTGGTCTCGAACTCCAGACCTCGTTATCTGCCCGCCTCAGCTTCCCAAAGGTCTGGGATTACAGGCGTGAACCACTGTGCCCGGCCTAAAGTTATTTTAAGTTTCTTTTGCCCCCTGGGATAAAATGAGAAATTTACCTTTTAGATATGGCGGAAGATGGCAGGTCTTGGGAAGTTGCTCAGGTCTTGGGAAGTTGCTCAGGAAGCCCAACTTTGAATATTAGGAAAGACCTGAGGGACAGTGATAACAGAGGGAACTCTCTCACTAGAGAACCTTGAATTTCAGCCAACTTTTGCTTAAAACTGTATCTTTAGAAAAACCTCTTTTTGTTGCTCTGAAGCAGAATGAAATGGCTACAACAGTGGTTGTTTTTTTTATGCCTTTCAGATTTAATTCTCCTTAAATTTGTCCCCTGGGAATATAAGAGATGTCTTTTAGGGATATCAGTTTATTTTTAAATTATTTTTTATTTATTTTCTTTTTTTTTTTTTTTGAGACGGAGTCTTGCTCTGTTGCCCAGGCTGGAGTGCAGTTACACCGTCTTGGCTCACTGCAACTTCTGCCTCCTGGGTTCAAACCATTCACACTTGGTTTTTTAAAAATATTTTTGGTAGAGATGGGGTTTCACCATGTTGGCCAGACTCGTCTCAAACTCCTGACCTCAAAGTGCTTCTATTACAGGTATAAGCCACTGTAACTGGACTTTTAATTTTTTTTAAGACACAGCCACACTCTATCACCCAGGACCCAGGCTAGAGTGCAGTGGCATGATCATAGCTAACTGTAGCCTCAACCTCTTGGGCTCAAGTAATCTTCCTGCTTTAGCCTCTTGAGTGGCTGAGACTACAGGTGTGCACCTCTATGTCCAGCTAATTTTTTTTTTTTTTTTCTTTTAGGGCACGGAGTTTCACTATTTTGCCCAGGATGGTCTGGAACTCGTGGGCAATCTTGCCTTGGCCTCCCAACATGCTGAGATTACAGGCTTGGGTCACCACACCTGCTGTGATAGCAGTTTATAATAAGAACAGGTTCTTTTGTTCGTTTGGGTTTTTGTTGTTGTTTTGGTCTCTTGAGCAGCTTCCCAAGTCATGGGGGTCACATACTAATTGTTCTTTCCCAGAATGCCTAGATCCTTAACTTTTGCCTATGTTTTTCTTATCTATCTTTCTTCCTTCCTCCTTCCTTCCTTCCTTCCTTCATTCCCTCCCTCCCTTCCTTCCCCCCTCCCTCTTTCCTTCCTCTTTCTTTTCTCTCTTTCTCTCTTTTCTCTTTTCTTTCTCTCTTTCTCCTTCCGTTCCTTTCCTCTTTTCCTTTTCTTCTCTCTCTTTCTCTGTCTCTCTCTCTCTCTCTCTCTCGTCTCTGTCTCTTGAAATCTCACTCTGTTCAGCCTCTGCCTCCTGTGTTCAAAGTAATTCTCCTGCCTTAGCCTCCCGCGTACCACCATGCCCGGCTCATTTTTGTATTTTACCATGTTGGCCAGGCTGGTCTCGAACTCCTGACTCAAGGGATCTACCTGTCTTGGCCTCCCAAAATGCTGGGATTATAGGAATGAGCCACTGCACCCAGACTTTCTTATATCCTTGGTCAATCATTCCAGCTGGGACCTGTAGGAAATTCTGATTTTCTGGACCCTTCTGAATACTCACAATCAAGCATGTTGATTATGTTACAGGTCAATAGGAAAAGGTTGTCTTCTGACATCCAAGTTTGTGCTTTGAAATTTAGGAATATAAAAATGCTTTTTGCTTCTACTTTGCATGTTAGAATTTTGTGGTTGGTAGTGAATTTTTGAATATACTTTCCTTTTTGAATTTTCTCCGAGAATTAGTAAGTTTTCTGGAATTAAAGAAAAAGCCTAATGTTAAATGTTATTTTAAAAGGGTTGATTGTGACAGTGAGGATTTCAAGGTTCTACCAGCATTTCTAATTGAGAGAATGGTAGTTTCCTATGGAAGGAAACTTCCTATGGAAGTCATACAATGATGACATTTATTCTAAGAGTGGATATGGTAGGTGAGAACCACAGGATTGAAGCGAATCTGGAGGGTCATTCCAGGGTACTGAGCCTCCAGAAATCACATCAGTGGACAACATGAAAGAATCACACTTTTTCTAAGTAGAGAGTAAATGATTATATACTTGGGTCAGAAAACTGAAGTTTGGTTATCAGTGAAAATGGGAATCACAGAACAAAACAACACTTTGTTGTGGGTTAGTGATATAAACTAACACAGTAGTATAAACCTACCCCAGAGGGGAGGAGGTTTGCTTTGTTCAGTTTATTATTTTGGGTTCATTTGGCAGAGAATAGAATCCATTCTAGCTAAACAAAAATAAATTTATTTTGGGCCATGTGGTGACTTGTGCCTGTAATCCCAGCACTTTGGGAAGCTGAGGCAGGAGGACTGCTTAAGGCCAAAAGTGTGAGACAAGCCTGGGCAGCATGGCAAGACCCTCTCTCTACAAAAACAAAAAATTAGCCAAGTGTGGTGGCATATGGCTGTAGTCCTAGCTATCTAAAAGGCTGAGATAGGGATCCATGAGCCCAAGAGTTCAAGGCTGCAGGGAGCTATGATTACACCACTGCACTCCAGCCTGGGTAACAGTGAGACCCTGTCTAAAAGTAATAATAGGCTGGGCGCGGTGGCTCATGCCTGTAATTCCACCACTTCGGAAGGCCAAAGTGGGCGGATCACGAGGTCAGGAGTTCAAGACCAGCTTGGCCTACGTGATGAAACCCTGTCTCTATTAAAAATACTAAAAATTAGCCGGGTGTGGTGGCAGGTGCCTGTAATCCCAGCTGCTCAGGAGGCTGAGGTAGGAGACTCACTTGAACCCAGGAGGTGGAGGTTGCAGTGAGCTGAGACAGTGCCACAGCACTCCAGCCTGGGCAACAGAGCGAGACTCCACCTCAAAAAAAAAAAAAAAAAAAAGTAATAATAATAATACATTCATTCAGAGCATACAGAATCATTGGAAGGCTAATGAAGTAGATTATGGTTGAGCTTTCAGGAACATGTCTCAAAGCCACACCACAGAACCAGGTTACTAAGAGAGTAATTTCAAAACAACTATGATCCATAGAGAACTAACACAATGAGTCTAGCCATTGCTGCTGCCACATAAAACTAGTGACTGAATGGTGCTTGCTAACAGAAATATCAAGTTGAAGCTTCCAACTCATTTCTGCCTTCTATATCTCACTCGAGTGTATCTGATAGGCCCAACCTAAATCATATCCAGAACCCTGTTGGCTGCAAGGGAATTTCGGCTTTTAGCTTTCTAGTCTCTGGGTTACCAGGAGGGTAGAATGTATTACTATGTTGCCTGCCATATACTATATCCATCACCCCTAATAATTAGGCACAAAGAGTAAATAACCTAAACAAATTACTATAATTTTTAACACTTTTGGGCAAACAAAGTTTTTCTTTTAAGTTCCCTATTCTGTAATCGGAATCTGGATACATATTTGATTGTTGACAAACACACCCCTGGCTGGGAGCTGTACTGAACAGATTATGAATACAGTCATTGTTGACAGCTCAACTTTATAACTATCAGGAATTTGAAGGATTTTATGGTGATAACATAAATCACAAAAATTTGAATGATGCTTTTCCCTTTTACCTTTATTATAAGAGATGGGTTTTGAAACAGCTACTTCCCTCATTTACAAACAATGACTTTCTACCTGGTGGTGGTGGCATAATTTGGATAACCTCAGTGGCATCTTCATACCCTGGAGAACCAGAAAACACTCTTTTTGTTCAAAAGGTTGTATGTAACATATAAACACGCAATGCATTCTTTTAGTCGGGGCAGGGAGCATACTAAATCAATCTTTTGGAATTTCATACAAAATTGTATTTCCACTTGGGACTACTTTGTTTTTTTTTTGAGACAGAGTATCGTTCTGTCACCCAGACTAGAGTGCAGTGGTGCAGTCTCGGCTCACTGCAACCTCCACCTCTCGGATTCAAGCAATTCTCCTGCCTCAGCTGGGATTACAGGTGTGCGCCACCATATCCGGCTAATTTTTGTATTTTCAGTAGAGATGGGGTTTCACCCTGTTGGCCAGGATGGTCTCAAACTTCCGACCTTAGATGATCCGCCCGCCTTGGCCTCCCAAAGTGCTGGGATTACGGGCGTGAGCCACCACACCCGGCCGGGAAGACATTTTAGGTATGCTATCTCTTACAGGGGGTTGGACATGAGCCTCCCATAAGGGTCAGTGGACAAAGGCCGGTCTGAGGGCCTGCTTCAACTTCTTTTAGGCAGGTGGCTGTGAGAGGACTGAGCTAGCTATGGCAGCAACCCATGAAAGTGAGTGATAACAACATTGATTATTTCCTGTGGTGTTGCTTTACTTTGCTATTGACTGGTAGCCCTTGTAGCTTTAAATAAATTGAGGAAGTATGAGAGAGTAAATGGGAGAAATGTTGAGTAAGTCTATCTTGAAAATGTTAAGTGGGAGAATATTAGTGGTAAATTTCTGTCTTTTAAAATTTAAATTGTGCTTGGATCATTCAAATTTTCCATCAAAAGCCTTTCTAAACTTTAAAAAAGGGAAAGGCCGGGTGTAGTGGTTCATGCCTGTAATCCCAGCACACTGGAAGTCCGAAGCAGGATGATTGCTTAAGACCAAGAGTTCAAGACCAGCCTGGGCAACAGAGCAAGACCCCCATCTCTTAAAAAAAAATTAAAAATTACGAAATAAATTAGCTGGGCATGGTAGTGCATATTTGTTGAGCCTAGGAGTTCAAGGCTGGAGGGAGCTACTGTGATCATGCCACTGCTTTCCAGCCTGGATGACAGAGCAAGACCCTGTCTTTACAAAAAAAAAAAAAAAAAAAAGTTAATTTACAAAGGGAAGCAAAATTACAATCTATCAAATTATTGGCTGGGTGTGGTGGCTCTTGCCTGTAATCCCAGCACCTTGGGAGATTGAGGTGGGCAGATCACCTGAGATCAGGAGTTGGAGACTAGCCTGGCCAACATGGCTAAACCTCTATCTCTACTAAAAATTTAAAAAAAAGTAGCTAGGCTTGGTAATGTGTGCCTTTGATCCCAGCTACTCAGGAGGCTGAGGCAGGAGAATTGCTTAAACCCAGAGGTGGAGGCTGCAGTGAGCCAAGATTGGGTCAGTGTACTCCAGCCTGGGCAACAGAGCAGGACTCTGTCTCAAAAAAAAAATTACTAATATGATAATTAGTGTATTAATTTCAGTTCAAATTTGTGATTAAGCTTTTTGTTAGATATGCATATGCCCTCCCTCTTATACTATCAGTGTGTTTAATACTTGCATTTCTTTCATTTTATTTTTTTGAGACAGAGACTCACTTTGTTGCCCAGGCTGCAGTGCAGTGGCACGATCTTGGCTCACTGCAATATCACCTCCCAGGTTTAAACGATTCTCCTGCCTCAGCTTCCTGAGTAGCTGGGATTACAGGCACCCACCATATTCCTAGCCAATTTTTGTATTTTTAGTAGAGATGGGGTTTCGCCAGTTTGGCCAGGCTGGTCTCAAACTCCTAACCTCAGGTGATCTGCCTGCCTCAGCCTTTCAAGTGCTGGGATTACACGCATGAGCCACCATGCCCAGCGTACTTTTTTTTTTTAAACACTTGAAGCAAACGTTTATAATTAGACTTGAAATTTTTCATTAAATATACCTCTTAATGTTTTGAATAAGTACCATTTTCATGTGGTTGCAAATTCAAAAGTCACAATAAGGAGTCTGGGCAAAGTGACTCATGCCTACAATCTTACTACTTTGGTAGGCCAAGGAGGGAGGCTCTCTTGAGCCCAGGTGTTTGAGACCAGCCTGGGCTACATAGCAAGACCCCCGTCTCCACAACAACAAAAGTCACAAAAAGGTACACAGTGAAAAATCTCCCTTTCATCTCCAGCCCCAGTTTTCATCCTTGTGGCAACAAAAATCTCTGTAGCCATGCTGATATGGTTTGGCTGTGTCCCCACCCAAATCTCATCTTGAATTTAGTTCCTATTATCCCCATGTTCATGGGAGGGACCCAGTGGGATGTAATTGAATCATGGGGCGATTACTCCCATGTTGCAGTTCTCATGATAGTTCTCACAAAATCTGAGTTTTATAAGGGGCTTTTCCCACTTCTGCTTGGCACCTCTCCTTGCTGCTGCTATGTTTGCTTCCCTTTCTGCCATGATTGTAATTTTCCTGAGGCCTCCCAAGCCCTGTGGAACTGTGAGTCATTTAAACCTCTTTCCTTTATAAATTACAAAGTATTGGATATGTCTTTATTAGCAGCATGAGAACAGACCAATACAGTAAATTCAGAGAAATTATTCGAGTCAGATGCTTATACAATAAAATACTGCATTTTTGTTTTGGTTTGGTTTGGGTTGTTTTTTGTGAGATAGTCTCACTCTGTTGCCCAGGCTGGAGTGGAGTGGCACAATCTCAGCTCACTGCAATCCTGCCTCCCAGGTTCAAACAATCCTCCTGCCTCAGTCCCCCTAGTAACCAGGATTACAGGCATGCACCACCATACCCAGCTAATTTTTGTATTTTTAGTAGAGACGGGGATTAACCATGTTGGCCAGGCTGGTCTCGAACTCCTGACGTCAAGTGATCCACCTGCCTTGGCCTCCCACAGTGCTGGGATTACAGGTGTAAGCCACTGCGCCTGGCCTGCATTTTTTTTTTTAATGTAAGTGGCACCATACTGTCAGTACTATATATCCTGTACTTTTCACTTTGCAGCATATCTTGGATAATGTTCCACAGAGGTCTGGTTATTTTTCAATAACTTTATAGGTTCCACTGTATGGATTTACTATTATTTATTGAACTAGTCCCCTATTCCTACTGATGATTATTTAAATTGTTTATTTCTAGGGCATTTTTTGTTTTGTTTTACTTTGGCTGTAATAAACAACACTGCAATGAATAACCTTGCCTCTAAGTGACTTCATATAAGAGCAAGTATACCTACAGGACATATTCCTAGAATTTGCTAGGTCAACGGGAAACTTTGATATTATCTAGTTGCCCTTGACAGAAGTTGAAACAATTTACAGTCCTAATACACTTACAATATGTTAGAGTGCTTGTTTCCCCATATCTTCGCCATCATAGTGTGTAATCAAACTTTTTCATCTGTGCAATTCTAGTAGGTGAAAAATGGTAACAGTATAACCCCAAAAAGAGGACTTTTTTCCTCCACATCCTCACCAGCATTTGTTATTACCTGTCATTTGGATATAGGCCATTTTAACTGGGTGAGATGATATCTCATTGTAGTTTTGATCTGCATTTCTCTAGTGATCAATGATGTTGAACATCTTTTCATATCCTAGTTGCCATTTGTATGTCTGTGTCTTTTTTGTTTGTTTTAAATTTTTTAAAAAGTTTTTTTTTTTTTTTTTTTTAAATAGAGATGGGATCTCACTATGTTACCCAGGCTGGTTTTCAATTCCTGGACTCGAGGGATCCTCCTGCCTCAGCCTCCCAAAGTACTGAGATTATAGATGTGAGCCACTGTGCCTGGCCCCTTTGTTTTTCTTACTGAATTTTAGTCTTTTAATTTGTAGGGGGCTCTTTTATATTTTGCTGAAAGTAACTACAAAAATGAGTTGCACCAGCTTGGGCAACATGGTGAGACCCTGTCTCTACCAAAAATACAAAAAATTAGCCAGGCATGGTGGTAAATGCTTGTGATTCCAGCTACTTGGGAGGCTGAAATGGGAGGATCACTTGAGCCCAGGAGGCGGAGGTTGCAGTGACCCAAGATTGTGCCACTGCACTCCAGCCTGAGCGAGAGTAAGACCCCATCTTAAACAAACAAACAAACAAAAATGAGTTGCAGATATTTTTTCCAGTTTGTCATTTTCCTTTTGGCTTATCTGGTGGTGACTTTTTGCCATACTTTTTTTTTTTTAAGAGACAAGGTTTCACTGTGTTGGCCAGGCTGGTCTTCAGCTCCTGGCCTCAAGCTATCCTTCTACCTCAGCCACTGGAGTTGTTGAGGTTACAAGCATGAGCCACCATGCCCGGCTCATACATTTATAGAAATTGAATTTATCAGTCTTTTAGATCTTGTGTCATAGTGAAAATGTCTTTTCTGTTCTGAGGTTATAAATGAATTACTGTATAGTTTTATTGTTTACATTTAAACCTTTTTTTTTGAGACAAAGTCTTGCTCTGTTGCCAGGCTGGAGTGCAGTGTTGCGATCTTGGCTCACTGCAATCTCCGCCTCCCGGGTTCAAGCAATTCTCCTGCCTCAGCCTCCCGGGTAGCTGGGATTACAGGCACACGCCACCACGCCTGCTAATTTTTTTGTATTTTTAGTAGAGACGGGGGTTCACCATGTTGGCCAGGATGGTCTCGATCTCTTGACCTTGTGATCCACCCGCCTCGGCCTCCCAAAGTGCTGGGATTACAGGCTTGAGCCACCGCACCTGGCCATTTAAACCTTTTACATATCTGGAGTTTGTGCTAGTGTAGTGTGTGGGGTATGAATCCAACATTTTTTCTAGATGGCCCATTTGTCTGAATGGGAAATTTTTACTGCTGTCATTCTTGGACTATCCTCTACATGCACGTGGATCACATTTCTGTTTACTCAGCCCAGAGATCAGAACTCAGATGCCTGTAGAGACTAGGCAAGTTACATAAAAGGGTGAAGAGTGCCAGGTGGGAAGTATAGCCAACTGGAAATGGATAGCATACTTTTATAAAGAGGGCAGCCACTACCCAGTGCCTGTGGATTACTCTCTTGCACGAATACAGTAAGGCCCAGTGTTGCCAGATCTTTGTCAAGAGAAGCTGAAAATACAGATATTTATATGAAGACTCTTGATTTTAAAATGTTAACAATTAAATTTAAATACAGCCTTAGCTAAACAAAATATGTCTTCAGGCCTGATTTGGCCCAGAAAAGCCTTCTGATATTCCTGGCCAAGAATGAGATTTCTAACAACTTTACTCTCCTATGAGTAAAAGAGAACATACATGGTCTAGTCGTTTGACAGCATAGTAGTTTATAGCTGGAGTCTGGGAAGAGGAAAGTATGGAACTCTACATAAGCCAAAGTCTTTGCTCTCACAGACTGAAACATTAATGGCAGAAATACAAGCATTTTACCATCCCACCTTTTATTCCAAGTACATGAGAATGGATATGGCCATTTATTAGAGGACATTCTTGATTTAGTGGATACTTGGATTCGAAAAATAATCTTGTTTTCCAACTCTGCCATTCTGATTTTGCCCAAATGACAAAGTGGTGCCTGTTTTGGGGGAGAATAATTGCTCAGCTACCGATCCTGGAACTGAATTGTAGTACCAACTTATTTTTTGTACCCTGTTTGTCTTTTCCGTTTCTCACTGCTGGTGGCTAGGGACAGGGAGTAAAATACCTTCTTTACAACCTGTTAAAAGTAATGTGCTCAGCACCTTTAAGTGGGTCGAAATTTATGCTAATGATAAAGTTCCCAGAGCCTATGCCTCTTTGAATTGAAAAGCTTGTCAGGATCTTTTCTGGGTTGCTAATGAGTGGGTCGCAGAGGCCCATTCAGGTTTTGAAGGACCTGAAGCCTACACAATTTGAATGACACGATAGAGAAAATAAATATCTTTTGAAAGTTTTGTAAAAACGGTATGATTTTGTGAACGCACAGGGGCCCGTGCAAGTGAAGGACCTTTCAATTAAAGCTTGATCAACGTCATTGTCATTTGCCCCTTCTAACCCCCTACCACCGGGCTAAGGGCTTTCCACACCTCATCTCTCGGTCCCCACACCATCACCCTAAGAAATAGTTACTATCTCCTATATCTCCTAACGATAAACTATGTATAGTATATACTTTGTATAAAACACGGTACTCATAAAAACAAGCCACGTAGAACACAAATACGTTAAATATCCTGTCCAGCCCGAATGCCCCTTTCTCTCCGCATCCCTATACGACCTCCCACAACGGTACTGCTGAGGCTCG
The DNA here is from genome assembly GCA_036589455.1 of Ateles fusciceps. Lineage (NCBI taxonomy): Eukaryota > Metazoa > Chordata > Mammalia > Primates > Atelidae > Ateles > Ateles fusciceps. Next base: position 8,921,953 of record JAZHEH010001212.1, read on the forward strand.
AGGCGCAACAAGGGTGGTACAGAGTTTGGATTGTCTTGAGCAGGTCGAGAGGAGGGAGGATATGTGTAAAAGGCAGTCAAACTGGAGAGTCGGGAGCGGCCCCTCGCACAATCCCGGGAGACGCGGACTCCCCTGGGGCCCCAGGCCCCGCACCCCCACGCCGGGCTGGCTGGCGCCTCTGCCCGCTTCGCGGCGCGCATGCTCCATGTGGGGCCTCTCCGGCTACTCGGGAAAATGAGCGCCTGGCCGAGGGGGCGGGCCGAGCCTCGGCTGTTGGGACCCGGAGCTCGGCAGCGGACCGGCGGCACTCTGCGCGGCTGCTAAACGGGCGGCAGCGGCGGCCGGCGGTGTGTGCGCCATAGTTAGGCTCGCTCGCCCGACGCGCGCTCCGGGTCGGTCCCCAGAGCCCTGTGGAGGTGACTCGAGCGGGCCGGGCGGGTGGCGCTGTCGGCTGGGAGGGCGGGGGGAAGGCGATGAGGAGACTAGCCGTCGCAGTCGCAGCTGCTCACCGCCCTCCAAGGCCGTAGCGGGAGTCGGGGCGGGGCTGGGCCAGCTGTACCCCCGCCGGGCCGCGAACCCAGACAAAGGAGGAGGAGCCGCCCCAGAAGCGGGCCAGCGCCGCCGGGAAAGGAGGTCGCCGCCGGGGGTCGCCCGGCTCGCGGGTCGCCGCGCTTCCTCTGCGGGCACTGCGGGAGGCGAGGGCCGCCCCGGCAAAGGAAGCCGACCCCAGGGTCTCCGCCCGCCCGCCGGCGCCGCCTCCGAGCCGCCTCGGCCGTAGGCGCGGCCCGGGCGGGAGGCGGCGGCCGCCGGCGAGGCTTGGCGGCCCGCGCCCTGCCTGTCAGGCCACCGGCCCGGCCCGCGGGCTGCCCCCGATGCGGAGGCGCTGTCGCCGGGGCCATGCAGCAGGCGCCGCAGCCTTACGAGTTCTTCAGCGAGGAGAACAGTCCGAAATGGCGGGGACTGTTGGTCTCGGCCCTGAGGAAGGTCAGTGCTGGGGCCGGGGCGGCCGGCGGGTGGGGGGCCGGGCCCGCAGTCTCCCCTAGCTTCTAACGGGGGAGCAGCTCGTCCCCTCCCACAGGGCTGGAGTCCCCCGGGGCCGAGCCGTTTCTCGTTGGCTGGCGATGGGGGGCTCACAGTTGCCTGTTGCATTTCGAAGGACGTTTCTCAAGTTTTTTTTTTTTTTTTTTGCCTGGTCCCGGAAGGAAGGTTTTGTTATGATCATAAAACTGGATTTCATGTTGCAGTCATTTCGTCAGGCAACTTCCGCCGTTGACCAATTTGTTGTCCTCCGGCTGGAATCGGGCAAGAGAAAGTGCCGCTGGTATTTAGACAGTTTCTAAAACAAAAGCACATTTTCAGGCCGAGTAATTACTTTTAATTAAGTTCTTTGGGAGTGTTCCCCCTAGGCGATTTGCTTGTCAAGGGTATCCACTTATGAGGCAATGGTTTTTTTGTAATATGAATGTTTCACATGTGTGAAATGTCAGTGAGTCATAATATTTTTATTCATTTTACAGTTCTCGAGGTAAATTTAAAGCGCCTTCCCACTTCCTGCAAAAGGGGTCTTACCTGTTTACAAGAGACTACCCTTAGAAAATTTGGTCAGTGTCTTCACGACCAAATTGCGATTCAGGACTTGACATCATTTTAAGGAACAAAAAGGGGCAACTCTTGCAAATCAGTCTTTCATGTTTGGGTGCATTGTTAGGGTGCATCTCTTCTGTAGATGGTGATGGTCTTCCTCTGTGAATTTAAGTAAAAACAATGCATCATTTTTATAATCAATCATTTTGTAAGATCAAGACATTTGAAGACTAAATTGGTACGCGATCAGCTATTTGCCTGCTGAGCAGAGGCTTTCTTTGCCTTTGCTTCAGACTTTATCCCTTCTGCCTTTTGTGCGAAATAACCAAGAATACATTTTAAAATAAAGAAAAAATAAAGATTAATTTAAAAGACTACACTTGGAAAATATATCCTCATTCAATTTCTGTAAATGAAAGGAAGCTGTGTATTTTAAAGGTAAAGACATTTTCCTCATGCATTGAAAGTTGCAGATTTTCCATTATTTTCATAATTCTTACCAGGAGGTGTTGCTTTCCTCAGGGCAAACACCGAGTCGTATCTTTTTAAAGAACCTGGCAGAGATGACTCGTGACAGCTAGACAGGTATTCCATTGGTATACCAAGTGGTAAAGTATTAAATTGACCTTACTTCCTTGTGCAGCCCAATTCTATAAGGAGAGGGAAAGAAATGAATAATATGCTGAGTGGTGATAATGAACTCAGGCCTGAATTAAAAGCAAAGGGGGGAAATGTGTAGATAGTAATTAGCCCTTTGACCACAGAGTACCTGCTAAGGTAGTTCTATATTGTTGACAATGTGATGCAGGTATATACTCATTTATAACTTTCTGGTAGCAAATAGTATTTGAATGTGTGTTGCATAACTTGTTCAATATGTAGCTTTGATTCTAATAATCCTTTATGTCCAGAAACAGATTTATTTTTTATTTTTCTTTAAATAGAGACAGGGTCATGCTATGTTGCCCAGGCTGGTCTTGAACTTCTGGCCTCAAGCAATCCTCTCACCTCTGCCTTCCAAACTGTTGGGGTTATAGGCATCAGCTACCTTGAGCCAGACCCAGATTTTTTTTTTTTCAAGTTAGCCTGGAGACAAAGTCAAGATTAACATCCAATCCTAGTCCGTTGCTTTGGTGCTATTACTTTGCATTTATACATTGTACTTGTTTTCCTGGAACTGAGGTACCTTGTAGATACTATGTTATATTCCACAGTTCTGGTATGTTCTTGATTATGAAATAAATATATCTAAGAAAATGTGGCCTTTTGAGGTGAATTCAGAAAGCATTTTCTATTTATTAACTTACTGTTAGGATAGAATTGAAGTACATTGCTATGAAATTTTTAAAAAACACTTTTGGAAAAATTTTGGTGAAAGTAATTAAGATTATGTCCACTTTTGCGGTATTTGGGACATTGCAACTTGTAGGTCTGTAGTGCCTGCTAAGAATTGCAGCTCTTAGGGAGCTAAAGGTTCACTCTTTCTTTGCAGGAAGTTTTAAATTCTGGCATGTGTCAGCCACCTTGTCTTTGTACAATGAGAATTTCTACCATTTTGGGGGAGTCTCTGTCTTCACATTCAGAGCATCTAGAACTTCCTTCCTCTAGCTGACTAGATCGTTACAAAGACTACTAGGATTTGATTGGAATCTCTCTCCCCTTCAGTTGGTGTTGCCTTGTACATGTGGTGTATTCTAGCTTCATTAATTCACTTAACCATTATTGTACACATTTTAGGTACTTGACATGATGCTGGATTGTAAGAATACAAAGATAAAATAAAGGCCCTTCCAAAGGTGTATACCATCTAAACCAAAAATTCTAAAAATTGAGGTTTTGGTTTATGTAAATGAGATAGCAGTTCTGAGCTCAGAGTTCTGTAAGGGATGTCTGTGTGTCTGTGAAAGGAGCAATGTAGTTTACTTGGCTCTGTCAGTTTAGTCCACTTGGACATCTTGATGGGACCTCCAAAACTGTTAAAATATAATTTTCAGAAAGGTCAAGTCATGATTTCCATGCAAATATAAATGAACATGTATCAGTGATTTTGATTGAGCTCATTACTTAATGAGGGAACTAGTAAGATGTTAAAGTCACTTAATATGAAAATTTGAGGAGGTAGGTGTTTATAGACAATTTAATAAGTGAATATTAAGATAAGACTGCTGGGTTACATAAAGAATTAGTTAATATCCCACAAGAAACATAAAAGAGTAGGCTTTGGGTTGTCTTTTCCACTGGCTAAAAATTACTTGCATCTCTATCTGCCAAAAATCTGTAACCTAATCTTATAGATGTGTAAAATAGCTCAGTCAATAGAAATTAATAAAAGATTCAAGCATAGCACTGCACTGAAATACACCCAGTATTCTCTTTTGCTAATTTTCCAGTTTTGGCTAATTTTTATGAAAACTGGATATGTATATTATATATATATTCAACATTGAAAACACAAGGGATTTTTAAAAAAGCAACATCAAGTATTCATTGCATTACATAGAAACACAGAGATGGGGTTGGGCGGGGTGGCTCACGCCTATAATCCCAGCTCTTTGGGAGGCTGAGGTGGGCAGATCACCTGAGGTCAGGAGTTCGAGATCAGCCTGGCCAGCATGGCAAAAGCCCTTATCTATGAAAATACAAAAATTAGCCAAGTGTGGTGTTGCCTATCTATGATCCTGGCTACTCGGGAGGCTGGGGCAGGAGAACTGCTTGAACCTGGGAGGTGAAGGTTGGAGTGAGCCAAGATCGTGCCACTGCACTGCACTCCAGCCTGGGCGACAGAGTGAGACTCTGTCTCAATAAAAGAAAGAAAAACACAGAGATGGACAAATAGAATTATGGAAAAATAATTTTGGAAATAGAAATGTGGTGTTCTTTAGCTTTTTGTTATTTAACTTTTAAAACAGAACCTCACCTAGGGCATTTAAAAACCAAGAGCTATAAAGCAGAATGAAATGACACTACTAATGTATAATACATGGATTGTTAACATTACTGCTAAATTATGTATCTTCCCTAAAGAGCCAAGAACATAATTGCCTTCACCACTGCTCCTCAAGATCATTGAAGCTATCATGTTACTTGGAGAAAAAAAGAGCATGGTATATATGTTTATAAATGCAGCTTATTACCTATGTCTTTGAAATGCCTTGGTACTATATGCATATGCTATTTGATTGTATGCTGAGATAGATCAGCATTCTTCATATGGGAAATAGGCCTCAAAATCATTTTATCAAATTTTACAGTCCCTGATAATTTCTTTTGTAGATGTCTTTTCTGTAAGGTGTTTTTCACCATGCTAGTCATAGAAAAGAATATAGCTGTTGTCTTGCCAGCTGTAGTTATAAATGTCGGAGAAAGCTAGAAAGAATTGGTTGAATTACTTTGTTCCTGAGTCCAATTAGATTCAGGTTAAATATCGACCTCCCTACCCAATGACAGTTTGCTCTTAGATATCTAAAAGGCAAGAGATATCTAAAAGGTGTGAGAGAGAATGTCTGGGTTAATTAATAGCAGTCTAGGGCAAGGAAAAAGAAGGGTAGGGGATTTGATTTAAAAATGGTTTTGTGAAGTTCTACTGAGATCCTAGTGTTTCTGTCTTTGTACCAATGTCTCTTGAGAAATATTTTAGAAAATAGCACTGGATCTTTCCTGAGGCCCACAAGAAGAGCGTAGGGTGATCTGAGAAAATATAACTGGTGTCGTTGATATATGAGAGTCAAAGAAGCCTTTAAGAAAGCAACATTTATGCTTCTTTCTGGATAATATATTCAAATATATTAATATTACTGTGCACACTGGTCTTGAACTCCCGGGCTCAAGCGATCCTCCCACTTTGGCCTCCCAAAGTGCTGGGATTATTACAGATGTGAGCTACCTTGCCTGGCTGCGGACACTGTTCTTGATACGGAAGATGTGGCAGAGCCCTTGCCGTCATAAAGCTTGGGCTCTAAATGGCTGTGTCAGAAAGACAGTAAGGAACTAAACAATTATCTGAAAGATCAGTAGGAATTAACAAAACAAAGGGGGAAAAAAGGACTTGTGGCTGAGGGGGAAAGTAAGAATATGATTTATTTGTTGTTTTGAATAGGTCTCAGATTCTGAATTTAATGACTTGTAAAGAACAAAGAGAGTAAGTAGATGAAGCTAGTATGGTAGACTGTAGGTACACTGAGTTAAGGTCTCTACCTGAGAATAGGAAGTCCTGTTGGGTGCTCATTTACATAGCAAAGTAATTAGATAAACTTGATCAGAATTGCTTTTTGAAAAGATTACTTCAAGCCAAAGCCAAAAACTAATAAGAGATCCTGTGATTTTTGTGACATGAGGCCTGTTCTGGATTTCCTAAGGCCACTGAATGTAACAGTAGAACTTGAAGGAGTCATTTGGAATTATTCCAAACTAATAATGACCCAAAGTGACCTGAAGAGTTCAGCCAGAACTAGATGAGCAGTAGGAATGTACTTTAACTTGCTGTACTTGGCTCCCTGTCAGCCATGATTTAGTAACCTTCTATTTTCAGTGTAACTTTGGTATGGTATATTTGGAGCAATAATATTCCATTAAAGGATTTTATGCTGAGTATTCAAAGAATTAACTGTGTTACCACTTGACATAAATCAAGTATATGTCTTTTATATTAACCATGAACTCTCTTTCAGGGGAATAGTAGTTTGATTATATCCTGCATATTTGAATTAGAAAGGAATTTTAATGTAACTATTGGATTTAGCATTAGCTCATGTTAAAAATTAACATGGAAGTAAAAATTCTTTACTTCCATGGGCTGGGTGCGATGGTTCATGCCTGTAATCTTAGCACTTTGGGAGGCTGAGATGGGAGGATCGCTTGAGGCCAGGAGTTCAAGACGAACCTGGCCAATATAGTGAGACCCCATGTCTATAAAAAAACTCTTTTCTTCTTTTACATAAAATATATGATAGTACAGAGTTTTTTCAACTGTATAAAGTGTTACACACTTCACATTTTAACATGTAGAAGTGATGCAAATAAATGAAAATAACATCAAGATCTAGATATGAGGGCTAATATTAACTCTTATACGTTTTCTGTACTCCAGTTTTTTCTTCATTAAGTCATTTTGTAAACTCAAACACTCTTTCTTTCTCTCTCTCTCTCTTTTTTTTTTCTTTTTTTGACAGGGTTTTGCTCTGCTACCCAGGATGGAGTATAGTGGCATGATCATAGCTTACTGCAGCCTCCAACTCCTGGGCTCAAATGATCCTCCCACTTTAACCTCCCAAGTAGCTAACACTACAGGCATGTGCCACTGTATCCAGCTAATTTTTTTGTTGTTGTTTGTTTGTGGAGACAATGTCTTGGTATGTCCCCCAGGCTGGCTCAAATTCCTGGACTCAAGTGATCCTCCAGCCTTGGCCTCCCGAAGTTCCAGGATTACAGGAGTGAGCCACTTGCCTGTGAAATACTACTTCTTACATACAAACCATATTGTAGTTCTTTCTTAACTGACCTATTAGCAGCATTTGACAGTTGATCTCTTTCTTCTTTTGAAATCCTTTCTTCGTTTGGCTTCCAGAAGAACGTCAAGCTTTCAGGTTTTTTTTTTTCTCTGAATATTCCTTCTAAATCCGCTTTCCTTAATTCTTCCTCATCTTCCTGACCACATCCTTCTGACCTCCCCCAGAGCCCATTTTTGTTGTGTGTGTGTGTGTGTGTGTGTGTGTGTGTGTGTGTTTTCTGAGACAGAGTCTTGCTTTGTCACCCAGGCTGGAGTGCAGCGGTGCGATCTCAGCTCAGTGCAGCCTTCACCTCCCGGGTTCAAGCAATTCTTCTGCCTCATCCTCCCAAATAGCTGGGATTACAGGCATGTGCCACTACGTCAAGCTTTTTTTTTTTTTTTTTTTTTTTTTTTTATATTTTAGTAGAGTTGGCCAGGCTGGCCTCAAACTCCTGACCTTGTGATCCACCTGCCTCAGCCTCCCCAAGTGCTGGGATTACAGGCATGAGCCACTGCGCCTGGCCAGTTTTTAGACTTCTATTTCTATTTACACATACTCCCTTGGAGATCCCATCCTGCCTCATTGCTTTACGTATCATCTATATCTGATAATTACCAAATTTGCATTTCTGGCTCAGACCTCTTTCTTAAACATGGATGTTCAATTGTTTCTTTGAAAGAGGATCTCACTCTGTCACCCAGGCTGGGGTGCAGTGTCAAGATCACAGGTCACTACAGCCTTAACCTCCTGGGCTCAAATGATCCTCCCAACTGAGCCCCCACGCCCTGACCTGCCCCCAGATAGCTGGGAATACAGGAGTGTGCCACCACACCCAGCTAATTTTTAAAACACTTTTTATAGAGACAGGGTCTCACTGTGTTGCACAAACTGGTCTCCAGCACCTGGCCTCAAGCGTTTCTCCTGCCTCAGCCTCCCAAAGTGAGTTACAGGCATGAACCACCATACCCGGCCAACTTTTTACTTGATATTTCCACACAGGCATCTCAACCAATACTGAACTCCTTTTCTTTCCCCCACAAACTTGTTCCTTTTGTAGTGGTTCACATATTAATAAATGGCTACTCCCATCATTCCAGTTGCTCAAACTAAAAATCTTAAGTTATTCTTGAATATTGTCTTTTTTTTCATACCATACATCTAATTTGTCAGCACATCCTTTTAGCTCTACTTCAGACTAGAACTATATTTAGTCACCGTTTTATACTTTTTGGCTTTTACCCCCTGGAACCAAGTCATCATCACCAATCTCCTGGAATATTGAAATATCTTTTTAACTGGTCTCTGCTCATCTACTCTTGCCCTATTTAAGTTTTTTTTTTTCCCCAACACAATAGAGATAAGTGAGATCATTTCACTCCTTTGTTCAAAACCCTCTCAGAATAAAAGTCAAAGTCCTCCCAATGGCTTACTAGGCCCTCTGCAGTCTGGGGCTGCCCCACCTCCCGCTTTTACCTCTCTGACCTCTTTAATACTGTCCCTTATTTGTTCTGCTTCTGCCCCATACTGGTTTTCTTGTTTCTATAACATAGACATGTTTTAGTCTTAGGACTTTTGTACTTCTGAATTTTCTGCCTGAAACACCCTTCCCTCAGATGATCACGTGGCTGGTCCTTTTACCTCCTTTAGGTCCTTGTACCTCCTTTAGGTCCTTGTAGTCAAACATTTTGTTGGAGAGATCTTCTCTGCAGTCTTTCTAAAACTGCTACATCCTCCTGCTTCCTGGACAGTCCCTCATCAATGTTCAGAGTATAACCCAAACCAAGCTTGTTATTTTTTCCCATAAACCTCTAATATAAATGGTATATCCAGTCCTCAAGCCAGAAACCTAGGAATTATTCTTCCCTTCTTTCTCATGCCAGGCTAACATCTATTCATCACTGAATCTACTTGATTCTTTCTCCTAAATTAGAAGTTTTCTAACTTTTTTTTGCTGTGTATCCCCAAAAGAATTTTGAAAAACTTGCACATTTTTATGCTGACATCTAGAAATTTTCATCTTACATTTAAATAGTTGCAGTAGATGTAATTTCATATGTTATAAATACTGATGTTTTAAAGAAAACCAGTTCCATCAGTCTTTTAAATATGCCGAATGGAATTTAAATACCAAAATAAATTGATATCCACCATCATATTCCAAAAATATACCTGAAAAGTGTGCCTTTAAAAGTTGGAAATTTTACATTGTCCTTTTTTTCCTGTAAACTTTTTTCATTCCCCGACATAATTCTAATATAATATTTTTAGATTTAAAAGTCTTTGATCCCACTTTTGTATTTATACTTCTCTACAACAAAAAAGTCTATATACTGAATCTAAAAATATTTTCCCTATGACCATAAAGCTTTGAAACCTGTCTTTTGAACTGAATTATTATTATTATAAGTCTCATTCTGTCACCCAGGCTGGAGTACAGTGGCATGATCGTGACTCACTGCAGCTTCAACCTCCCAGGCTCAAGCGATCCTCCCACTTCAGCCCCCTGAGTAGCCTGGACTACAGGCACATGCTACCACAATTAGCTAATTTTTAAAAAAACATTTTGTAGGGATGAGGTTTCACTATGTTGCCAAGACTGGTCAGGGCTGGTCTTGATCTCCTGGGCTCAAGTGATCCTCCCGCTTTGGCCTCCCAAATTGCTGGACTTAAAAGAATCAGCCACCGCTCCAGACCTTGAGTTGAATTGTAAATAGGACACGGTTGATCAAAGAAACGTACATGGATTTTAAAAAATAATGGATAACCATAAAGCTTTATTGAATATGCATATTTCAATAACATCTATGCAACTGTCTGCTTTAAGTTACTTCACATTTCATGGGTATTACTTATTACTAGAATGAGACAGGGTCTTGCTGGAATGAATCAGGGTTCAGCATCAATTCTGTTCTTATATTTCATTTTTATAGATGTAAGCCCTGAGAGCCCTTGTCAACATAAGTAGAGGAAAAATTTAAAGTAATCAAACCTAATTTTTAAACTTCTTTCAAATTATATATATTTTTTCAGTTTATATAGTGAATCTATTCTCAAAAATGATTTTTTTCTCCATTTCTCAGTAGAACAACAAAAATGATTTTTGTTTTTGAGACAGAGTTTCACACTTGTTGCTCAGGCTGGAATGCAATGGCATGATCTCAGCTCACCGCAACCTCTGCCTCCCGGGTTCAAGCAATTCTCCTGCCTCAGGAGAACAAGGGGTTTCTCCATGTTGGTCAGGCTGGTCTCCAACTCCTGACCTCAGGTGATCCGACCTCCTCGACCTCCCAAAGTGCTGGGGTTACAGACATGAGCCACAGCACCCGGCCTTACAAAAATGATTTTTAATGATTTTTCAGCCAGCAACTCAGTTGGATTCTCTTGAATTTTGTTTAAAGCAAAATGTTGGAAACCACTGGACCTGGAAAATAATTTATCTGGCTTTGGAGTACTTTGTTTAATCCACTATATCCAAGAAAGATTGGGATAATGCAGTATTGATTTTAGTACATCTTAGCTGAGATAATATTTATTGATAAAATGCATTTTGTCTTGTCACATTCTTTTTTTTTTTTTTTTTTTGAGATGGAGTCTCACTGTCGCCCAGGCTGGAGTGCAATGGCACGATGTTGGCTCACTGTAACCTCTGCCCCTGGATTCAAGCGATTCTCCTGCCTCAGCCTCCCGAGTGGCTAATTTTTTGTATTTTTAGTAGAGATGGTGTTTCACCATCTTGGCCAGGCTGGTCTTGAACTCCTGACCTTGTGATCCACCCACCTCAGCCTCCCAAAGTGCTGGGATTACAGGCATGAGCCACTGCGCCCGGCCAGTCACATTCTTTAAATATATTTTCATTGAAACCTTGGAGCTGCAGGTCTGGCTCATTGTTTTAGTTTTCTATTGCCACATAATAAATTATCACATAGTGGCTTAAAATAATACCCATTTATTATCTCACAGTTTATATAGGTAAGAAGTCTAGACACAGCTAGGATTTCTGCTTACGGTCTCACAAGGCTGAAATCAGAGTTTTGGCTGGGGCTGCAGTCTCATTTGAGGCTTGGGCTCTTTTTCCAGGCTCATGTGATCACTGGCAGAATTCATTAACTTGTAGTTGCAGGACTGAGACCCTCAGCTCCTAACAGCCACGTAGATGCTCTTTGAGAACGACTATTGTCCTCTTTTTCTTTTCATGGGCCTGTCCCCTTAGGAGGATGTATTTTTTGACAGGTAGAGGATGGAAGAGGCAAGATACTAAAATGAAAATATTTATAATTGTCTCTTTGTTTAGTGTCCTAGGATTTATTTATTGCACTTCAGAGCAACACATGTATACTATAGAGAATTTCAGGGTAAGTGGGAGATCTCTGCCTTTCTTGGTAAAATGGGAGGGCAATTGTGAAAGGAGAGGTGTAAAAGAAGACCCTGCTTTACTCACTGTGTGCAGGCACCTTGTCAGGCAGATCTTGTTTAGGAAAGAGTACATATGGCTGTTTAGGAAGTATCCTGACAGACATGGATGTTTGGCCCAGGGACTTATTAAACATAAGTGAATGAAACAAATTTAATAGTGATCTTTTCCCAGTTCATAGGGGAAGAAAAAAAACAGTCTCTTTTCAATTTTATTTTTCTTCTGTAAAGTAGAAAAAAATCTTTGGTGTTTGCTTCAATTTACTTGCTAGTGAGCAGTGAAAGATTGTAAAACAAGTGAACCAGTGATAATGGAGGTTTTTTTTTTTTGAGACAGAGTCTCGCCCTGTCATCCAGGCTGGAGTGCAATGACTTGATCTCGGCTCACTACAACCTCCGCCTCCTGGGTTCTTGTAATTCTCCTGCCTCAGCCTCCCAAATAGCTGGGACTACAGGCACATGCTGCCATGCCCAGCTAATTTTTTTGTATTTTTAGTAGAGACGGGATTTCACCGTGTTGCCCAGGCTGGTCTTGAACTCCTGAGCTCAGGCAATCCACCTGCCTTGGGCTTCCAAAGTGCTGGGATTATAGGCATGAGCCACCGTGCCTGGTCAATAATGGAAGTATTAAATGGAAAATGACTTAATACTTTTTGTTTTTCTCTTACAAACATGTTCCTGTAGTTTTGATATTAAGTTTTAAAGTCATTACTAACATTGTCCCTGCTGTGATAGAATATGTGTCTTAATATTTCATGTTCTGGAAAGAACACTGATTACCAAATGCTCTGCCACTGGAACAAGTTGGGAACCATTTATCTAGCCTGTACTGTGTTGGCTTTACAGGCAAATGTCCTGCCTTTATGGGAAGGTGCTTCTAGGTCATATGCCATTTAATGAAGATTTTGATGACAAAAATTTTTGCTTCAGCTGATAGTCTTTTTTTACATATTTGATTATATTATGGCAAGCTCTCACCTAATATGAAGTTAAATAGAAATAGTTTCTTGGCCAGTACTTATTTGCATTTTTTTTTCTCTTTTGAGACAGAGTGTCACTCTGTCACCCAGCCTGGAGTGCAGTGGTGCAATCTTGGCTCTCTACAGCCTTCGTCTCCTGGGTTCAAGCAATTCTCCTGTCTCGACCTCCCCAGTAGCTGGAATTATAGGCACGCGCCACCACACCCGGCTAATTTTTTGTACTTTTAGTATAGATGGGGTTTCTTGATGTTGGCCAGGCTGGTCTCGAACTCCTGACCTCAGGTGATCCACCTGCCCTGGCCTCCCAAAGTGCTGGGATTACAAGTGTGAGCCATTGTGCCTAGCCACTTATTTGCATTTTAAATAAACTTACATTTTGAAAGCCTGCTGAAAGTACCTAATTAAGAGCATGGACTCTAAGAAGTATTAGTAGACAGCGGGAGGAATAGAGAAACATAGAGTGGGGAATTCCCTCATTTATAATGTTGTATGAGAACCAAGTCTCCAGATACATATCCAGTGAAATGAAAACAAATTTTACGGAGTTTAAAATCTTTTCGAGTAGCCAAATAATTTCAGTGAGGCCAAGAGACCTGTTTGCTGCTGTGAATCTATTTAACAAGTATTTGGTGAGTGCTTTCTTTATGCAGGGTCTGTTTTTTTTTGTTTTTTGTTTTCTTTGAAACTGAGTCTCACTCTGTTGCCCAGGTTGGAGTGCAGTGGCGCAATCTCTACTCACTGTAACCTCTGCCTTCTAGGTTCTTACAGTTCTCCTGCCTCAACCTCCTGAGTAGCTGGGACTACAGGTGCATCCTGCCACGCCCAGCTGCTTTTTTGTATTTTTTAGTAGAGACAGGGTTTCACCATGTTGGCTAGTCTGGTCTCAAACTCCTGAGCTCAGGCAATCTGCCCGCCTCGGCCTAACAAAGTATTGGGATTACAGGTGTGTGCCACCACACCTGGCTGGGTCTGTTCTTTTAATGACATGGTACTGAATTACCTGTATACTAAGAATACAGGTGTAGGGAAATAGGAGGGGGGAGACCAAAAATAAGAAATGGGAGCTGGTGTGGTAGTGCCCGCCTGTAGTCCCAGCCACAAGGGAGGCTGAGGTGAATCAATCACTTGAGCCCAGGAGTTCCAGACTTCACAGTGAGTTGTGATCACACCACTGCACTCCAGCCTGGGTGACAGAGCAAGATTCTGTCTCCACACCTCTCCCCTTTCCCCCAGAAATCAAACAAGAAGTGGTTCCTGACCTTAATAAGTTCAGAGTATACAACTGTGGTTTCAATTCTTGATTATACACTTTGATTAGAAAAATGTTGCCTTAGAATATTACATTTTAGAATTTTTTAAAAACTTTATTGGGGATATAATTGATCTGAAGTATATATTTACAGTGTATATATTTACAATGTACAATTTGATGTTTTCAACAATGTGATGTTATATACACACAGTAAAACCATCCCAATAAAGCTGCTAAACATATCCTTCAGCCCCATAAATTTCTTCCTGACTATAATTCTCCCTCCTATTTCTCCCCCACTCTCAGGAGACATCCCAAGCCATCACTGATCTGTTTTCTGTCATTATTGATTGCATTTTTGAGAGTTTTATATTAATACTGTTAGACTCATACAGTAAATACTGTTTTTTTTTTTCTGTCTGGCTTCTTTCAGCCTAATTATTTTGAGATTCATTTATGTTGCGTATGTCAGTAATTTATTCCTTTTTATTGCTCAGTAGTGTATTCCATTGTTTAGATATACTGTGGCTTGTTTATCCATTCACTTATTTATGTACATTTAGGTTTTCAGATACTGGCTATTCAAATAAAGCTGCTATATATTTGTGTAAAAGTCTTTGTATGGACATATGTTTCAATTCAAAGAATGGAAATTGCTGGTAATTACTAAACAGCAGTTGGATCAGATAGTAGATAGATGTTTAACATTTTAAGAAACTGTCAAACTGTTTTCTAGACTGGTTGTACACTTTTATGTTCCCACCAGCATTTAAGAGATCCAGTTCCTCCTGCCACACTTGGTAACTTAATTTTAGGCATTCTAATAGCAGTCAGTGTAATGGTACTTCATGGTTTTAATTTGCATTTCCCTAGTGATTCGTGATGTTGAACATCTTTCATGTGTTTATTTACCTTCTATATATCTTCTTTGGTGAAGTGTTTGTTCAGATCTTTGGCCCGTTTTTGTTGAGTTGTTCTGTCTCTTTCTCTCTCTCACTCACTCTGTCACCCCGGCTGGAGTGCAGTGGCACAATCTCAACTCACTGCAACCTCTGCCTCCCAGGTTCAAGCAATTCTTTGCCTCAGCCTCCCAAGTAGCTGGGATTACAGGTACCTACCACCACTCCCTGCTAATTTTTGGATTTTTAGTAGAGACAGGGTTTTGCCATGTTGCCCAGGCTGGTCTCAAACTCTTGGCCTCAAGGAATCCACCCACCCTGACCTCCCAAACTTCTGGGATTACAGGTGTGAGCCAGCTCACCTGGCCTTTTTTTTTCCCTTTTATGGAAGTTTCATTATTTACCATTCTCTTAATATTATCTTTTTATCTTTTTCTTTCTTTCCTTTCTTTCTTTTTAAGAGATAGGGTCTTGCTATGTTGCCTAGGCTGGTCTTAAGCTCCTGGCCTCAAGTGATCTTCTTGCCTCAGCGTCTGTAAGTGCTGGGACTACAGCCATAAGCCACTGCACCTGGCCTATGCTAGCTTTTGAAGACCAAAAGCTTTTAGTTTATATAAATTTTTTTTTAGGGGCTGTGCCATTAGTATCATATCTAAGAAGTCTTTGCCTAACCCAGGGTTACAAAAATTTTCTCTTCTAGAAATGTTTATTTATTATTTTAATTTTCAAAAATGGAAACAGGGTCTCACTATGTTGCCCAGGCTGGTCTCAAACTCCTGGCCTCAAGTGATCCTTCGGCCTCAGCCTCCCAAAGTTTTGTGATTATAGATGTGATCCACCACACCTGGCCTGTTCTAGAAATATTATAGTTTAAGTTTTATATTTGTGTCTATGACCCATTTGAATCACTTTTTCTTTCTTTAAAAAAAAAATCTCACCCTGTCTTGTGCTGATTGAATGATTTTATATAAGGTGTGATACTTCTGTATATGGTATGTTTGTTTTTTTGCATATGGACATCTGATTGTTCTGTCTACATTTATTGAAAAGGCTGTCCTTTTTCCTTTGCTAATGGTCTTCATGTTTTTATTAAAAAATCAGTCGTCTCTATATGTGTGGCTTTAATTCTGACTTCTCTATTCTGTTCCACTGATCTTTTTGCTTATCTTTATGTCAGTCACATACTGTTTTGGTTACTATAGCTTTATAGAAATCCTTGAAATCAGATAGTATTAGCCCTTCAACTTTGTTCTTTTATAGAGTTGTTTTATTTATTCCAGGACCTTTGTATTTCCATAAGAATTTTTAAATCAGCATGTCAATTTCTACAAAAAAGCTTGCTGGAATTTTTATTGAGATTGTGTTGCATCTGCAGAACATTTGGGAGGAATTGGCATCATAACAATATTATAATATATGACATAAGACTCATCATAACAATGTGAGTCTTCAAACTCATAGTTTATCTCTTCATTTATTTAAGTCTTTAATTCCTATCAGCAGTATATTGTATTTTTATTTTCATTTATTTATATATGTTTATTGTATTTTATTTTTTTGAGACAGAGTTTTCCTCTGTCACTCAGGCTGGAGTGCGGTGGCACAATCTCAGCTCACTTCAACCTCTGCCTCTTGGGTTCCAGCGATTCTCCCGCTTCAGCCTCCTGAGCAGCTGCCCGGCTGATTTTTGTACTTTTAGTAGAGGCGAGGTTTCACCAGGTTGTCCAGGCTGGTCTCGAGCTCCTGACCTCATGTGATCTGCCTGCCTTGGCCTCCCAAAGTGCTGGGATTATAGGTGTGAGCCACCATGCTTTGCCAGTATTTTGTAGTTTTAGTGTATATCCTTCAAATAAAACTTATTTTTTCTTTTTAGATTGAATTTTAATATTTCATAATGGGCTGGGTGTGGTGGCTCATGCCTGTAATCCCAGCACTTTGGGGCGCTGAGGCGGGTGGATCACCTGAGGTCAGGAGTTCAAGACTAGCTTGGCCAACATGGTGAAACCCCGTCTCTACTGAAAATACAAAAATTAGCTGGACGTGGTGGCACATACCTGTAGTCCCAGCTACTCAGGAGGCTGAGGCAGGAGAATCTCCTGAATCCGGGAGTCAGAGGTTGCAGTGAGCCAAGATAGCTGCCACTGCACTCTAGCGTGGACAAAGAGTGAGACTCCATCTCAAAAAACAAACAAAAAATTCAAAACATTTCATAATGAAAACATTGCCAGTATTCTTAATCGATGTTTGAGATATTTGTATCCTGTGGAAATCTTGGCAATGGAATGAAGAATTTGGCAAAAATAAATATCATGTAGACTGTGTATCCAAAAGGATTTCTTTCCACATTGTACCTGAAACTCAAATGTTAATTAATGAACAAGTGCACTAGCAAGATTTTTAATTTAAATGTGAAGATGGAAAACTGAAAAATATAAATTAAGAAATAACATTTCTATAACTTGTCAAGTGTAGAAAGCTAAAGTGCTTTTGTGGGCTGGGTGTGGTGGCTCACGCCTGTAATCCCAGTACTTTGGGAGGCCTAGGCAGGCAGATCATCTGAGGTCAGGATTTGAGACCAGTCTGACCAACATGAAGAAACCCCGACTGTACTAAAAATACAAAAATTAGCCGGGCG
The DNA here is from genome assembly GCA_036589455.1 of Ateles fusciceps. Classification (NCBI taxonomy): domain Eukaryota; kingdom Metazoa; phylum Chordata; class Mammalia; order Primates; family Atelidae; genus Ateles; species Ateles fusciceps. The sequence goes on from JAZHEH010001212.1 coordinate 8,939,199, forward strand.
TGGTGGCAGGTGCCTGTAATCCCAGCTACTCAGGAGGCTGAGGCAGGAGAATCACTTGAACCCTGGAGGCAGAGCTTGCGACGAGCTGAGATGGCTTCATTACACTCCAGCCTGGGCAACAAGAGTGAAACTCTGTCTCAAAAAAAAAGTGCTTTTATGTGTGTTCATACATGGATTTATAGTATGAGACTCTCCTATTTATAGTGTTATATATAAGGAAATGCGTTCTGGCAATTTGAAAATATTGTGTAACTAAAATACAGGTCTGACTTGTTAATCTACTGTTAAAGACTGGAAATTATCTTAATTGCTCTCTTTCTGACTGGTCTTTCAAAAAAATATGATAGGCAAATTGGTTCTGTTGTGATAATTTTAGGTTTACTGTCTCTGTAGAAGTGTAAAGTATGGTTCTCTTCCATTGTTCTTTTGATGTCCTATTATAGTATTTATGGGTGAGATTTTAACATTGTGTGTGTATTTTTATGAGTGTTTTTGTATTTGAAATTAAGAAGTTTGGCATAAGAAACTTTCATGCTTGATGTTAAAATTGCTTTGTAGCTTATTTAGCAAAATCATAATCACAGAAAAAAATCCATCCCAGTTAGACATTGTCATAATTCTCATGTACAATCACTTTCACTGTGTGGGGCCCTTGGCTTTTATGGAAAGATGTTGTAAGAAACAATCTTGCCCCAGGGACGGGAGCCTGAGGCAGAAGTATTGCTTGAGCCATGGAGTTGGAGACCAGCCTGAGCAATTTAGGTAGGCCCCATCTTTAACAAGAAAAAAAGAAACGCCCTTATGAAGTCCACTGCCACACTTGCAATATAAATATTCTTTTGTTTATTTAAAGACGGAATCTCATTATGTTTGGAAGCCCGAAACTCCTAGGCTCAAGGAATCCTCCCACCTTAGCCACTGGAGTAGCAGGGACAACAGATACCCTGCTACGTCCAGTTAAATGTCTGTTTTTCTAAAAGTGTCTTTTTTAAATCAATTGATCTATTAGAAATATGTGGCTAAAATGTAATCAGGTTATCTCTGGCTGTGTTAAAGAAGTGCATGGTATAAGAAGAAATATTTATTTCCCCAAAGTCTATTTTGAATTTATTATAAAATATGTTAAAAACCTATTTCCAACATAGAAATACACTAGAAAGCCTGATTTTTTTTTTTTTTTTTTTTTGGTGTCAGTCCTATGTGAATTTCTACCTGTCTTACTCTTAGACTTTTTGGATCCAGACTTCTTTAGAGTCTATATCCTTCCACTTTCTCATTCTCCAATTCACAATTATTTTTCTTTATCAGTTAGTTTGTGTTTTGTCAAAATTATTTATGTAAATAAAAAGATAATTTGCTCTGTAAGACATGTTATGAAAAATAGCGTTACTTTTCCTTTAAACCCAAAATTTTCTGTTTCCTAGAGACAACAATTTTATTCACAGTTGATTTATTTACTCCTAGATTTCTAAGAAAGAAAAAGTGCTTATATTGCTATTTCTTGTTTTTTTTTTTTCTGTTTTGGATGTTAGTTGACTTCCTACCATGGAGGGTAAGGATTTAATATTCTTCTTTCTTTTTTTTTTTAAGGCAGGGACTCACTCTGTTGCCCAGGCTGGAGTGCAGTGGCATAAAGGATTTAATATTCTTTAATACGCACATACGTCCCCTCCAACCACACACACCTGCTACTTTCACTTCACCCACTTCATAGTTATATCTTAATTTGAGTTGGATTAATATTCAAAGTTTGCATTATTATGACTGTAAATGCTATTTTTTGGGGGGGGGAGGGACAGGGTCTCACTCTCACCCAGGCTGGAGTGCAGTGGCACAATCTCCACTCACTGCAACCTCCGCCTCCCGGGTTCAAGCTATTCTCCTGCCTCAGCCTCCCCAGTAGCTGCGTCTACAGGGATACACCACCAGGCCCAGCTAGTTTTTGTATTTTTAGTAGAGACAGGATTTGGCTATGTTGCCCATGCTGGTCTTGGGCTCCTGGCCTCAAGTGATCCACCCCTACCTTGGCCCCCCCAAAGTGCTGGGAACCACCGCACGTGGCCTGTAAATGCTATTTAATCTGCTTTTTCTTTTCTCACTTACTGCTTTTACTGGAGTTACCGATTATCTTGTTTTCTTGTTTGTGTGTTTTTCTATACAGTATACTTATTACCAAATTCAAACTTTCGACCATTTTTCTAAATATCCTATCAAGATTTTCGCTCCATCATATACTCTGTCAAGTTTGTTTTCTTGAGACAGTCTTTCCCAGAGCCTTCTGATCTGCACCAGTCTGGACTGGTCACCTTTATTTCTGTTATACAGCTCTCATCCTATAATTTCCTTTCATTTTATCCTGGGCATTCCTTTAGCCTTTCTTCTCTATTGATTCCTTTATTTTCTTTATTCTATATTTTTCTTTCTTGACTTATACTGTTGTTTTAGTGTAGTACAAATGACAGAAGCTTAATGAGAAGGACTATGTAGGAGATAAAGTTTTTGACCTTATTCTAAGAATGTGGGCCAGGCATGGTGGCTCACGCCTGTAATCTCAGCACTTTGGAAGGCCGAGGCAGGCTGATCACAAGGTGGGAGATTGAGACCATCCTGGCTAACATGGTGAAACCCTGTCTCTACTAAAAATACAAAAACAGCCTGGTGTGGTTGCGCGCACCTGTAGTCCCAGCTACTTGGGAGGCTAAGGCAGGAGAATCACTTGAACCCGGGAGGCGGAGGTTGCAGTGAGCCGAGATCATGCCACTGCACTCTAGCGTGGGCGAGAAAGCAAAACTACGACTCAAACAAACAAACAAACAAAAAAAGAGTGTCATTTTAGCATGGCATTTGATAGATATTGTTGGTATCTTGGATTCCAGGATGAACCATCGCTGCCATCTAGCTTCTAAGTACTACTGTTGAAGTCTGGAGCTAATGTCTACTTTTTGTATATAATCTGCTCCTGCTCACTTCCCTGTCCTCCTAAACTTGTAGGATATTCTCTTTGTCTCCAGTGTCCTGACATTTAAATTTTGTTCAGTGATATGGCACAAGAAAAGCCCTTTAGACTTATTTTATTGATAATTTCTCCCATTAATTTCCTCTGTTTGCTAGGTGATTCTCAAAAAAGTTTTAAAAACCTTATTTATGGTGGAATGTAACTTATAATCAGAAAATATGTAAAGGATAAATATACAATTTAAGGAACACCTGTTTAACACTCAGGTTAGAAGACAGCACATTGTCAGCACTGTTCTCAGAATACCTCTCCAAAGGGTAACCACTTTTATGGTAATCACTGTTTTTATTTTCTTTACAGTTTTTCCATCTCAGCATGTATCCCTCAACACCATTGTTTAATTTTCTCTGACTTTATTTTTTATTTTTGTATTTAATTCTGTCTTACTTTGTGAATGGAATCCTATCATATATATTCTTTTTATCTGGCTTCTTTCTGCCAACATTATTTTCAAGATGTATCCACATTTTATGTAGCTGTCATTGTTACTGTGTTTTTTTGACTATATATATTCTATTGTATTAATAAGCCACAATTTATCTGTCCCATACTGGATGAATATTTGAATTCTTTTCTAGTTTTGGAAGGTATTACTTATGAGCCTTCCTAGCGTATGTCTTTTGGTAAACACGTGTGCTCGTTTCCCTAGAGCAGTGCTGTCTAGAGGAGATATAATGTGAACCACACATGTAATTTAAAATTTTCCCTCCTAGGCTGGGCATGGTAGCTCATGCCTGTAATCCCAGCACTTTGGGAGGCCAAGTCAGGAGGATCACTTGAGCCCAGAAATTCAAAATCAGCCTGGGCAACACATCAAGAACCTGTCTCAAAAATTTAAAAAAAAATTTTTTTAATATAAAACATAAAATAAAAATTTCCCTCCTAAGTGAATTAATGCAGAAACCAAAAGCCAAATACTGCATGTTCTCACAAGTGAGAGCTAAACATGGGGTACTCATGGACATAAAAATGTCAACAGTAGACACCTGGGACTAATAGAGGGGGGGAGTACTGTGCTCAGTACCTGGGTGATGGGATCATTTGTACCCCAAACCTCAGCATGACACAATATACATAGGTAACAAAATCTGCACATGTACCCCCTTAATCTAAAATAAAAGTTGAAAAATAAAATTATCACAGCCACAATTGAAAAGTAAGAAGAAACCGATGAAGTTGATTTTAATAATGTTTTATTTAACCTAATAAATCTAATCATTTCAGCATGTATCATAAAAATTGAGATAGTCCACTTCTTATTTTAATACTAAATCTTTGAATCTGGTTTGTATTTTACACCAACATCCCATTTCAACTCAGTGGAGCTACATTTCAGGTGTTCAGTACCCTTAGGAGGCTAGTGTCTGTTATATTGGACCATATAGCTCTAAAGAAATATATGTAAATCTATCCTCAATGTATATATATCCTATAGTGGAATTGCTCAGTCATGGAGTATAGATATCTTGAACTTTAGTACTTAATGGCGAAGTTTTTGAAAGTGATTGAGCCATTTTACATTCCAGTAGCAGTGTGTGATAGTTCCCATTGCTCCACGTAGTTACCAACATTTGACATTATCAGAATTTTTAGTTTTGCTGTCTGCTGAGTGGATAGTTTTCATGGTGGTTTAATTTGCATTTTTCTGATTACTAAAGAGCTAGAGCACTTTTTAATATATATTGGCTATTTGAATTTCTTCTTTTGTGAAGTGCTAGTTTAAGGGGTTTTTTGCCCATTTTTTTCTCTGAGGATTTTTATCATTTTTTTTTTTACTGAACTTTTAGGAGTTCTCCATATATTCTGGATATAGGCCTTTTGTTATATGTACCACGTATGTCTTTTCCAACTCCATAACTTGCCTTTTTACTTTCTTAAAGATGTCTTTTGATAAACCTAAATTTTAAAGTTTAATATAAAGTTTATCAGTTCTTTCCTTCATAGCTAGTAATTTTTTGTGTCCTATGTAAGAAATCCTTTTCAATTCTGAAGTCATGCAGATATTATCTAGTTTGACACTGTGAGAGCTTTATTAGATGTATTTATTTGCTAGGCCTAAAATGCAGCTAGGATTGATTTTTGGGCAAAGTATGATGCAGGAGTTGATTTTATTTGTCTGTAGTGGTTCAACACTACTCATGCACTTCTCTGCCTCCCTGCAACTCTGTCCCACCTCATACTCTGCAGTGCCATCTTTGTAAATAAGGGTCTATATATATGTGGGCATGTTTGTGGACTCTGTTATGTCCCATTGATTTCTTTCCCTATCCTTATGCCATTTTCACATTCTGCATTATGATAGCTTTGTAATAAATCCTGTCAACCATTGTAGCAAATTCTTGTACTTCCTTACAAGTATATGACTTTGTTGTCAATAATTAAAACAAAACAAAAGAATATATGACTGATGTTCTTAGCCTTTTGCATTTTTATGTACTTTCTGAAATTATCTGTACATTTTTAGCAGAATAACCTGCTTGGTTTTGATTGTGATTTTGTAACTGCATGGATCAATTTTGAGAGAATTCATATATATACAATATTAATATTAAATCTGACAGTTGACCAACATGGTATCATGTTTCATTTATTTAGATCTTTAATTTTTCTTAAAGTCTAGTTTTCTCCCTAGGGGTCATGTGAACCTTATCGTGTACTCAAAAGTAAGCGTTATTTTAAATTATATTGTAAATGGTATTCGAATTGTTTTTTTTTTTTTTTTTTTTTTTGAGACAAAGTCTCACTCTCAGCCAGGCTGGAATGCAGTGGCACAGTCATGGCTCACTGCAGCCTTGACCTCCCGGGCTCAAGTGACCTCCTGTATCAGCCTCCCTTGTAGCTGGGACTATAGGGGCATGCCACCATACCTAGCTAATTTTTTGTAGAGATGGGGTTTTACCATGTTGCCTAGACTGGTCTTGAACTCTTGGGTTCAAGTGATCCTCCTGCCTCAGCTTCCCAAAGTGCTGGGATTACAGGAGTGAGCCACCGCACCTGGCCTAAAAATTTTGTTTGCTAGCTTTGTTGCAGGTACATAGAAAGAAAAGTTTATTTTTTATGAATTCAGATGATTTATCTGTACAGTATTTTAGTCCTGCATAGGTGCATTAGTCTGGATTCTCCAGAGAAACAACCAATAGCACATACACACACACACACACATATACACACATACATATGACATTTATTGTAAGGAAATTAGTTCGTGAGGTTATGGTGGTTGAGAAGTCCAACATCAGCATTTGTCAAGCTGTAGACCCAGAAAAGCCAATGGTATGATTCTAGTCTTCGTCTAAAGGCTTGAGAACCAGAAGAGCTGATGGCATAAATTCCAGTCTGAGTCTGAGTCTGAAGGCAGAAGGCTGATGTCCCAGCTTAAATCTTAAATACAGTCAGGCAGAGAGAAGGAATCTCTCTCTCTCTCTCTCTCTCTCTCTCTCTTTCTCTTTCTCTCTTTCTCTCACTCTCTCTCTTCTTTCTGACGGAGTCTTGCTTTGTTGGCCAGGGTGGAGTGTAATGGCACGATCTCGGCTCACTGCAACCTCTACCTTTGGGTTCAAGTGATTCTCCTTCCTGCCTCAACCTCCCAAGTAGCTGGTATTTTGGGTTCAAGCGATTCTCCTTCTTGCCTCAGCCTCCCAAGTAGCTGGTATTATGGGTGCATGCTACCATGCCCAGCTAATTTTTGTATTTTTAGTAGAGACGGATTTCACCATGTCCAGGCTGACCTTGAACTCCTCACCTCAGGTGATCCACACACCTCTGGCCTTCCAAAGTGCTGAGATTACAGGCGTGAGCCACTGTACCCAGCTGTGATTGTGTAATCTTATTTGTATACATTATGGAATTTAGTTAGGTGACACTTTACTTAGGCTTTTTTTTTTTTTCTGGATTCATAAGTGAAATGGCCTATAATTTTCTTTTCTTTTAGAGATGAGGTCTTGCTCTGTCACCCAGGCTGAAGTGCAGTGGTATCATTATGGCTCACTGTAGCCTTAACCTTCTGGATTCAAGTGATTCTCCCACCTTAACCTCCTGAGTAGCTGGGACTACAGGCATGTGCCACCGTGCCCAGCTAATTTTTTATTTTGGAGAGATGGGGTCTTGCTGTGTTGCCCAGGCTGGTCTGGAACTCTGGCCTCTAGTGATCATCTGACCTTGGCCTCCCAAAGTGTTGGGATTACAGACATGAACCACTGTACCCAGCTGAAAATGGCCTAAAATTTTCATCTTTCTTTTTGAGTTTTATACAAAGGCTAGTCCAAAAATAATTTGGAGAGTTTATCTTTTTTAAAAAAAATTTCTAAATATTTGCTTAAGATTGTTGGATTGCTTCCTTAATATTTGACGAGTTTGTCAGTGAAGTCAGGTAGACCCATATAATAGGCTATAATGCAAGTCTCAACAAATTTCAAAAAATTGAAATCATAGAAAGTATGTTTCTGGCCAGACATGGTGGCTCATGCCTGTAATCCCAGCATTTTGGGAGGCAGAGGGGGGGTGGATAGCTTGAGCTCACGAGTTTAAGACCAGCTTGAGGTCAAGGCTGCAGTGAGCTGTGATTGCACTACTGCACTCCAACCTGGGAGGCAGAATTAGAACCTGTCTCAAAAAAATTAAATAAGTAAATAAAAATGAAAAAGAAAGTATGTTTTCTGACCACATGTGATTATTCTAGAAATCAATTTTAAAAACCTTTAAAAAAATTTCATATGTTTAGAAATTAAGAAATTTGCTTCTAGATTCTTAAGGTGAAAGAAGAAACCATAATGGAAATTAGAAACTATAGTTATTCTTTTTTTTTTCTTTCTTTCTTTCCATCTTCAAACACACATCCTCGCTGATAGTTCACCATTCTTATCCTTGGGTTCTTAATCCGTAGATTCAGCCAACCTCAGATCAATAATATTTGGGAAAATAATGGATGGTTTCATTTGTACTGAACACATACAGACTTTTTTCTTGTCATTTTTTCCTAAACAATATAATATAACCACTACTACATAGCATTTGCATTGTATTAGGTGTTATAAGTAACCTAGAAATGATTTAAAGTACATAGGAGGATGTGTGTAGGTTGTATACAAATGTTACACCATTATATATAAAGGACTTGGGCATCCATGGATTTGAGTATCCACAGGTGTCCTGGAACAAATTTCCCACAGATACTGAGGGATAGACTGTATTTTGAACTACATGATTACAAAAACATTCTCTATGAAAATCTGTGGGTTTTTACTAAAGCAGTTTTAGAGAAAACATACATATTAGAAAAGAAAGGTTGACAGAAATAAGCAAAGTGTCTATCTCAAGAAGTTGACAAAAGAGCATAAAAAGCAGAAGAAATAATGAAGATGAAGCAAAAATAAATGACATATAAAACAAACTCAAATAGGCCCATAAAAGCCCAGAGTTGGTTCTTTAAAAGATTAATAACATTGCTAAACCTCTGAGATGCTGATCAAGAAAAAAAACACACAACTAAGTAATATTAAGAATAGAAGAAGGAAATTGTACTATAAATTCAATTTATCGACATAAAGTATGAGGCTATAATGCACAATTTCATGCTAATTTTTTTTTTTATTTGGTCTCTGGGGTACATGTGCACATCCTGCATCCTGTAGGATTGTTGCATAGGTACATATATGCCATGGTGGTTTGTTGTCTCCACCCCCCACCCCCCCCACCCCGTTGCCTACATCAGGCATTTCTCCCGTGTTATCCCATCCTCCCTCGCTGTCCCTCCGCTTCCCTCCCCTCCACTCCGCCACTTATCCCTGTGAGTGTTGTTCCCTTACCTGTGCCCAGGTGTTCTCATTGTTCATCACCCGCCTATGAGTGAAAACATGTGGTGTTTGGTTTTCTGCTCTTGTGTCAGTTTGCTGAGAATGATGGTTTCTAGATTCATCCACGTCTCTACAAAGGACATGAACTTGTCATTTTTTATGGCTGCATAGTATTCCATAGGGTATATGTGCCACATTTCTTTTGTCCGGTCTGTCATCGATGGGCATTTGGGTTGGTTCCAGGTCTTTGCTATTGTAAACAGTGCCACAATGAACATACGTGTGCATGTGTCTTTATAATAGAACGATTTATAACCCTTTGGGTATATACCCAGTAATGGGATTGCTGGGTCAAATGGAATTTCTATTTCTAGATCTTGGGGAATCGCCACACTGTCTTGCATAATGGTTGAACTGATTTACACTCCCACCAACAGAGTAAAAGTGTTCCTTTTTTCTCCACATCCTCTCCAGCATCTGTTGTCTCCAAATTTTTTAATGATCGCCATTCTAACTGGCATGAGATGGTATCTCAGTGTGGTTTTGATTTGCAGTTCTCTAATGACCAATGATGATAAGCATTTTTTCATATGTTTGTTGGCCGCATATTTGTCTTCTTTTGAAAAGTGTCTCTTCATATCCTTTGCCCACTTTTGAATGGGTTTGCTTTTTCTTGTAAATCTGTTTTAGTTCTTTGTAGAGTCTGGATATTAGCCCTTTGCCTGATGGGTAGATTGCAAAAATTTTTTCCCATTCTGTTGGTTGCTGGTTTACTCTAATGATTGTTTCTTTTGCTGTGCAGAAGCTCTTAAGTTTAATTAGATCCCATTTGTCTATTTTGGCTTTTGTTGCCATTGCTTTTGGTGTTTTAGTCATGAAGTCCTTGCCTGTGCCTATGTCCTGAATGTTACTGCCTAGGTTTTCTTCTAGGGTTTTTATGGTGTTAGTTCTTATGTTTAAATTTTTTATCCATCTGGAGTTAATTTTTGTATAAGGTGTAAGGAAGGGGTCCAGTTTCAGCCTCCTGCATATGGCTAGCCAGTTTTCCCAATACCATTTATTAAACAGGGAATCCTTTCCCCATTGCTTGTTTTTTTCTGGTTTCTCAAAGATCAGATAGTTGTAGATGTGTGGCATTGCTTCCGAGGCCTCTGTTCTGTTCCATTGGTCTATATCTCTGTTTTGATACCAGTACCTTGCTGTTTTGATTACTGTAGCCTTGTAGTATAGTTTGAAGCCAGGTAGCATGATGCCTTCAGCTTTGTTCTTTTTGCTTAGGATTGTCTTGGCTATGCGGGCTCTCTTTTGGTTCCATATGAAGTTTAAAGTGGTTTTTTCCAGATCGGTGAAGAAGATCAATGGTATCTTGATGGGGATAGCATTGAATCTATAAATTACTTTGGGCAGTGTGGGCATTTTCACAATATTGATTCTTCCTAACTATGAGCATGGAATGTTTTTCCATCTGTTTGTGTCCTCTCTTATTTCCTTCATCAGTGGTTTGTAGTTCTCCTTGAAGAGATCTTTTACATCCTTTGTTAGTTGTATTCCTAGGTATTTTATTCTCTTTGTAATAATTGTAAATGGGAGTTTGCTCATGATTTGGCACTCCGTCTGTTATTGGCATGTAGGAATGCTTGTGATTTCTGCACATTGATTTTGTATCCTGAGACTTTGCTGAAGTTGCTTATCAGCCTGAGGAGGTTTGGGCTGAGACGTTGGGGTCTTCTAAATATACGATCATGTGGTCTGCAAATAGGGACAGTTTGACTTCTTCTTTTCCTAATTGAATGCACATTATTTCTTTTTCTTACCTAATTGTTCTGGCTAGAACTTCCAATACTATATTGAATAGGAGTGGTGGAGGAGAGGGCATCCTTGTCTGGTGCCAGTTTTTAAAGGGAATACTTCTAGTTTTTGCCCATTCGGTATGATATTGGCTGTGGGTTTCTCGTAAATAGCTTTTATTGTTTTGAGATACGTTGTATTGATACCTAGTTTATTGAGAGTTTTTAGCATAAAGGTCTGTTGAATTTTGTTGAAGGCCTTCTCTGCATCTATTGAGATACCATGTGGTTTTAGTCTTTGGTTCTGTTAATGTGGTAAATTACGTTTATAGATTTGCGTATATTGAACCAACCCTGTATTCCCAGGATGAAGCTTACTTGATCATGGTGGATAAGCTTTTTGATGTGCTGTTGGATTCGGTTTGCCAGTATTTTATGGAAGATTTTTGCATCAATGTTCATCATGGATATTGGCCTGTAGTTTTCTTTTTTAATTGTGCCTCTGCCAGATTTTGGTATCAGGATGATGTTGGTCTCATAGAAAGAGTTAGGGAGGATTCCCTCTTTTTGTATTGTTTGGAATAGTTTCAACAGGAATGATACCAGCTCCTCTTTGTATGACTGGTAGAATTTGGCTGTGAACCTGTCTGGACCTGGACTTTTTTTTGGTTGGTAGGCTATTAATTGCTGCCTCGACTTCAGCCCTTGTTATTAGTCTATTTAGGGTTTCAATTTCTTCTTGGGTTAGTCTTGGGAGTGTGCAAGTGTCCAGGAATTTATCTATTTCTTCCAGATTTACTGGTTTATGTATATAGAGTTATTTGTAGTAATCGCTGATGGTAGTTTGTATTTCCGAGGAATCGGTGGTGATCTCCCCTGTGTCGTTTTTTGTTGCATCTATTTGATTCTTCTCTCTTTCTATTAGTCTAGGTAGCGGTCTATCTGTTTTGTTGATCTTTTCAAAAAGCCAGCTCCTGGATTTATTGATTTTTTGAAGGGTTTTTTGTGTCTCTGTCTCCTTCAGTTCTGCTCTGATCTTAGTTATTTCTTGTCTTCTGTTTACTTTTGAGTTTTTTTGATCTTACTTCTCTAGCTCTTTCAATTTGGATGACTGGGTATCGATTTTAGATCTTTCCTTGTTTCTCATGTGGGCATTTATTGCTGTAAATTTCCCTCGAGACACTGCTTTAAATATGTCCTGTAGGATCTGCTACATTGTGTCTTCATTCTCATTGGTTTCGAAGAACATTTTTATTTATGCCTTCATTTCATTGTTCATCCATTCGTCATTCAGGAGCAAGTTGTTCAGTTTCCATGTGATTGTGCTGTTTTGAGTGCTTTTCTTAATCCTGAGTTCTAATTTGATTGCGCTGTGGTTTGTTATGATTGCTGTTCTTTTGTATTTGCTGAGGAGTGATTTACTTCCAATTATGTGGTCATTTTTGGAGTAAGTGCAATATGGTGCGGAGAAGAATGTGTATTCTGTGGATTTGGGGTGGAGTGTCCTGTAAATGTCTATTAGGTTCGCTTGGTCCAAATCTGCGTTGAAGTCCTGGATATCCTTGTTGACTCTCTGTCTCGTTGATCTGTCCAAGATTGTCGGTGGAGTGTTAAAGTCTCCCACTATTATTGTGCAGGAGTCTAAGTCTCTTTGTAGGTCATTAAGAACTTGCTTTATGTATCTAGGTGTTCTTGCATTGGGTGCATATATATTTAGGATAGTTAGCTCTTCTTGTTGCATTGATCCTTTTACCATTATATAATGCCCTTCTTTGTCTCTTTTGATCTTTGTTGGTTTAAAGTCCGTTTTATCAGAGACTAGGATTGCTACCCCTGCTTTTTTTTTGCTCTCCATTTGCTTGGTAAATCTTCCATCCCTTTATTTTGAGTCTGTGAGAGTCCTTGCATGTGAGATGGGTCTCCTGAATACAACACACCGATGGGTCTTGACTTTTTATCCAGTTTGCCAGTCTGTGTCTTTTGATTGGGGCATTTAGGCCATTTATATTCAATGTTAATATTGTTATGTTTGAATTTGATCCTGCCATTTTGTTACTGGCTGGTTTTTTGCCCGTTAGTTGACGTGGCTTCTTCATTGCGTCGTTGTTCTTTACCATTTGGTACGTTTTTGCAGTGGCTGGTACTGGTTCTTCCTTTTTGCTGTTTAATACTTCCTTTAGTAGCTCTTGTAAGGCAGGTTTTGTAGTGACGAAATCTCTCAGCAATTGCTTGTTCGTAAAGGATTTTTTTCTCCTTCACTTATGAAGCTTAGTTTGAATAGATAAGAAATTCTGGGTTGAAAGTTATTTTCTTTAAGGATGTTGAATATCGGCCCCACTCCCTTCTAGCTTGTAGGGTTTCTGCCGAGAGATCCGCTGTGAGTCTGATGGTCTTTCCTTTGTGGGTGACTCGATCTTTCTCTCTGGCTGCCCTTAGCATTTTTTCCTTCATTTCAGCCTTGGTGAATCTGACAATTATGTGCCTTGGGGTTGCTCTTCTTGAGGAATATCTTTGTGGTATTCTGTGTATTTCCTGGATTTGAATGTTGGCCTGCCTTGCTAGGTTGGGAAAGTTCTCTTGGATAATATCTTGAAGAGTGTTTTTCAACTTGGATTCATTCTCCCTGTCACATTCAGGTACACTGATCAAGCGTACATTAGGTCTTTTCACATAGTCCCATAGTTCTTGGAGGCTTTGTTCATTTTTTTTTCACTCTTTTTTCTCTAATCTTGCCTTCTTGTTTTATTTCATTGATTTGCTCTTCAATCTCTGATATCCTTTCTTCTGCTTGATCGATTTGGCTATTGAAACTTGTGTATGCCTCGCAATGTTCTCATGCTGTGTTTTTCAGCTCCATCAAGTCATTTATGTTCTTCTCTAAGCTGGTTATTCTAGTTAGCATTTCGTCTAACCTTTTTTCAAGGTTCTTAGTTTCTTTGCATTGGGTTAGAACGTGGTCTTTTAACTCAGAGAAGTTTGTTGTTACCCACCTTCTGAATCCTACTTCTGTCATTTCATAAAATTCATTCTCTGTCCTTTTTTGTTCCCTTGATGATGAGGAGTTGTGATCCCTGACAGGAGAAGAGGTGTTCTGTCCTTTGATGGTTTCATCCTTTTTGCGCTGTTTTTTTTCCCCCATCTTGGTGGATTTATGTCTGTTTGATCTGGTGATTTCAGGAGCACTCTCTGAGTGGACGTTTTTTCTGTTGAGGTTGGAGCTGTATCTTTTTTGGCCTGTAGAGGGCGTTGCTGGGTTCTCTTGGGTTCAGTGAGGTTGTTGGGTGGGTGGTCCTTCCCTGGAGTTTGTTTGCAGGTGGGATTGGCCCCGCCTTCCCAGTGGCGTCTATCCTAGAGCTCGATCTTCCTGGTTAGGGTCAAACTGGTGTATTTGCTGCCAAGCTCTCTGGCGAGGGCTTCAGTTTGAATTCTATGGAGGTGGGGCCTGCCAGGCCTTATGGTCTGTTTCCCTGCTTTCAAGAAACTCTGCCTCCCTCTGTGGGACTGTCCGTCCTGCTGGCGTTAGTCCAAACTTCTGCCCAGATCCCTGCGACAACTTGCCGGGCCTGGCGGGAGCTGCTGCTCAAATGTGAATCGACAGCCCCGGCGCCCCACGGTCTGGCAGGGCTCTCGTGGACCGTGGGTTGTATGAGGGATGAGGTAAGCACAGGATCCGAATCGGAGCGCAGAGGGGGTGAAGTCCACCGACCCTCCGAGCTGGCTGCACATTTTAGGTGGGGGACGTGCCCCCCATCTTGATTTGCCTCCCTGGGTGGCTCTCGCCCTGCAGCTTCTTCCCTGGGCTATTTTCAGTGCCCTGTCAGTCCCACCAAAACGAACGCGGCACCTCGTTGGAGTCCTGGAGTCCTCTAGCCCTCTGCATCTCGTTGGCTGGGAGTTGCATTCTGGTGTTGCCTTCTCACGGCCATCGTGGCGCCTCCTCCCCCTCCCCTTTTTTTTTTTGTTTTTTTGTTTTTTTGAGACAAAGTCTTGCCCTGTCGCCAAGGCTGGAGTGCAGTGGCGGGATCTCTGCTCACTGCAAACTCCGCCTCCCAGGTTCAAGCAATTCTGCCTCAGCCTCCCAAGTAACTGGGATTACAGGCATGCACCATCAATAACAGCTAGCTAATTTTGTATTTTTAGTTTCACCATGTTGGCCAGGCTGGTCTCAAACTCTGACCTCAGGTGATCCACCCGCCTTGGCCTCCCAGAGTGCTGGGATTACAGGCATTAGCAACCGTTCCTATGCTAATTTTTTTTTAACTCTCACAGGCATGGATCCCTTAGGAAATGTCAAAGTCTAAATCGTAGGCCAGTCATTGTTTGTCAGTGGTTGGTTTAGTGGTGTGCACGTGATCCAGATGTTAGGAAGATCTCTATGGTAAATTTTGAGACATCAGATTAAATAATTAACTTCAATGCTGCTTTCTTTGTGAGGAGGGTTTTAAATTACTTTTGTCTAACTATGAGGCTATTCAAGTTACCTATTACTTTTTGTGTTAGTGCTTCTGCATATCCTCCTGATATCATGGCATAAAAAGTTTAAGCAGGGCTGGGTGCGGTGGCTCACACCTGTAATCCTACCACTTTGGGAGGCCGAGGCAGGCGGATTGCCTGAGACCAACCTGGGCAACACAGTGAAACCCCATCTCTTCTAAAAATACAAAAAATTTAGCCAGGCGTGGAGGCGTGCACCTGCAGTCTCAGCTACTTGGGAGGCCCTGGTGGGAGAATTACTTGAACCCAGGAGATGGAGGTTGTAGTGAGCTGAGATTTCGCCACTGAACTCCAGCCTGGGCAACAGAGTGAGACTCTGTCTCAGAAAAAAAAAAAAAGCGATAAAGCAGGCTGGGTGTAGTGGCTTATGCATATAATCCCAGCACTTTGGGTGGCTGAGGTAGGAGGATCACTTGAGCCCAGGAGTTGGAGACCAGCCTAGGCAACATGGTGAGACTTCATCTCTACAAAAAAAATGTTAAAAGATTAGCCAAGCCGTGGTGGCACACACCTGGAGGCCCAGCTATTTGGGAGACTGAGGTGGGAGGGTCGCTTGAATCCAGGGAGATTGAGCCTCAGTAAGCCTAGTGACAGAGTGAAACCCTGTCTCAAAAAGAAAAGAAGGCTAGGTGTGGTGGCTCACACCTGTAAACCCAGCACTTTGGGAGGCTGAGGCGGGCAGATCACTTGAGGTCGGGAGTTCAAGACCAGTCTGACCAACATGGAGAAACACCATCTCTACTAAAAATACAAAATTAGCTGGCATGGTGGTGAATGCCTGTAATCCTGGCTACTTGGAAGGCTGAGGCAGGAGGATTGCTTGATCCTGGGAGGCAGAGGTTGCGGTGAGCTGAGATTGCACCATTGCACCCCAGCCTGGGCAACAAAAGTGAAACTCCATCTCTAAAAAAAAAAAAAAAAAAATAAGGAAAAGAAAGCAATACTTCCTATTATTTCTTTCAACAAATATTTACAAGACACCTACTGTATGCTAGGCACTATTACTTACCGTATTTCTTATATCCAGTCAGGCTGGATTATTTTTTAGGACAGAAAATTTAGAAACAAAAACGGCTATTCCTAGAAGGATGCAGCTGCTTAAAAAAAAGGAGGGGTGGAGGGCCCCAGCATAGCTGGTGGTGACAATGCTATTATAAAAGCTGAGTAGCACCTATTTCACAGAGCACCTCTGTAGTTTGTAAAGGAGTATAGTTTTTCAGAGGGTACGTTTATTAACTGGGATTCAACATACTGCAGACTTCAAGTAGGTTTATTGACTTCCGGGTATCCACAATTCCTGTGAAGTTGTATAGAATATTTTATGTGTATATGCTTTTTGGTGATAGGGAAGAGAGGGTTCAATGGCTTTCCATAGATTTTTCAAAGGGCCCAAAAATGTGTAAGAATTACTGCCCTGTGGGTTAAGAAAAGTTTACAGAGACCAACAAATAGTTTTTGTCTTCGTTTTGTGTTTTATATCTGTTTTGAATAACCATTATAGTAAAATATTAATTATATGTAAGATTCTCTGACTTTTGTTCAATTCATGTTATTTTGCCAGTACTTTAACTGATAACTTTTTTTTAAAGGTTCAGGAACAAGTGCATCCCAATCTCTCAGCTAATGAAGAGTCTCTCTATTATATTGAAGAACTGATTTTTCAGCTGCTTAATAAATTATGCATGGCCCAGCCAAGGACTGTTCAAGATGTGGAGGTAAAAATTATTTTATTATTTCAAAAAGTCAGCCACTGTATGAAGTAATTTTTGTATCATTCTAAATTATTGTGGAAGCTAAAACCACTGAAATTATGTATAATATATATGGTCAGTTCATTTTTGACAAAAACATCAAGGCAATTCATTGAGGAAAGGAAAGTTTTCCAGAAAAAAAGTCTTAGAACAATTGGATACATTTATGAGGGAAAAAAACCTTGAAACCTATCTCATGCCATAGACAAAAATTAATTCAGAATAGATCATAGCCTTAGACATAACAGCTAAACTACAAGGTTTCTAGAAGAAAATTCTGGAAAATATCTTTATAACCTCCTATGGTTATGCACTTTTTTTTTTTTTGAGGCTGAGTCTTGTCTCCATCACCCAGGCTAGAGTGCAGTGGCGCAATCTCGGCTCACTGCAACCTCCATCTCCCGGATTCAAGTGATTCTCCTCCTTCAGCCTCCCGAGTAGCTGAGATTACAGGCACCTACCACCACGCCTAGCTAATTTTCGTATTTTTAGTAGAGACGGGGTTTCACCATGTTAAGCAGGCTGATCTCGAACTCCTGACCTTGTGATCTACCTGCTTTGACCTCCCAA
The DNA here is from genome assembly GCA_036589455.1 of Ateles fusciceps. Taxonomy (NCBI): domain Eukaryota; kingdom Metazoa; phylum Chordata; class Mammalia; order Primates; family Atelidae; genus Ateles; species Ateles fusciceps. Next base: position 8,956,609 of record JAZHEH010001212.1, read on the forward strand.
AGTGCTGGGATTACAGGCGTGAGCCACTGTGCTCAGCCTAGGCATATATTTTTTAGAGAGGACTCAAAACATAGTACTTTGTATTAAAGAGTAAGGCCAGGTGTGGTGGCTCACACCTGTAATTCCAGTACTTTTGGTGGCTGAGGTGGGAGGATTGCTTGAGCTCAGGAGTTTGACACCAGCCTGATCAATACAGGGAGACCCTGTCTCTATAGAAAAATTTAAAAATTAGCCAGGCCTGGCCGGGCGCGGTGGCTCACGCCTGTAATCCCAGCACTTTGGGAGGCCGAGGTGGGCGGATCACGAGGTCAAGAGATCGAGACCGTCCTGGTCAACATGGTGAAACCCCGTCTCTACTAAAAATACAAAAAAAGTAGCTGGGCGTGGTGGCGCGCGCCTGTAGTCCCAGCTACTCGGGAGGCTGAGGCAGGAGAATGGCTTGAACCCGGGCGGCGGAGGTTGCAGTGAGCCAAGGTCGCGCCACTGCACTCCAGCCTGGCGCCTGGTGACTGAGTGAGACTCTGTCTCAAAAAAAAAAAAAAAAAAAAAAAAAAAATTAGCCAGGCCTTATGGCATGTGCCTGTAGTCCTAGCTACTTGGAGAGTGAGACTGAGGATTGCTTGAGCCCGGGAAATCCAGGGTGCAGAGCCATGTTCATAGCACTGTACTTTAGCCTGTGTGAGAGAGGAAACTCTGGCTCAACAAAAACAAAACCAAACAAAGAATAAAATGGATGAGAAATTAAAAAGATGTAGTCACAGTCTAGTGGCAAACGTAGAGCTTGAATCCAGAATATATTAAAAACTCTTGCAAATCATTGATTAAAAAGACACCCTTCTCTCCCAAAAAAGTCTTGAACAGACACATGTAAAAGAAGATATACTGTGCTCGCTTCGGCAGCACGTATACTAAAATTGGAACGATACAGAGAAGATTTGCATGACCCCTGTGCAAGGATGACACGCAAATTCGTGAAGCGTTCCATATTTTTAAATTAAAAAAAATTAAAAAAAAAAAGAAGATATACTGATATCCAGTAAGCACGTGAAAAGGTGCTGAAGCTCATGGGTGATCAGGGAAATAGAAATTAAAACCATGCTGAGATACTATTTCACATCCACTGAAAAGGATAAATTAAAGACTGATTACGCCAAATGTTGGTGAGAACATAGAGCAGCTAGAACTCTTTTTCTTTTCTTTTTTTTTGAGATAGGGTCTCACTCTGTCACCCAAACTGGAGTACAGTGGCACAATCACATCATGGCTCACTGCAGCCTCAACCTCCTGGGCTCAGGTGATCCTCCCTCCTCTGCCTCCTGAGTGGCTGGAAGTACAGGTGTGTACCACCATTCCCAGCTACGTTTAAATTTTTTTGTAGATAGGGATTTCCCTATGTTGCACAGGCTGGTCTCAAACTCCTGGGCTCAAGTGATCCTCCCACCTTGGCCTCCCGAAGTGCTGGAATTACAGGTGTGAACCACTGAGCCTAGCCTCAGCTAGAACTCTTAAACATTGCTAGTGGGGGCCGGGTAATCCGGTAATCCCTCATAAATCACAGGCTCATGCCTGTAATCCCAGCACTTTGGGAGGCCGAGGCGGGTGGATCACGAGGTCAAGAGATCGAGACCATCCTGGCCAACATGGTGAAACCCCATCTCTACTAAAAATAAAAAAAAAATAGCCGGGCATGGTGGCATGTGCCTGTGGTCCCAGCTACTTGGGAGGCTGAGGCAGAAGAATCGCTTGAACCCAGGAGGCGGAGGTTGCAATGAGCCGAGATTGTGCCACTGCACTCCAGCCTGGCGATAGAGCAAGACTCCGTCTCAAAAAAAAAAAAAAAATTGCTAGTGGGAATATAAAATGGTATAATCACTTTGGTAAACTGTCCAGCAGTTTCTTGTAAGTTAAATCTATATGTAGCATATGACCCGGTAGTTCTGGTTCTGAGTATTTAACCCTTGAGAATGAAAATACATGTTCACAAAGAGACCCACACATGAGTGCTCAAGTGGTTTAATTCATAATAACAAAGAGTTAGAAACAAGTCAAATTTCTGTCAACAAGAAAACAGATAAATAAATGTGGCAGATTTATAAAAGGGAATACTAGTCAGTAATAAAATTTTAAAAATGAACTATCGATATGAGCAGTAACATAGCTGCCACTCATAGACATTATATAGAGCAAAAAAAGCAGACCCAAATGAGTTTGTATTGTATGATTACGTATATATGAAATTTAGAAATAGCTAAAGCCAGTGGAGGTAGAAATCAGAATGGTAGTTGCCTGTGAGGGATGGAGATCAAGATTATAAAAATGTTCTCTATGAGAGTGGACATGGTGGCTCATGCCTGTAATCCCAGCACTTTGGGAGGCCTAGATGGGTAGATCACTTGAAGTCAGGAGTTTGAGATCAGCCTGGGGAACATGATGAAACCACGTCTCTACCAAAAATACAAAAATTAGCCTGGTGTGATAGTGCACACCTGTAGTCCCAGCTACTTGGGGGGCTGAGGGACAAGAATCACTTGAACCCAGTGAGCTGAGATCTTGGTGCCACTGCACTCTAGCCTGGGTGACAGAGTGAGACCCTGTATCAAAAAACAACAAGTAAAATGTTCTCTGTGTCAGTTGGGGTGATGGTTACACAGTCGTAAGCATTCTGAAACTCAACAAATTGTACATTTTAAGATCTGTGCATTTTACTGCATATAAATGTTACCTCAATAAAATTTAATTTGTGTACATTTTGAGGACATTGGCTTGTTGATTAAAAATTGTATACATGTATGTATATATACGTATATATATATACAGATATGTATATACAGTCTTTCAGATACAAATGTCTTTATTTATATACAAATATATATATCTGAAAAACTATGTGTAAATTAGTGCTAAAATATTTGTTTGGCCTTGGTTACATGGGAGTATTTTTGGATTTTTAGCAATATCTGTTAGGGAGATATTTTTACTTCTTTTGTATAAAAGCACCCCTTGCACTTAAAATTAATATTAATAAAATTTATTTTCCTTTTCTCATTCTAAAAACAAAACAAAAGAAATTATCTAACAGTTCAGCTATCAAAAATTACTTTTATTTTTATGTTTTGAGACAGAGTCTCACTCTGGTCTAGAGTGCAGTGGTGTGATCTCAGCTCACTGCAACCTCTGCCTCCTGGGTTCAAGTGATTCTCCTGCCTCAGCTTCCTGAGTAGCTGGGACTACAGGTGTGAACCACTGCACCCAGATAATTTTTATATTTTCAAAAATTATTTTACACTGTACTGTTTATGTATATATATATATATTTTTTTTTTTTGGAAAATTATTTCTATAAGCAACAGCTTTCTTTTTGTGAAGTGGCATGATCATAGCTCACTGTAGCCTTGAACTCCTGGGCTCAAGTGATCCTCCTGCCCCAGCCTCCTGAGTAGCTAGGACTACAGGCACACGCCACTGTACCTAGCTAATTTTTATTTTTATTTTTGTGGAGACCGGGTCTTCCTGTGTTCCCCAGGGTCTTGAATTCCTGGCCTTCAGTGAGCTCCCTTCCTCAGCCTTCCAAAGTGCTGGGATTACAGGTGTTAGCCACCATGCCCAGCCACAACAACTTTCAGTATAAAGGAAAATCTTAACTTGTAGTGATTGAGCTATTAAAATTTTCCAGGATTCTAAGAATAAAAGCATTTTCACCCTGTTCTCTGCTGCCAGTGTTTTTGGTTTTTGTTGTGTTTTGTTTTAAGACAGTCTTTCTCTGTCACCCAGGCTAGGATGCAGTGACAGGATTATAGCTCACCGCAGCCTTGAACTCCTGGGATCAATTATTTCTCCTGCCTCAGCCTCCCAAGTAGCTGGGACTACAAGTGCATGCAATCATGCCTGGCTAATTTTTAATTTTTTTTTTTTAATAGAGAAATGGGCCACCGTGCCCAGCCTTTGTTACTAGTTTTGAACATGAAACAAATACTATAAAAGCATACTTTTCAACAGGCAATTTGCTAAAATCAGAGAACATAATTTTAAATATAGGAAACCCTGCTAAATTAGTTTAATTTGGATCTCAGTAGTTCTTGTTTTTCATGCCAGTGAATCACTAATTAAATTAAAACGACATGAACTGCCTAGGTGCAGTGGCTCACACCTGTAATCCCAGTCCTTTAGGAAGTTGAGACAGACACATCACTTGAGCCCAGGAATTTAAGACCAGCCTGGGCAACATGGTGAAACTCTGTCTCTACAAAAATTACAAAAATTAGCTGGGGAGTAGTGGTACATGCTTGTAGTCCCAGCTACATGGGATGCTGAGGTGGTAGAATCATTGGAGTCTGGGAGGTAGAGGTTGCAGTGAGCTGAGATCCCGCCACTGTACTTCAGCCTGAATGACAGAGCAAGACCCTGTCTCCAAAAAAAAAAAAGATGAACCACAAAGGCTAGGATTGTTTTCTTCAAGGTATGTTATTTTCATAAGCCATTCTGAGGTCTCTCACCCATTTCGTCTTCCAAGAGATACATGATCTCTTTTATTCGAAGCTCTAAGATTAGCATAAGAAGAGTGGCTGCATACTAATGATTAAAAATGAATGAACAATTTCGACTCTGCTAGGTAAATAGCGTTTTTGTTTTTGTTTTGAGATGGAGTCTCTCTCTGTCGCCCAGGGTGGAGTGCAGTGGTATGATCTTGGCTCACTGCAACCTCCGTCTCCCAGGTTCAAGAGATTCTTGTGACTCAGCCTCCCGAGTAGCTGGGACTACAAGTATGCGCCACCATGCCAAAACACTGTTACACTATTTCATGTTCACTTTAATCTTTCCTATATATGCTATGTATTGTTTTTGCCTTTTTCCAGTTCATCTTAATTATGTTTAAAGCTTTCTTTCTGAATTTTACCTTTTTCTTTTATCCATGAAAATTATGTGGAAAATTTTTGATAGTCCTGTTGACCTTTTTTTTTTTTCAGATGGGTTCTCCGTCTCACCCAGGCTGGAGTGTAGTGCCATGATCTCAGTTCACTGCAGACTCCACCTCCTGGGTTCAAACGATCCTCCCACCTCAGCTTCCCACGTAGCTGGGACTATAGGCATGTTCCACCATGTTGGGCTAATTTTTGTATTTTTAGTAGAGACGGGGTTTCACCATGTTGCCTGGCTGGTCTCAAACTTCTGAGCTCAAGTGATCCACCTGCCTCTGCCTCCCAGAGTGTTGGGATTATAGGCGTGAGCCACTGCACACCTCCTGACCTTTTTTTTTAAACCAAAACATTTATTACGGGAATCAGAATGTATTATGTCACTATTATCTGCTAGCATTAAGAATAGTGATAAAGTTGAATTTTGTATGAATTTCCTATTTACGAACACTTCTAATAATACTACAATGGTTCTGCTATGATTGAGCAGGAACGAGTTCACGAAGACCTTTCCTCACCCAATTGATAAGTGGGCCATTGCTGATGCACAATCTGCTATAGAAAAACGAAAACGAAGAAATCCTCTTTTATTGCCTGTGGACAAAATCCATCCTTCACTGAAGGTAACAAAACATTAAACATTAGTTGGGTGGTGTTCTTTATAACAAATAATACTTTATTTCTGTATTTATAAAGCATTCATATAGCATGGTCTGTGTTAGTGTGTATATGTGCACTTGCATGTGTATACTTGTACATACACCTACATACATGTTATACATATTAATATATATACAAAATAAATTGTACTTTGGTGAAATTGGATTGCTTTTCAAATAATATTAAAAGTTATTAATAGTGATAATGTATCACTATTATCTTGTGACATCTTTTTTTTTTTTATTAAATAGAGACAGGGTCTCACAGTGTTGCCCAGGCTGGTCTCAAACTCCTGGGCTCAAGTGATTCACCTACCTTGGCCTCCCAAAGTGCTAGCATAACAGGCATGAGCCATCATGCCTGGCCCATTGTGGCATCTTTATGGCATCTTCCAGTGACTGCTACTCTGTGATTCCTATATAGTAGGCTATGATTTCTCAGCCATTTGTTGATTAAGAAAGTGTATAATATCGGCCGGGTACAGTGGGTCACGCCTGTAATCCCAGCACTTTGGGAGGCCGAGGCAGGCGGATCACAAGGCTAGGAGTTCAAGACCAGCCTGGCCAATATAGTGAAACCCCATCTCTATTAAAAATACAAAAATTAGCTGGGCATGGTGGCATGCGCCTGTAGTCCCAGCTACCTGGGAGGCTGAGGCAGGAGAATCACTTGAACATGGGAGGCGGAAGTTGCAGTGAGCCAAGATCTGGCCGCTGCACTCCAGCCTGGGCAACAGAGAGAGATTCCGTCTCAAAAAAAAAAAGAAAGAAAGTGTATAATGTGAAAAGCTTCTGTGAGTTCAGAACTGTTTTTAAAATTAATTTGTATTATCACACATTATTTTTTATTTACTAGAAAAGTGGACTAGGGTCTAGTTCGGCTACTAGATGCATATTAGTGCATAGGGCAAAATACGTTTGGTGTATATGGATTTTAAGAGTTTTGTAGCAAATTTAAGGCCCCCCCCATACCCCTTCTCACACACAGACACTTCCATACCTCCCCTCAGTAGAAACTACTGTAATTAGGGGTTACTGGTTTTAAAGTAGGATCCTTGAAGATAGCAGATATTTTTATATTTGTCAGATGGGTTTTGGTTAATGTACTAAGAGGCTTTTAGTGGAGTCCAGCCCAAGATTTCTATATTAGGATCAACTGTTGTTGTTTGATAAAAGGCAGAGTTGTTAAATTAGATGTCTCTTAAAACAAAAAAAGCCCCTAATACAGGAACCAAAGGTTCATATTATATCCCATGGTACCCATATGTTTTGACGTGTAGTTAATAGAAAGTTTTTTATAAGCAAGGATGCTAAATAGGAATTTTTTAAGTGTTTAATACTCAACAGTGCTATGTTTTGTAATTAAATTATTTATTCTTTTTACAGGAGGTTTTAGGGTACAAAGTGGACTACCATGTGTCCCTATATATTGTGGCTGTACTAGAGTATATCTCAGCTGATATTTTAAAATTGGCTGGTAATTATGTTTTCAATATCCGGCATTATGAAATATCTCAGCAGGACATTAAAGTGTCAATGTGTGCAGATAAGGTAAGTCTTACAAGCTATTTCAACTTAACTTGAATAGCAGCTATACTCATTTCTGCCTCAGTCTTTTTGTATACATTATTAGATAAGTAATTTTTGTAATTGCTGGTACTGGAAGAGAGAAAAATCCTGAGTTTACAGAGTAACCATGATATTTCCAGGTTTTTAAGCATATGGCAGGATGGGGATCTCTTTTTTTCATCTGGAATCTTTTCCTTACAAGAAAAAAACATCCCAAAGCCTCAAACCAATTTAAGTAGTTTGAGTTTTATATTTTTAGAAAGAGAACATACAGGGTTCTACTCATGTACTTTTTAAGTGTAAGTAATTTTGAAGACCATACTTTGGTTTCACAGAATAGTTTAGTGAAGTACGTACAGGAAGAGAGAAAATTAGACTGCAATGCTGAAGTTACTCCCCTCTGATCATTTTTTTGTTTATGTATCTGTCTTCTTTCCTGGGTGTAAGCTACTTGAGGGAAGAAATTGAGTTTTTCATATTCTTCTGTACTACTTTTCTTATCTTCTTATTTTTCTTCTTATTTATTTATTTATTTAAGACAAGGTGTCACTTTGTCACTCCAGGCTGGAGTGCAGTGGTGCAATCTCAGCTCTCTGCATCATTTGCCTCCCTGGCTCAAGCAATCCTCCTACCTTAGCCTTTCTAGTAGGTAGGACCACGCCCAGCTGTTTTTGTATTTTTTGGACAGATGGGGTTTCACCATGTTGCCCAGGCTGGTCTTGAACTCCTGAGCTGAAGTGTCTGCCCTGGCCTCCCAAAGTGTTGGGATTACAGGCATGAGCCACTGCACCCATTGAAGCTATAACACTGAATAAGATAGCAATCCTTGTGTTTAGAAGGTATTTATTTTACTGCAAAAAAATATTATAAACAGATAATTACAGAACAATATGATTAAAATTATTATACTAATAAGTCCAAGGTACAGTGGAGAAAGTAATGAACTCTAGCATGGGTGAGGCCAGGAAGACTACAGAAAAGATGCCTAAATGAAACTCTCTCAGGGTGAACAAACTCCAGGATCTAGCACATGCCGGTGGTTCTCAGCCTTGACTGCACATCAGAATTAACAGAAAGCTTTTAAAGAATGCTGATGCCTGCATATCACCCCCAGAGGTTTAATTGCTCTGTATTGGATCTCCAAACCTCAGTATTCTTTGAAAGCATTCCAGGTAATTCTGATGTGGAGTTATAATGACTGAGACCCATTGTACAATGCCATAATTTCAAAAATGACTTTTCACTTACATCATGGTAGGAATTCCTTGTTATTTCTGTTTTGACTTCTAAAAATATGGCTACTTTTTTTTTTTTTACTTTGAAAATATCTTAGACTTACAGAAAAGTTGGAAGTACAACAAAAAGTACTCCCTTGCGAAATAATAATAGAAGAGAGATCCAAGATGGCCGATTAGCAGCAGCTCAGGATTGTAGCTCCCACTGAAAGCGCAGAGAGTGAGTGGACGCCACATTTTCAGACGAATTTTCATAGCCCACGGACCAAGAGATTCTTGGTGGAGGAGCCCCACGGGTCGCCAGCGCGACCCTTTTGGAGGGGCGTGGCCGTTTGCAGGCGCCCCGATGCGGCGGTTCTCAGTCCAGAGTATATGGGACTGAGTGCCCTTTTGGTTGGCGTTGGAGCTCCGGGAAAGCAGAGTCTCCCATTTAGCTGATTAAAAAGCGGACTGAAGTGAGGAACCAGACCGAGAGATTCCCGGGCAGAAAAGCGCCACGAATCTTAACGCCGCTGTTTCAGCCGGCGTAGTGGGTCGCCGCAGGGGGAAGGCTGGTACCCGCCTCCACAAAAAAATAAAATAAAAACAGCAGTTGGAACTGCTGAAGATTGAGAGTTTCACAGCAAGTACAGCTGAACCCGGGAAGGTCCAGCTCTGTGGGGGAGGAGCATCCGCCAAAGGAAAATTAAGAAATAGAAAAAACTTTATCACCAACAAGCTGGACGTCCACTCAGAGACCTAATCTGAAAATCAGCAATTACACAGAGGACAGGTGGATAAATCCACAAAGATGGGAAGAAACCAGCGCAAAAAGGCTGAAAACACCCGAAATCAGAATGCCTCTCCTCCTACAGAGGATTGCAGTGCCTCATCACCAATTGAACAAGGCCTGATAGAAAATGAATGTGAGGAATCAACAGAATCAGGCTTCAGAAGGTGGATAATGAGAAACTTCTGTGAGCTAAAAGAACATGTTCTAGCCCAATGCAAGGAAACTAAGAACCTTGAAAAAGGTTTGACGAAATGTTCCTGAGAATGGACAATTTAAAGAGGAATATAAGTGAATTAATGGAGCTGAAAAACACAATACGAGAACTTCGCGAAGTATGCACAAGTTTTAACAGTCGAGATTGATCAAGCAGAAGAAAGGATTTCAGAGGTCGAAGACCAACTTAACGAAATAAAACGAGAAGACAAGATTAGAGAAAAAAGGGTAAAAAGGAATGAGCAAAGTCTCCAAAAAATATGGGACTATGTGAAAAGACCTAATCTACGTTTGCTAGGTGTACCTGAATGTGACGAAGAGAATGAATCCAAGCTGGAAAATATTTTTCAGGATATTATCCAGGAAAACTTTCCTAACCTAGCAAGGCAAGACAATACCCAACTCCAGGTAATACAGAGAACACCACAAAGATATTCCTCAAAAAGAGCAACCCCAAGGCACATAATCATTAGATTCATCAGGGTTGAAAGGAAGGAGAAAATACTACGGGCGGCCAGAGAGAAAGGTCAGGTTACCCACAAGGGGAAGCCTATCAGACTCACAGCTGATCTCTCAGCAGAAACCCTACAAGCCAGAAGAGAGTGGGGGCCAATATTCGACATCCTTAAAGAAAAGAACTTTCAACCCAGAATTTCATATCCAGCCAAACTAAGTTTCATAAGTGAAGGAAAAATAAAATTTTTTGCAAACAAGCAAGTAAAAAAAAAAAAAAAAAGAAAAAAAAAGAGAAAAAAAAAGTACTCCCTTGCCACTTGAACCAAAAGAGAGTAAATTGCCAACATACTGTGTCCCATATACAAGCACATTCTACTACATTACTACAGTATGACTGACAGTCAAAATCCAGGCGATGAATACATTGATACATTATACCATCTAACTTGCACACATCATTCAAGTTTTGTCACATATCCTAATGATGATCTTTATACCAAAATGATTCAGTCCAGAATTATATTTGTTTATGTGTCATGTATTTTTTTATTCTCTTCAGTCTGGAATAATTCCTCATTCCTCCCTTAACTTTTTTTTTTTTTTAAAGATGGCAAAGCAGGCTGGGCACCACCGTGCCTGTAATCCCAGCACTTTGGGAGGCTGAGGCAGGCAGGTCACTTAAGGTCAGGAGTTCAAACCAGCCTAGTCAACATGGCAAAACCCCGTCCCTACTAAAAATACAAAAAAAGTAGTAGCTGGGCATGGTGGAACATGCCTATAATCCCAGCTACTCAGGAAGCTGAGGAACAAGAATCATTTGAACCCAGGAGGCAGAGTTTGCAGTGAGTTGAGATTGCACCACTGCACTCCAGCCTGGGCAGCAAAGCGACACTCTATTTCAAAAAAAAAAAAAAAAAAAGGTGGTAAAGCTGACTTTTTTAAGGGAGGCCGTGGCAATAGGCACAGTGACCACTGCAGTGTAATCCTGTGGCTGGGGGAGAGAGACATCAGAATCAGCTCCCCTCCTTTAACTTTAATAACCTGGACACTTTTGAAGGTTATAGGTCAGTTATTGTGTAGAATGTCCCTGAATTTAGGTTTACTCTTGGTTAGAATCAGGTAATGGTCTTTGGCAGGAATATCATAGAATTTGTGCTGTGTTCTTCTCCTTGCATTTTCTCAGATGGCACACAGGCACATGATTTCATTATGTAATTAGTGGGGGGTGATGTTGACTTTGTTGATTAAGGAGTTGTCTGCAAGGCTTCTCATCTGTGAAGTTATTCTTTTCCCTTTTGTAATTAATAAATGATTGTTTTGTGGAATATTTTGAAACTGTGTGTCTTTATCACACTTAAACTTATTTATTTTAATATGGACTCATTAATTGTCATTTTATTCAATGAGTCATAATCTGTTACTTCATTATTTAGATGTTCCAGGCCAGGCACCGTGGCTAATGCTTGTAATCCCAGCACTTTGGGAGGCCAAGACAGGTAGATCGCCTGAGCTCAAGAGTTTGAGACCAGCCTGGGCAACATGTCTCTACAAATAAAAAAAATTAGCTGGGCACGTGCTTGTGACTGTAGTCCCAGCTACTTGGGAGGCTGAGGTGGGAGACTTACTGGAGCTCAGGAGGTTAAGGCTACACTGAGCCGAGGTCATGCCACTGCACTCCTGACTAGTGACAGAGTGAGACCCTGTCTCAAAAAAAAAAAGTTCTGGTTGTTCCAGATTTGGTCAGTAGGAACCCTAGCTTGGTTTTTCCATTTCTGTCATTATTTGAATGCTTTATTTTCTTTTCTTCTTCCTATTTATTATTAAATTATAAATTGACAGCTTATAGTTGTATGTACAAGGAGTACAAGGTAAAGTTATGATTATGAAGAAAATGTGGAATAATTAAATCAAGCTAATTAACATTCATTACGTCAAATACTTATTTTTTGTGGTGAGAACTTTTGAAATTTAGTCTTAGCTAGTAAAATGATGGTTACAAGGCTAAGAAGGGTAGCTGGAGTGGGGGAAATGGGGATTGTTAATGGGTGCAAAAATATTAGAATGAATAAGATCTAATATTTGATAGCACAACAGGGTAACTGCAGTCAACAATAATTTATTGTATATTTTGCAACAGTTAAAAGAGTATAATTGGATTGTTTGTAACACAAAGAAAGGATACATGCTTGAGGTAATGGATACTCCATTTTATTCTGATGTGTGTGTTACACACCTGCTTTTATTCCGTAAATATATACACCTACTATGTACCCACAAAAATTTCTTTTAAAAATTGAAATGACAAAAAATTTACTCTTTTCGCAATTTTGAAATGTAAACACATTATTATTTACTATATTCACCACACTGTGCAATAAATCTCATTAAAAAGACCCAGTTCCTCCTAATTGAGGTTTTGTTCCCCCACCCTGTAGCCTCTCGTAACCACATTCTACTGTGCTGCTATGAGTTTGTTCTAGATTCCATATGTAAGTGAGAACATATGTGCTTTTTTTTTTTTTTTTTTTTGAGACAGAGTCTTGCTTTGTCTCCTGGGCTGGAGTATAGTGGTGTAATCTTGGCTCACTGCAACCTCTGCCTCCCAGCTCAAGTGATTATCCTGTCTCAGCCTCCTGAGTAGCTGGGATTACAGGTGGCTGCCACCATGTCTGGCTAATTTTTGTATTTTTAGTAGAGACAGGGTTTCACTCTGTTGGCCAGCCTGGTCTTGAACTCCTGATCTCGTGATCTGCCCACCTCGGCCTCCCAAAGTGCTGGGATTATAGGTGTGAGCCACCACACCTGGCCTATTTGTTTGTTTTTGAGAACTTGAATCTCCCACTGTCACCCAGGCTCACTACAGCTTCAAACCCCTGGGCTCAGGCAATCCTCTGGCCTTAGCCTCCCAAGTAGCTAGAGCTACAGACACCTGCCACCATGCCCAGCTAATTTTTAAATTTTTGTAGGGATGGGGTCTTGCTATGTTGCCCAGGCTGGTCTGGAGCACCTGGCTTCAAGTGATTTTCTTGCCTCAACCTCCCAAGATGCTGGGATTACAGATGTGGGCCACTGCACCAGGCCATAAACTATTTTTTTGAATAAGTTATTCCTATATTTGAAGCATTTTTCTGTGTCCTAAATCTTCACCTTTTGAGAGTTTTAAAAAATCTTAATGTGGTAGGATTTTCAGATCCCCTTATTATATTGCTTTTAGACTGATTTCTAAAACTGAAGACAACAGTTCAGATTTGGTCTGACCAACAGAGTCTATTGAAATGCACATATCCTTTATTCTATATGCTATTCTTTAGTAATTTCAACATTAATATTTTGGCACCATGTCACTGTGTGCTATCGAGTCTGCAGATTTCCAAACTTCCAAGGACTGTTTCACATAAAGTACCATTGTGTTATGTCTTTGATTTCTCCAACTTGTGCTGTTGATTTTTTGTTATTGTTGTAAGAATGAATGTGAATTTATCCCTAGAAAATTTCATACTGTTATTGAGACTATGTTCCAATATACATAGATACTTTAAAAATTGAATTCCGTCATTCAGCATTTTAGATAATCTACTCAGGTTTTTGTAATGTGTACAAATCTGAGAAACCTTGAATTAAAATTATTTAGTAAAAATATTGAAAAGGTCAGGTGCCTTTGAATCTGGGAGGTAGAGGCTGCAGTGATCCGAGATCATGCCAGTGCACTGTAGCCTGGGCAATGGAGGCGAGACTCCATATTATTTTATTTTATGTATTTATTTTTTGTTGTTGAGATGGAGTCTTGCTGTGTTACCCAGTTTGGAGTGCAATGGCACGATCTTGGCTCACTGCAATCTCCGCCTCCCTTTCAAGCGATTCTTGTGCCTCAGCCTCCCAAGTAGCTGGGATTACAGGTGCCCACCACCAAGCCTGGCTAATGTTTTTTGTATTTTTAGTAGAGATGGGATTTGACCATGTTGGACAAGCTGGTCTCAAACTCCTGACTTAAGGTGATTCACCCGCCTCAGCCTCCCAAAATGCTGGGATTACAGGTGTGAGCTACTATGCCTGGCCAAGACTCTATCTTAAAAAAAAAAAAAAGATTGAAAAGGATTATATAAGAAGTGAGATTTCTAGCATATGTTACTAGTGGCATTCTTCTAGGTTAAAAGTTACCTGTTTTCTTCATTATTGCCTTTTAGTTAGCTATTATTTTCACATTTTGTCTAATTTATGGGTCAACAAACTTTACCTATAAAGGCCCCGGGGATAAATATTTTAGGCTTTGTGGGCCATGCATCTACTCATCTCTGCCCTTGCAGCATGAAAGCAGCCATAAATGAATGAGCATGGGCTGTGTTCCAGCAAAACTTTATTTACAAAAACAGGCTATGGGCTGGATTTGGCCTTTGTGCTATAGTTTGCTGGTCCTGGTTTCAGACATTCTGTCATGATCCCCTATTTGTCACAAGAGAATGTCATATACTTAGCTAAAATCCAGATGACTTGGCCGGTTGTGGTGGCTCATGCCTGTAATCCTAGCACTTTGGGAGGTCAAGACAGGCAGATTGCCTGAGTTCAGGAATTTGAGACCAGCCTGGGCAGCATGGTGAAAGCCCATCTCGACTAAAATATAAAAAATCAGCCAGGCATTGTGGCAGTTGCTTGTAATCCTAGCTACTCAGGAGGCTGAGGCACGAGAATTGCTTGAACCTTGAAACTGGGAGGTGGAGGTTGCAGTGAGCTGAGATTGTGCCACTGCATTTCAGCCTGGGCAACTAAGTGAAACTATGTCTCAAAAAAAAAAAAATCTAGATGACTTGATTTGTGGCTCTAGTTATGTAACCCTAAGTAATGAGATTGTATGACATGTGTGATCTTGGTATATCCAAATTGATATCTAGAGATCACTGTTTCAAGAGTTCACAAACCATCTGTTTAATAAATTATTTGAATACATGGTTTCTAGGGATAGCTTTAATTTGCCAGACAGAGAACTTGAGAATCAACCCTATTTCTTTACATTTAAAAATAAAACCAACGTTTGGCTATATGAGGTATTCTAGCATATGAAAGATTGCTAGAATTAGACGATCATAGGAAAGAATCGTAGAATTTAACTTCTAGTATATATGTCACTATTAAGAAAAACAGTATTTAAATTGGAAAAGTTGGACATAAATTCTTAAGAAGGAAATTGATGTTTAGGAAAGGTAAAGGCCAAGCACAGTGGTTCACGCTTGTAATCCCAGCACTTTAGGAGGCTGGAGCAGGAGAATAGATTGAATCCAGGCTTTTGAGACCAGCCTGGGCAGCATAGCAAGACTTGATCTCTACAAAAAATTTTAAAAAAGAGACAAAGAAAGATGAGATACCCCGGACAATATAGCAAGACCTCACCGCTACTAAAAATTTAAAAAATTATTAGCTTGGTGTAGTGGTGTATCCCAGCTACTTGGAAGGCCAAGGTGGGAGGATTGCTTGAGCCTGGGAAATTGAAGCTGTAGTGAGCTATTATAGTGCCACTGGAAAACAGGGGAAAAAAAAAAAAAAAGAAAGGTGAGAAAATAAGAGGGCGCAAAGCTGCTCTGAAGAAGGTTAGTTAGCTCCAATTTAGATGTACTAGCAGTTGAGTTCTATATTTTCTTTTTTTTTAACTTACTGCTTTATTGAATTATACACTTTTTTTTAAATTTTTTATTTTTTGAGACAGAGTCTCGCTCTATTGCCCAGGCTGGAGTGTAATGGTGCGATCTCAGCTCCCTGCAACCTCTGCCTCCCAGGTTCAAGCGATTCTCCTGCCTCAGCCTCCTGAGTAGCTGCAATTACAGATGCCTGCCACCACGCCGGACTAATTTTTGTATTTTTAGTAAAGACGGGGTTTACTGTATTGACCAGGCTGGTGTTGAACTCCTTACCTCAAGTGATCTGCCTGCCTCGGCCTCCCGAAATACTGGGATTACAGGCATGAGCTACCACACCTGGCCCTTTTTTTTTTTTTTTAATTTTTTTTTAAGACAGAGTCTTGCTCTGTCACCCAGGCTGGAGTGCAATCTGTAACCTTCGCTTCCTGGGTTCAAGTGATTCTCCCACCTCAGCCTCCTGAGTAGCTGGGATTACAGGCACGTGCCACCATGCCAGGCTAATGTTTTGTACTTCTAGTAGAGACAGGGTTTCACCATGTTGGCCAGGCTGGTCTCAAGTTCCTGACCTCAGGTGATCTGCCAGCCTTGGCCTCCCAAAGTGCTGGGATTACAAGCATGAGCCACTGCACCTGGCCTTAAAATTTTTTTGCAGAGGTTGGTTCTCTCTTTGTTGCGTGGGCTGGTCTTGAACTTCTGGGCTCAAGAAATCCTCCCACTTCAACTTCCCAAAGTATTGGGATTACAGGTGTGAACCATTACACCTAGCCTGGCTCTGCTTTATTGTTCATGCTATAACCATGACCAAAAAATGCTTTACATGTCTAATGGTTCATAAATATATACAGTACATGTATACTTTTTAAACAGGTATCTTTTGTGTATTTACTGTGTGTCAGATGCTTTGGATTTTAAGACAAAAGCAGTTTTTTATCTTTAAATGGTTACTATTTAGTAAGGGAAAAGATAGAACAGAAATTTTAATACAGTTTGCCCTCTGTATTCATGAATTCTCTATTCACGGATTCAACCAGCCACAGATAAAAAAAAAATACTAAGGGAAAAGAAATTCCAGAGAATTCCAAAAAAGCAAAACTTGAATTTGTATGAGCTGAGTGCTACATTGAATCTATGTGAATGAAGTGCTATGCAGGCATTGTATTAGATATTACAGGTAATCTAGAGATGATTTAAGTATACGGGAAGATACGTGTAGGTTATATGCAAACAGTATGCTATTTTATGTAAGGAACTTGAGTGTCTGAGGATTGTGGGAGTGTGGGTGAGGGTCTTGGAACCAATCCCTTGCAGATACCAAGGGATGACTGTATACATTAGGTGCTTCTATAGGAAAGAGAGAAGGTTGCCAATCAAGGGCTAATGCTAGTGGAAGAGATTCTGGTAGGGAGTCAGAGTTTGGAAAAGCTATCCAAAAAAAATTGTGTTTGCGCTAAATGGTGGAAAATGGGTAGGGATTGGTCAGGTGAATATATGAGAGCTGGGAGGGAAGGGGAAGTAAGAGAAGACTTTCTAGACAGAGGGAAATAAAGAGAACTGGCCAGATTTAAGGGATATTAGTTAAGAGTCAACAGGATTTCGGGACTGATTGAATATAGGAGAGAAGTTGGAAAAGTGGTAAGTCTAAGGTAATGGACAAGTTTTCTAGTTATGAAGACCAAGTAGGCGATGCTGTTATTAGTGATTCTGAGAGTATGCACGTGTAGGTTTTTTAAGACAGGCAGAAGTCTAGCGAGCGTTGGGAACATTTGTCTACGATCCAGAGAGACTCTGAGGCTAGATATAAACACTTAGGAGTCATTGTCATCTAGATAGTAATTGGAGATCATTTGAGGGAAAGAACCCACGCTAAGGAGGAAATATAGCAGGCATTTCAGACTGGTGACCTCCTTGTGAACAGAGTCTCTAGATTGGTTTTTTAAGTTTTTAAATTATTTGCCATGAATTTATATTCACAAATCTAAAAATTTTACATAAAAATGTAAATCCCAGACTTTTCATGAACAAACAGAATCAGAATGCCTAACAGAAAATAGCTGGCATGGAATGGTACACTTCCTCTTTAGGTGCATGCACCTTCCAGTTTGCCGTAATCTCCACTACTTCTTATATATTATAATGTTACTTGCCTGACCCCTGTAGCATTTAAATTCAGGAAGTTTGGTATTATGTGACCAAAAGAGTTTTAAGAATGGAACCCTGGAGTGGGTAGTAGAGAAGGTAAGTCATGGAGAAGGAGGCCCCACTGACAGAATGGTATATCGGAAGCCAAGAAGAGAAAAATTGTTTTGGGGGGTTTTGTGTGTGTTTTTTCTTATTTAGAGATAGGATCTTATTCTGCCACTCAGGGTGAAACGTGGTGGTACAATCTTAGCTTACTGCAGCTTTAAATTCCTAGGCTCAAGCAATTCTCCCACCTCAGCCTTTGGAGTAGCTAGGACAACAGGTGCCTACCACCATGCCTGGTTAATTTATTATTATTATTATTATTTATAGAGAAAGGATCTTGCTATATTGCCCAGACTGGCCTTGAATGCCTGGCCTCAAGTGATCCTCCCACCTCAACCTCCCAAATCGCTGAGACTGTAAGCATGAACCATCATGCCTTAACCTGAGAGTTTTAAGAATGAGAGAATGGTCAGCTGCATCAAAAACTAGAGAAAACAAGTAGGAATACTAAAACACACCATTAGATTTGACACTAGATCAATAGTGAGAGCAGTTTTAATATAGTAATGAGCTTGCTAAGTGAATGGAAGCAAGAAGTTAAAGCTAGCAAGTATGGCCTACTGTAAAAAGGTCTCTGGTAGGGAAGAAAGAGGGTGGTAGCTCTTCTGTGTGTTTTCATCTCTCGTGCCTTCCATTATTTTGCATATCTGTTTGAAATCAGATTTCATCAGCAAATTCCCCGTGTAGCCTCTCTGGTTTCTTTAAAGTTAAAGTGGCTGGGAAATGGGGAGGTTGGTCTTCAATGACAAGAAGGAGGATTGCATGGAGTAAGCATTGGGGAAGAAAAGGATATGAGAGTGTCACAGAAAAAAATACCATTTTTATGTAGGGAATGACAAATTTGTTTTTAGTAACATGATTTTAGAAATGGGGTTGGGAAGACCTGTGGCAGGCAGATCAAATTATGAGACTTGTGTATCCTAGTAAGAGATGGTGGTAGTTTAGTACTGTAATCTAAAGCATGTAGTGAAATGGAGAGAACTGACCAGATTTCAGAGATGTTTACAAGATATTTCTGAGTTAGATTGAAAAAGATAGGAGGACAGAGTTCATGTTTACTTTATTAGTGCATTTTACCAACATGTGGTACAATTTATGGTGATCAGTAGATGTTTTTCAGAATGAATGAATGAATATCTGTTATTGTGTTACCAGAATTTCCTCTCATCCCTTTGAAGCTTTTTAACTTTTTGGAGTTTCCTTTTTAGGGTATACCTTTTTGCTGAGCTCTCAGAGTACTTTTCAGTCAGTCTTAAATATAATTACCTAGGTCTAATCATTTTTTTTTTTTTTGAGATGGAGTCTTGCTCTGTTTCCCAGGCTGGAGTGCAGTAGCATGATCTTGGCTCACCACAACCTCCACCAGCTGGGTTCAAGCAATTTCCTGCCCCAGCCTCCCGAGTAGCTGGGATTACAGGCATGCACTACCATGCCCAGCTAATTTTTGTATTTTTAGTTGAGACAGGGTTTCACCATGTTGGTCAGGTTGGTCTCAAACTCCTGACCTGATGATCTGCCCGCCTTAGCTTCCCAAAGTGCTGGGGTTACAGGCGTGAGCCACCGTGTTCAGCCTCTAATCATTTTTTTTTTTTTAAAAGCTATTGCTAATTTTAAAATGTATGGTCATGGCCTGGTGTGGCGGCTCACACCTGTAATCTTGGCATTTTGGTAGGTCAAGGCAGATGGATCGCTTGTGGTCACGAGTTCAAGACCAGACTTGCCAACATGGTGAAACCGCATGTCTACTAAAAATACAAAAAGAAATTAGCCAGGCATGGTGGCGCATGCCGGTAATTCCAGCTACTCTGGAGGCTGAGGCAGGAGAATCACTTGAACCCGGGAGGTGGAGGTTGAAGTGAGCCGAGATCTCGCCACTATACTCCAGCCTGGGTGACAGAGCGAGACTCTGTCTCATAAAAAAAGAAAAAAAAGTCACCTTTCTGTTTCTGTTGATTTAGTTCTTGCCTGTTGGTTGACTCAAGTCCGTGGCAGCTATTTCTAAAAGAAGTGGTTACTACAACAATTTAAGCATCTGTGGGATGTTTGGGTTTAGCAGATGAACATAATAGCAGTAGTCATTGTAGTAAATGTGCATCAGAAATGCATCACACTGATCTATCCTGTGCTACTACCATAGTAGCATTTCACTCTTCTCCTTTTAACCCTACCCAAATACATACTACTATCTTTATGATATGGCAAGGAACTACCATGTTGAATACCTACTATTTGTTAGACATAGTAGTATGCATTTTATGTACATTACCACATTGAATTTTTCTATCAGTTACATTTTACACATCAGGAATCTGACTTTCAAACAAATAAATTTATTCATGATCATAGTCAAGTAGTGGCTGAACTGGGATTTTTGGCTCAGATTATTGTTCCGCAAAGACAGGATCTTTTTTTTTTTTTGCTATTACGTGTGTGTGTGTGTGTGTGTGTGTTGTGTGTGTGTGTGTGTGTGTGTATATTACAGTACACATATATACACATACATATGCATATGTATTAGTATGTATTTCACCATTAGTTCATCTCTCGAAAAATATTTATTTTGCCATACTCTATTTTATTTGAACATTCCCCACCTTCAGCAACTATTTTTCCTTTTATTATAGGTTTTCTCATATAAATTTACTTGTAATACACATAGCTCTTATTGTTGTGTGTGTGTGTGTGTGTGTGTGTGTGTGTGTGTGTATGTGTGAGATGGAGTCTCATTTTGTCACCCAGGCTGGAGTGCAGTGGCATTATCTGGGCTCACTGCAACCTCCGCCTTCTGGGTTCAAGCAGTTCTCCTGCCTCAGCCTCCCAAGTAGCTGAGATTACACACACCTACCATGATGCCTAGCTAATTTTTGTATTTTTGATAAAGGCAGGGTTTCACCATGTCAGCTAGCTGGTCTCAAACTCCTGACCTCAAGTGTTCTTCCCTCCTCGGCCTCCCATAGTGCTGGGATTACAGGTGTTAGCCACTGTGCCTGGCCCTGTTTAATAACATTTTGATTTCAGGTACTTTGAGGCAGTTTTTATAAAAGTAAGGAAAATAAACTTATACATTATTGGTTTCTGTTTTCAGGTTTTGATGGACATGTTTGATCAAGATGACATAGGTTTGGTTTCTCTCTGTGAAGATGAACCTAGTTCTTCTGGTGAATTAAACTACTATGATCTTGTCAGAACTGAAATCGCAGAAGAAAGGCAGTATCTACGGGAATTAAATATGATCATAAAAGTGTTTCGAGAAGCCTTTCTTTCTGATAGAAAGCTGTTTAAACCTTCTGTAAGTACCTTTTTGGGTTTGAAATTCTGCGTACCCCAAAAAATAAAACCAGCTTAAAATCATAAATAGTAACTTTTTTTTTTTTTTGAGACTGTGTCTTGGTCTGTCACCCAGGCTGGAGCGCAGTGGTGCTATCTGAGCTCACTACAGCCTCTTCTCCTAGGTTCAAGTAATTCCTACCTCAGCCTCCTGAGTGGCTGGGATTAGAGGCGTACACCACCACACTCGACTAATTTTTTTGTATTTTTAGTAGAGATGGGGTTTCTCCATGTTGGCCAGGCTACTCTCAAACTGCTGACCTCAAGTGATCCGCCTGCCTTGGCCTCCCAAAGTGCTAGGATTACAGGTGTGAGCCACTGTACCCAGCCCATAAATAGTAACTTTAAATACTTTATGAGTACATAAAAAATACTTTTATGTAATTGTGGGTTTTACAAACATGTGAATTGTTAATATAATAAGTGCAGTGTCAATGAAAATTAGACAAAAAATTAGAGGGAGATTTATACTGGGTTGAAATCATTTTCTGCTATGCAGTATCTGATACTTATTTGGAGGTGGTGAAAAGAGATTTATACTGGGGTGAAATCATTTTCCGCTATGCAGTATCTGATATCCATTTGGAGGTGGTGAAAAAGATACATGGTCTAGGAAAGAAAGACCTCTTCATTTTTCTGTCTTTTGGTAAGTACCTTAAGGCAGTAGTTTAAAGTTTTAGTTTGTAGCTCAGAATACATAATATTGAAAAAAATAAAGTTTTAACAGTGGAATTTTAAAAAATAAAAGTTTACGCAGAATACCATGTTTAACAAACAAAAAAGGTTTTTTTCTTTCTTTCCTTTATCACATGTTTTTTTTTTCATGTCTGTGTGTTTGGCCCACACTTTAAAAATAATTAGCCTTGGCCAGGCGAAGTGCTTATGCCCGTAATCCCAGCTGCTTTGGGAACCTGAGGCAGGAGGATTGCTTGAGACCAAGAATTTGAGACCAGCGCCTGGGTAACAGAGCGAGATGTGGTCTCTACAAAAAATTTTAAAACTTAGCTGGGCATGGTGGCACATGCCTGTAGTCCCAGCTGTGGGGGAGGCTGAAGTGAGAATTGCTTGAGCCAGTAATTCGAGACTGCAGTGAGCCATGATCATGCTACTGCACTTCAGCCTGGGCAACAGATCAAGACCTCATCTCAAAAAAAGATACTCAGCCTTGTCTTATTTATCTTGTACTTCCTAACTTCCTCCACAAAATAACTGTAACATGAGTAAGTAAGAGTGATGATACTCAGACACAGGTGGCTGAGTATTTAAAGTCTGGAACAGATTTAGCTTTTCTCATTCTTTTTCAAAAGAATGAGTTTAAATGATAATCTAAAGTGTTTCAGTTGGCCATTAATTTTTTCTTTTGAATATATGTTTAGTTTAACAATGTATAATAATAACTCCCACTGGGCATACTGTCATAAGTAGTCAGAACTTTATGTTTTTCAAAGTACTGTTCTATTTTATTTGACCCTTATAACAATCCTGAGGGATAGATTGGGCAGATATTATCATCTCTACTTTAATTGTAAGGAGATTGAGGTTTTCTTTGTAACTATAGATGGGGGTCTCACTATGTTGTTCAGGCTGGTCTTGAACTCCTGGGCTTAAGGGATCCTCGTCCTCAGCCCCTCAAAGTGCTAAGGTTACAGGCTCAAGCCGCTGTGCCCAGGTGGAAATTAACATCTTAATTAAGTTAGTTATAGAGGCTGATCTTGAATTTGGCTTCTTTTTACCACTTTATAATTGGATTTTGTCTCTAGTGGTGTGAAGAATAAAAACCTAACAAATATTGCCAACTAATGTCATCTTTGTCTTTTCTGTGTCCCATCAGTTTTCATTCCTCAGGAGTTAATTTTTATGGGTCTCTTTTCACTGGATTAGTGCTAATATGACAGACAATTTCTATTCTAATACTAAAGGGTCAGATGGAAGAGAGAATCCCTTTTTTCTCTATATCTGTATCTACCAGAAATTTTTTTAACATTAAGTAAAATAAAACTTTTGAGGTAAAGACTATCTACACTCAGAGCAGAGTACTTTGCAAATATTAGTTAAAGGAGTGAATGACTTAAAAATGATCTTAAGTTACTCGTTTTGCTCCTCGTCCTGTGTTTTCAAAGAGCTCACATTTCTGGAGGGCCTAATATTTGCCAGGAGCATTTCATAGAAATAATCTAATTTAACCCTAAGAATCCTATGAGCAAGTATTAGCAGACCAAATGTGTGACAATGGGGAAATTACGTAATTGCTCTATGCCTCTATTTCCTCATTTGTCAAATGAGGGTGACGATAGTACCTATCTGATAAGGATATTAGGTTATTATAAGTGCTTAGAAGAGTGCCTAGAATATAATGTGCCAAAGAAATGGCTAGCTATTATTATTGTCCTTTCTTTCCTAATCCAAGGTCATTCATCTGGCATGTTGTAAAAGGAAAAAACAGTTTTTCCTTTCTTATTTATTTATTTATTTTTTTTTGAGATGGAGTCTTGCTCTGTCTCCCAGGCTGGAGTGCAGTGGCATAATCCTGGTTCACTGCAACCTCTGCCTCCCAGGTTCAAGCAATTCTCCTGCCTCACCCTCCCGAGTACCTGGGATTACAGGTGTGCGCCACCATGCCTGGGTAACTTTTGTATTTTTAGCAGAGACGGGGTTTCACCTTGTTGGTCTGGCTGGTCTGGAACTCCTGGCCTCAGGTGATCCACCTGCCTTGGCCTCCCAAAGTTCTGGGATTACAGGTGTGAGCCACTGCACCCAGCCTCCTCTCTAATCTTCACACTCATCACAGAACACTTCTGTGACCAGATATGTGAGGATTTTTCCTCCTACACCAAAGTAATTCTCCATTGGACACCCAACTACATGTCCTATAATTCAGCTCAATTTTGACATTATTTACCTGGAAATAGTGTTAGATTGTGCAGATTAAGGACTCAGTCCCAACACTACTGTCTCCCACTTCAGGTGCCAATTGAAAGTCCCAGGTTGTGAACTGTGCTTCTGAATGATCAGTTATAAATTGGAGTTCCCATGACCTCCTTCTTGGGTTCCATTAATTTGGTGGAACAGCTCACAGAAATCAGGGAAACACATTTACCAATTTATTATGAAGGATTTTACAAAGGATACAAATGAGGCTGGGCGTGGTGACTCAACATCTGTAATCGTAGCACTTGGGGAGGCCGAGGCAGGCAGATCATGAGCTCAGGAGTTCAAGATCAGCCTGGCCAACATAGAGAAACCCCATCT
This sequence comes from Ateles fusciceps, assembly GCA_036589455.1. Lineage (NCBI taxonomy): Eukaryota > Metazoa > Chordata > Mammalia > Primates > Atelidae > Ateles > Ateles fusciceps. Next base: position 8,980,873 of record JAZHEH010001212.1, read on the forward strand.
CTACTTAAAATACAAAAAAATTAGCTGGGCATGGTGGTGGGTGCCTATAACCCTAGCTACTTGGGAGGCTGAGGCAAGGAGAATCGCTTGAACCTGGGAGGCAGAGGTTGCAGTGAGCCGAGATTGTGCCACTGCACTCCAGCCCAGGCAACAGCGTGAGACTCTGTCTCCAAAAAAAAATCCAAACATACAAAAACAAAATAAAACCAAAGGATACAGATGAAGAGATGGACAGGGGAAGGTATGGGGGCATGGAGTTTCCAAACCCTCTCTGGGCAGGATACCCTCCTAGTACGTCCATAACGTCAGCAACCAGGAAGCTCATCAAGAGTTTTTATGGAGCTTGATCTCTAGCCTCTCGCCCCTGCTTTTTTCTTTTTCTTTTTTCTTTTTTTCAGACAGGGTCTGGCTCTGTTGCCCAGGCTTAAGTGTGTCTTGGCTCACCATAACCTCTGCTTCCTGGGCTCAAGTGATCATCCTGCTTCAGCCTCCTGAGTGGTTGGGACTACAGGCACATGTCACCCCACCCAACTAATTTTTGTATTTTTTGTTTTTGCCGTGTGTTGCCCAGGCTCTTCCCCCAACTGTTTAGAGGTCAGTGGGTGGGGTTGAAATTTCTAACGCTCTGATCCTTTTTATTTTTCTTATGAGTCAGTTTGGTTTCAAGTAACCCTCCAATCCTCCTAATCATCTGGTCTTTTTGATGACTGGCCCTATCATGAGGTTATCTAGGGGCCCTACTGTAAGTAACCTCATTAGCATAAACTCAATATTTATCAGAAGGGCTCATTATGAATAACAAAAGACATTATTATCACTCAGGATATTCCCAGCATATTAGTGGGGCTGTAAGGCAGGAACCAGGGACAAAGACCAAATATGTTTCATATTATACCACGTGGTGGAGCCAGGATCCAAGCTCAGGTCTATTAGTTTCCAAAGCCCATGATGTTTCCATTATGAGATGCCAGAGTGAATAATAGTTGGCCATAACCTGGATGGTCAGTCATGTGATATGTTTGGGTTCAGAGGGCTTGAACCTGTCTTATCCTAGATATACAGCTATGTGCCATATACGATGTTTTAGTCAGTGATATACTATATATATCCATATATATGACAGTAATCCTGTAAGATTATAATTTTACTATACCTTTTCTATATTTAGATATGTTTAGATACACAGATACTTACCATTGTGTTACAATTACCTACAGTATTCAGTACAGCATGCTGTACAGGTTTGTAACCTAGGAGCAACAGGCTTTCCCATATAGCCTAAGTGTTGTAGTCTATCATCTAGGTTTGTGTAAGTACATGCCATGATATTTGCACAATGACAAAATCACCTAACAGTGCATTTCTCAGAACATACCCGTCTTTAAATAGTGCATGGCTGTAATTCACAGATGGGAGCTGGGATGAAATCTGTAATTCCTTCTCAGATCCAGGAGATGGGCCCCAAATTGTGAAACCAGATTGTAACAGGATTAGGTGTTATCTTCATTCTGATCCCAGCTCTTATCATTAACCTATAAGTTTACATAGCCTAAGCTGTAAGTAAAACCTAGGGCTCTGTAAGATCTTGATCAAGACTTTTAGCATCTTAGCCAGTTTTTTTTTTTTTTTTTTTTTTGAGACAAAGTCTGGCTCAGCCACCCAGGCTGGAGTGCAGTGGCACAATCTCGGCTCACTGCAACTACCGTCTCCTGGATTCAAGCAACTGTCCTATCTCAGCCTCCCGAGTAGCTGGGATTATAGGCACCGCCATCATGCCTGGCTAATTTTTGTATTTTAGTAGAGACGGGGTTTCACCATGTTGGCCAGGCTGGTCTTGAACTCCTGGACTCAGGTGATTCACCCACCTCAGCTTCTCAAAGTGCTAGGATTACAGGCGTGAGCCACTATGCCTGTCCATCTTAGCCAGTTTTAAAACACTCAAATGCTGGAATTCTTCATGTAAAAAGTAGTTTAGAATCATCCACAGTAAGAGGTTTTTAGATTTAACAAAACTATCCAGAATCTATATTTTGCAGTATTTTTACTGTCTGTAATCCAAGAGATTTTTAAAATTCTCTTCCTGTTCATGATTGATTTTTACTGTCTTAGAATATATTAGTTTGAGATTGAATTAAGATATACCCTTATACTTACCTGGCAGGGGAGATACCATGATCACGAAGGTGGTTTTCCCAGGGCGAGGCTTATCCATTGCACTCCGGATGTGCTGACCCCTGCAATTTCCCCAAATGTGGGAAACTCTACTGCATAATTTTTGGTAGTGGGGTACTGCGTTCTCGCTTTCCCCTGACTCTTTAAAAAAAAAATAAAAGATATACCCTTAACTCTTACATTGCTTTTTTTTTTGTACAAGCAGATCTCTTTATTCTAAAGTATGTTGACCTCTCCAACCCAAGTTAAAAGAATACACAATATGATTCCATCTTTTAATATATTAACATCAAGATGTACATGTTTGAAAATGGTTGGAGGTTTATACTGGAATAATGTGTACTAAACTATTAATAGTTTCTACCGCTGAGGACACGGGTATAAGGGGGGCATGAGAGTAAACATTCATATTTTGCTCTCTTTTCATGTGTTTGAGTCTTTTATAATGAGAATGCATTCACCTGTAATAACTTTTATTTTTATAAAAAATGAGTTTTCCCAAGAACAAAATGCAAAAATTCTGCTATAACTTGTTGACATTTAATGTAAATATATTGCTTTATATAATGTGCAAATTGTTCTGAATTTATAATAGTAGATTTAATCATGCTCCCAATAAAGGATTTGCTAGTTAAAGAAATTCTACAGTTTATTCCATAGATTTAAAAACATGTAGAAAACAAATATCACCCATAAATTAAATGACATGTTTGGTGTAGGGCAGGCAAGCCCCAAAATTGGGTCTTAGCTCGGGACAGTTCTTGGCTTTGTCCAGGAAAGAAGTCAAAGGCATGACAATGGTAGGAACTTCTGCTGAAGCACAGTGTACAGCAGCAGCAGCAGTACTGTTTCTTGTGGAGCTGGGCTACTCCAAAGCACTATAGGCCACTCCAGTGTGCCTAGAGTAGCCTATAGTGCTTTTTATATTTAGTAAATTTTAAGCAGAATTCTCAGTCTTACATTTCTCAACCTTTCCTTCTCTTTTTTCAGGATATTGAAAAGATTTTTAGTAACATTTCAGATATACATGAATTGACTGTGAAACTTTTAGGTTTGATTGAAGACACAGTTGAAATGACTGATGAAAGCAGTCCTCATCCCTTAGCTGGCAGCTGTTTTGAAGATTTGGCAGAAGTAAGTTTACAGAACTGCTTTATATTCTCATTAAAGTCCTAAATGCTGTAGTAAGAAATTTAGAGACCAGCCTTGGCAACATAGTGATACCTCATTTCCATTAAAAAATTTAAAAAATAGCCAGGCATGGTAGTGCCCATCTGTGGACCCAGTGACTCAGGAGGCTGTGGTAGGAGGATTGCTTGAGCCCAGGAAGTCAAGCTCATTGTGTCACTGTACTCCATCCTGGGTGACAGAGTGAGACCCTGTCTCCAAAAAAAAGAAAAAAAATTGTAAGATATTCTTTATGAAAATTACAAGATACCACTGGCCATTATAAAAGATATTTAAGATTTAACCAATAACAAACTGAAATCACATTGCCTCTATAGTGACACTTTCTTATAGTGTATTTATGGCAATATTTATGGTGAAAGTTTATGTACTAGAGTAGAAACATTTAGGAATTTTTAAAAAATTTATAAGTATGTTCAAGATGAAGGAAGATACATTTTATTGACCATAGCTCTTTACCTTCTGTGGATTTTAAACTTAAAGTTGGAAAGAAGGTTTATATTAACGTTTTTCAAAGTAAAAATCATTTTGTTGTCTTTTAAATGACTATAAAAGTAATGTAGCTCATTGTAAAAATATTTAGAAAAATAGAGAGATATATAAATTAGATGGAATCACTTTATTTTACAACACCCAGAGATAACTTGTCCTTATAAATATTTTTCTGTGTGTACATACAAACCTATGTGTGTTTGCAAAAATAAGACCCTACTATTTTATAACTTGCTGTTTTTACTCTGTGTATCATAAACATTGTCCATGTTAATGTATATACTTCAACACAGTTTTTAAGTGTAAATAATGCGATGTTATGTGGAGACACCATAATATATTTTAACTGTTATCCATAAGGTTGTAGAGTTTTTTCCTTTTTTTTTTTTTAATTAACAATGCTGCAACAAACGTACTATGCCCTGATATTCTGATCATTTTTAAGAATATATTTCTAGAAGTGGAATTTTAGTGCTAAAGCCTAGGTACATTTTTAGAACTTCGAAACATTTTGCCATGTTCACTTCCAGGTAAGTTCCAGTGTAAGCTTCCTTCTTTCTCCACCCCTCCCCTTCACTAACTCTGGATTCTTATTCTTTTTCAAAAATTTTTTTGTTTTCATATCTGGTTCTGTAGCGATCCCATTTTTGCCAGTCTAACAGGAAAAGAAATCTATCTTTCTTTCTTCTCCTCTTCTTTTCTTTTTTCTTTTCTTTTCATCTCCCTCTGTCTCTGCTTTTGAGACAGGGTCTCACTCTGTTGCCCAAGCTGGAATATAGTGGCATAATCATAGCTCACTGTAACTTCAGACTCCTGGGATCAAGTGATCCTCTTGCCTAAGCCTCCTGAGTAGCTGTGCCATAATGCCTGGCTAATTTTTTAAAAAAATTGTTTTTTTAAGAAACAGAGTCTTGCTATGTTGCCCAGACTGTGTTGCCCCTGGGCTCAAGTGGTTCTCTTACCTCGACCTCCCAAAGCCCTGGGGTTATAGATGTAAGCCACCTTGCTTTCCTTTATTTTTATTTTCTTAAACTAAGGATGTTGAACATCTTTCATGCTCATTGGCCATTTTTATTTCTTTTGGAAAACAGAGCTTTCAAAGTATGGTCTTTAGATTTCGTTTTAAAAATTTTCCTATTTTTATAATATCTGCCAATATTTTTCTGAAAATATAGGTCACCTATATTACATCCACTTTGTAGACAAAGAAACTAATAGTATAGAAGTATTCAATTACTGATGTCTAATCAAAATATTCAGACTTGGTTCTTTTTTTTTCCAGTACTCTGCAAAGCTGCAGAAAAAGTTTGATGTTGTTTTGTTAATTTTTTAGAGATAAGTGTCTGTTTTGCTCAGGCTGTACTTGAACGCATGAGCTCAGGCAGTTCTCTTGCCTCAGCCTCCTAAGTAGCAGAGATCATAGGCGCATGCCAACTGTGCCTGTCTCAGCCTCGGTTCTTTTTTTTTTTTTAAGTAGAGATGTGGTCTCACTATGTCAGCCCATACTGGTTTTGAACTCCTGGCCTCAGCAATCTTCCTACCATGGCCTCCAAAAGTGGTGGGATTATAGGCATGAGCCCATGCCTGGCCATCAGCTTTGACTCTTAATAGAATGTTTTTTTGTTTTTTTGGGTTTTTTTTGAGATGGAGTCTCACTCTGTTGCCCAGGCTGGAGTGTAGTGGCTCACTTTGATCTCCGCCGCCCAGGTTCAAACCATTCTCCTGCCTCAGCCTCCTGAGTAGCTGGGATTACAGGTGTGTGCCACCACGCCCAGCCAATTTTTGTATTTTTAGTAGAGACGGAATTTTGCCATATTGGTCAGGCTGGTCTTGAACTCCTGACCTTGTGATCCGCCTGCCTCAGCCTCCCAAAGTGTTGGGATTACAGGCATGAGCCACTGTGCCTTGCCTAGAATGTGTTTTATATTGTGATAATTTGTGTTCTGGTTGCTTATTGTAGTCCTAAAGGTATGGTTCTAAAAGTATTGTATCATTTTTAAAATTTAATTTAATTTTTAAATTTTGGTTATATGTATATAATATTAAATGTGCCATTTTAGCCATTTCTATGTGTTAAAATTCAGTAGCATTAAATTTATAATATTGTACAATCATTATCACTATCTGTTTCTAACTTTTCTGTCATGCTAAAAAGAAACCCCACCCAGTGAGCAGTAACCCCTTGTTTCTCCCAACTCCTGGTAACCTCTAATCTACTTTCTGGCTCCATGAATTTTAGCCATTTCAGATTAGTGGAGTCATATAGTATTTGTCCTTTGTGTCTACTTACTTAGCATAGTGTTTTCAAGGTTCATCCATAGCATAGCATATGTTAGAACTTTATCTCTTTCTATGGTTGAGTAATCCGTTGCATGTCTATACTTCTTTATTCGTTTGCTGATGGACACTTGGATTGCTTCCACCTTTTGGCTATTATGAATAATGCTGCAATGTTTTCATTTCTTTTGGGTATATACCTAGGCTTGGAATTGCTGAGTTCATATGTTAATTCTGTGTTTCACGTTTTGAGGAACTGCCAAATTGTTTTACATGGGGGTGAACCATTTTACATTCCCACTAGTAATGCATAAGGGTTCTAATTTCTCTGCATCCTTGCCAAAACTGTACTTGTTTATTTTCCCCCAAAAAACATACTATATAAAAAAATGCTTATTTTAAAAATACAAAAATAAAACAAATCTCTTAGGGCTAACTAGACATTGGGGTTATTGATTATTATGAAATAATAGGAATTTAAATATAGACGTTGGCAAGCTATGAACAGTTTCGGCTTTTTTTTTTTTTTACTGTATTTTATTTTTGCTTTCTTTTTCTAATTTTGGAAACTATAGAGTAGATATAAAACAGGTATCATCACTTTTCCTTCTTTTGAAAATATCCTAGGCTGGCCATAGTAGCTCACGCCCGTAATAATCCTAGCACTTTGGGAGGCCAAGGTGGGAGGATCCCTTGAGCCTAGAAGTTTGAGACCAGCCTGGGCAACATGGTAAAACCTTGTCCCTACAAAAAATTAGCCAGGCATGGTAGAGCACGCCTGTAATCCCAGCTACTTGGGAGAATGAGGTGGGAGGATCATCTGAGCTCAGGAGGTCAAGACTGCAGTGCGCCGAGATTGCACCTGGGTAACAGAGTGAGAGACCCTGTCTTAGAAAAAGAAAAGAAAATGAAATATTATAAATATAAACTTCTTTGGGAGGCTGAGATGGGCGGATCACGAGGTCAGGAGATCGAAACCATCTGGGCTAACATGGTGAAACCCTGTCTCTACTAAAAATACAAAAAATTACCCAGGCATGGTGGTGCACACCTGTAGTCGTAGCTACTCAGGAGGCTGAGGCAGGAGAATTGCTTGAACCTGGGAGGCGGAGGTTGCAGTGAGACGAGATTGCACCGCTGCACTCCAGCCTGGGCAATAGAGCAAGACTCCATCTCAAAAATAAAAAAATAGATAAATGAATACATTTAAAAAAAAACAAACTCATTTTGTAAGCATAGCAGAATTTCAAATCCCAGCCTTCATTAGTAGCTTTTTCATTTACTGAAAAAAAGTGTGCATAAGCATTACAAAAAAAAATTTTTTTTAAGAGACAGCATCTGGTTATTTTGTGCAGGCTATTCTTGAACTCCTAGCTCAAGTGATCCTCCTGCCTCAGCTTCCCAGGTAGCTGGTATTACAGGCGCAAGCCACCATACCTGCCTTGCATAGCATTTTACTAGTTTGGTATTTGTAATTATAAGGTCAGTGACCTATTTTAAGAACCTGCAGCCTCTTATTATTTATTGTTAAAGGTCACGCTTACATTTAAAAAAATGTACTAGTTGCAGCCATAGTTATTGTTTGTCCTTGGAGAATTAGCAAAAAGTGATGAAATGTAGTTGAAGACTTGAATAAAAATTTGCCATTAAGGCCTGGCGTGGTGACTCATGCCTGTAATCTCCAGTTTGGGAGGCCGAGACAGGTTAATCTTGTGAACCCATGAGTTTGAAACAAAGACCAGCCTGGGTAACATGGCAAGATCCCATCTCTACAAAAAATACAGAAATTAGCCAGGCATGGTGGTGCGCCTGTAGTCCTAGCTACTCAGGAGGCTGAGGTGGGGCGATTGCTTGAGTGTAGGAGTGAGGCTACAGTGAGCTGTGATCGTGCCACTGCACTCCAGCCGGGATGACAGAGCAAGACCCTGTCTCAATTAAAAAAAAAAAATGCCTTTAAATAATCTGTACCAAATTGGTAGAAAATATATTCTTTTAAACCTAATGCTTTTTCTGTTTTTAAAAAAATAGGAGCAAGCATTTGATCCTTATGAAACATTATCACAGGATATTCTTTCACCAGAGTTTAGTGAACATTTCAGTAAACTGATGGCCAGACCTGCAGTTGCTCTACACTTCCAGGGTAAACTTAAATTGAATGTTATTTTTTTTATAAAGCAAATAAATAAATATCTCACTATTTTATCCTTAAAATATTTGTAATTCTAGAATCCTTTTATAAAGCATATGAGAAAATATTTTATTAATGCTTTTAATCTTGTTAATCCTGAACCTACTTTAGATTGTCTTCTATTTTCTCTCTGGAGCTCTATCTGTTCTTACTGTAGAAATCTTTTATAGTACAACATCACGAATACTGAATGACCAGAAGGATCTGGCACATAATAGATCTGGGGTGTAAAGATGAATCTGGCTGGGCATGGTGGCTCACCCCTGTAATCCCATCACTTTGGAAGGCCCAGACAGGCAGAGTATTTGAGGTCAGGAGTTTGAGACCAGCCTGGCCAACACGGTGAAACCCCATCTCTACTAAAATTGCAAAAATTAGCCAGACTTGGTGGCGTGCACCTGTAATCCCAGCTACTAAGGAAGCTGAGGCAGGAGAGTTGCTTGAACCTGGAAGGCGGAGGTTGCAGTGAGCCGAGACCACTCCATTGCACTCCAGCCTGGGTGACAGAGTGAGACTCTGTCTCAAAAAAAATAATAAATAAAAAATTTAGAAAATGAAATAAAAAAATAAATAAACTGGCTTTTACTCCTTGACATTTGAATATGGTAAAATTCTTATTGTCCTAAAACAAGCAAGGAAACAAATAAACAAACCTTTCTTCACTCTAGTAGATTAGTTAACTAAAGAAAGTTTTGTTTCATTTCCTCTTTCATTTTTTCTTTACAACCAATTGTCTTTATATTATTTTTTACCATTCTTTATCAAAACACTATCATGTATGTTTTAATCAGGATATAAATTGTCTTTGACAACCGACTTAATTGCCAAATGCAGTGGATATTTGTATTTCATATTTATGTCTGTAGTATTTGTTACTGCTCTTGTCTCTTGGTTCCTGTATTAGTCCATTCTCACACTGCTATAAAGAAATACCTGAAGGCTGGGTGCAATGGCTCATGCCTGTAACCCAGCACTTTGGGAGGCCAAGGTGGGCGGATCATCTGAGGTCAGGAGTCTGAGACCAGCCTGGCCAACATGGCAAAACCCCATCTTTACTAAAAAATGCAAAAATTAGCCAGGCGTGGTGGTGCACACCTGTAATCCCAGCTACATGGGAGGCTGAGGCAGGAGAATCACTTGAACCCAGGAGGTGGAGTTTGTGGTGAGTCAAGATTATCCCACTATACTCTGGCCTGGGCAACAGAGCAAGCAAGACCCTGTCTCAAAAAAAAAAAAAAAAAATACACACACACACACACACACACACACACGCCGGATGTGGTGGTGTGCGCCTGTAGTCCCAGCTACTACAGAGGCTGAGGCAGGAGGATCACTTGAACTCAGGAGGTGGGGGTTGCAGTGAGCTGAGATTGCACCACTGTCCTCAAGCCTGGGCTACAAAGTGAGACTCTGTCAAATACATACATACATACATACATACCTGAGACTGAGTTATTTATAAAGAAAAGAGGTTTAATTGGCTCAGAGTTCCACAGTCTCTAGGAAGCTTGGCTAGGAGGGCCTCAGGAAACTTAGAATCATGGTGGAAAGCAAAAGGGAGGCAGGCAGGGAGGTGTCACGACGTACTTTTAAACAACCAGATCTTGTGAGAACTCTATTACAAGAACAGCATTAAAGGAAGAAATGTGCCCCCCATGATCCAGTCACCTCCCACTAGGCCCCACCTACAACATTGGGGATTACAGTTGGACATGGAATTTGGGCGAGGACACAAATTCAAACCATATCAGCTCGTATGATACTACATTTTCCCAATTTTCATCTTCTCTGATTTCTTCTGAGTTTTGTTAATTATAGCTGTTATCCAACTTCTATTATCAGCCCCTGTTTTTCTGTCATTTTATGCTCTCCTTTGGTGACTTCTTCCATATCTGTATACTGGTGACTTTTTCTTACTTAATTTTTTAAAAACAAAGTCTTGCTCTGGAGTGCAGTAGCTCGATCTTGGCTCACTGCAACTTCCACCTCCTGGGTTCAAGCTATTCTCCTGCCTCAGCCTCCCACGTAGCTGGGATTACAAGCTCACACCACCACACCCAGCTAATTTTTGTATTTTTAGTAGAGACGGGATTTCACTATGTTGGCCAGGCTGGTCTTGAATTCCTGACCTCAGGTGATCTGCCCTCCTTGGTCTCCCAAAGTGCTGGGATTACAGGCGTGAGCCACCTCACCCGGCTGGTGACTTCTTATTTGTATTTCCAGGCCATCACTTTTTTTTTTGAGCACTCTGTATATATGTGTGTGAGTACTCTGTATATATGTCTGTACACTTTCATATAACCAGCTGCCTGGAACTAATGCACTTGGATACCCTAAATGCACTTCAGATATGATATGTTTAAAACTTGTCATCTGAGCTCACAGAAAAAAAAATTAAAAGAAGTAAAAATAAATAAATAAATAAATAAAACTTGTCATCTTACCGTCTTCTTGAACTTGAACTTACCATCTTCTCCCTGCCTTCTTTACTGTAAATTCCCATTATTTATTATCTTCTACTTCTCTACTCTCAAAAATTTATCATGGAATAAAAATTATACTTAATTCTCAAAATTACTTCAAGAGAGGACTATTTTAAAAGTTAACTCTTATATATTCATATAAACCATAAAGTATGCATTAAGTGCACACTCTTATCTTTGCATACTCATTAAAAGCACTCACAACACATTTCTTGTTTCAGTCCTATTAGGAATTTTTGCTGTGGAATTTGAATGTTAAAGGACCCAATTATTAATGGAGCTGTCGCCCTAGATATTCAGTGAAATTGGAAGAGTTAGATGAAATCCCTTTTCAGGACAAACTCACTTGTATTAACTTAAAAAAATTCATTCAGTTTAGCATAAAATAATGCTTCCTTGATAAAACTGAAAACAGCATCTTTGGAAGCTGTATAGCACACTTTATTTATTTATTTAGAGAAAGGTTCTCACTCTGTTGCCCAGGCTGGAGTACAGTGGCACAATCTTGGCTCATTGCAATCTCCACCTCACGGGTTCAAGCGATTCTTCTGCCTCAGTAGCTGAGACTACATGTGTGCACCGCTGCATCTGGCTAATTTTTGTATTTTTTTGGTAGAGACAGAGTTTCACCATGTTGGCCAGGCTGGTCTGTTGGCCATAAGGCACTGTGCCTGGACTGTATAGCACATTAAAAAAAATAAGATTTGAAGTTAGAACTTAAAGCTTTGGGCCAATTAATAGTGTTTTGTTTGTTTGTTTGTTTGAGACAGAGTCTCGCTGTTTTGCCTAGGCTGGGGTCCAGTGGCGCCTCTTGGCTCACTGCAATCCCCACCTCCTGGGTTCAAGCAGTCCTCTTGCCTCAGCCTCCTGAGTAGCTAGGATTGCAGGCGCGTGCCACCACACCTGGCTAATTTTTGTATTTTTAGTGGAGATGGGGTTTCACCATGTTGGCCAGGCTGGTCTTAAACTCATGATCTTCGGTGATCTGCCCATCTCAGCCTCCCAAAGTACTGGGATTATAGGCATGAGCCATTGTGCCCAGCCAGTTAACAGTTGTGTTACTTTGAGCAATTCACTTAATCTCTGAGATTGAGTTTGCTCATTTGCAAAATGGTGATCACAATAATATATATCTCTTACAGTTATTAGGAAATTAAATGGTAATATATATAAAGCATAAGCACAATGTTTGACATGTGTTTAATACTCAAATGTATGTCCTATTATTATTAGAGGACTCCTTACACTGTAAATACATGCTGCAAAAATTTTAGAATGCACTTTATTAGCCATTTTAGTACAGATGAGCAAAGCAGTTGATCTTGTAGACTAATTTCGAAGTTTCGTATTGGTTGCAGTTCAAGCACTGTATGTAAAATATCCAGAGTAATTCATATCACTGTATTAATTAGTTTAATGTTGTCTTAGTCCATTCAGGCTGCTCTAATAATATATCATAAACTGGATAGCTTATAAACAGTAGAATTTATTTCTCACGGTTGGAGGTTGGAAAGTTCCATATCAAGAGGCTAACAGGTTTGGTGTCTAGTGAGGGTTTGCTCTTCTGATTCATAGATGGCACTTTCTTGCTGTGTCCTTTCATGGTGGATGGCGCAAATAAGCTCCCTTAGGCCTCTTAAAAGGGCACTGATCCCATTCACAAGGGCTCTGCCCTCATGTCCTAATCACCTTCTAAAGGCCCCACTTCTTAATACTGTTGGATTGGGGGATTAGGTTTCAATACATGACTTTAGAGGAAACACAAACATTCAGATCATAGCAAATGTGAAAATGAATTAATCTTTAGGAAAATTGTTAGCACTTTTTGTGTTTCCTAGTAAATAGTTTGGTTACTGAGTAATAAGTCAATAGACTTATTATTATAAGTAATATTATAATAAGTAATTATTATAATAAGTAATAAGTCAATAGACTTATTATTGAACAGATTATAATTTAACAAAATGTAAGAATTTTGTGAGTATTTATGAAGACTTTTAAAGCAGTAGGTCAGATTCTTTCTCACATTATATGTTGGTGTGGTTGGTATTTTTCTTATGGGGAGAAACACCGCTAAGTCAACTATATAGACATCTAAAATTACCATGAGTTAAATTTATTATAAATTTTAGAAAACCATTTATTCTACAGTAGTTTCCAAAACTGGGGTATACCTATCCCAAAGCTATACACTAATATTTTTTCAGGACATATAAAGGCACAGAGAGCTTTAAGGAAATCTGTTTCTAGTCTTCGGAGACCTTGTTTATGTTTTTTTGCATTGTCTTTTCCAGCTTCTTTTACTTGTTACCTTTTGCTGTGTATATTTCCCATTATGCATTGATCCAAGATGTAAAAACCTCTAGGGCACCAAACAGGAAAAAAAAAGGTATTATTCTTATGGGAGAGTCTACTGAGTGTAAAGCAAAAGAGTTCACAAAAGAAGTTTATAGAGGTTGATAGTAACAATTCTTGGTAGCCAGAATGTTATATCTATCTATATTATGTCATATCTATTTGTCTAAGAATTAGGAAGTGATATGGTTATCACAAGGGTTTATATTAACCTTATCGTAAGTACTTCATCATCATTTGGGATAAAGAAGAGGAGAAGCTTGTTCTCATACCTTGATATAATATATTAGAAGCAATTGTAGTTTCTCCCAGAAGCTTCTAATCCTTGAGACCATGACATTAATATGTTCATCTGAATTTAAGAATCAAGTTTGACTTCTGACAAATAAAGTCTGATGTTGCTGTTTATTTTGACAGTGAAGATTGGCTTTGCTTTTGTTTGTTTGTTTTCAGTTAGAAGAGTTGGGTTCACGAGTAGAAGCCTTTGTTAATTAAGTTGGATGACATACATTTTTCGTAAATGAGTTAAATCTGAAGTTTATTCAATTATTGTTTGGTAGAATACATTTAAATCACATTTACAGTATACAGCATTCCCTGAAATGCATCTTTTGTAACTATTTACATTTACAGCATTTAAAAATTGTTCAAGAGGGTACATAGGTTTTTTGAATTCCTTTAGGGTATATGGAAGCCAAAACATAAGCTGTAGAGGATTATTGTGAAAGTTATTTTAGCCATATAAAAGAAAATAAATGTATATGTTTCTCTAATAACTTAAAGGAGGAAAGGGAAAAAAGAACAACTTGATACACAGCACTAAAGTTTCAATATAGAACATGCATTCTGTTGTAGTTTTGATAAGTCTGCATCTCAGATTTTTAGTGGCTGTTTTTGTTAGGCACTGCTGTTGTATATCCTTGATGTCAGAGACATACATACTATGATATCTTTTTGCTTTGCAGTCCATCGCTGATGGTTTTAAAGAGGCAGTTCGTTATGTCCTTCCACGTCTTATGCTAGTGCCAGTGTATCACTGTTGGCACTATTTTGAATTACTAAAGGTAAGATTTTATGACATAGAATCTCAAAGTACTTACCTAATAGAAAAGAGTTTACTTTTTAAAATTATTTTTGGAGACAAACAGTACCAGTCTTTTAATTCTTACTTTATATAAGTAATTAATAACTTTTATATATAACATTGTTCTTAATTCCTATCTTGTTTATTTTATAAAGGAAATAACTTTCGAAGTTAATATTTTTTTCTGTGCAGTGTCGTATTCGTCCTCTCTTAGCTGGGACCCAAGCAGCACATTAAAAATATATGTATAACTTTAAAAAATAAATTCTCTGCTCTATTTTAATTAGCCAAACACAAGTTCTGGTCACATTGGCTAAGTAGATTTGGAGGCTAGTGATTAATTGGTGGCAAAAGTAGCTCTGGCTTAGCATGTGTCAGGTCATTATAGTTGAACTAATTTACACTCCCACCAACAGTGTAAAAGTGTTCCTTTTTTCTCCACATCCTCTCCAGCATCTGTTGTCTCCAGATTTTTTAATATTCACCGTTCTAACTGGCGTGAGATGGTATCTCAGTGTGGTTTTGATTTGCATTTCTCTAATGACCAGTGATGATGAGCATTTTTTTGTATGTTTGTTGGCCACGTATTTGTCTTCTTTTGAAAAGTGTTTGTTCATATCCTTTGCCCACTTTTGAATGGGTTTGTTTGTTTTTTTCTTATAAATCTGCTTTAGTTCTTTGTAGATGCTGGATATTAGCCCTTTGTCAGATGGGGGAGATGGCAAAAATGTTTTCTCATTTTGTTGGTTGCCAGTTCACTCTGATGATTGTTTCTTTTGCTGTGCAGAAGCTCTTAAGTTTAAGTAGATCCCATTTGTCAATTTTGGCTTTTGTTGCCATTGCTTTTGGTGTTTTAGTCATGAAGTCCTTGCCTGTGCCTATGTCCTGAATGTTGTTGCCTAGGTTTTCTTCTAGGGTTTTTATGGTGTTAGTTCTTATGTTTAAATTTTTAATCCATCTGGAGTTAATTTTTGTATAAGGTGTAAGGAAGGGGTCGAGTTTCAGCTTCCTGCATATGGCTAGCCAGTTTTCCCAATACCATTTATTAAACAGAGAATCCCTTTCCCATTGCTTGTGTTAGTCAGGTGTGTCAAAGATCAGATGGTTGTAGATGTGTGGCTTTGCTTACGAGGCCTCTGTTCTGTTCCTTTGGTCTATATCTTTGTTTTGGTACCAGTACCATGCTGTTTTGATTACTGTAGCCTTGTAATATAGTTTGAAATCATGATGCCTCCAGCTTTGTTCTTTTTGCTTAGGATTGTCTTGGCTATGCAGGCTCTCTTTTGGTTTCATATGAAGTTTAAAGTGGTTTTTTTCAGATCTGTGAAGAAGATCAATGGTAGTTCCATGGGGATATCATTGAATCTATAATTACTTTGGGCGGTGTGGGCATTTTCACAATATTGATTCTTCCTAACCATGAACATGGAATGTTTTTCCATCTCTTTGCGTCCTTTTCTTATTTTCTTGATCTGTGGTTTGTAGTTCTCCTTGAAGAGATCTTTTACATCCTTTGTTAGTTGTATTCCTAGGTATTTTATTCTCGTTGTAGCAATTGTAAATGGGAGTTCACTCATGATTTGGCTCTCTGTTTGTCTGTTGTTGGTGTGTAGAAATACTTGTGATTTCTGCACATTGATTTTGTATCCTGAGACTTTGCTAAAGTTGCTTTTCAGCTTGAGGAGGTTTTGGGCTGAGACGATGGGGTCTTCTAAATATACGATCATGTCATCTGCAAATAGGGACAATTTGACTTCTTCTTTTCATAATTGAATACCCTTTACTTTTTTTTCTTGCCTAATTGCTCTGGCTAGAACTTCCAATACTATATTGAATAGGAGTGATGAGAGAGTGCATCCTTGTCTAGTGCCAGTTTTTAAAGGGAATGCTTCTAATTTTTGCCTGTTCAGTATGATGTGGGGTTGTCATAAATAGCTTTATTGTTTTGAGATATGTTCCATCGATACCTATTTATTGAGAGTTTTTAGCATAAAGCGCTGTTGAATTTTGTCGAAGGCCTTCTCTGCATCTATTGAGATTATCTCTGGCTTTTATATTAATGTTACTGTCATGGATTAGATGGGGGAAGTCTTAAACATCTAAACCAATGATGTGGTATCCTAAAGGAGAGATACAAAATAAACAAGCAAAAAGATACTTTGCTTCTAAACAGCAGTAAAAAAGTTGGAAGCTGGAAAAAAAATGTTGGAAGCTGGGCATGGTGGCACAAGCCTGTAGTCCCACCTACTTTGGAGGCTGAGATGGGAGGATCACATGAGGCCAGGAGTTCAAGGCCAGCCAGAGCACCATACCAAGACCCTGTCTCTTAAAGGAAAAAAAAAATTCACAAAGAACATTTTACTGAGCAAGATATGTAGGAATTACAGTTTAAAAGGGGCCATAATCTGAAAGTAGACAGTTCTTAGATGTTAGCTAGAGTCAGTGAAAATCAGTAGCAGTGATAGAGAGAAATGAATGGATCGTCACCAGAAAATCTCCATCTTTCACATGCTTACTTTGGTATCACTCCTACCTTTGAAAGATCACGGGAAATTGTTTAAGGAATTAGAAGTGGGAAAATAAACACTCATTGATGAGTTCTCATGCTTGTTCAAAGGCAACAGATACTCTTGTTACTATATAGTAGCAATTTGGGGCTTCAAAGAATGAATAAAGAGGGCCAGGTGAGGTAGCTCAGACCTGTAATCCCAGCACTTTGGGAGTCCAAGGTGGGGTGAATCACTTGAGGCTAGGAGTTCAAGACCAGTCTGGCCAACATGGTGAAACCATGTTTTTAGTCTTTACTAATAGTACAAAAATCAGCCAGGCGTGGTGGTGCATGCCTGTAATACCAGCTACTCAGGAGGCTGAGGCAGGAGAATCGCTTGAACTTGGGAGGTGGAGGTTGCAGTAAGCTAAGATCGTGCCACTGCACTCCAGCCTGGGCAATAGAGCGAGACTCCATCTCAAAAAAAAAGAATGAATAAATAGAAACCACCCGTATCTGATCAATGAAACAGTAACACTTAGAATTAATATGGAATATATTCAGTTTTAATTAATGCACAGCAACAACAAGAACAAATAGAAATGTAGAATGGAAAGACAAGCCTTAGAAGAGAGTTGAAATGGCAAAAGATTTGAATCACTTCACAAAACAGGATATCCAAAATGGCAGTAAACGTATATTCAAACTCATTAATAGTCAAGGAAATACAAATTAAAACCATAGGATACTATTACACACACACCAGACTAAAGAAATTTAAAGGTCCAAAAATATTCATAAACAGCAGCATGAACTATTTGCATCCTGGTAGGAATGTAAACTGTACAACCCACTTAGGAAAACTTTTGAACCTGGGAGGCAGAAGTTGCAGTGAGCTGAGATTGTGCTATTGCACTCCAGCCTGGGCGACAGGGTGAGACTTCGTCTCAAAAAAAAAAAAATGCATACTGTATGACAATTCCATCTTTGAATATATACTCTAAAGAAAGAAAATGCATGCACATATATACCAAGAGAAATGTACAAGAAAGTCTATAGCAGGTGTCAGTAAAAGCAAACCGTGTTTGCCAACCAAAAAAGGATAAATGGTTGTTCATTCAGATAATGAAACAAAATTAAGCTAGAACAACACACAACATCAATGAAGCTTACAAATAAACTTTGAGAGATGATACTACTTCATTGATGTTTTTATTATACCATATTTTATTTATCCATTCATCTGTTGATAGACCATTGGATTTTTTTGTGCCTTTTGGTTGCTATAAATAATGCTTCTGTGAATGTGGGTGTACAAGTATGTCTTTGGGATCCTGCTTTGAATTTTTTTTTTTTTTTTTGAGACGGAGCTCACTCTGTTGCCCAGGCTAGAGTGCAGTGATGTGATCTCAGCTCGCTGCAACCTCCGCCTCCCGGGTTAAAGTGATTCTCCTGCCTTATTCTCCCAAGTAGCTGGAATTACAGGCATACACCACCACACCTGGCTAATTTTTTGTGTTTTTAGTAGAGATAGGGTTTCACCATGTTGGTCATGCTGGTCTTAAACTCCTGACCTTATGATGCACCCGCCTCAGCCTCCCAAAGTGCTAGGATTACAGGCATGAGCCGCTGCGCCCGGCCTTGAATTCTTTTGTGTGTATTCCCAAAAGTAGAATGGATGGATCATACAACAGTTTTATCTTTAATTATTTGAGGAACTGCCATACTGTTTTTCAGAGTAACTACGCCATTTTACATTCTTGTCAACAGTGCACAAGGTTCTGATTTCTCCACATCTTTGCCAAACCTTGCTACTTTCTGTTTTTTTTTCTTTCTTTTTTTTTTTAATAGCAGTCATCCTAATGGATACAAGGTGGTATCTCATTGTGGTTTTGATTTTAATTTTCCTAATGACTAGTGATGTTGAGTATCTTTTATGTGCTTGTTAACTATTTGTTTATCTTCTATTTTATTGTGTTGTTTTGAGACATATGGTCATGGGTTTTTTTGTTTGTTTTGGGTTTTTTTTGGTTATTTCTTTTTAGAGAGGGAGTCTCACTATGTTGCCTAAGGTGGTCTCAAACTTCTGGCCTCAAGCAATCCTCCCGCCTTGACCTTCCAAAGTGGAGAAATTACAGGCGTGAGCCCCTGCACCCAGCCTAGTCGTAGGTTTTAATGGATTGCATTTCCCAGCAAATTACCAACTCCACTCTTACGAAATCTAGAGAGTATATTACTAACAAAAAATAATTGATTATATGTGTTATTTCATACCTAGACTGAACTCCTAGTACAGTGAATTAGAGATAAATTCATAATTTATTAGAATTTCTCTTGCTATGGGCACATGTATCCATAGTAAATAGCATTTGGTAGGAGTTTCAAGAAAAGCAGGGTAAAT